>CM053505.1:68727495-68927495 GCA_028627145.1 Eidolon dupreanum
TATGGTAGAACAATTCTTAGCTTTTTGAGGAACCTCCATAGCAAATTGGCTGTACCAATTTGGAGTCCCACCAGCAGTGTATGAGGGTTCCTTTTTCTCCGCATCCTCTCCAGCATTTATTACTTGTCCTGTTGATTATAATTATTTTACAGGTGTGAGATGGTATCTCATTGTGGTTTTCATTTGCATTTCCCTAATAACTAGTGATGTTGAGCATCTTTCCAAATATTTTTTGGCCATTTGTATGTCCTTTAGGGAAAGTGTCTGTTTAGGTCCTCTGCCCATGTTTTGAATTTTTGTTGTTATTGAGTTGTATGAGTTCTTTGTATATTTTGGATATTAGGCCCTTATTGGAGACGTTGCTTGCAAATATATTTTCCTATTCGAATGGTTGTCTCTCTACCTTGTCGATGATTTCTTTGGCTGAGCAGAAGCTTTTTGTTTGATGTAGCCCCATTCATTTATTTTTGCTTTTATTTCCCTTACCTGTGAGGTCAAATTCATAAAGTCCTCTTTAAGTCCAAGGTTTCTGAGTTTATTTCTTATATTTTCTTCTATGCATTTTATTATTTCAGGTCTTATATTCAGGTCCTTAATCCATTTTGAGTTAATTTTGGTGTGTGATGATAGACAACAGTCTAGTTTCAGTCTTTTGCAGGTGGCTTTCCAATTTCCCAGCACCATTTATTGAAGAGGCTACCCTTTCTTTCTCCACTGTATGTTTTTGACTTTTTGGTTGAAAATTATTTGCCCATGTAAATATGGGTTTCCTTCTGGACTCTCGATTCTGTTCCACTGGTCCATTGTCTGTTTTGCTGCCAATACCAAGCCATTTGATTACTGTCACTTTGTAGTTCTACGTATCTCTTGACCTCTGTTTTTATTTCTTCTCTAACCCAGTTATTCTTCAGTAGCATGTTGTTTAATATTCATGTATTTATGATTCTTCCTGATTTCTTTCGGCAGCTGATCTCTAGTTTAAAAGCATTATGATCAGAAAATATGGTTGATATGATTTCAACCCTCTTACATTTGTTGAGGCTATCTCTGTGTCCATATGTGGTTGATTCTTGAGAATGTTCCATGTGCACTAGAGAAGAATGTATAAGTAGCTGTTTCAGGATGGAAGACTCTGCAAATGTCAATTATATCCTGTTGATCTAATGTGTCATTTAAGGATGTTATTTATTTATTGATTTTCTGTTTGGATGATCTGTCCATATCCAACAGTGGGGTATATAGGTCCCCTACTAAAATAGTGTTTTGGTCTGTTTCTCCCTTTAGTTTTGTTAGTAATTGCTTTACGTATTTCGGGGCTCCTTGTTGGGAGCATAGATATTAATAACTGTTATATCTTCCTGGTACATGTTTCCCTTTATTGTTATGAAGTGTTTCTCAGTATCTTTCTTTACCTTTTTTTTTGAAGTCTATTCTGTCCGAAATTAATACTGCTACTCCCGCTTTTCTCTGAATGCCATTTGCTTGAAATACAATTTTTCACCCTTTCACTTTGAGTCTATATTTGTTTTTGGAGGTTAAATGTGTCTCCTGGAGGCAGCATATGGTTGGATTTTATTTTTTGACCCATTCTGCAACTCTGTGGGTTTTTATTGGTGAGTTCAGTACATTTACATTTAGGATGATTATTGAAATATGAGGTCTCCTTATAGCCATTTTATCTTTTGCTTTCTGGTAACTCCGTGTTTCGATTGTTTCTTGTCCATGTGTTTCTGTTTTCTTTATTTTGTTTGGCTTTTGTGGGCTTTGCCTCTGGTTCTTCTTGTTTTATGTTATATCTTTCAGTTCTGAATCTTCTGTTTGTGGTTACCTTTACGAATATGTAAAGGATAGTTTTATACACACACACACACACACACACACACACACACACACACACACACACAGTCATCCATTTTCTTCTGCGCAAGCGTTATCTCTATTCTCCTTTGTGAATTTGGATCTTTGAATCCTCCTCTTTTCAGTCATTGTTGTCTCCAATTTGTCCCTTTGTATGCTGAGCATTTATTACTATCTTGCTATAGCAATTCTCTTATTATTATTTAAGCTTATAATGCCCTGTTCTTAGTAAGGTTTTCACTCCTCTGCTTCTATTTGCCTGATAGTCACTTTACTCTTAATTATGGTTTTTTTTTTTTTTTTTGGTCATTTTGTTTTAGGTGAGCTGACCCCTTTCAGTATTTCCTGTAGTGCAGTATTTCCTGTAGTGGAGAATTCCCTCAATTTTGTATGCCTGGAAGGTCTTTATTTCTCCTTCATATTTAAAGGAGAGCTTAGCTGGATACATTATTCTTGGCTGATAATTCCTTTCACTTAATAGTTTAAATATTTGATTCTATTCATTTTTGGCTTGTAAGATTTGCACTGAGAAGTCCCTGGATAATCTAATGGGTTTTCCTTTATAAGTTACTGTTTCTTTTCCCTGGCTGCCCTGAGAAGTCTGTCTTTGTCATTGACTTTTGATAATTTTAATACAATGTGTCTTGGTGAAGGCCTTTTTGGGATGAGATAATTGGGTTTTCTGTTGACTTCTTGAATTTTAAGCTCCAGCTCATTCCTTAGCTTTGGGAAATTTTCGTCAACTATTTTCTGAAAATGCTTTTTAATCCCTGTTCTTTTTCCTTGTCTTCGATATGCCTATTATTATGTTTCTTCTCCTCATGGTATCAGCTAGTTCTTGAATTTCTCTTTCATTATTTATTTCTTCTGTTTCTCTCTTCTTCCTTCTGATTTATTTCTAGATTTGTCTTCGATATCACTGATCCTTTCCTCCATTTGGTCAACTCTATTTCCCAAGCTTGCTATTTTCTTTTTAACTTGTTTCAGTGCGTTCTTCATCTCCAGAAGCTCTATTTAGTTCTTTTGGAGGGTTTCTATCTCCTTGCTCTGCTCATCTAGATGTTTTTTCAATTCCTGAAATTGTTGATATGACTCATTTTGGAACTCACTGTGTTTTTTCAGAAGTACCATCCGGAATTCTCTGTCATTTTAGTTGCATGTTTCTCTGTCTGTAAGCTTATTTTCTGGAGTTTTTTCTGTTTCTTTCTGAGATGCCTTGTCACCTTGGTTGTTCCTGGTGTTTAATGGGCTATTTCTCCATCTGGGCATTAATGGAAATGTATTTTGTTGTTTTTCCAGAAAGAAGATTTATTATATAAAGTTTTTCTTTAGCCTGTTGCAAAGAAGGCACTTTACTTTTGTTTTCCAGTAAGTGGCATCTAAGCCTCTTGGGTCTCTGCTTTCTATAAAGCTTTATAAATGCCTTTTTATTTTCTGACAGACATTTAATCACATTCACTACCCTCAGTTTCAGTCCCTGTCAGTGTTAGCTACAGTTTACATAGTGTTTGCTCAAAGTCCCCTGGGCCTTTGCGGTGTTCACTCTTGGAGGGTATGGGGGGAGGGGATCTCTGTGTTGGGGGTTGGGGGCTTAGACTCAGTCTTGGTTTTGCACCCGCCACTGGCAAAAATCCCCTGCTGTTTTTCTGCGATGCAGCTTCTCTGCCTTCTGCCCTGATTACTGGGCCCTGCCACCAGCCAGCTGGGAGGGGCTCACAGCTTTCCTAGGCAGGGTTGTAAATGGAACTCGCTGCTCCTTCTCCCCTCCCCTTCCTTCTACAGGTAGCTCTGGTGGCTGCAAGAGGCATCTTCTTTATTTCTCCCTGTCCATCGCCTGACAACTGGGGTTCTGACCTGTGGTTCTGACCTGTGGTAACTCTTATGCACGGATCCCATGTTCAGACATGCTGGTGTGCAGTTTGGGTGTTTTGTGTTGAGTTTTAGATGTTAAGGTTATTGTTGTGTCAAGGGGAGAGATCTGGGGACGTCTCTCATTCTGTCATGTTTCCAAAGATTTGAATATCATTTTATATTATTTTCAGGTATATAGCACAGTGGTTAGACATTTATATAACTTATGAATTAACCCCCTCCCCCATTAGTCTAGTGCCCACCTGGCACTATACATAGTTATTACAACATTATTTACTATATTCCCTATGCTGTGCTTTACATCCTTGTGACTATTTTGTAACTACAAATTTGTACTTTTTAACTCCTTCACATTTTTCACCCAGCCCCCCATCTGGCAACCATCAGTTTGTTTTATGTATCTATGGGCCTGTTTCTGTTTTATTTGTTCTTTTATTTTGTTCTTTAGTGTCCACATATCAGTGAGATCATATGGTATTTCTTTTTCTCTGTCTGACTTATTTCACTTGGCATAATACCCAGTAGGTCCATCCATGTTGTCGCAAATGGTAAGATTTCATTCTTTTTCATGGCCAAATAATATTCCCTTGGATATATGTACCACCCTTTCTTTATCCAATTGTCTATTGATGGGCACTTATGTTGCTTTCATATCTTGGTTATTGTGAATAGCTCTGAACATAAGGGTGCATATATCTTTTTGAATTAGTGTTTAGTATTTCTTCAGATAAAAACTCAGAGTGGAATTGCTTGGTTATAAGGTAGTTTCATTTTTAATTTTTTGAGGAAGCTTCATACTGTTGTCTATAGTGGCTGCACCAATTTGTGCTCCCAACAACAGTGGATGAGTGTTTCTTTTTCTCTACATCCTTGCCAACATTTGTTGTTTGTTGATTTACTGATGATGGCCATTCTGACAGGTGTGAAGTGATATCTCATTGTGGTTTTAATTTGTATTTCTCTCATGATTAATGATGCTGAACATCTTTTCATATGTCAATTGGCAAGCTGTATGTCTTCTTTGAAATAATTTCTATTCAGGTCCTCTAGGGCAGTGGTAATTTTTAAAAAGCTTCTCAGATGATTTTAATGTGTATATTAAATGCAAGAGACACTGAGGTGGTGACAGAAGCATGGATTTTAGAATCAGAGAGTCATGACTTCAAATCCTGCCATTTGCTAATTGTTATGTCTCTGAGACAGTTTTCTCATGTATAAAAAGAGCCTTAGAATAATATTTATTCATTGGACTGTTGTGAGGATTAAATGGCAGGTTAAAGTAGAACTCTCAGAATATATGACGTGCTCCACGAATACTGGTTTCCAACCTCTTTCCTCCTTTCCACTACTGTGGTCACTAGGATATGTTTAATAATTATTACAATTACCATGGCTCCCAGGAAACTTAAATTTGGGCATTGTGCTGAAGCTCCTCCCTTAATAGATATTATATATGGAATATCTTCATTGGTACTTTACTTTGCAGGCCAGTGTTATTCCTCCAGGCTCCCACTCCTACTCATTCTCCATCTCACTGCTCTCCTGTTTTCTAGCCTCTTCCACATGATGAAAGCAGGAGAGAACTAATATTAAGCTCTTAAGCTTGTCAGATACAGGTCAGAAAGTACTCATCCATAGTATCATTTCTTCTCTTGCTCTTTCAAGTTAGACCAAGCAACCTCTTTCCTCTAGACTCTCTCCATGGATATCAGTACATAGTTTTGTTTCTCAGAACATTTGGAATTATTTTGGTTTGCATTCAATTTAAAAAAAAAAACATTATTCCCATGATCTAGTAAGTTGGAATATATCTTAGAATTATTTCTACTTCTGGGAATGGGATTGCTATTTTTTTCCAGAGCTAGAGATAATGTAATTTTAGACCTGAAATGGTCTTAAAGATCACCTAGACTAACTTCCCTATGAAATATTTGAAATCCTACCATAGTATTCCTGCTAAGTAGTTTTTGAGTTTCTGTGGGAATACCTTCAGTGATACGCTGTTTACTACCTCCCTATGGTGGTCCACACTATTTTATTTTCTGACTCTGACTGCTGGAGGTGATTTGATATTCTCTGGGGACCTTCCAGATCTAGGATTCTACAATTATAATAGTTTTAATGTACTCTGAGGCAATGCTACTTAAAGCATGGCCTGTGGACCCCCTGCATCTGGATCATCTGGGAGTGCATGTGACAGAAAAAGATTCTTAAGCCCTTCTCCATGCCTCACTTTTCCCACCACCTGGCTACTAGTCATTAGTTTCCTTCCCCATATTTTTATAGGGTACAGATGGTGATGACACCTTTTCCTTGGATTGGCCTTGATGTTTAATTTGTCAGTCTACCTAGATGTGCATGAGAAGGTTGAATGCAAGTGGGATCAGAATATAATTTGCTCCAAACTTAGAGCTTCTAAAATGACTATGCCCTTTCCTTTTTCTGGGAGTATTATAGACTCCCATACATTTGGTGATTATGTTCAGGGCTCAGTCGTTCTTTTTTTTTTTGCTCTGGCTCCACTCTTCTCAGTGTGGTTCTAGCATTCCTTCCTAGGATATCATGAAGACAGCATATGTTCTCATGCCTATCTGAAAGTTCTTGTTTTAATAACTGACTAAAAAGAAATGTCTCTTTTGACTAATGATTTTTGCAATTATTCAGGCCCTGGTGTTTAGCATCACAAAAACAAATCCAAGGTTAAATAATATACCATTTGCTTTGGGTTCATTGAAATGTATGTAGCTCCAGATGTTTATGCTGTGTGATATAATTGAGTCTTGGGAGCCAACATTTAAAAGAGCTACTAAATTACTCATTGATAGTTTTCAAATAGTTTGTTTCCTTATCCAACAAAGCATCTTATTATTGTAGGGGTTCAGAATGAGTCACCCATACATGTGCCTCTGTAGTATGCAGATTATTTTGAGCTAAAGGCAACAGAGCCCCTGGGGGCTCAAGAGAAACTTCTACTCCACCTTTCTTAACTACCTGAAGAATTTAAATTAAGTGTCTTGCTCATAATAAGAGATCATCAGATATAACATTTTTTGACCTCTCTATATGGTAGGGCAAACTTGTACTTACTGAATATCTGCTCTCCTTATTATCCTGCAAATGACTTCCCTCCCCTCTGAAGCCCCAAGGTGGCTTACCTCATTCTTTAGCTCAGAATGTCATATATATTTCATTTTAACTTTCTGTCTCTGAAACTTTCATGTATGTGGGGGTCTCTGACGCTCTCATGTGTGTGGGGTTTCCATATGTATGTATATAATTAAGTTTGATTATTTTCTTTTGTTAATGTAATCTTGAGCCACCCCAAGATGAGCCTCAATGATATGCAGATTACTTTGAGCTAAAGACAATTTTAGCTTCAGGCTCAAGAGAAACTTCTGCCCACCCTCTCCCCTTTAACTACCTAGAAGAATTGGAGTTAGAGGCCTTGCCCCTAAGAGATTATCAGAGATAACTTCTTTTGACCTATTTATAGGGCAGGGAAAACTACTAATTACTGAACAGCTGCTCTTCTTATCATTCTGCAATGACCTTTTGAAGCTCCCAAGGCACCTTACCTCATTCCACTAAGGATGTCTTATATACCTCAATCTCCTCTTTTATCTCTGAACCTCTCCAGTATTCAGGGTCTCTGACTCTCATGTGTATGTGGGGTTTCCGTGAAAGCAACATTAAATTTGATTTTCTCTTGTCAATCTGCCTCCTGTTGGTTTGATTATTTAGACTGTCTCATTATTACACAGCCAGAAAAACCTAGGAGGGTAGAGGAAAGTTTCTTTCTCCCCCATATTCTCAAAATAAAATGACAGGGAGAGTGTTTTATTTTCCCAGTAATTATTAAAAGAATATAAAACTTATAAAATATTTGTCATGCTTAACTGAAGCTAGTCATCTGCACTCAGGAAATAGCTTGTCAGGTCTCAGCCTTAATGCTAAACATGACAAGTAAAGACAATAATAAATAACCTGTCAGCAGTGGCAAGTAGAATGGAAGCCATGGCTGTGTAGATATCCTCCTATTCACCTTCATTTGCCAGTCAGAAATGCAGCAAGGTGACAATAAAATCCTGAGCCAGACCCAGTGGCTGAAAAAGAACTGCTTGGGACAGTCCCTCTCCTATGCCTTCCTTCTGCTGACACAACCCAGCCAAAGCACAGACAAAGTTACAGGAACTGGAGCTTTGAAAAGCACATATCTCTGCTTAGGTAAACTTGGAGGTCAGATGACTTGGGAGGCCACTTCAGTTACTTCTGCCTGAAGAGGAGACATGATTTTTATTAGATGAGAAGACATAAAATGGGGGTTTTCAGAGCTCCTTTTTATGTTTGAATTTAAATTTCTCACATCAATCAAAATGTTTTAAAAGAGAATGAATTCTGACAGTTTAGTTAGTATTAAGATTTAAACTCTAGCCTAATCAAACCACAGAAAATCTAATTAGCAAAATTAGTGATTTGGTCATGGCCTGAATTTAACATGAAAAGCACTGAGCTTTAATAGGCTGTATGTTTCAGTTTGAATGATCTAGATCTAAATATATTCAGGAACAACTGAGAGAATATTTAGAGATATTTGTTTAAAAATGTTTCCTCATGGCTTCAATGTAATTGATTGGTTTTGGGAAGAGACTGGCAATGTTTGAGAATTTTGGAGACTCATGGGATAATGAAATAGAGATCAAAACAAAACTTTTTGAAAAGGCACTTAAAAATGCAAAAAGAAAGAGTCCGTGGTTACTAGAGTAATTAATTTGATTTGTTTAAAATGATCATTTAAGGTATCAATATGAAGATATGGCACTAGGAATTTTTTGCTCAGATGCAACACTTGAAATCTTGAGGGCATTAAATAATCCAGAGTAAAAATACATCAACAAAGTGTGGTTTAACCGGAGATTGTGAAAGGGAGTCAAGAAGATAAATGTACTGCTGTTGCAGAAAAGTTGAAAAAAGTCAGACCAGTGAGAAACCAAGCAGCACTCAGAGAGTTGGAGAACTTGGGTTTATTATGCCGAATTTCCCAGAGGAGCTAGCGCTCTGAAGATCTGGACCTGGAGCTCGGTTGCAACATTACTTATATAGAACTTATTTGGCACAGGCTGATTGGTTAATTTGTCTTCAGACGGTTGCAAAGCGCGGGAGTTGCTATGGGTTGCAGGCAGTTACATTTGTTGCTTAGAACAAGCAAAAAGGAATATGAGTCTTTAGTTAATATTGAGTATGGCCTATGCAGCAAGCATATCTACAGAAGCAAAACAAAGAGCTGATTAGTCTTTTGAGTGATAATTCCTCTTCACTGCTTTTCAAAAATGCTGTCAAAAGTGTTCATGTGATTTATGGAAATTTTAAGTATGACTATATTGGCAGCAGGATGCTTAACTCTTTTTTTAATGGTCAGGAAGCAACACCTTTTGAAAATACTTGTGTTAGATTAGGAGCACATACATAAGTGTAGAGAGATAGGCCATACCCAAGGTCTTGCAAAAATGATAAGCTAGAACATTTGGAAAGGTTGAATCATTTGACTGGATTTTTGTCAGTGTGTGACGGGTGCAGTGTGTGACATGTGCCTATTGTGGGCCAATAAATCTCACCTGTGTTGTAAGGGGTAGCTCAGAGAAATAGTCCAGGGTTCCTTTATGATAGACCTTACTGGCTGCCTAATAGTGGTAAACTTCTTTCCCATACAGACATCACATTCTCATCCTAGGGAGGACCTATAGCATAATTGAACAGGGCATATCAGCCTAGGAACAAGGAGGAAGGGAGAACAATGTACCTCCTGACCCACTCATTGAAAAGGAGGGGAGAGGTCTGAATTAGGCTATTCATTGGTAAGAAGGTGTTGATTTTGGAGGTAGGGTATGGGGAGGGGCTTTAGTAAAGGGAGAAGAAACACAACTATTTAAATTTGTTTCAGATACAAAAGGAGGCTTTGAGTGAAGTTAGAAGTAATTTTGATCTGCAAAGCTTGTGATTTAACAATTATTTTGCTATTCTGGGAAACTTTTCTTACTTTGCTTAGGGAGCCTGGTTGGCTCATTCTGTTAAAATAGCAGTTGTAAACAGCAGCAAGTATCAGCAAGATGAGGCAAAGCAGGCAGAACTGTGGCAAAAGAGTCCCAGAGGCATGGTGGCCAGGACATGGTTTGCATAAACATTCTTTATAAGACAGCAGAGTTTTGGCAAATAAAAAAGAAATCCTTGTTGACATAATGTAATCTGCGTACCCTAACAGAACTGTGGAAAAGGGGGGAAATTCCCCTTTTCCTTCTCTGGCTCTTTTTGCTGGCTAAATAACCAAATCGACAGGAGGCAGATTGACAAGAGAAAATCAAATTTAATGTTGCTTTCACGGAAACCCCACATACACATGAGAGTCAGAGACCCTGAATACTGGAGAGGTTCAGAGATAAAAGAGGAGATTGAAGTATATAAGGCATCCTTAGTGGAATGAGGTAAGGTGCCTTGGGAGCTTCAAAAGGTCATTGCAGAATGATAAGAAGAGCAGCTGTTCAGTACTTAGTAGTTTTCCCTGCCCTATAAATAGGTCAAAAGAAGTTATCTCTGATAATCTCTTAGGGGCAAGGCCTCTAACTCCAATTCTTCTAGGTAGTTAAAGGGGAGAGGGTGGGCAGAAGTTTCTCTTGAGCCTGAAGCTAAAATTGTCTTTAGCTCAAAGTAATTTGCATATCACAGAGGCTCAGTTTGGGGTGGCTCCTTCTCACACATACACTTGTAAATCTCACTCAAATTTAGAAGATGGCTCCTCATCTAGTAATTGTCATAAATAAGAATGCCCACTGTGTCTAGACAAGTGTTGCTGTATTTTAAGTTTCACCTATCCTAACCCCGACTCTGGCATTTTATTAAAGTACAGGTTGCTGCTTACATGGCAAGTTTAGTTTGAGATTTTTGATCTTGTAATATCTGACCAGGAAAACTGGAGAGAAGCACAGTGAAACAGAAAAGTCATGGATTTTTTTCCACTTACATTGTTTCAGGTGCCACAAAAAAATCAGCAGATTGATGACACACCAGACAGTAAAGCAGTATGGGTCAGGCAGGCAGCCAGAGACAGACAAGGGAATCTAGTGCCAGAGACAGGAATTGGGTGGGGCAGGTCATGAGCAGATCAGGGGTTCTCTTAGGAGCAAGTATGAGCATGATCAGGATAAGCAGTGAGTCATGGCTAAATAGGCAAATTGGAAGCCCAACAGGATCAAGCAGGTAGTCTACTTCAGGATCCTGAGGAAAGAGGTGGAAGGGGTTGGGGCAGGGGGGTAGAGGAGGGAGACTAAAAGGTGAGGGGATGGGGTGGATAAGTAAAACCAAAAGCAGAACAGGAACAAATTACAAATGGAGAATGCAGTCGCATTGCATCAGAATCAAGTGGAATTTGGCAGCTAAGGCAGGTCACTTTTCCAGCTTCAGCTGTTCTCTTTCCCCTTCTGCCACATGAATCTGGCTTGGGGACTTGCAGCCCAGGCAGTGGAAACAGCTGGCTAAGTGAAGAGTGTGGGGGTGAGGAACTGAAAACAGTTTCTGCAAATAAAGAGTATGTTTTGCTTATAAAAGAAATTAGAAATGTGCTAAAGGAAGTATTTGAATATGAATGAGGTATTTGGGTATTTCAATATCCAAAAGAAAATCGCTCAATAGCAAGAATGCTTAAGCTTAAAAAGATTTAACAGAACACAAGCACACACTCCAGTAAATGAGTCAATAAACCATATAGCTAAATATTCATAGAATTTTCAATTCATGCCTCAGTCTAGAAACCTCCCAATCATCTCTCACTCTTTTTAAAGGGCAGAGAGCTGTTAAACAACACTTCAGTGTTCCAGGCAGCAAACAAGCTCTCAACTATTAATGGCAAAGCTGCCAGAAGCCAGACATACCTGGGAACAGATGAAAGATTTCTTTTGTTCACCTTCAACGTTAAACTAGTTCCCAATCAGGATTTCTGAGCACATTACTGGACATTTTAAAAGCACACAGTTGTGAAAAGGTTTCTGAAAACATACAAAACACATACATATTCAACAAGAAAGTCCACCTGAAAATCTTGTAAGGGCAAAAATGGATTGCAACATTACAGTTCTTTTTACAAGGACCAAAGGAATTTCAAAGACCCAGAAACTCTTGAAAATGATAAAAATGTTATGGCAAATGAGATTTCACCTTGTATGCCAAATCCAACTGATTGAGCAGTTGCTTCCCGAAGCCCCAGATACCTGATCAAATTAGTGATGTCTGCCATAGCCTAGAGATGAAAGAGTAGGTATTCACCATTGTTTAAAAATTTGTCTTTCTTTGAGTCACAGGCCATCTGGACATACTACTTTCTATCTTAGAGTTGAAAACAGGCAGCTTGTGAACTAGTTCACACCGAAGATATGCCCTGACCCTCACAGTATTTTTTAAAAATGAGTTGCCACTATTTGCAAATGAGAGATTTCTCATTTAAAAATAAAGATTGAATGTTTCTTTTAAAAAATGGAAATATCTAGAGATTTTAGGTCTGTCTTTCCAAATGGCAACTGTCACCTGGAGCTGAGTAGAGGCTGCCTCCTTTACATGAGATAGCTTCTCTCAAATTCGCCTTCTTTCACTCATTTACATTGCCTGCCTGGCCTATGTAAGATATGTGTTTGTGACTCCCTACTCTATGCCTCTATATTACTGTTACTTAATCAGGCTCCTCCATGTTAATGAGGACTTTCAGGTTCATGGTTCCCTTTTCCATCTCAATTCCGTCATTAACCAGAATGACTTTAACTCTTTGCCTCACAGTTGCTGGGCTTGTTCAGCTTTCATAACTCTCACCTCCACTTTATCAACCCATTCTTCAACAATAGAAATGTTCTATCTTCAAAATTTCAATTTCAATTTCAATGCTTTAGTTTTTTTTTTTTTTGCTTTTGTGTTTTGTTTTGTTTGATCATAACTTCATATTAGTACAGATGTTTCTGCCTTTATTTCCAACAAAACTACCACTCCTTAACCAGATGTTTAGTCCCTTTACTCTTTTCATATTTTCCAAATCTATCAGCCCGTTTTTGGGTCTACTTTGCTCTCCATGGCCCATAATGTCACCGCCATTCTTGCAATTCTTTTCATTTCTTTTGTTCCTTTCTCCTCTCCTACCTGCTCACCAAACCTCATTCCTGGATCAATATAACCACTCGACTTCTCCAGGGTGATGAACACTGCTGGATAAAATCACACTACAAATTCATGATCTCCAGTCTCAATGAGCTTTAAGCCCCTAAATATTACCCTCTCCTCTTCCTCTCAGTGGCTACTTTAAAGAGTTGCCACTTGCCTCAAACTAAATAGTCTACTTCTTGCCCCACTTTCAGAGGCAACTTTGCTTTCTACTGTCAGAAAATCAAGGCCAACGGATGACAGAGATTCCTGAACTTTCTCCTCTACTACCTATGAATGTACTTTTAGTACATGTACTGCTGAAGTGTGCAGTGCCTACAAACTTGAATTTCATACATTCTGACCTTATGTCTCAGTGGGAGAACTATTCTTCCTCTATTTCAGATTAATTCTTCTCACTCACATGCCCATCCCCTTGACATTAGCCCATCATTTATTCTTGAGCCCTGAATTTATTTGATGTTTTATACTCCTTTTCTCTTACCTTTAATAATTCTCTGAGCTTACTTATTTCTTCCTCTCAAAATATAAACATGTTAAACTGTCTTCCAACTAAAAATAATTCTCCCTCAACTTCAAGTACCCTTCTGGCTGCAATCTTATTTTACTGGCACTCTTTCACCCCAAGGTTCTTGAAGAACAGACTCTACTTCCTTACCTTCCCTTTACTACTCCATCTACTGACTTTTGGCTTGTATCACCTCCTCACTAAAACTTTTTTAAAGGTCATCAACAACCTTCAACTTACAAATTTAATAAAAATTCTTTGCCCTCATCTTGTTTGATATTGTAGGGATTCAGAATAAGTCATCCCAAGATGTGCCTCTGTGATATGTAGATTACCTTGAGCTAAATACAACAGAGCCCCTGTAGGCTCAAGAGAAATTTGGCCCCACCCCCCTTAACTACCTACAATAATTTAAATTAGGGTCCTTGCCCATAATAAGAATTATCACCAGAAATAACTTTTTATGACCTATCTATAGATCGGGGGGGGGGGGGGAGGCAAACTTCTAATTACTGAACATCTGCTCTTCTTATTATCCTACAAATGACCTTCCTTCTCTCTGAAGCCCCAAGGTACCTTACCACATCCTTAGCTCAGAATGTCATATAAACCTTATTTTAACATTCTGTCTCTGAACCGCTCATGTATGTGGGGTTCCTATGCATAGGTATGTAATGAAATTTAGTTATTTTCTCTTGCTAATCTATCTCATGTAGATTTAATTGTTAGACCAACCAAAAGAACCTAGGAGGGAAAAGGAAAGTTTCTTCCTCCACCAAAACGTCTGCAACACTTGCCCAGTGTTGAATGTTTCCTTTGCCTCCAAACCCTCTTCCCTTGGCAGTCATGGTTTTGCTCTTACCTTTATGGTTGTGCTCTTTAACACATTTGAAACCATTGCTTTTGCTCATCAATTCTATGTCATCATTATCCAGGACTCCAATCTCAGCTCTGTGCTCTCCTCATATTATACTTTCCCTATGATCCCATGCACTTACATAAAACTTCAACTATTACCTATAAGCTGTGGCATCCAACCCAAGCCTCTCTTTCAAGTGTGTCCTGGATATCTCTATTTGGATAATCTAAAGGCACTGTGAATTCCACATGTCTCAAACTGAGCTCCTTCCTCTCCAATTCTGATTTCCCTCTCCATTAATGACATCAATATTTACTCAGTCTCTCAAGTCAGAGATTTATGAGTCATTCTAAGGTCCATCCCCCTCTTCCACACACAAATCCTAAGATTCTGGATCTTAAATATAAGCAATGCAAAGGAGAAACAGTGAACACATCACCTTAGCAGTAATGAAACAAAATCACCCTGTGAAACCTGATTATAGTTTGGCCCTGGGGAATATATTCTTCCACAGAGCTCCAACTTGAAATTTCTGGAATGCACACCTGATTATATCACTTCATTTCAATGACTTTCCATAGATTTAAGAATACAGGTAAAGCACCAGTTTAGAGCTCAGGCCTTTCCTGAATCAATCCTTATCAACCTTCATTTCCTGCCTCTCCCCAATGCACCCTCTATAACCAGCCATACTGAAATGCTTGCTCTTTCCTGAGTGTATTGCAGTTTCAGATCTATACTTTCATTCATGCTGTTCCCTCTGCCTAGAGTTAGTCTACACTTCTAATCATTTTATTTCTTGTTTGCTTGGCTCTTAACCTTTCCTTAAAGACTTAAACATGAGCTCCACCAGGAAGCTTCCCTTGACTCTTACAAGGGAGCAGAATTTGCTACCCTGAAATATGCCTTTTTGGCATAAGGATTATTTTAGGCTGATTACATTTAAGAAACAGTAGACATGGGAAAATCTCTGAAAACTGAGTGAAATTATCCCTTTTTTTGGGGGGGGGGGAGGTTGAATACTAATTTCCAAAAATATTTTATTTGTTTGTTTGCTTGTTTGTTTGTTTATTTATTATGGTGACATTGGTTAAAGAAATCCAGTAAGTTTTAAGTGTACAATTCAAAAATAAGTCATATATATTTTGCATTGTATGTTCACTGCTCATACATAGATTTTTTTCTGACACAACATGTTTGATACTTTTTACCCCATGTACCTCCTCTCTTCCCCCTCCCCTCTACCATCTGATAATAACTAGTCTATAGTCCATGTCCATGAGTCTCTGTTTGTCCAGTTTGTCTGTTGCTTTTAGGTTTATATCCCATATATAAGTGATATCATGTGATTTTCAACTTTTTCTGCCCAGCTTATTTCACTTAGAATGTTTATCTTGAGGTCCATCCATGTTGTTGCAAATGGCAGTATTTCATCTCTTCTTAAGGTTGAGTAGTATTCCATTGCATACATGTACCACAGCTTCTTTAGCCAATCATCTATTGTAGGACACTTCAGTTGTTTCCATTTCCTGGCCACTGTGAATATTGCTACTATGAACATCGATGTGGAAATTCCTCTTGAGATATGGGTTTTCAAGTCTTTGGGGTAAATACCCAGTAGAAGGATTGCTGGATCATATGGTAGATCAACTTTTAGTTTTTTGAGGAAACTCCGTACTGTTTTCCATAGTGGCTGTACCAATTTGCAGTCCCATCAGCAGTGTTTCTTCATATCTGCACCCTCTCAAACACGTATTATTGCTTGTCTTATTAATAACAGCTATTCTAACAGGTGTGAGATGGTATCTCATTGTGGTTTTAATTTGCACTTCCCTAATAGCTGGCAATGTTGAACATCCTTACATGCTTGTTGCCTATTTGTATGTCTTTGAGGAAGAAGTGTCTGTTCAGATTCTCTGCTCATTTTTTAATTGGATCGTTTGTATTTTTCATTGTTATTGAGTCATATGAGTTCATTGCGTATTTTGGATATCAGACCCTTATCGGAGGCGTTGCTTGAAAAAATATTTTCCCATTCAGATGGTTGTCTCTTTACGTTGTTGACAATTTCTTTTGCTGAGCAGAAGCACTTTAGTTTGATGTAGTCCCATTCATTTATTTTTATTTTTACTTCTCTTGCCTTTGAGGTCAAATTCATAAAGTACTCTTTATGTCCAAGGTTCTTGAGTATAGATCCTATGTTTTCTTCTATGCATTTTATTGTTTGAGGTCTTATATTCAGGTCCTTAATCCATTTTGAGCGAACTTTGGTGTGTGGTGATAAGCAACAGTCTTAGTTCTATTCTTTTGCAAGTGGCTTTCCAGTTTTCCCAGAACCATTTATTGAAGAGGCTTTCCTTTCTCCATTGTATGTTTTTGACCTCTTTGTCAAAAATTATTTGCCCATATAAATATGAGTTTACTCTGGACTCTCGGTTCTGTTCCACTGTTCTGTGTGTCTGCTTTTTTTTTTTTTCAATATGATGTCATTTTGATTATTGTCACTTTGTAGTATAGTATGAAGTCAGACAGAGTGATACCTCCAGCCTCATTCTTTTTTCTTAGGATGGCTTTGGCAATTTGGCTTCTTTTCTGCTTCCATACAAATCTGATGATTATTTGTTCTATTTCTTTAAAAAATGCCAATAGGATTTTGATAGGGATTGCATTAAATCTCTTTAATGTTTTAGGTAATATGGTCATTTTAACTATGTTGATTCTTCCAATCCAAGAACATGGAATATCTTTCAATTTCTTTGTATCTGCTTTGATTTCTTTTAATAAGGTCTTGTAGTTTTCATTATATAGGCCCTTCACATGTTTCCTTAGATTTATTCCTAGGCATTTTATTCTTTTTGTTGCAAATTCAAAGGGATTATTTTTCCACTTCTTTTTCCGACATTTCATTATTAGAGTATAAGAATGCTATGGATTTTTAAATACTGATTTTTTATCCAGAAACTTTACCATATTTGCTTATTGCTTCTAGTAGTGTTCTCATTGAGTCCTTAGGGTTTTCTACACAGAGAGTCATGTCATCTGCAAATAGTAACAGTTTGACTTCTTTGTTTCTTATTTGGATGCCTTTTATATCTTTATTTTGTCTGATTGCACTAACTAGGACCTCCAATGTTATATTGAATAACAGTGGCAATAGTGGACAGTCTTGTCTTGTTCCTGATCTTAGAGAGAAGGTTTTAATTTCTTCACCATTAAGTATAATGTTAGCTGAGGGTTTATCATATATGACCTTTATTATGTTAAGGTACTTTCCTTCTATACTGATTTTGTTAAGTGTTTTGATCATAAATGGATGCTGTATCTTGTCGAAGGCTTTTTCTGCATCTATTGGCATGATCATACGATTCTCATTTTAAAATTTGTTTCTGTGATGTATCACATTAATTGATTTGCATATTTTGAACCATCCTTGCGCCCCTGGGATGAAGCCCACTTGATCATGGTGTATAATCTTTTAAATATGTTGCTGTATTCGGTTTGCTAGGGTCTTATTTAGGATTTTTGTATCTGTATTCATGAGAGATATTGGTCTGTAGTTTTCTTTTCTGTGCTATATTTACCAGGTTTTGGTGTCAGGATAATATTGACCTCATAAAATGAGATAGGAAATATTGCCTCCTCTTTGATTTTTTTGAAGAGTTTGAGGAGAAGAGGTATTAAATCTTCTTTGAATGTTTGGTAGAATTCACTGGTGAAGCCATTTGGTCCTGAACTTTTACTTTTTGGTAGGTTTTTTGATAATCGTTTCAATTTCCATACTGCTTTTTGGTCTATTTAGATTTTTCAGTTCTTCTTCTTCTTTTTTTCTTATACTTTTATTTTTAAAAAATTTTTTCTTTTCTTTTTCATTTTTTTATTATTTTTTTCTTTTTTAAAAGAAGCTTATGGGGTAACATTGATTAATAAAATTATATAATTTTGGGGTGTACATTATAACTTGACATCTATATATTGTATTGTGTGATACCACCCAGAGTCCAGTTTCCTTCAGCTACTATGTATTTGATCCCCTTTACCCACTTCACCCTCCCTCAAACCCTCTATATTTAACCCCCATTATCTTGTCTACCTCTTCTTTTCTCTCCCACCCGCTACCCTCTGGAAACCACTAGTCCATTGTTCACCATTGTTCATGTACCCGAGTCTCTGTTAGTACCTGTTCATTTGTTGCTTTTAGGTTTATATCCCACTTATAAGTAATATTATATGATTTTCAACTTTTTCTGTCTGGGTTATTTGCTTAGCATGATTATCTCAAGATCCATACAGGTTGTCGCAAATGGCAGTATTTCATCTCTTATGGCTGAGTAATATTCCATTGTACATATTTACCACAGCTTCTTTAGCCAATCATCTATTGTAGGACACTTCGGTTGCTTCCATGTCCTGGCCACTGTGAATAGTGCTGCTATGAACATCGGTGTGCAAATATCTTTTCGGATATGGGTTTTCAAGTCTTTGGGGTAAATCCCCAGTTAGAGGGATTACTGGATTATATGATAGATCAGTTCTTAGTTTTTCTGAGGAAACTCCATACTGTTTTCCATAGCAAATTGGCTGCAACCATTTGCATTCCCACCAGCAGTGTATGAGGGTTCCTTTTTCTCTGTGTTCTCTCCAGCATTTGTTATTACTTGTCCTGTTGATTATAGCCATTCTAACAAGTGTGAGATGGTATCTCATTGTAGTTTTGATTGCATTTTCCTAATAGCTAGCGATGTTGAGCATCTTTTCACATATATGTTGACCATTTGTATGTCCTCTAAGGAGAAGTGTCTGTTCAGGTCCTGTGCCATTTGATGGTTGGATCGTTTGTTTTTTTGTTGTTATTGAGTCATATGAGTTCTTTCTCTATTTCGGATATTAGGCTCTTATCAGAGGCATTGTTTGCAAATATATTGTCCCATTCGGATGGTTCTCTCTTTATCTTGTTGATAATTTCTTTTGCTGAGCAGAAGCTTTTTAGTTTGATGTAGTCCCATTCCTTTATTTTCGCTTTCATTTCTCTTGGTTTTGGGTCAAATTCATAAAATACTCTTTAAGTCCAAGGTCCTTGAGTTTAGTTCCTATGTTTTCTTCTATACATTTTGTTGTTTTATATTCAGGTCTTATATTCAGGTCCTTAATCCATTTTGAGTTAATTCTGGTGTGTGGTGATAGATAACAGTCTGTTTACATTCTTTTGCAGGTGGTCTTCCAATTTTCCCAACACCATTTGTTGAAGAGGCTTTCCTTTCTCATCTGTATCTTTTTGGCTTTTTGTCAAAAATTATTTGCCCATATAAATATGGTTTTACTTCTGGACTTTGGATTCTGTTCCACTGGTCTGTGCTTTTTTTTTGTTTTCAATTTCATTTATTTCTGCTCTAATTTTGATGATGTCTTTCTGCTAACTTTAGGCCTCATTTGTTCTTCCTTTTCTGGTTTTTTAAGATGAAGCATTAGGTTATTTAGGGGAGGTTGTTCTTGTTTTTGGAGATAGGCCTGTACTTATATGAACTTTTCTCTTTTCTCTTCTGCTTTGGTTATGTCCCAAAATTTTTGATATCTTTATCATTTGTTTCTATGTATCTCTTGATCTCTCTTTTTATTTCTTCTCTGACTCAGTTATTCTTCAGTAGCATGTTGTTTAATCTCTATGTATTTGTGGTTATTCCTGATTTCTTCTTGCAGTTGATATCTAGTTTCAAAGCATTATTATCAGAGAGTATGGTTGATATGATTTCAACCTTCTTATATTTGTTGAGGCTATATCTGTGTCCTAGTATGTGATCGATTCCTGAGAATGTTCCATGTGTACTAAAGAAGAATGTATAATCAGGTGTTTTGGGATAGAAAGCTCTTATATGTTAATTATGTTCAGTTAGTCTAATATGTCATTTAAGGATGTTATTTCCTGATTGACTTTCTGTTTGGATGATTTGTCTATATCCAATAGTGAGGTATTTAGGTCCCCTACTAGGATAGTGTTTTGGTCTGTTTCTCCCTTTAGTTCTGTTAGTAATTGCTTTACGTATGTCGGGGTTCCTCGATTGAGAGCATAGATATTAATAACTTATGTCTTCTTGGTGCATGTTTCCCTTTATCGTTATGAAGTGTCCCTCAGTATTTTTCTTTCCCTTTTTTATTTTGAAGTCTATTTTGTCTGATATAAGTACCACTACTCTCGCTTTTCTCTGAATGCCATTTGCTTGAAATATCATTTACCATTCTTTCACTTTAAGTCTATATTTGTTTTTGGAGCTGAGATGTGTCTCCTGGAGCCAGCATATGGTTGGGTTTTGTTTTTTGATACATTTTGCAACTTTGTGACTTTTTATTGGTGAGTTCAGTCCATTTACATTTAGGGTGATTATTGAAATATGAGGTCTTCTTATAGCCATTTTATCTTTTACTTTCTGGTAGCTCAGTGTCTCCATTGTTTCCTTGTCCATGTATTTCTGTTTTCTTTATTTTGGTTGGGTTTAGGGTGTTTTGCCTCTGGTTCTTCTTGTTTTCTGTTATATCCTTCAGTTCTGAATCTTTGTTGTGTGGCTATCATTACGACTATGTAAAGGATGGTTATATATATACAGTTGTCCATTTTATTCTGCATGTGACTTATTTCTTTTCCTCTTTGCAAATTTGGATCTTTGAATTCTCCCTTTTTCAATCATTGTTGTCTCAATTTGTCCCTACGCTAAATGTTCATTACTATCTTGTTATCACAATTTCTTCTTATTATTTATGCTTACAATGTCCTGTTCTTAGTTTGTGTTGCACGTCTCTACTTCTATTTCCCTGATAGTCACTTTACTCCTAATTATGTATTTTTTTTTGTCATTTTGTTTTAGGTGAACTGACCCCTTTCAATAATTCCTGTAGTGCAGGACTCATAGTGGAGATTTCCCTCAATTTTTGTATACCTGGAAATGTTTTAATTTCTCCTTCATATTTAAAGGAGAGCTTAGCTGGATACATTATTCTAGGCTGGTTGTTTCTTTCACTTAATAGTTTAGATATTTGATTCCATTCCTTTGTGGCTTGTAAAGTTTGTGCTGAGAAGTCCACTGATGCTCTACTGGGTTTTCCTTTATATATTTTTGTCTTCTTTTCCCTGGCTGCCCTGAGAATTATGTCTTTGTCATTGATTTTTGATAACTTTAATACAATGTGTCTTGGTGAAGGCCTTTTTGGGTTGAGATAATTGGATGTTCTGTTGATTTCTTGAATTCCAAGCTTT
Source organism: Eidolon dupreanum (assembly GCA_028627145.1). Classification (NCBI taxonomy): domain Eukaryota; kingdom Metazoa; phylum Chordata; class Mammalia; order Chiroptera; family Pteropodidae; genus Eidolon; species Eidolon dupreanum. Next base: position 68,749,024 of record CM053505.1, read on the forward strand.
AGCTCATTCCTTTGATTTGGGAAATTCTCTTCCACTATTTGTCTGAAAATGCTTTCTAGTCCTTGCTTTTTTTCCTTGCTTTCAGTAATGCCCATTATTCTTATATTTCCTCTCCGATGGTATCAGCTAGTTCTTGAATTTCTCTTTCAATATTTTTCATTCTTCTGTTTCTCTCTTCTTCTTTTTGACTTATTTCTAGATTTCTGTCTTTGATATCCCTGATCCTTTCTTCCATTTGGTCGACTCTATTTCCCAAGCTTGTTATTTCATTTTCCAACTCTCGCAGTGCGTTCTTCATCTCCAGAAGTTCTATTTGGTTCCTTGTAAGGTTTCAGTCTTCTTGCTCTGCTCATCTCGTTGTTTTTTTTTTTTTTCTTAATTCCTGAAACTGTAGATTTGAGTTGTTTTGGATTTTATTGAGTTTTTTTTTTTTTAAGAAGTACCATCCTGAAGTTTATGTGATTTAAGTAGCATATTTCTATATTTGTAAACTTACATTCTGGAGATTTTTGTTTCTTTCTGAGATGCCTTGTCACCTTGGTTGGTCACTGTGTTTAATGGATTATTTCTGCACCTAGGCATTAATGGAAGTGTATTCTGGTGTTTTTTCAGAAAGAAGATTTATTATATAAAGGTCTGTCTTTAGCGTGCTGCAAAGAAGGTGCTTTTCTTTTGGTTTTCAGTAGGTGGTGTCTAAGCCTCATGCATTCCTGCTTTATATAAAGCCTTAAAAATGCCTTTTATTTTCTAATATTTAATCACACTTGCTACTCTCAGTTTCAGTCCCTGTCAGTGTTAGTAACAGTTTCTGTAGCGTTTGCTCAGAGTCCCCTGGGGTTCTATGGTGATTGGTCTGAGAGCGGGGTGAGGAGCCCTCTGGGTTGGGGGTTGGGGATTGCTGCTCAGTCTCGGTTGCTGGTAGAAATTGCCTGTTCTTTCTCTGAGGTTCTGTCATGCCTCTCTGCTTTCTGCCCTGATGACTGTGCCCTGGTGCCGGCTGTTAGAAATTCTGGCACTTCCAGGCAGGCTGATCAGGGAAGTCGCTGCACCTTCTCCCTTCCACCTCCTCCTGCAGGGAGCTCCAGAGGCTGAGGGAGGTTGATTCAGTTTTGGCAGCTTTTGCTCAGATTCCCCTGGAGCTCTACAGTGTCAGGTTTGAAGGGTATGGGGCTAGGGGCCTTCTGCATTTCGCATTTGGGGCTGTAGCTCAGCCTTAGTTTTGAAACCAGGGCCCCTAAAAATCAACTGTTGTATCTCTGTTGTACCTTTCTGCTTTCTGACCTGATGCTTGGGCCCTGCTGCTGGCTGCTAGAAGTTCTGGCACTTCCAGGCAGGCTGATCAGGGATGTCGCTACACATTTATTCCTCCCCCTCCTGCTAGGAGGCTGTGAGAGGCAGCTTCTTTATTACTCCCAGGCCACTGCCCACCCAACACCCGGGGTTCTGACCTGTGGCAACCCTTATGCGCAGATCCCACTCTCAGATGTGCTGGTGTGAAGTTTGGATGTTTTTTTGTTGCGTTTATAGATGTTCAGCTTATTGTCCTTTCAGGGGGAGACATTTAGGGATGTCTCTCACTTTGCCATGTTTCCTCATCCTCTCCTAAACATTTTTCTATTTCATGCATAGCTTTTCAGTAATTATATCTTATTATATCAATATTGTAATAGTAATATCATATTGAAAACTGTTAGATCCAAGTTTTGTTATTATATATTAAGTTACAGTGGACTTCATGTATATTTTCTTGTTGCAGATGAATTATTTCTTCAAGATATACTATGAAGAGTGAAATAGTTGAGTTTTGCTGGAAAAAAGAGAAACCTAAGATTAATTTAATTGGCATTTATTTAATTATTAGAGGGTATGAACACTTTTTTTGGTGTTCATTTACTCTTTTTACTTAGTGGAAAGACCATGCTTTTGTGGGCCAAAGAAATCTAGATTTATATTTATCTCTGTTACTTCCTAGCTTTGGTGTCTCAGCTGAAAAAAATGTGTATAATAATACTTGAGTAATTTTTTGATGGTCATATATGTGGAATGTTAAAACCTAACTTAAGGACTGTTTTAATGAGTAACACCTATTATTATTATTTCCCTTTGTGTGAATTATTTATCACATTCTTTCTGAAAAATTACATTGAGTAGAAATACTAAAGAAGCTGGATGAAAATTGGAATAGAAGCAGGAGGCTTATTAGCCATAAGATCTTGACCAAATTACTTAACTGCATTTGATTGTTAATGTCCATGTGAAAATCAATATAATTTCTATCTCGCTCTCTTTGTTTTTGTTAACATTAAATAAGATAACAGAGGTGACAGAACTTGAAAACATTAATGTATTTTTACCATTACTATTATGAGGAATAGTGGATGCTCAAAATTCCTATAGCAAAGACTGTCATCCAAATTCTACTATTTTTTTCCATAACAGTCTGAATTTCGAGATGCTATTAGTGTGGACTATGGTTCCCTTAGAGAGCTTTCCATGTCAACGGTGATTTAAACTTAAGAGGAGTAAGGTTTTACTTTTGATATAGGGTGAACCTGGAAGAAAAACACATATATGAAGCAATTAGGACGTACACAAGAAATTAAAATTTGCATATATTTATGTAGAATTAACTCATAATAAGCTAAAATAGTCTCAAGGGAAATCCCTAATCCCTGAATCTTTGGAAGTCAGTATCGCAGGACCTTTTGATGTCTTAGAACAAAGAAATGTAAGAAGTACAGCAATGACTCATTATAGTAAAATATTCATAAAGGAAACTGGACACAGTTAAACTGAGCTATGATGGTGGAACATGGGGATCAAGAATGTCATTTCTTGAGGCAAGCAGACCTGAATGCCAATATTCATTTGTCACTTATCAGCTGAGTGACATTGGCCAAATTGTCCCAGTTTCCTGTAAAGTGGGACTCAAAGAGTTCTTACCTCAAAGGGTTGTTAGGAGGATTAGAGACAGTGGTGCTTGTAATGTGCTTACCTAGTATAGTTCCTTACACAGTAAGTACTGAAGAAATCATAGCTATTATTAATACAGTTATTAGCAGTAGCATATCTTAATTCAAGAATATAATAAAAAATTTGCACGTGTTTATGTGAATAGATGGTAACCATGACTGTTACCTCTTTTACTGAGTAACATTGCAATGAACAATGCTCTTTAAAAGGGACCTCTTAAATGAAAGTCTGGTAGAATGATATCAACCTAAAAAGGAAAAGTAAACTTTCTCTCAAACTTCACAGAGCTTCCTTCACATCGGTAGAAAACATGAAGTTTCAGAAATTCAGGAGAAATGGAAGTGACAAGTAGGCATTTGATTACAAATATGCTAAGCTTGGTGTTATTAAAAAATTATGAGGAGATTGAGAGAGCCTATTAAATTGATTAACCTTAAAGAGTCATCAACAGGAAATGTAAATCAGAAGTTATTTGTGTTCACAGAATAAACCCAAATGCAAAGTAAAATTAACTTATTTTCACAGATCAATACTGTCTTTCTATAGATTGTATCATAACAGGAGAAAATGTCAGACATTTTTAGGAAGTGATAGCAAGTTGATCATTAACCTAATCAGCTTTTCCTTCAAACCAAACAACAAATTTTGTACATGACATGACACAACTTTTTCAAACTCTTCTTTTATGATGAATTTCAAGTCATATTTGAGGTTGGTGAGAAGCATAGAGAGTGGACTTTTACACCAAACCTCCCAACATGTTCACATAGTTCTAATTTCTTCCGTATCCACTCATCCTGCCCATTGTTGTCCAATCATTTTTTAAAAAGATCTAAATGTACTATTTTTTGCCCAAATCTTCCCCATTATGAGTAGATTAAATCTAAACTCCATAGTAGGGTTATAAAAATCTTATGTAATAATGCTTTGATGTACATTTTCCAGGTTTATTTTTCTCTATTCTTACTTATCCTCCTCTCCTCTAACCGGTTCTTACATTTAGTGTGCATCAGGATAAGATCATAAGCTCATTAAAAACTGCAGATTCTTGGGTCATATCTCTTGACATCTGGCAGTGATTTCTTAGAATTAGAATTTTTAACAAGCAAAGCAGTAGATAATCAAATCTCAGTTTGAGAAACAGTGGCATAAACCCTGTTCCATCAAATGTCTTCTCATTCTTTCAAAAGCCCATCTCAGTTTATACCTCCCCACCTTTGTATCCTTATGTTTAAATTCTTTTCTTTCCTTTTTTTCTGATTAATTGAACTTTTACCAGTCCTTCATGATCTGGCTTGAGTATTCTCTCTTTGAAACTTTTGCACAGAGTTAGTGTTCCTTTCACACTTTGCATGCATGTTGAATGCTCATATTTGTATTAATCTCCCACAATCATTTTAGAATTTCTTCTAAGGGCTGAGAACTTCTTGGTCATTTTTGTACCATACTCTAGAGCTTGGACAATGTCTAACACACAAAAATAAATGTCCAATAAATGATTTTTGATTAAATGAATAAGTGAGTTGATGAAGGTTCTTGTCTTTTATATTTAACATCAGATTAAATAAACAGATATTATAGTTTAGAAATTATTTGCTTGGATTCTGCCTTGGGGCATAGATATTAAGCAATTTTTCTCATTTAGTAAGAACAATTAGGAATTTTTATTAACAATCCATAATATAAGGTGTTGTTAACAGTTGAATAATTAAAATCCAACTTTAATATTGTACTTGATATAAGATTTTTGAAAAATTGAATAGTACAAATAAATCTTTGTCCTATAGCTGATTAATTAATTTGGCAATAGAAAGCTTCAGATTGCATTTCAATTACATGACTTTAAATAGACTTTGAAATGTTAATATATCAAAGTCCAATGATGACAAATGTTTGTCTTACCAGGTGGTATTATTTCAAACCTGGGAACAACAATGATGAAAACAAATAAAAAGAAATCTTTAGATCCATATCAATTTGAAAAAATTTATATTTTGGATACAGTTTTGAATCAGGAGTTATCAGAAATCTAGGTGTAACTGATACGAGAATTTTCCATCTGGTCTTTTGTTTCAAATTAATCAAAAACACTCATAAATAAAGGACAAATCTGTTTAAGTGACAGTAATTCGTTCAACATATATTTATTAAATGCCCATTTTGTGTCAGATTTCACTCTAAGACCTAAGGACCTAAAGAGAAAAAGTTCCTGTTAGTATATATTACTTTCTTGTATGAGGAGAAAGTCGACAAACAAAATGTAATTATATATGTGTGTGTGCGTGCATACACGCCTGTGTGCATGTGCATGTGTGTGTGTATGTGTGTGAACGCTATGTCAGATGGTGATAAGGGCTATTTTAGTTAGGGAGGGATAGGAAACTTCTTTAATAAGGTGACATTTGAATAGAGATCTAAAAGAACTGAGGGAGTAGGTCATGTGAGTATCTGGGGAAAGAGAATTCCACATAAGTGGAGATAATATTTGTGAAGGCCTTGAAGGCAGAGTGTGCTTGCAGAATAGAATGCATACCAAGCAAGTCAGTGTGACTGGAGTGGAGAAAACTGGAAGAAAGAGGAAGGATCTGAGGTCTTAGAAGTAGTGGTGATGGTGGTATGTATTGGTTGAAGGGGAGAAGCTACTGGGGACTTTGGACAGAGGAGTTAAATGATCTGAAATTTATTTGTATATTGTCTATATAAGCTGTGTCTTTCATTCTAAATTCTTTATTAGTCATTGCTAGGCCACACTTCATTACTTTGTTTAGAAGTCAAACAGCATAATCAGAACAGCTTAGGCAGTTTTAGATAATTATTAATAGTAATAATTGCATTTAATAATAATAGTTAATATTAAATTTAAGCATCATCATAGTAAGAAGAACAATAGCAGCAAAAATAGCAACAATCTGCATAAATGCTACCACTTAGTGCCTGCTCTGTGTACTCTTTCTATATAGTACATTATTTCACTCAATTCTCACAACTACCTGTGAGGAGGTTTTGTTATTCTTCCTATTTTACATTTGCAGAGACATGAACGTGAATCATTAAATCTCCAGAAAATATTTTATTTATACTGTTCTGTATCTTATGCAAAACTACATTTATCTTGTTTTGGTATAAAGCAACAACATAATAATATAGTGATTTCTTTGGCTTACTTGCTTTCCATAAGTAATAACAGTGGTTTAATCCAAATGGCAAATATTAATAGAATATCCTATATTCCAGGTATCATACTAAATACTTCATATGCATTATCTCATTTAATCTGTACAATAACCCAGACAAGGAAATTGGAACTCAGAGATGTGAAGTAACTTATCAAAGGTAACACAGTTAGTAAATGGTAGAAAAGGGATCAAACCTAGGTTCATCTGACTCCAGGGCTTGCCTTTTTAATTACTGCTATATGACTAAATGTGGGTGAAAATATATTGATGCATTCAAAGTTTTTAAAATTGTATTTGGTGTAACTTGTTTTAAAACTCTTTTTATTTATTTTATTTTTAATCTGTGAACATAGAGTCATCTCCATTTGGATGCTTAAGTCCATTTGGAGTCAGAATATAACCTAAGATCCGATAAACCTGTAGGACAATTATGCTATTCCTTCTAGCTTAGCCTCTGTGATGATCAGCCATATTATTACCTTTCTCTGTCCACATGATCCATATGTTTATCTCATCATTTGAACTGTCTTGTCCTTGAGACAATGATGGCCATGGTGTGCCTATCACTTTGAATATATAACATTTGGAAAAATATATTTTTCATTTTAGTCTGTCCAACACAAGTTATAAAAACAATAACAAGGACAAAATACAAAGATGAACTGCTGAAAGAGAATTGAGAGAGGGAGAGGAAAGTCACCAAGGAAGAAGGAAATGAGAGAGAGAGAGAGAGAAACTCTGCCAGTGACAAACTGGCAATATATACCAGCATCAGTCTCTCAATAGCCACCAGTCTACTGTGAATTCTGAAAGATTCTGCTTTTACTCTCCTCTCCTAGTACAAAACACTCCAGAGGATGAGTGAACCTCATTTTTCTTTCCTCTTTACTCATCTCCTTATCTTAAGAACTCCCCCTAATTCTTGCTCATATTCACAAAATCAAAAAGAGAAAGGAATTGTTATGAACAGTTTATTCTTTGAAATAAATTAGACCGGAAACTCCTGGAAACCAGGGGACAAGTTTTATTTATTTCTGTATTTCCAGCTCCTGGCCTACAAAGTGGTATATGGTAGGCCTTGAGAAAATGTTTGTTGAAAGAATGAGTGCCTCAGCGAAGTTCAGGCTATAAAGATGGTGTGGGTAATATCAACAGTATCTTACATGAGCACACAGAGGGCTAGCATTATAAAATGTTAAATCTAGCATTTCCAGTACTGACCACATTTGGCCCAATTGGCTAGTGAAGATAAACCTTTCATTCCTTCATTCTCCTTGTGCTTCTTTTCCAGAGAGAGGAGAACCATTCTTCTCTCTAGCTTCCATGCTTGAACCTCCAAACAAGCACAGAACTGCCATAATTAACCTACTAGCTCAAATCAATTAATTATTCTCAAAGATTTATAGTAGTATCCCCTTGTCCAGTGGATGCCCAAAACCTTCGATAGTACTAAAACTCATATATATATATATATATATATATATATATATATATAATGTTTTTTCCTATACATACATACTTAAGATAAAGTTTAATTTATAAATTAGGCACAGTAAGAGATTAACAACAATAACAATAATAAAATATATTATAACAATATACTGTAATAAAAGTTATGTAAATGTAGTCTCTCATAACCGAGATGGCTACTAAATGACTAATGGGCTAGACAAAAGGATGATTCATATTGCAGGAGGCACAGAGTCGGACAGCATAAGATTTCATCATGCTACTCAGAATAATGCACAATTTAAAATTTATGAATTGTTTATTTATGGAATTTTCCATTTAATATTTTCAGAAACTACAGAAAGTGAAACCATTTATAATAGAGACTTGTGTACTTTCTAACAACCGAAGCAATGAACTTATATCCTTTTCACATATATCCCTTACTGTTCTTTGCTGCCCAGGGTTTTCTGTCTTGCACAGTGGGAAGGCATTATTAGATTAGCTAGCAGATACTTACATGGGAATGCTTGTAGGACCTGGAACATCTTAGCATATTTGCCAAAATTTCAAGGGAAAAATTTAAATTTTTAGAAATTTATAACCTAATAGAAAAAAAATAAATTTCATTTGAAAGTGTAGGACAAATTATGAATGTATTGTTTTTTATTTTATATATTTATAGAGTTTTAGATTTTACAAAAAGCTCTCTCAGTACTCCGAAGAGATCTGTACAATTATATTATATAAACTACTGCAATTGTAGCTCTTTTTACCTTATTGACTTCATCTTAGCTACAGATGGGCATTTACCTCTAAGAATCAGTAAAGAAAAATCTTCATTTTACAACATTTTACCTGTGATATTTGCTATAATTATTTTATATTTACCAATTATTATCATTTGCTGAGTTATTCTGCTAATCTTTTAAGATATTTTTTTCTGATTGAAATTAACTCAGAGATTCCCAGAATGCTTAGAAGTTCCTCTTGAATTCGGAAAATAATTTATTTTGTACCATATGTTTAATAGAATGGTGTAGTGGAATAATGGCTGGGCTTTGAGCCTTAGTTCTATAATTTACTAGATGTTTAAACTTGGGCAAGTTATTTAACTTCTTTGTATTTCAGTCTCTTAATTTCTCCTCATTTATAAAATGAGGAAGATGATAGTCTCTCAGGATCATTGAGAAATATATGTGAAATGTGGAGTGCACAGCACAGTGCCTGATGTCCTGTCCCATGTACTATTCACATTCTTTACTGTCAGCACTGCCCTAACAATCCCCCGGGAGACTTAATGTCTGTGGAAATGAAAAGTGGCTTCTCTTCCCAAAAAGATTGGGGACCTTCAGATGGAATCAACCCTGGAGGTTAATTACATGACTTTTATTTTTTGCATTCACGCTAAAGAAACCTTTTGACTGGAAGTTTAGTATAATAACACAACAAGAATGTATACAGTTGGGGGAAGTAGACTTATATTAACAGTACGAAATGTTCACTGAATGAGTCTTTAGTTTACTGCAATCTGTGAGGACACAGATTCATGTCACTGAAAATAACTAAGCACAATGAAAATAGTAATGCAATGTTGTTCTTAAAGTTCATTCACTTATTTATTGATTTGTTATCTTTTTTTCCAGATAACGTGTTTTGGATTTCTAAGCTACAGCTCATTTTTTGGCTTAAAATAAAAGAAGAATAGAGACTGGGGTGAGTGAGGATTAGGGAGTAACTGCTAATGGGTATCAAGTTTCTTCTGGAGGTGATGAAATGTTCTGGAATGATACAGTGGTTATAGTTGCACAACTTTGTGAACATACTAAAAAACACATTATCATACATTTTAAATGGATAATTTTTTTGGTATGTGAATTATATCTCGATTTAAAAAATAAATAAAAGGCGAGTAATGTCAATTATGACCAATATAAATAGGACCAATATAAAATAGGAGTGTTAATTTTGAAATTTATACAATAACACAATTGTGAGAAATTCTATCAAATTCTAGATATCTGAACTTGAACTATTTTCTTTGGGGATGCATTGTATATTATTTACCATAAAAATTCTGCTTTCAGTTATAGATTTTACAAATACATATTAAACACCATGAATCAAAATATCTGTAGGATAAATATCTAAAAGCTCAAATAGTCTCAGAACTCCCAATTATAAGCCTCTTGTTTTTTCATTTCCTTGGAGTAAAGACCCCAGAATCCTTCCAGAATTCCTCTCCCCAAATGTCCTGTTATCTTGCTTTATCTTTTAATTCTAAATTATTTTATATCTCAAAAGCAAAATATATTTAAATCTGTACTTTTTATTGTTTTTCTATTCTTTTAGGGACCTGAGGGAGAAGTTGGGACAAAAGAGTCCCTTGAACAAAACCAAGTAACAATTCGTTCCTATAATTTTCTCTGAAATGATGGACAGTTTTTGAGAGATACTATTTAGCCTCATTCAGTCTTTGTTGTGGTAAAGTGAGACATTGCTTCCCCTGTCTCCGTTCTCCAACTTTGAGAGTTCATCTAATTAACTAAACAATAGCTTGAATGTCATTGAGGCTGCCTGGAGTAAAGACTTGATAGTAACTTCATTAGTAATAGTCATATCTAAAATAATATATCAATAGAATTGGGTAGCTACCAGAAATTAGGGTTCTGAAAGGCAAAACCTGTGGATAGAATGGTTTGGGAGATTTATCAATCTAATTTCTAGAATGATCTTTGCTATAGAATTTCACAGAGTTAAAGTGAAATGTTTCCTGTTACCAGCATTACTGATCTGATTGTACCAAGTCAAATTTCCCCTCTTTATTAATGTAGGGAAGGAGATGGAGAGGGAGTTTTAAATAAAGAACACAAACTTTATGGTCATTGGAAAGTATAGATTAAGTAGAGAAAAATAGAGTTTATTAATACATGGATTGTGCTTACATGTGGAATAACTCAGTGATGAACAACTCAACGAAGTGGTCAGAACTTGAGCTTATGTAGCTTTTTAACAAAAGAACAATACATTTACAGAAAAGTGATAAGATAAAGGGAAGGAGGCTTTGACTTTTAGAGTAATAGACTGTGGGAAGGTAAGTATATGGGGGAAACATAGAAAATAAAGATTATTTAGTAGGGTTTGTTATGTAGATCCTTCTTGATGCCCATCTTTGGGCTGATAAGAATCTAGAGTTCTTCTGTTAACATTAAGATTTCTGTTCTTCCTGGTAAAGGAAAAGAAAAGTGAAAAAATTCTGTTCTGCTTTTAGGCAAATGGGGGAGGGCAGAGAGCTTTTCTTGTATTTACTTCTCAGTTATCTTTAGCTTAACATAATCCTTATACCAAAGTGATATATTTGGGGGTGGCATATTATGATATCCTACATATTCAACTTAGTCAGATAAGTAGAGGAAAATGTAGGATCAGTTAGCTGACATTTGGCATGTGAATCAAAAATATAGACAATTTTTAATTTTTATTCCCCCTCCCCCCAGTTGGGTTACATAGCACTGAGATGCAATTTGGTGGAACTAGGGTGCCTTCTGTGAGATCCTCGTCTGAACATGATACTCAGGCCTGCAGATGCCTTTGGGGCAAAGGGACATTGGAATTCTCTTTAGGTTCTTGGGACCAGATTTGGCAGGAAGCAATTGGTCTGAGGAATGTAGTAAGTCAGACATCTACTCATTTCACTACATGGATTGCACCCTGCTAACTGGTTTAATAGTCCTCTTAGTCACTCTCCATGTGAAGCCTAGGCAGACAATTATTTTGATGCACTCATACTGATGGCTGGTTTCTACAAAATGGTCAATCTGATTGTTAGCTCTGAAGAGAGGACCTTATTTGTTTGTTTGTTTGTTTGTTTATTTGCTTATTTGTTTGTTTGTTTATTTTACTTGTTTTCAACCTGACATTCTTGTTCTCATTATATTGGCAAGTAAAGAGAGACATAAAAAGAATCTGCAAAGATGTATCAATAATGGGCAATATTCTTAATATTCTCCTTTCAGGGATCCAAGTTTTGGAAAAGTCCAGTGCCAATTAAAGTAAGGGCTCTTGTTATGGAAAGTGAATTGAAGAAAGATTGGTGTTAACTATGTGTATGGGTATTTATTTGTGTATGTGAAGGGTGTGTGTGTGTGTGTGTGTGTGTGTGTGTGTGTGTGTGTGTGTGTTGAAGGTGAGAAAAGTAGAAATGCTATTGGTCTGGAGAGGAACTCAGAGAGGTGGTGGCTGGGGTGGGGGAAAAGTGAAGTGACTCTGAAAAACTTAAACTCAAAAGGAGGACCCATATATTTAGGCATTGCATGATCTGTACTTCTAATCCTCACCTTTATGACCAGGGCATTTATATCCAGACTTTTGCACTTAATAATTCCTTTTCTTCTTCAAAGCCTCATCTGTGTGTGTGAGTGAAGATGAGAGAGAAAAATAAGATTTGTTTTTCTGAACCCTGTATCCTTCTAGAGAGGTGAAATTCCTCCCAAGAACATTTTATCTTTTTTTAAACTGGTCCTTTAAATTTTACTGTTAAGTAGTCTCACAATAAATAATAGGAATTCACTAGAAAAACTTAGTGTGATTTGCCATTGTTTAATCTGCTAGCCAAGCTGAATTTGTCTTAAAGAGCTGCATAATTCTTAAAGACCTGAGGCTTTAGTCAATTTTCCAGCAAAAAAAAAAAAATCCCCTGCCCCCAGTAGAATGAATTATTTTGTGTTGTACTGCTTCCCATGACTGACATTCGACTCAGAAGTGTATTTACATTGTTGGCTTAACTTGGAGTCCTTTACCGAATCAATAATATGCTGTATTTCTTGCTTCAAGTGGTGTCAATATTATTGTTATTCTTTTTTTAATTCCCTGCAGTTACAAAAATCCTCTTTGACTTGTGAAAAATTTGACTCCTAAAATTATAAAGCAACAGAGTAAATGTCCTTTTAATCTTCTGGGAAACTTGTGCCTCTTTAAACTTTATTTACATCAGAACTTACTGTAACAAAGGACAAAAGCCCTAGACAAGGTTCCCTGCTCCTCACAGGTGTTCAAGGCTAGGCCTTCTTGAGGAGAGCCTGCAGTTTAAAGTTCACCTCCTGACTGTTACTTTGAAAGGGGCATGAGAGGGGGCTAGAAATAGAACAGGGTGAAATTCTGACTCACGGTGACCACTCAGGAGGCTCTGGCCTGGAAAATACCCCTGTATGTGGCAAAAACAAATATTTGACATGGAGGGTGAAATCAGGCTTAAACAAAGAGTGAAATCAGTTCCCATGTCACCTCTCCTACGGATAACTATTTGTGCCTGTTCATTTGTTTCCCAAGCATCAGTTTTCCATCATTTGGACAGAGCCTCATCCTGAATCTGTCCAGAGTAGAAGAAAGAAATGTTTTGAGATTTAATAAAATGGTGTGTATGTATATTAGGGGCATTTTCTCAATGTTTAAACTCAGTCTACCAAGAGAAACACTAAAATGGTGTGCTGCAAACCTTTGAATCTACTATATTTTTCAGGCAACGGCAACCACTTCTTACTGGTCCCATCTACCTGTATTCTATAGAGTTGAGTTCAATGTTAATGGAGAAACAGACAAATGTCAAAAGCCGTCTGTTTTGTCTCATGTCATTTGTAATTTTATCCTGTCACCTACCCTCTCTTCTTCATTGCTCTCTTGTTGAATATGTTTCTTAGGTCCGTAGCTACTTCCTCAGAGCCTGCCTTCCCCTACCTGCAGCCTTGCAAGTGCGGATAGGTGCATTCTGACTGTTATTAGAAAAATATGATCCATAGAAATAGCTGAAATTCTTAGACTCATTCAAGTGTTCTGGGTTCTTTGGTTTTCTCTACTCACTGTAGTAAACTATCTAGTCACACATTTCGCCTACAGTCTCCATTTTGGGACTAATATTAAGAAAAATAGTCTCTCCCACGTAACAATCCTTCCAATTATTTTCCTCTATGTTAGTGCTTTTCTAACAGCTTATGAATTGTCAGCAGTGACTTTCTGTAAATGTTGCAGGTTTTCTTTTTTTCCAGGACAAAGGGTGAATTTAAAGGACCAAGCTAGTGCTCCTTCTTATAGTATAGAGGTTAAGAGCATGGCCTCCAATGTTAGATTGTCTCAGTTTAAATTCAAATGTCCTCATTTAATAGCTATGTGAGCACAGAAAAATTCAACTCTGAGCCCTAGCTTACTGATTTGTAAAATGGGGTTAATATTAATAGCTTATAATAGCACTACCATATGCTAAGCACAGTTTTAAGCACTTTAAATATATTAACTCATTTAATTTTCATAATATCATCCCCAATTCTCAGATGAGAAAACAGACACAAAAAAGAAAGTAACTTGGCCAAAGTCATAGTATTAGTTAAGTGGTATAGCTAAAGTTGTGAAGCCAGGTGGTTGGATCTCAGAGGCCATGCACAATATCAGTATACTATATTGCCTGTCCATTAAATTATTGAGTATAAAGCACTTAGCACAGTGTTTGGCACATAATGTTTATTACCAACTGTATTATCACTACCATTACCTGTTTTTTCTTCCTTTTGTCACTCTTGCTTTTATTGGACTGATTGTATAAGGTTGATCATCCCTGCCCCCACAAGAAAAAAAAATGTGATCTGGGCCACAGTAGCTGCCTACTCCTTCTTCACCTTGTGTGCTTCGTATTTAAACCACAAATATAACAGTGATATATGAAAGGGAGCACTAAATGTTAATACCTCTTTTCCAAGACCTGAAAATTATATCCTTCCTATCATCACTCTTCCAGCAACAAGCCAACAGACATTGTTTAAAGCAAAAGAGAACTTTTAGAAACTGTAGACTTCAAGTCAAGTTGCTACTGTTCTCTAATAAGCAGGGGTAAATTTTTCAAAAAATAATAAAGGCTGCAAAAGATGTTGGTGGACAAAGACTTTGCTTCTAGAATTAATTTCCTAGTCTCTACTTCTTAATACGTTTTAGAATGCCGATATCAGGGAAAAAGAAAGAGAAAATTTTGCAAATAATTACATTCTTTTAATGTAAGCCACTGACTTTGAAATTCTCTAACACATTTGTGGAAACTTCATTTTTTTTTGTATGAGATTTATTTGAATGAGCTGTTATGATTGGAGACAGTGAGAATTTCAGATTAATGTTTTTCAACCCTCCCACCCCCCCCAAAAAACCCTCTGGAAAGCTGGCAAGTGTTCATAAGTCAGCCCTAGAATTATATAGGTTGAAGGCTCCCAGTGGACAGACTGAACATATAAGAAGGAAACCAGAGATCTGGTGCTATTACGTCTCGAGTCTAAGGAAACGAATAAGCACAGAATTAAAAGCATTCTTCAGCCTGAGTTTTTAAGGTAGGTCTGCACAATGTATATATACTCTATTGGAAAAGTAGAATATATATTAAATGAAAATATTTGCTATGGATAAACTTTACCTTTTCCCTGTATTTCAACACTGCATTTGCAAACTAAATTATTTAACCACTGTTTCTCTTACAGGAGTGCACTTAAGAACTAGACAAGCTGATTTATGACAACTAACTTTTAAATTCCAACAACCAGTAAGTCTTCAAGTAGGTTTATTTTAGATTTTTTATGTTAATTCATTAGGTCAAGATTATGAGAGAATGAGCTTTAGATAAAAATGATACTTTGCTGTTTATTAGAGGATTCTTTGGTGATTATGTTTTCATTGAGTAGTTTATTTATGTGTGTTTTCAAACACTGTAAAGTACTAGTCTTATTCTTAGGTGTTTACCTTCACCTACTTTTCTTTTGTTTTAAAACAATGTTGCTACTAAATAAACAACAAAACAAAAAACAAAAACTGGTATCACATAAATGAAACATTGATTATAACATTTGAGAGCCATGTAGCAATGTTACTACTTAGTTGTGCTAAACTGAAAAGATGGCAAAGAAAAAATGATACAATTATATCATAATTAATTTTTGATGTTTAATTCTTATTTTATTGAGCAATCAAAACTAAACTATTTCTATTTGACCCTCAATCAGATTGGCTAGTTTTTCTTTTTCTTTTCCTACTTGAAAAAGAAAATGAATTTTCTTTTAAATAGATTAAACTTAAATATCTATATCTAAAACTAGTAGTTTCTATTAAAATGTGAATATTGGACTTTTAGAAATAAGCACACATTCTGTAACTTCCTTTTATTTATATTATTATCGTGAAATCAATGGAAAAGTAGAACTAAATGAATTATTTTTTAATTAATAAAATCCAATCATATACCCCCATCCCAATGTTTCTTTTGCATATTCTCTTTTAGTTTTTTTCTGCAATTACTTATTTTTTTCCATAGCTTATATTACTTATATTTTTTCATAGCTGTAATGAATTTGTATATAATTAGCTACTTGAATAAGGCATTTTTCTATGCAATAGCAGGCAGCAGCATGGTTTCTAGAAATTATACAGACTGAGACATGTGTAAAATGTTTTTGAAATATTAACTTTTACTTAGTTCATTCTTATTTGTTTCACAAATTTCCTATTTTGACTAACCTTTTGAAACATTAATTTCTTTAAACTTTTTAAAAATATGATAGAAAGGATGGGCAAAATGTGGTTTTGTTCAGAATTTTTAGTTCCTGATGCTGAAATGTCTTAAATTCTTTATTCTAGTGAGAAAACTTTATTTTTCAAAAAGTAAAATCCATTCTTATTTCATTAGGCATGGTTCTGTTTCCTAATGTTTTCTATAATCACCTACCTTTTTCGTTTTCAACAAATTTTAAAAATGCAAATGACCTCATGTTGTCCTAAACTCTGTATGTGTTCTGAGAATTCCATTTTTTGCCCACAGAAGGAGTAAAAATTAGTTGCTGCTGACATTTCAATATGACAGGCAACTTCACCTTTGCCACCATCAGCAAAAACATCACCAGCAGTCTTCACTTTGGCCTTGTGAATATCTCTGGCAATGAGTCTACTTTTAACTGTTCACATAAGCCATCAGATAAGCATTTAGATGCAATTCCTATTGTCTACTACATTATTTTTGTGATTGGATTTCTTGTCAATACTATTGTGGTCACACTGTTTTGTTGTCAAAAGGGCCCTAAAAAGGTTTCCAGCATTTACATTTTCAACCTAGCTGTGGCTGACTTACTGCTTTTGGCTACTCTTCCTCTCTGGGCAACCTATTATTCTTACAGATATGAATGGCTCTTTGGATCTGTACTGTGCAAAGTTTTTGGTTCTTTCCTGACCCTGAACATGTTTGCAAGCATTTTTTTTTTTTATCACCTGCATGAGTGTTGATAGGTACCAATCTGTCATCTATCCCTTTTTGTCACAAAGAAGAAATCCCTGGCAAGCATCTTATATAGTTCCCCTTATTTGGTGTATGACCTGTCTGTCTTCATTGCCAACATTTTATTTTCGAGATGTCAGAACCGTTGACTACTTAGGAGTGAATGCTTGCATTATGGCTTTCCCACCTGAGAAATATTCTCAATGGTCAGCTGGGATTGCCTTAATGAAAAATATAGTTGCTTTTATTATTCCTTTAATATTCATAGCAACATGCTATTTCGGAATCAGAAAACACTTAGTGAAGGCCAATAGCTATGGGGAGGACAGAATAACTTGTGACCAAATCCTGAAGATGGCAGCTGCTATTGTTTTGGCGTTCATCATTTGTTGGCTTCCCTTCCATGTTTTAACTTTCCTGGATACTCTGGCCTCATGGGTGTCATTAATAGCTGTGAATTTCTAGCAGTCATTGACCTGACACTTCCTTTTGCCATCCTCTTGGGATTCACCAACAGCTGCGTTAATCCCTTTTTGTATTGTTTTGTTGGAAACCGGTTCCAACAGAAGCTCCGCAGTGTGTTTAGGGTTCCAATTACTTGGCTCCAAGGCAAGAGAGAGAGTGTGTCATGCCGAAAAAGGAGTTCCCTTAGAGAAATGGAAACCTTTGTGTTTTAAACCTTTGTGTCTTAATACATGTTATTAACATGACTACTTGGTTTGAAGTTCCCTTGAATTATCTTTTAATGACTTTAGTAAGATCAGTTTTTTTTTCCCTTAATGTAATCTTTTCTCACTCTTCTAGAACAGGAAACTAAATGTAACTGTAAGTTTTATATTCCAGTGACTGTCAGGAATTGTCCCCCTCTCTTTTTTTTCTGGTCTATCAGTACAAGACTGTCACTGGGCAGACATCCATAACCTAGAAGCAACCGAGGATTTATCTCAATTTAAAATCAATAACAAATTGTGAATGGTTATTTGGGGTTTCAGATTTCTTCTTGACAAATTCTGGAGTTTTTTTTTTTGCTGTTGTTGTTGGTTTTTATATCCATTTTCATCAGGCTTTCCTCTTCAACGAAGGCCAGTCTTTTACCTCATTGCGTTATTTACAAGACATAATGCTAAGAGACACCAGCACTTTTAAATGAAGTATATTACAACAGACCCGTACCAGATTATTCAGAATCAAGGCATATGCTTTCTACTTTAAAAATATTATAAATGATAATCCTTTTACATTTCACTTGAGCACAGGTTTATATTTCAGATATTGAGTAAGGCTAGGAGCATAGATTAAATCGCATATACTCCTACATTTTAGTTTAATTTTATAGTTATGGAAAATTAAATGTATAGTAACTTAGATTTGGAATTAAGAAGTACTTGAGTGTTCACTAAACTCTGAATAAACACTTTTAAAAGCTATCATCTATTTTAATTATTGTTTGTAGATTTCTGTTCTCTGATAATTTTTCATAAATATTAACTAAACACTGTGTAGAGTTTTAAAATGTAAAATGTCACTTTTTACATCCTTGATCTTTTAGATGTGGTGCTTTGATATATAGAAAGTTGACTTGACTTTTATTATTGATGTTTTGGTTCTAGGTTGCTTCTCAAACTATTTAGGTGGCTTCTTTAACTCTTTAATTTGTAGTAAATTCTTAACTGGCATAGGAAAAAGTTATGTCAGAATAGAATTTTGAGACCCAGGGAGGACCAAAGGACCCAGCAAATGACAAGTTTGGTGTTATGCAAAACCCTACCTGTCAGGGCAATGCAATGTGGCTTTAAAAATACAGACCATGGGGTAGTCTTAACCTATACCTATAAATACTGTTTGTTCCAGGATTTATAGGATTCTGTGGAACTCTTTTATATCAATAGCTAGTCAATAGATGTCCTTCTAAAAATAATTAGAACTCATAAATTAGAGAAGTACCTGAAACTGACTGAGTTACCTAGAGTTTACTTAAAATATAAATCCTAATTTTAGAAGTTAGAGATTTCATTCTGTACCAGCCTTACATAAGGATATCTAAGATCTTCCTAGGCTAATGCAGACCTCTGAGGTAGAAATAAATTTGGAGGCTTAGTGTCTCTGCCAGGTTCCAGGGTTATAGATGGAAGAATCCTCTTGCTCCACTGGGAAAGTCTTAATTTTATGTAACTTATTATTAGTAAAATAGCTAAATGTATAACCAACTTTGACTTTATATTTTAAATAATTTTGTAAAACATCTCATATAAATAAAATCTTTAATTGGACAATTACGCGTGCTTACTTTTATTTTAACTACCTTCAATTATAGATTCTTACCTTCTCTTGTATCTGCATCCTTCTTATAATTTTCACTGATAATTCTTAGTTTCAGCCCCCATCATTCTTTATCTGGCTTCTTGCCATACTCTTCTAGTTTCCCTTTCATGAGTTTTCAGCCATAATTTCTCATTCATTATAAAAACAAAGTCCAGATTTCTTGTCATGCTCTATAAGACCCTAGGAAGACCTGATCCTTCTCAGCCTTTCTGGCTTTTTTTTTTCTCTCTTTGCCATCTCTCTTGCACTCTTTGTTTAAGCTTCACAAAAGAATTTACTGCTCTTTCATACCTCTCCAATCATCTCCACCCCAGGGTCTCTCTTCAACTGATGACCACTTACTCAGCTTTCAACATTCAATTCATGTCAATTTCTCTACCACAATAATGATTATTATACTAATTATAGTACAACCCCTCCCTTCTCTGGGAGTTTCCTTAATGAGGAGAATCTTTTCTGTAGCTCTTGGGATTTTAATCCTGGCCTCTACTTCCATATGAACCCAATATTGAGCCTTAAGTACTCTCTGAGGCTTGAACTTCAGTGGTCTTTCCTGGAACTAAGAAGAAATGTCAGTTGAGAAGATGGTGCCTGAACATGTGAACTCTAACTGCAGGAATGTGCAAAGGTATAAATGTCCTCTTTCTTCTTTGAAAATGTAAATTTTAGGTAAGCTTCTCAGATAACAAATAAAGCTGTATTCTTATTTGGCCATTGTTTTCAAGTACTATCTAATTCCCTTTCTTTTCCATGACCCCACTTTTATTTATCTCACTTACATAATGCCCAAGAACCACATAATACTAACAAGTAATAGCTACTATTAAGTGAGCATTATTATTGTAAGTATTTTATATGCATGACCCCATTTTATTCCCATAATGACTCAGTTATTCACATTTTGCAAATAAGGAAACTGGGCGACAATGAGTTCCTACTAATCTTTAAATTTGGCACTGGCAGATGACCTGGATATTTAATAGTTGAAATATGAATCCTAGGCTGCCCAGCAGATGTTTCAGCCATGGTCTTGCTCAGTCCTCCAACCTTTCCCCTAACCTCACTGCCTGCACATTCCTGACCATAGCAATTCATGAGCTCTGGGTAGGCAGTATATTTACAGTTTGGAGAAATAGAGCCCTTTTTATGTGCTCTATGTTGTACATAAATACATGAAGTAATCACTACCCCCCTGCTACCCTCTGTGCCTCATACGCAAAATAAATAAGAAACTTCAAATATTTCTTTCGAGGAACAAAAATGTTGCCATGAACTTTAGCTCTGTGAAATGAGATTAAATAAGGTTACCAGAGACATCTGTCTCCCTCAGTTTGCAGAAGGAATATGTATTTTTATTATGGAAAGGCAAGTATTAATTATTTCTACATTTTATATCCTTAAGTTAGATCTACTGAATATATGTTTTGGGAAACTCCCCTTTATTCTGATCTTTTGAGGTCTGTATCAAAATAAGGGGACAAGCTGAAGTCAAAACATTCTATTTTGACTTTTCTTTGATTTTTTTTTTCCTACAAAGATCTGAGACTGGGAAACTGTTTGGTTGACTCATTGATTGACAGAAAGAAAATCCAAACCTGACAAGTTGAATTAATCAGGCTCTAGGCATATGCTTTCTTGAGGTGATTGAAGCAAGAAAAGGTTGAGGTAATAAGGAATATATAGCTTTAATTATTTTGTTAATTCCTAGATAAACTATATCAGCAATAATGATTCACATAGAATAACAGAAATTCAGGTGCCATCACTAAAAGTAATCACTTCTGCGGCAAAAGACCAGTGGCCTATGGCTGAATTGACTAACCTTTTAGACATTAGTGCATTCACTTGCACAAACATACCTACCAAGGCTTTTCAGAAAGAAAATTCTTTCTTGTGAAATTCTTCCTTCTGGGATGATAGGATTCTTTTTAAAATTAGAAATAATTGAAAAATTAAATTAAAAACAATTGATATGTATTTCTTATTAAGAATCAATACTTTATCATTGTTGAAAAACTTAACTATATAGATAAAAACTAGCTACAGAGATAATCATTAACATGAAGTAAGATTATTATGAAAATATAAATATAGACAGATTATATATATGTTCTTTATTTTTTAACATCTTTATCCATGTCGATATTTATCTCTCTTTTTATCTATAAGGTATATCCTTCATTACGCTATGGTACATTTCCTTTTATTTTGGGGGGTTAAATGTTTAAACATTTTTTTATTGAAGTATAATTGACATGTAACATTACATTAGTTTCAGGTATACAACATAATGATTTTATATTTGTATACATTGTAAAATGATCACTGCAATAAGTCTATTTACCATCCACTACCAAACAAAGTTACAAAAGATTTTTTTTCTTGTAATGAGAACTTTTAAGATTTATTCTCTTGGTAACTTTCAAATATGCAATAGAATATTATTGATTATAATCACTATGCTGTTTATTACATCCCCATGACTTATTTGTTTTATAACTGGCAGTTTGTACCTCTAGACCACCTTAACCCATTTTGCTCACCCCTCCCCAAACTCCCCCCTAGGCCACCACCATTCTGTTATCTGTATCTAAGAGTTTTGTTTTGTTTGTTTGTTTTGTTTTTAGATTTCACATATAAATGTGAACATACAGTATTTGTCTTTCTCTGTCAGACTTATTTTACTTAACATAATACCCTCAAGGTCCATCTATGTTGTCACAAAACTTTTAAAAAATATTTTAAATATTTTATCCTTAAACTCCCACCTGATTTACTAAAAAAAATTCTTTCTTCTCTTGTTGGGTTCTTCTTTCCTATGATAAATCCCAAATACTCATAGCTTTAAGCAATCCAAGAGATTATGTCTGGTTACCATTGCCCAGTGGTAGAAGATATTGGAAAATCTGTCGTTAAGACCACTGACCCATTTTCTTCAGCTGTTGTTGCTACATTATTTATCAGTTTGTCCACACGAGAACAGATGGTTCAGTAATACGGTGCAGACTCCTGTCCACTTTAAGGAGTTTCTAAGTGCACAAGTCACCTGATAAGGGTGTAAGAGAAAGAAAAAGGATGCCTCTTACCCCAGTGTTACACTCATCAATATCCAACGAATGCCACAGTAGACCAGGTCTCAAGCAGATTTTTATTTGTTTGACATCTCCATGGAGCCAAGAAGGATTAGCAGAAAGTCAGCAGGAGAAGTGTGTCATTCCAGGAACCAGTTCTCTCCTTTCCTAAATGAAGCTGTCCTATAAGCTGAAGTCACAGTTCAAATTCCTTCTCAATAAAAATGAGTATCTGTGGTTGGGGAAATGGGTGGGTAGTGAGGCTGATGTTGCTTCTTGATTGATGACATTAGTAAGTCACACCTCAGTGCATAAGACATACTATATAATCACTTTGAACTTCTTAGAAAAAGATCTAATTCATGATTCTCTTCCCCACAAAAGACGCCTTTACCAATTATCTCTCCCCCTGCAAACTGGAGCTCAATATACCAATATGTATAGGATATAGTTGGCTTTATTTCTCTGGAAATTTGGAACCAGACCATTGCCAAGTCTCAAAATTTCCAGTTATATCCTTCTCTCTGAATAATGGAACCCTACTTACTCTACTTTTGTTACCACTAAAGTGATAATCCCCATAACAAAAAAATCTACTCCAGTGTTTTTTGATATTTTAACAACTTGAGATATTTGTGGATAATAGTTTGAAATGATCATCTATTATTATGAAATGAATAGTGTCTTCCCTATATTCCTATGTTAAAGTCCCAAACCCAAATGTGATTGTATTTAGAGAAGAACTTTTAGGAAGTAACTAAGGTTAAATGAAGTCATAAGGATGGAGTCCTAATCCAATAGGACTGGTGGCTTTATAAGAAGAGGAAAACAATCTCTCTCTCTCTCTCTCTCTCTCTCTCTCTCTCTCTCTCTCTCTCTCTTTCTCTTTCTCTCTCTGGCACTCTCACTCTCGCACTCTCTTTCTCCACATGCATGCACTAAGGAAAGACCACGTGAGCACATAGTGGAAAGGCTGCCATCTGTAAGCCAGAAAGAGAACTCTCATGAGAACTTGACTACGCTGATACCCTGATCTTGGACTTTTAGCCTCCAGAACCATGAGAAAATTAATTTTTGTTGTTTAAACCAACTAGTTTATTGTATTTTGTTATGGCATTCCCAGCAGACTAATACAGATTTAGGTACCAAGAATGGTTCTAGAGGAACAGAATTTTAAATAAGAGTTTTCTGTATTGCTTCTGGGGTTTCTGGAACTGGCTTTTTAATCAAACTAGTTTTAAAGATGCTAATGACTCTACTAGTAGTTAACAGAGCACTGATAGTTCATGACATGATCTAGCAATATATATAAACAAGATATCACCATTGGATATTTATAATCAACCACTTATAATAAGCAACAAACTGGGTGATTGTGTACAGTTATGCACTGCATAATGACGTTTCAGTCAATGACGAATTACATATACAACAGTAGTTTTATAAGATATAATGGAGCTCAAAAATTTCTTTCCCCTAGTGATGTAACAGTCATAACATTGTAGTGCAACATATCACTCACAGCTATTAATGTAGTATAAAGATATAATAAAATATTTTTATACTGCTATAAAAAGTGTTAGTATTTTAAACTAAGTGTTATTACAAAAGAAAAGTTAAAAAATTAAAAATTTATTTCTATCTCACTTATTTCACTTGGCATAATACCCTCTAGGCTCATCCATGTTGTCACGAATGGCAAAATTTCATTCTTTTTTTATTGCTGAGTAATATTCTATCATATACATACATATACCACTTCTCCTTTATCCATTAATCTATCAATGGATACCTATTTTGCTTCCACATCTTGGCTATTGTAAATAATGAACATAGGGGTGCATATATCTTTTCAAATTGTTTTCATTTTCTTTGGATAAATACCCAGAAGTGGAATCGCTGGGTGGCATGGTATATCCATTTTTAATATTTTGAGAAACCTTCAGACTGTTTTCCATAGTGGCTGCACCAATTTGCAATTCCACCAACAGTGTAGAAGGGTTCCTTTTCTCCACATCCTCACCAACACTTGTTGACTTTTTGATAATAGCCATGCTGACAGGTGTGAGGTGGTTTTAACTTACATTTTAACCACTCATTGTGGTTTTAACTTACATTTCTCTGATGATTGGTGATGTTGTGCATCTTTTCATATGCCTGTTGGCTATCTGTATGTTTTCTTCGGAAAAATGTCTATTGAGGTCCCCTGCCCGTTTTTTTTAGGCGAGGTAACCCTTGGTTGACTTCACAGATTGCAAGGAACTTGTCAGTTTACAATCCCTTATTTATTTATTTATTTATTTATTTATTTATTTATTTATTTATTTATTTTTACACCTACAGCACCTGGTCTTCCTAAGTGGTCTCCCATCCAAGTACTAACCAGGCCCAACTCTACTTAGCTTCTGAGATCAGATGGGATCGGGCTTGTTCAGGGTAGCATGGCCGTACCTCTGCCCATTTTAAAATAGGATTGCTTATTTTTTTGATGTTGAGTTTTATGAGCTCATAAAGTAAAAAAAAAGTTACAGTAAAGTAAGGTTAATTTATTATTGAAGAAAGAAAAATATTTTTTATAAATTTAGTGTAACCTAAGTATACAGTGTTTGTAAAGTCTACAGTAGTGTGCAGTCATGTCCTGTGCCTTCATATTCACTCACTACTGACTGACTCACCCAGAGCAACTTCCAGTTCTGCAAACTCCATTATGGTAAGTGCCCTATACTGGTGTACCATGTTTTATCTTTTATATTGTATTTTTATTGTACCTTTCCTACATTTTGATTTGTTTAGATACATAGTTACCATTGTGTTACACTTGCTTAAATTCTAGTCTAGTAACATGTTGTTCAGGTTCGTAGCTTAAGAGCAATAAACTATACCATACAGCCTGGGTGAGTAGTAAGCTATACCACCTAGTTTTGTGTAAGTGTACTCTGTGATGTTTGCACAATGACAAAATCACATAATGACACATCTTCTAGAATGTATCCGCATCCTTAAGTATAACTGTACATGATACTTTTGAACACTTTTGGCAAAATAACAACTATAATGAGATTGGCTAGTTGCTCCTAATGTTGCGGGACAAAGTGGGGAAAGAAAAGGTTGGATGAGTTCAGAGATTTGAATTCCTAGTTCAAGTGCTGAGTAAATGACTTTAAAGCTTGTATGTGTGCCTTGAAGCAAATCTTTATCTCCTGTAGCCTCAGGACTGAGATTAGCTGAAAATCAAATGCAGAACTTTTTTCTACAACTGGCTGAATTATAATGCAAATTGAACTCTCAGCCTTACAGGGTTAAAGGAAATCATGACTGAGAAAGAATGAAGTTCTGTAAATTAGAATGAGAATGTGAGGGAAGACTGTGATGAAGCTGAGAACACTGAGCCCCTAAATTCTGATGCTTATTCTTTGCTACCATAGTGATAACAGCCTCTCCACCCCCAGTTGAAGGGATTTATCCTGCATTGCCTGAGGAAACTGTAATGGCCTCTCCTGAGGCTGTTGCCTTGTAAAAGAATTCTGAATCTCCTCAGGACTCACCCCTGTCACTCTTTTTTTGCTTCTAGACCTATAACTAGATTCAAGTTCTAGTGAACCCCTAAAAGTGAAGAAGAAAGTGTGACCTATGAAGAGTTGAGCTACACTCTAAAAGAACTACTTGAGTTTTTTAACTTATGTAGGCAGAAATCCAGGGAAAATATGTGGGAGTTGGCATTAAGTGTGTGGTATAGTAGTTAAAGGAACATCAAGTTGGATCAGGCCAAATATCTTGATATGTGTTCACTAATTAGAGATCCTACATTTAATGTTTAAGCCCTGGGCATTAGAAAGGGATCTAACAGTTTGGTTGGTTGGCTGAAACATGTACCAAAGGGTAGACTAAAATGAGCAAGTTAGAAATGCAGAACCTGCTTTGGTTTAATGTAGAAGAAGGGATTTTGTAACCTCACCGTAATCACATACAAACTTCATTTCATTTCTTTAATATAATGTTTTTTTCTGATTCAAGTTGGTTTTGCCCAAATAATAGCATTGTAACTTAGTTGCTTTTTTCACCTTTTCTCCTTGTATGCCTGCTCTTTTAATCTTTAAGCCTTAGGACATAAGATTTATCATGCTTCAAGGTCTATAGTCATGCGGACAATAAGTTTCAGTAACACTAAAGATAACATATTAGCCTTAGATGTGTTTCAGCTCCATGCCAATCAAGGCAAAACAACAGTCCCATTGGCCATTGGACCAGGCCATGGGACCAGACAAGATAGCATCATGGCCAATTCCAGAATCGAAAACAATGATCAATTACCCCAGCCTTGTCCAATCATCTCACACCCCCAACTTCCCTAGTTTTCATGGCTGATTTTTCCCTACATAATTTGTACTCCCCAAGACACTCAGCAGGCCAGGTTGTTGAGAGCATTAGCTCACCTGTGTTTCTGGGACTTGCAACTCCCTAAAATAAATCTTTACTTTCTTTGCTGGAAATCTACACTTATCTTTCCTTGGACTCATGCACAAGCAGATGGACCCCTTTTCGTATAGTAATAATTTCAAAATTTTAGAGAAATTTGAATTTTATAGTGGATTGTCATTTTAGACATACTCACCCACCATCAGATAGTCCAGGAGACATACTTTTTACCAATATAGTGAGAAGTAAATTTGTCCAAGTTGTGATGTCCTTGAAGAGCTCTGTGATTCCTCTTTTCCATAGGCCAGAGCTTACAGTAGAAACTGTACTTATTAACTGGGAAATTTAAATACAATGTGAATAACTGGATTCTGAAGTGGCAGGGGCCAAGTGGCAGCACTCAGCTGTTAAAGGCAAAACGGGCATGGTTATTGTGATATACAGTAGAATCAAAGCAGCGATCCGAATAGTCAGACTGGCACAGACCTCTGGCACTGGCTAATTGATCCTGGTGTTCCTAGAAGTGAAATAGATAGGAATCTTACTAAATTCTTATTTAATCTACAGAAAAGTTCTAGTTCAGGTGAACAAAGGTCTAACCTAAATTATAAAAATGAAGTGTCATGGCCTTCTATTAAATCCTAGTCTTTAGAGGTTTACAGATCCAGACTGAACAGGAGGCTAGGTTCCTTGAGGAAGGGCCTCAGAATACTAATAAAAATTTATTCTGTTAGTCTTTCTCTAAGACTTTCCTAAAAATAGCTATGGCCTATTACCAGAGTTACTGTACACTGGGGAAAAGGAAGTATTCAGAACTTTTGGGACTAACTAGACACTGGCTCTAAAGTGACAGTGATTCCACAAGACCCCCAAAACCTCTGTGGTTCACCAGACAGAGTAAGGACTTACAGAGGTCAGCTGATTAATGGAGTTTCAGCTTATTTTCCCAAACCCAGCTTATGGTTGGTTATTCCTCCAGCTCTAGAATGAATAATTTAAGTAGACATACTCAGCAGCTAGAGAATCCCCACACTGGTTCCCTGACTTGTGGAGTGAAGGCTATTATGGTGGGAAAGGCCAAATGGTGGCCACTAGAACCACCTCTACCCAGGAAAATAGTAAGTTAAAAGTAATATTGATTTCCTGGAAAGATTGCAGAGAGTAGTGCCATGATCAAGGGCTTCAGACAAGGAGGGATGATGAATCCTAATACATTCATATTCAACTCACCTATTTGGCCTGTGCAGAAGACAGATGGAATTTGGAGAATGACAGTAGATTATTGTAAGCTTAACCAGAAGGTGACTCCAATTGCAGTTGTTGTGCCAGATATGGTTTCATGGTTTGAGCAAATTAACATATCTCCTAGTTCTGGTATATAGCTATTAATCTGGCAAGTGCTTTTTTCTTGGTATGTTAGTGAAGAGCACTAGAAATAGTTTTCCTTTAGATGATAAGACCACACCTCAGATTTTATCAACTCTCTACCTTATGTCATCATTTAGTTCATAGGGATACTGATCGACTTTTCCTTCTACAAGATATCACGTTGGTTTATTATATTAATAATATTATGCTGATTGGACCTAGTGAGTAAGAAATAACAGCTTTAGACTTATTTGTAACATTTTACATGTCAAAGAGTGATGAATCCAACAGAAATTCAGGGACCTTCTACTTTGCTGTAATCGCTAAGGGTCCAGTGGGGTGGGGATATATAGAGATATCCCTTAAGGTGAAGGGATAAGTTGTTACATCTTACCTTATCTACAAGCAAAAAAGAGACACAATTTCTAGTAGGCCTTATTGGATTTTAGAGGCAACACATTTCTCATTTGGGTGTGTTATTCAGGCCCATTTACAAGTGACCAAAAAAGCTACTTGTTTTGAGTGGGACCTAGAACAAGAGAAGTTTCTGCAGCAGGTCCAGGTTGTCATGCAAGTTGCTCTGCTGCTTGGATCATATGGTCCAGGAGAATCAATGGAACAGCACAGGCTGTTAGGATTTGGGAGCAAAGCCCTGCCATCCTCTGTGTATAACTATGTTTCTTTTGAGAAACAGTTTTTGGCCTACTACTGAATGCTCAATCATGTACCATAAAGTTATCATTTGACCTGAGCTGCTCATCATGAACTGGGTGTTATCTGACCCAACAAGCCATTAAGTTGGGTGTGTATAGCTGTATTTCATCATCAAATGGAATTGTTGCATATGTAATTGGGTACAAGCAGGCCCTGAGGGCACAAGGAGGTTACATAAATAAGTGGTCCAACTGCCATTTATCCCCATTCCTGTCACACAACATTCTCTCTCCCAGCCCACACCTAAGGGGCGTCATGGGGAGTTCTCTATGATCAGTTCACAGAGGAAGAGATTTGGGCCTGATTTACAGATGGTTCTGCACAATATGCATGCACCACCAAAAAGAAAACAGTTTCAGCACAGCAAACCCTCTCTGGGACATTCCTGAATGATAGTGGTGAAGGGAAATCTTCTCATTAAGAACTTCAAGCAGTACACCTGCTTGTTCACTTTGCTTGGAAGAAAAAGTGTCCAGATGTGTGATTATATGCCAATTCATTGTCTATGACTATTGTTTGACTGAATGGTCAGGTGTCTAGAAGGAATGTGATTAGAAAATTGGTGACAAGGAAATTCGGGGAAGAGATATGTGGATAGAACTCTTTGAATGGGCAAAAAATATGAAAAAAAAATTGTCCCAGTGAATGTTCACCAAAGTATGACCTTAGCAGAGGAGAATTTAATAGATAGGTTGACAACCATTTCTATGGATACCAGTCAGTTTATTTCCCCAGCCAGTGTCATCATCCAATGGGGTCATGAACAAAGTAGTCATGATGGAGTTGAAATGGAGGTTATTCATGGGTTCAGCAATACGAACTTTCACTCACCAAGGACAGCCTATCTAAATCCACTGCTCAGTGCCCAATATGCCAATAGCAGAGACCAATGCTGAGTTTTGATATGGTAATAATCCCTGAGGGTAATCAGCCAGTTAACTGGTGGCAGATTGATTATATTGGCCTTCTTTCATGATGGAAATGTTTTGATCTTACTGGAATAGACATTGTAAATATGGAGTTGCCTTCCCTTCATGCAATGCTTCTGCCAAAACTGTAATCCATGAACTTACAGAATATCTTATACAGCATTGTGGTATTCCACACAGCATTCTTTCTAATCCAGGCACTCACTTCATAGCAAAACAGGTGCAGCAATGGACCTATGATCATGGAACATGTCCCCATCATTCTGAAGTAAGTACCTTCATAGAATGATGTAATGGACTTTTGAAGATTCAGTTATGACACTAGCTGGTTGTAATAACTTGTAGGGCAGAATAAAAGTTCTGTAGAAGACTATGTGCATTAAATCAGCATTTAATATATTGCGTTTTTTCTTCCAAAGCCAGGATTCACAGGACTAAGAACAAAAAGGTGGAAATGGGAGTGCCACCACTCAATATTACCCCTAATGAACTCTCGTTTAAAATTTTTGCTGTCTGTTCCCATGAACTTATGCTCTACTGGCTTGGCAGTTCTAACTCCAAAGAGAAGAATGATTCCACCGGGAGACACAACCATGATTCCATTGAACCGGAAGTTAAGACTGCTACCTGACCACTCTGGGCTCCTCAGGCCTCTGAGTCAAGAGGCAAGCAAAGGAGTTACTGTACTGGTTGAGGTGATTGACTACCATAAGGACAATGGTCTACTATTTCATGATGGAGGTAAGGAAGAGCATGTTTGGATTAGAGGAGTTTTCATAGGGTTTTTCTTTGTGTTACCAAGCCCAGTGATTAGGGCCAATGAAAAATGACAACTCAATCAAAGCAGAACTACTAATGGCTCAGACTTTTCAGGAATAGAGTTTTGGTTTATCCCACCAGGTAAACAACCATGACAAGCTGAGGTGTTTGCTGAAGGCAAAGGGAATACAGAATGTGCAGTAAGAGAATGTACTTATAAATACCAGCCATAAGTACATGACTAGTTACATACATAGGACTATAATTGTCATGAGTGTTTCCTCCTTATTTTGTTATGAATACATTTGTTTATCTATTATCTTTCTATATCTATCTATCTATCTATCTATCTATCATCTATCTATCTATCTATCTATCTATCTATCTACATCTACGTATCTATCTAATCTATCTAATCTACCTACTTACCTACATATCATCTATCATCTATCATCATCATCATCATCATCATCATCATCATCATCATCAATCTGTCTCCTATTGGTTCTATTTCTCTGGAGGAACCTTATACACACACCTATCTCGCTCTCTATATTTGTCTATTCACCTAATACACACACACACACACACACATACATCATATCTGAGTCTTTCACTCAATACACTGTGAGGACACATTTATGCTAAAAATCTGCTTTGGTATTACTTTAAGTGGCTGTGTTTTATCTTATAGGAGTGGCCTACTTTTTTTTTAAACAAATATTCTCTGCAAAAGATACTGTCAAGAGAATGTGAAGACAAGTCATAGACTGGGAGAAAATATACAAAGGACTTGTAAAACTCAACAATAAGGATGTGAGCACTGCAATTGAAGATGTGCAAAGGTCTGAATAGACATGTCATTAAAGAAGATATACAGTTGGAAAGTAAGTATATAAAGAAATACTCAACCTTATACATCATCAGGGAATTACAGAACAACAATGAGACACCACTTCATACCTATTATAATGGTAAACATCCAAAATCTTGACAATACCAAATGCTATTGAGAATATGAAGCAGCAGAAACTCTCATTCATTGCTGGTGGGAATGCAATAGAGTGTAGGAACTTTGGAAGACAATTTCACAGATTCTTATAAAACTAAATAGAGCATTACACACATTCCAGCAATTGTGTTCCTTGATATTTACCTAAATGAATTGAAAACTTACATCTGCACAAAAACATATTCATGGATGTTTATAGCAGCTTTATTCATAATAGCCCAAACTTGGAAACTCTGAAGATGTCCTTCTGTAGATGAATGAATAAGTAAGTTGTGGTATGTCCAGACAATGAAATATATTATTCAGTGATAAAAAGAAATGAGCTAACAAGCCATGTAAAGACATGGAGATACCTTAAATTCCTGTTGCTAAGTGAAATAAACCAATTTGAAAAGCTCACATACTGTATGATTCCAGTTATACGATTCTGGAAGAGACAAAAGTATGGAGAAAGTGAAAAAGAGCAGCAATTGCCAGGAATTGAGGGGGAGGAAAGGAAGGGATGAGTAGGCAGAGCACAGAGGAATTTTAGGGCAGTAAAACTACTATAATGGTGGATATATCTAATTATGTATTTGCCAAAAGTTATAGAATATACAACATCAAGAGTGAACCCTAATGTAAACTATGCACTTTGAGGGATAATGTTGTGTTAATATAGGTTCATCAGTTATAGCAAATGTGACACTTTGGTGCTGAGATGTTGATTGTGGGGGAGCCTTTGCATGTGGGGGGAGTGCAGGGGATATATGGTGATTCTTTGTATATTCTGCTCAATTTTGCTATGAACAAAAAAACTTTTATTAAGAAAGTCTATTAAGGATAAAGAAAAAATGAATATCTAATTATTAAATTAATATTCTTTCTAATTTTTCACTACTTCCTTCTAGCAAATTTTTACATATATCTGTGTTTACTTCTTTTATAATGCATTTAATTTTTAAAAATGTTTTTATTTTTTAATTACAGTCAACATACATTAGTTTTAGGTGTACAATATAGTGATTATACATTTATATAACATGTGAAGTGATCATCCCAATAAATCTGGTACTCATCTGACACAATACATAGTTATTATAATATTATTGACTATATTCCTTGTGCTATACTTTATATGCCCATGACTATTTTGTTAACTATCACTTCGTACTTCTTAATTCCTTCCTCCTTTACACCCATCTCCCCAACCTCCCTCCCATCTAGTAATGATCAAAATGTTCTCATTATCTATGAGTTTCTGTTTTGTTTATTAATTTTGTTCTTTAAGTTTTACATGTAAGTGAAATCATATGGAATTTGTCTTTCTCTGTCTGACTTATTCCACTCAGCACAATAACCTCTGGGTCCATTCATGTCATTGCACATGGTAGAATTTCTTTTTTTTTAATGACTGAGTAATATTCCATTGTATATATCAACCATAACTTCTTTATTCAATCGTCAGTTGATGGGCATTTTAGGTTACTTCCATATCTTAGCTATTGTAAATTGTGCTGCCATGAACATTGGGATGCATAGATCTTTATAAATTATTGTTTTGGTTTTCTTTGGATAAATACCCAGAAGTGCAATTCCTGGGTCAAAAGGTAGATCTATTTTTACCTTTTTAAAAACCTCCAGACTGTTTCCCATAGTAGCTGTACCAATTCACAATCCTACCAACAATGTATACAGTTGGAAAGTAAGCATATAAAGAAATGCTCAATGTCATACACCTGCTTTATCTAATCTGTTCTCTTTTCACCATATCCTCGCTACCGTTTGTTCTTTGATCGATTGCTGATAACCATTCTTACAGGTGTGAGATGATATCTCATCGTGGTTTTAATTTGCATTTCTCTGATGATTAGTGACCTTTAGCATCTTTTCATATGTCTATTGGCCACCTGTATTTCATCTTTGGAGAAGGATCTGTTCAGGTCTTCTGCTTATTTTTAAATTAGCTTGTTTGTTTTTTTGTTGTTGAGTTGTATGAGTTCTTTATATACTTTAGATATATTAGCGAACATCTTCTCTCAATCAATCAGTTGTATCTTCATTTTTTTCTTTTTTTTAAACACCTACAGAACCTAGTATTCCTAGGTGGTCTTCCCTCCAAGTACTAACCAGGCCTGACCCTGCTTAGCTTCTGAGATCAGATGGGATTGGGTTTGTTCAGGGTAGCATGGCTGTAGTGTATCTTCATTTCCTTGATGGTTTCCTTTGCTATACAAAAACGTTTTAGTTTGATGTAGTCCCATTTGTTTATTTTTTCTTTTGTTTCCCTTGCCTGGGGAGATATATCTGGAAAGAAATTATGTTAGTAATATCAGAGAATTTACTGCCTATGTTTTCTTCTAGAATTTTTATGGTTTTAGGTTTTACATTTAAGTCTTTATTTCATTTTGAGTCTATTCCTGTATACGGTATAAGACGGTGGTCCAGTTTCCTTCATTTTTTATGGCTGAGTAATATTCCATTATGTGTATGTACCACTTCTTCTTTATCCATTCTTTCACTGATGGACCTCCAAGTTGCCTTAATATCTTGGCTATTGTAAATAATGCTGTAATGAACATATGAATTTACATGTCCCTTTGAAGGAGTATTTTGTGATTGTTTGGATAAATACCCAGAGGTGGGATCACTGGGTCCTTTTTCCCTTGTTATAACTTTTGTTTTAAAGTCTATTTTTTTTTTTTGGTATAAATATTGCTACCCTAGCTTTTTTGTTTTCGATTCCATTTTTATGAAATACTTTTTTTCTATCTTTTCACTTTCAATCTCTGCGTGTGTTTTGATCTGAAGTGACTCTCGCAGTCTAAGTCTCCTAGTCTTTTGTAGGAAGCATATGCAAGGCTTTTTTTTAAAAAATCTATTTACCCATACTATGTCTTTGGATTTGAGTATTTAACCCATTTAAAGTAACTATTGATAGATATGTAGTTATTGCCATTTTATTATTCATATTAGTAATTGTTTTTTCTTCTTACAGGAGTCCCCCTAACATTTTCTGTAATATTGTTTGGTGGTGATGACCTCATTTAACTTTTTCTTGTCTGAAAAGCTTTCTTTCTATCTTTCAATTCTAAATGATAGTTTTGTTGGGTAGAGTAATCTTGGTTGCAGGTCCTTAATTTTCATCACTGAATATTCCTTGCCAATCCCTTCTGGTCTATAAAGTTTCTGTTGAGAAATCAACTGACAGTCTTATGGGAGTTCCCTTGTAGGTAACTAATGGTTTTTCTCTTGCTACTTTTAACAGTCTCTCTTTGCTTTTAGCCTTTGGCATTTTAATTATGATTTGTCTTGGTGCGAGCCTGTTTGGGTTCATCTTGTTTGGGACCCTATGCTTCCAGGACTTCTATGTCTATTTTCTTTGCCAGGTTAGAGAAATTTTCCATCATTTTTCTTCAAATATGTTTTCAATTCCTTGCTCTCTCTCTCTCTCTCCCCCCCCCTCTCTCTTTCCCTCTCTCTCTCTCCTTCTGGTAAACCTATGATTTGAATATTGGTACACTTGATGTTGTCCCAGAGACCCTTTTAACTATCTTCACATTTTTGGATTCTATTTTCTTGCTATTTTGATTGACTATTTTCTGCTACCTTATCTTCCAAATTGCTGATTTGATCCTCTGCTTTATCTAATGTGTTGATTCCTCTTAAGATATTCTTCATTTATATTATTGTATTCTTCACTTCCGACTGTTTAATTTTTGCCTTCTATCTCCATTTTTACATTTCTATCTCTTCGTTAAAGTTCTCACTGATTTCATCTACTCTTCCTCTAAGTTCATTGAGCATCCTTATAACCAGAGTTTTGAATTCTATATCTGGTAGATTGCTTGTTTCCATTTCATTGAGTTCTTTTTCTGGAGGTTTGTTCTATTCTTTCATTTGAGACATGTTTCTTTGTCTCTCTATCTTGGCTGCCTTCCTGTGTTTGTTTTTATGTATTAGGTAGGATTGTTATGTCTCCCAGTTTTAGTAGTGTGGCTTTATGTTGTAGGTGTGCTGTGGGTCTGAGTGTCACTGTCTCCATGGCCACCTGAGCCAGGTGCTCTAGGTGTGTCCCTTGTATATTCACTCCTGTTGTAGTTGAGGCTTAGTTGCTTTTTGCACATCAGTGGGAGGGATTGAGTCTCAGGCTCTTTGATTGTGAGGACTGGCCATGACTACACTGGAGGAGCTGTTGTGCAAGAGCTAACTCTTCAGAGCAGATTTCACTTTAGCAGGGCTCTGGTGCCTGCCCAGTCTGCCTTTTGGGTGTGTCATCTTTGGATGTGGCTATGGGGATGCTGACTTTGGGGTCACCTGGCATGAGCCACCAAACATTCTTAAGATGGCTGCTACCCAAGTTGGGCTTGGATATGCCTCAGGAGACTAAGCCACAAATCAAAATTATCTGCCTTTAGTGCCAGGCTTGGGGCTGCTCAGCAAGAGGTATAGGGCATGCTGAGGCAAGATGGTGTTTGTTTGGGGTTTGTGAACCTGTGAGAGGTTTTAGAAAAGTTTGCAACATGTGCCAAGATAGGCTATTTGTATGGAAAAACCACTGGAAGTGGCTTGGGTGGGCCCATAAGTTCAGTGGGGTGGTGTCCCAGGGAATCACCAGGGTGGGATGATGAGTATTAGCCAGGTTGATAAAGACTCCCATATGATGGCCACATGCATCTGCACAGTGGGAGGGGAGAGGGCTCAGTAAAGGAACAATGGATTCTGCCAGCACTTCTGTCCAAGAGAAACCTGCCCCTCCAGCCCTCACCCTGAAACCATACAATTCACTTTCTCTTTATATGTCTCTGATCCTTTTTGAGATAATGCCTTAGTACTGGAGCTCAGAGTGAGTGAATCTATCTGTGAGTAAATTTTTGCATGGGCCTTTTAAGATAGATACTTGGGACTCCTGCAGTTCTTTGTCTCACTCAGCCTAATTTCTGCTATTTTTCACAGCCAGAAGTTGTGAGGACTTCTTTTATCTGGTCTGGAAACCTAGGCTAGAGAGCTTGGTGTGGAGCTGGGTCTCTTCACACTTCAGAGGGGACCTTTGCAACTGAGATATCCCTCTCGAGTTTTAACCACCACATGTTGGTGTGGGATCAGTTCTTTCTGCATCTCTGCCCCTCCTATCAATCTTGAGGTGGCTTTATCTCTCTTAGTTTAGGATTTCTGTTCAGCTAGATTTCAGGTACTTCTCAGTGATGGTTGTTCTGTAGTTTAGTTGTAATTCTGATGTGGTTGTGAGAGAAGACAAGCACAGCATTTACCTGCTCCATGCACTTTACTGGAAATCCAGTGATAATTCTACAATGCATTTATAATAATGGGATTGATGAGCCAAAAGATTGGATTATTGCTATTATTTTTTGTATAATTTGCCATATTACCCAGCACAAAAGACATATGCCTTTACACTGAGACAAGAAATATGAGAAAGTGAATGTTGCTCTAAATTCACAAATTTAAATATTTTATTAAATTTAAATGTTCCAGTCTTTGCCTTACCCCATCCTATATGTTTCTGTGCTTTTTAAGCCAACATGAGTAGCTACTGCATTTAACAAATATTCTTTACTTGTTGGTGATACCAACCATTTGAAAGAAACTATTTTTACCTCATTCTTGATTAAAATAAATTTAGGTATTTTGTAAAAGATGCTCAATATGTTTCTATTAAAATCAACATTGATCATAAGTCAGTGTTTTTCAAAGTATTATGATGATGATAAAATAGTGAGGGAGAGGAAAAGATTTCCAATTACAGATTATTTCTCATATATATCCATCTATAAACTCTCTATTCCAACATCCCCACAAAATGCTAAGTGGACTAGAAAAATCTATTGCACCTGGAAATCCAAGAGACTTGCCATCAAGAGAGACAAAGGTATAAAGTGAATGAAAATAGATAAGTGATAGAAAAGTATACTGTAGCTTAACATCCAGCCATTCCAAAGAGGTGGACAAGTGGATGCACAAAAGTTGAATATCCCCATAATTCTAAATAACCTCAAGATTAAAGAAGTATAGGCTAGAAGAAGTAGTTCATGGAAAATGGGTCAGTTAGTTACTATTAGAGTAGAACACCTATGCCCATCCTTGCTCTTAGAAGGAATGATTCAGGAATTTGCCTATAGGCTTATGCCATGAGTACAGCTCTTTAAAAAATGCCATTGGAATATGAAAAATGTTCAGAATAAGTGTTGATTTCAGAGAAGAAGCATTATTCTTGGCAATGTTTACGTTCCAAGTAGATGAGAAATCTCCATGTAGAAAACAAGCTACTTTTACATTCTTTTGGAATGTCTGTCAGATGCATAAATGGTTTCCTCTCCACATCACCGCTGTTGGTATTCTGGCTCCTACAACTGATATTTGTATTAATAGAACAAGAAGACAAGGGTTCTCAGCCTGAGGAAATGAGTTTAGCAATTTTATTTATAGCTGCAACTACAAATATAAACAGACAATTAAGAAGTGACTAAACATTTGAGGAATAGAAATGACATGAAAAAGGGGAACTAAACTCAACAAAAAATAAGAACTTACATCCTAAGGAAACGATTAATTCGGAACATAGAAAAAATAAATTGGAATACTTAATAGCTTTAGTGTTTTTATTTCTCCCAGTTTTATTGAAGTGTAATTGACAAATAAAATTGTGTACTGCAATGGCCCCACCCCTTAGCTTGCATAGGTCTGCTTAGTTCCTGGTTTCTCCCTCAGGGAGAGAGAGCAGAGGATGAAAATAGTTAGAATACATGCCCAATATTCTGGCTTTTTGGAGAACTATTTGAGAGACTGGTTTCTTTCTCCTCTAACTTGTTAGACTAACATAACCAGAATAGTTTGGATGCCTGGGGGCTGCTGAAAGTAAGGGAGAGTGGAGGCAACTTGGTATAGCACTAGAGGGACTGCAGAGACACAGACAGAGGCTGTTGTTGCTTGGCGCTATCAAGAGAAGGTACCCAACTGCTGCTTCTCTCTCAAGGGAGAGGGGAAAGAATCTAGTGTGTATCTGATGTTCTTGCTTTTTGGAGAGCTGCCAGAGGGACGAGTATCTGTCTTGCCACTTTTGGAGATCTGATGGAGAGCTAGAATAAATCCTATGCCTGGGGGCCACTGAGGACCAAGGAGAGGGAGGGTTTTGGCTTGCTGCTGTAGCACCAGAGATGTTACAGAACCAAAGACAGACATCAGGGAGAGCATGAGCTTCTGAAAAAGGAACCACTAAAATTCTCTAATTGCAAATCTCATGCACAACCCCAGAGAAGTTATATCCTACCAAAAAAGATTTCAGAGGCCCCCAGAATTTCTAGCCAGGCTTATTGGTGAAAGCTTTTCCCACTATGAAGACAGTACATAAAGACTTAGAGGTAGCTGTTTTTTTCAAATGCATAAAACTCAGTAAAAATTTACAAGGCACATGAAAAAACAAGGAAACATGGCCCAATCAATAGCACAAAGTAAATGTCTAGAAACCAACCCTAAGAAATGGGAACCTATGAATTACCCACCAAAGAGTTCAAAATAATTGTCTTAACTAAGGTTAATATCTATAAGAGAACATGGGTAAACAACTAAATAAATAAGAAAACAATGCATGATCAAAACAAGTCTATAAACAAAGACATGTAAATTATTAAAAAAGAACTAAAAAAAAGAAAACCAAAAAACAAACAAAAAGAACCAAACAGAAAGTCTGCAATTGAGTAATACAAAAAAGAAAATAAAAAATTCACTGTAAATGTTCAACAACACCCTTAATCAAGGAGAAAAATAGTAACTTTGAAGAGATATTATTTAAAAATTTCAAGTTAGAGGAGTAAAAAGAAAAAGAATGAAAGTGAAGAAAGTCTAAGCAACTTACGGGATACCATAAGCAGGTCAATACACGCATTATGGGAATTTCAGAAGAAGAAGAGGGAGACAAAGAAACAGAAAGCTTATTTAAAGAAATGATGGCCAAATACTTCCTAAATTTGAGGAAGGAAATGGATATCCAAATTCAAGGTCAAAGAACTCTAAGTAGGATGAAACAAAAGAGACTCACATCAAGACACAAACTATCAAAGTACTTAGAAATAAACTTAATTAAGAAAGTAAAATACTTGTATATTGAAAACCACAAAACATTGTTGAAAGAAGTTAATGGAGACATAATAAATATATCCCATGTTAATGAATTGGAAGTCTTAATATTTTAAAAATGTTTATACTACCCAAAATAATCTATGTAGTCAATGCAATCTCTACCAAAACACTGACATTTTTTACAGAAATAATAAAAAGCAATACTAAAATTTATATGCAATCTCAAAGGACCTCAAATAGACAAAACAATCTTGAGAAAGAAGAACAAAGTTGAGGTCTCACACTTCCTGATTTCAAATCCACAGTAATCAAAACAGCATGATACTGGCATAAAGATAAATTTAGACCAATGGAATAGAGAGAATCCGAGAAATAAACCCTTGTGTATATGGCCTACTGATCTTTGACATGAGTGCCAAGAATATTAAATGGAGAAAGGATAGTCTCTTCAATGAATAGTATTGGGAAAACTGGATACCCACATGCAAAAAAATAAATAAATAAAATTAGACCCTAATATTACACCATATACAAAATGAACTCAAATGGATTAAAGAACTAAATATTTAAGACCTGAAACTCTAAAATTCCTAGATGTAAACCTAGAAAAACCCAAGAAAATATTGACATTGGAATGGGCAATGATTTCTCGACTATGATACCAAAAGCTTAAATAACAAAAGCAAAAATAGACAAACGGGACTACATCAAACTTAAAAACTGTGCAGGAAAAGAAACAATGAACAGAGTGAAAGCAATCTACAGAATGGGAGAAAATATTTATAAATTGCATATTAGATAAGGGGTTAACAATCAGAATATATAAAAAACTTCAACTCAATAACAACAACAACAATAACAAAAATAAAACAAATGATTTGATTTTAAAAAGGTAAAGCACTTAAATAGACCTTTTCCAAAGGAGATATACAAATGACCAATCAACATTAAAAAGATGCTCAACATCACTAATAAGAGAAATGCAAATCAAAACAAGAATGAGATAACACTTAACACCCATCAGAATGGAGACTACAGAAATGAAAAGAAATGAAAAAAAGAAAAGAAAAGAAAAGGAAAGGAAAGGAAAGGAAAGAAAAGAAAAGAAAAAAAAAGTTAGTGTTGGCGAGGATACGAAGAAATTAGAACCCTGTGCATTCCTGATGAGATTGTAAAATTGTGCGGCCACTATAGAAAGAATATAGACATTCATACAAAAATTAAAAATAGAACTACCATATGATCCAGAAATTTCACTTCTCAGTATATATCTAAAAGAATGAAAAACAGCATCTCAAAAAGATATTTGCACATCCATGTTCATTGCAGCATTATTTATCATAGCCAGGATATGAAGCAACATGAATGTCCATTGATGAATTAATGGATAAGAAAATGTGGTATATAGTTATAATAGAATATTATTCAGTCTTAAAAAAAGGAAATCCTGTCATATGCTGCAACATGAATGAACCTTGAGGACATGTTAAGTGAAACAAACCAATCATAAAACTTACTGCATTACTCAAGTTAAGTAAGGTCTTGAAAGTAATTAAACTTCATAGAAACAGACATGGGATGGTGTTTTCTAGGGCCTGATGGAAGGGGGAAATGAGAAGTTGTTCAATGTGTATCAAGTTTTAGTCACACAAGATGATAAATTTCTATAGATATTTTGTAGCATAGTGTGCATGTATTTAAAATTACTGTAATATACATTTAAAAATTAAGAGGGTAAATTATGCTATATGTTTTTAAAAAATAACATACTAGTTTTTAGAACAGTTTTATATTCATAGAAAAATTGAGTAGGCTATACAAAGTCCAATATACCCCCTGTCCCCACATACCTCAACCTTCCCGACACTTGACATATTACATGACAGTGATACATTTATTACAATTACTGAACCTAGTTTGATACACCATTATCACCTAAATTTCATAGTTTATATTAGGGCTTACTCTTGATGCTGTACATTTTATAGGTTTTGAAAAATATGTAATTATATGTATTCACCATTGTAATATGGAATAGTTTCAGTGCCATAAAAATCTTCAGTGTTCTTACTATTCATCTCTTCTTCCCTTCTAATTCCTGTCAATCACTGATATTTTTACAGTCTCTATAGTTTTGCCTCTTCCAGAATTTCATATAGTTGGAATCATACAGTATGTAGCCTATTCAGATTGGCTGCTTTCACTTAGTAATATGCATTAAAGATCCCTCCCCATGTCTTTTCATGGCTTCATAGCTCATTTTTTTAGTGCTAAATAATATCCCATTGTTTGGATGTACTATAGCTTCTTTATCTATTCACCTACTGAAGGACATCTTAGTTGTTTCCAAGTTTTGGAAATTTTGCATAAAGCTGCTATAAACATCCATGAACATATTTTTGAGGGATATAATTTTTAATTCATTTGAGTAAATACTGAGTAACACAACTGCTAGATCATATGGTAAGACCATGTTTATTTTTGTAAGAAACCATCAAACTGTCTTCTAAAGTGGCTGTACCATTTCCACCTGCAGTGTTTATGTTACTCTATATCTTCACAAACATTTGGTGTTGTCAGTGTTTTGAATTTTTCACCATTTTAATAAGCATAAAGTGGTATCTTGTTGTCTTAATTTGTAATTTCCTAATAATACGTGATTTTGACACCCTTTTATATGTTTACTTGATATCTGGATATCTTTTTTGATGAGATGTCTGTTCATACCTTTGGCCTATGTTTTAATTGAGTTCTTCACTGTCTTATTGTTGAGTTGTCATGTGCATTTTTCCACATTAAAAAAACAAAACAAAAAACAAATAAGATAGTATCT
This sequence comes from Eidolon dupreanum, assembly GCA_028627145.1. Classification (NCBI taxonomy): domain Eukaryota; kingdom Metazoa; phylum Chordata; class Mammalia; order Chiroptera; family Pteropodidae; genus Eidolon; species Eidolon dupreanum. Next base: position 68,791,411 of record CM053505.1, read on the forward strand.
GGCACATAATTAATTCTTAACACGAAAAAAACAACAGAACAACACAATTTTTTATTAATTCATAGAACAAGCTGATTGTAGATTTTATAGGAAAAATAAATGTGCAAAAATATTATGTAATATATTGAAAAAGAATGTTAATAATGGAGCAATAGATACAAACATTAAACAACATTAATTTAGTCCATGAATTGATAGAGAATAATGAAGAAGTCAAATAAATACAGGAATATAATATATTAATTTGACATTCATAATATGAAGGAAAATTGGACTATTTCATAAATAATTATTGGTACAAATGATTAGTCTTCAGAAAGAAAATAAAGTTAGAATCCTCGAAATAAAATCTATTCTATAGAATAAATTTTTGCAAAAGAATAAAAGATTTAAACAAAAATAAAAACCTGAGGGCTTTAGATGATAACATCTTCATGTGAGGATGACATTTCTAAGCAGGTCTTAAAGTCCAGAAGCTATTAAAAAATAGACGAGTTCGAAGAAACATGATGAAGTGAGAGACATCCTCAGATCTCTCCCCTTGAAACAACAACAAGCTGAACATCTAAAACTCAACAAAAAACAGCCAAACTGCACACTAGTACATTTGAGCCTAGGATCTGTGAATAAGAGCTACCACAAGTCAGAAACCTGGGTGTTGGGCAGTGGACTGGGAGAGATAAAGAAGCAGCTTCTTGCAGCCACTGGAGCTACCTGTAGGAGGAGGGGTAGGAGAAAAGGTGTGGCGAGTTCCCTGAACAGACCTGCCTGGAAGTCCTGTGAGCTCTATGTGGCCGGGGGCAGGGCCAAGTCATCAGGGCAGAAAGCAGCCCTGGTTGCAAAACCCAGTCTGAGACTCAGTCCCCAACCCCAAATTAAGAGGGCCCCTCTCCCCATGCCTTAGGACATCGAATTCTGTAGAGCATCAGGGAAATCTGAGCAAACACTACCAAAACTGTCGATAACACTGACAGGAACTGAGACTGAGAGTAGTGAGCTCGATAAAACATCTATAAGGGGGGAAAAAGGGCAGTATTAAGGTTTCTAAATAAAACAGGGATCCAAGAGGCTTAGTTGCCACCTACTGGAAACCAAGAGAAAAGCACCTTCTTTGCAGCAGGCTAAAAAGAGACCTTCATATAATAATAAATCTTTCTGGAAAAAAAGATGAATACATTTCCATTAATGCCCAGGTGGAGAAATAGTCCATTAAACACCATGAACAACCAAGGTGACAAGGTAGCTCAGAAAGAAAGAGAAAAATCTCCAGAAAATAAGCTTAAAGATACAGAAATACATGATTTAAATGACAGACAATTCAGGATGGTACTTCTGAAAAACTCAAGGAGATCCAAAACAATTCATATCTACAATTCCAGGAATTGAAAAAACAATTAGAAGAGCAGAATGACATCTTTATCAAGGAGATTGCAACCCTCAAAAAGAACCAAAAAGAATTTCTAGAGATGAAGAACACACTGAAACAGGTTAGAAAGGAAACAGCAAGTTTGGGAAATAGAGTCAACCAAATGTAGGAAAGGATAAGTGATGTTGAAAACAGAAATCTAGAAATAAATCAGAAGGAAGAAGAGAGAAACTGAAGAATGAAAAATAATGAAAGAGAAATACAAAAACTAGCCGATACCATCAGGAGAGAAAATGTAAGAATAATGGGCATTAACAAAGGCGAGGAAAAGAAGCAGGGACTAGAAAGCATTTTCAGACAAATAGTGGAAAAGAATTTCCCAAATCTAGTGAATGATCTGGAGCTTGGAATTCAAGAAGTCAACAGAACACCCAATTGTCTCAATGCCAAAAGGCCTTCACCAAGAAACATTGTATTAAAATGATCAAAAATAAACCACAAAAACGAAATTCTCATGGCAGCCAGGGAGAAGAAGAAGGTAACTTACAAAAGAAAACCCATTAGATTATTGTCAGACTTCTCAGCACAAACCTTACAAGCTAGAAAGGAGTAGAATCAAATATTCAAACTATTAAGTGAAAAGAACTACCAGCCTAGAGTAATGTATTCAGCTAAACTCTCCTTTAGATATGAAAGAGAATAAAGACCTTTCCAGATATACAAAAATTGAAGGAATTCTCCACTATGAAATCTTCACTACAGGAAATGCTGAAAGGGGTAAGCTCATATAAAACAAAATGACAAAAAAAAAAAAACAAACAAACATAATTCAGGATAAGGTAACTATCAGGCAAATAGAAGCAGAGGAGTGAAATCCTTACTAGGAACAGGGCATTATAAGCTTAAACATTACGAAGATAATTGCTATAGCAAGCTAGTAATGAACGTTCAGCATACATAAGGACAAATGCAGACAGCAATGGCTGAAAAGGGGTGAATTCAAAGATCCAAATACGCAAAGAGGAATGGAGATAAGGCTTGCACAGAAGAAAATGAATGACTGAAAATACATAACTGTCCTTTTCATATTGGTAATGGTAACCCTACACCAAAGGTTCAGAACTAAAGTGTATAACATACAACAAGAAGAACCAGATATAAAACCCACAAAAGCCAACCAAAATGAAGAAAACATAACAACAAGGATAAGGAAGCAATGGAAACATCGAGCTACCAGAAAGCAAAAGATAATCTGTCTATAAGATGACCTCATATTTCAACAATCACCCAAAGTGTAAATGGATTGACCTCACCAATAAAAAGGCACAGAGTTGCAGAATGGATCAAAAAACAAAACCCAACCATATGCTTCCTTCAGGAGACACATATCGGCTCCAAAGACAAATATAAACTCAAAACGAAAGGGTGGAAAATGATATTTCAAGCAAATGGCATTCAGAGAAGAGTGGAATAGCGGTACTAATATCAGATGAAATAGACTTCCAAATAAAAAAGTTAAAGATACTGAGGGAATCATGCACCAAATGGTAAAGGGAATCATGCACCAAAAAGACGTAACACTTATTAATATCTAGACACTCAATAAGGGGGTCTTAAAATAAGTGAAGCATTTACTAACAGAACTAAAGGAAGAAACAGACCAAAACACTATTATAGTATGGGACCTAAATACCCCAATGTAATACCCCAATGTCGGATATGGACAGATCATACAAACAGAAAATCAATTAGGAAATAACATTCTTAAATGACACATTAGACCAATTGGACATAATTAACATATACAGAGCCTTTCATCTCAAAACAGTTGCTTGTACATTCTTCTCTAGTACACATGGAACATTCTCAAGAATCGACCACATACTGGGACACAGGTATAGCCTTAACAAATAAAAGAGAGTTGAAATCATATCAACCATACTCTCTAATCATAATGCTTTGAAACTAGAGATCAACTGCAGAAAGAAATCAGGAAAAACTGCAAATACATGGATATTAAACAACACGCTACCAAAAAATGACTGGGTCAGAGAAGAAATAAAAAGAGAGATCAAGAGATACATAGAAATGAATGATAATGATAGTGCAACAAATCAAACTTTTGGAACATGGCAAAAGCATTCATAAGGTAGAGTTCATATCATAACAGCCTCATCTTCAAAAGAGAGAACAAGCCCAAATAAACAACTTAACGCGTCAACATAATAAACTAGAAAAGGAAGAACAAATGAAGCCTAAAGTCAGCAGAAAGAAAAAAGTAATCAAAATTAGAGCAGAAATAAATGAAATTGAAAACAACAACAGCAATAAAAACAATTGGAAAAATAAGTACAACGAAGAGCTGGTTCTTAGAGAAGGTTAATAAAATTGAAAAACCCATGGCAAGACTCACTAAAGAAAAAAGAGAAAGGGCACAACTAAACAAAATCAGAGATGAAAGAGGGGAAATTATGACTTACATTGCAGAAATACAAAGGACCATGCAAGAATACTATGAAAAAATATATAACACCAAATTTAATAACCTGGAAGAAATTGACCAGTACTTGGAAAAATACAGTCTTCCTAAACTGAATCAGGAAGATCTGGAAAATCTAAATAGACTGATCAGCAGTATGGAAATTGAAACACACATTAAAAACCTACCAAAAAGTAAAGGTCCAGGACCAGATGACTTCACCAGTGAATTCTACCAAACATTCAAAGAAGATCTAATACCTATTCTCCTCAAACTCTTCCAAAAAATCAAAGAGGAGGCAATACTTCCCAACTCATTTAATGAGGCCAATATTACCTGGATACTGAAACTTGGTTAAGATAACACCAAAAAAGAAAACTACAGACCAGTATCTCTCATGAACACAGATGCCAAATTTCTAAATAAGATACTAGAGAACTGAATACAGCAATATATTCAAAAGATTATACACCACGATCAAGTGGGCTTCATCCCAGGGGCACAGGGATGGTTCAACATATGCAAATTGATTAATATAATACATCACATAAAGAAATTAAAAAATAAAAATCATATGACCATATCAATAGATGTAGAAAAAGCCTTCCACAAAATACACCATCTATTTACAATCAAAACACTTCACAAAATCAGTATAGAAGGAAAGTACCTTAACATAATAAAGGCCATATATGACAAACCCTCGCCAACATTACACATAATGGTGAAAAACTAAAAATCTTCCCTTTAAGATCTTGAACAAGACAAGGCTGTACACTATTGCCACTGTTATGAAATATAATATTGGAAGTCCTAGCAAGTGCAATCAGACAAGAGACAGATATAAAAGGCATCCAAATAGAAAAGAAAAAAGTTAAACTGTCACTGTTTGAAGATGACATGATTCTCTATATAGAAAACCCTAAAGACTCAACAAGAACAGTACTAGAATGAATAAGGAACTACAGTAAAATTTCAGGATACAAATCAACATTAAAAAATCCATAGCATTCCTCTATTCTAATAATGAAGCATCAGAAAAAAAAGTGGAAAAAGTAATTCCTTTCGCAATTGAAACAAAAAGAATAAAATACCTAGGAATAAATTTAAAGAAACATGTGAAGGACCTATATAATGAAAACTCTAAGTTCCTACTAAAAGAAATTGAAGCAGATACAAAGAAATGGAAAGATAGTCCATGTTCCTGGATTGGAAGAATCAAAATAGTTAAAATGACCACATTACCGAAAGCACTATACAGATTTAATGCAACCTTCATCAAAATCCCATTAGTATGTTTTAAAGATATAGAACAAAAACCATCAGATTCACGTGGAAGCACGAAAGACCCCAAATTGCCAGTCATCCTGAGAAAAAAGAATGAGGCTGGAGACATCATTCTGCTCGACTTCAAATCATACTACAAAGCAACAGTAATCAAAACTGTGTGGTATTGGCAGCAAAACAGACACACAGACCAGTGGAACAGAATCAAGAGTCCAGAAGGAAACCCATATTTATATGGGCAAATAATTTTTGACAACAAAGCCAAAAACATATAGTGGAGAAATGAAAGCCTCTTCAATATATGGTGCTGGAAAAATTGGAAAGCCACCTGCAAAAGAATAAAACTAGACTGTTGTCTATCACTGCACACTAAATTAAACTCAAAATGGATTGAGGACATAAATATAAGACTTGAAACAATAAAATGCGTATAAGAAAATATAGGAGCTATACTCAAGGACCTTGGACTTAAAGGGAATTTTATGAATTTGACTTAAAAAGCAAGGGAAGTAAAAGCAAAAATAAATGAATGGGACAGCGTCAAACTAAAAACCTTCTGCTCAGCCAAAGAAATAATCAACAAGGTTAAGAGACAACCATCCAAATGGGAAAATATTTTTGGAAGCAATGCCTCCGATAAGGGCCCAATATCTAAAATGTACGAAGATCTCATACTACTCAATAACAACAAAAAAACAAATGATCCAATCAAAAAATGGGCAGAGGACCTGAACTGACACTTCTCCTTAGAAGACATACAAATGGTCATCATATAATTGAAAAGATGCTCAACATCACTAGCTATTAGGGAAATGCAAATCAAAACCACAATGAGATACCAACTCACACCTGTGAAATAGCTATAATCAACAGGACAAGTAATAACAAATGCTGGAGAGGATGTGGAGAAAAACTTGAAAACCCATATCTGAAAAAGTATTTGCATACCGATGTTCATAGCAGCATTAATCACAGTGGCCAGGATATGGAAGCAACTGAAGTGTCCTACGATAGATGATTGGCTAAGGAAGCTGTGGTACACATATACAATGGAATATTACTCAGCCATAAGAAGAGATGAAATACTGCCATTTACGACAACATGGATGGTCCTCGAGATAATCATGCTAAGCGAAATCAGTCCGACAGAAAATGTTGAAAATCAGATGATATCACGTTTTTTTTGTGGGAGATCAACCTAAAAGCAACAAATGAACAGGACAGAAAAACAGATACTCATGGACATGGACTATAGACTAGTGGTTACCAAAGGGTCGAGGTTGCATATCTTTTTGGATATGGATTTTAAAGTCTTTGGGGTAAATACCCAGTAGAGGTATTGCTAGATCATATGGTAGATCAATTCTTAGTTTTTTTTTTTTTTGGAGGAAACTCCATACTGTTTTACATAGCAAATTGGCTGTACCAATTTTTAGTCCCACCAGCAGTGTATGAGGGTTCCTTCTCTACATCCTCTCCAACATTTGTTATTACTTGTCCTGTTGATTATAGCTATTTCACAGGTGTGAGTTGGTATCTCGTTGTGGTTTTGATTTGTATTTCCCTAGTAGCTAGCGATGTCGAGCATCTTTTCATATATTTGTTGGCCATTTGTATGTCCTCTAAGGAGAAGTATCTGTTCAGGTGCTCTGCCCATTTTTTGATTGGATCATTTGTTTTTTTGTTGTTATTGACTTGTATGAGTTCTTTGTAAATTTTGGATATTAGGCCCTTATCGGAGGTGTTGCTTGCGAATATATTTTCCCATTTGGAAGGTTGTCTCTTTACCTTGTTGATTTCTTTTAGTGAGCAGAAGGTTTTTAGTTTGACGCTGTCCCATTCATTTATTTTTGCTTTTACTTCCCTTGCTTTTGAGGTCAAATTCATAAAATCCTCTTTAAGTCCAAGGTCCTTGAGTTTAGTTCCTATGTTTTATTCTATACATTTTATTGTTTCACGTCTTATATTCAGGTCCTTAATCCATTTTGAGTTAATTTGGTGTGGTAAGAGACAACATTTTAGTTTCCTTCTTTTGCAGGTGGCCTTCCAGTTTTCCCAGCAGAATTAATTGATAAGGCTTTCATTTCTCCACTGTATGTTTTTGGCTTTGTTGTCAAAAATTATTTGCCCATATAAATATGGGTTTCCTTCTGGACTCTCGATTCTGTTCCACTGGTCTGTGTGTCTGTTTTGCTGCCAATACCACACAGTTTTGATTACTGTTGTTTTGTATGATTTGAAGTTGGACAGAGTGATGCCTCCAGCCTCGTTCTTTTTTCTCAGGATGGTTTTGACAATTCCGGGTCTTTTGTGCTTCCATACAAATCTGATAATTTTTTGTTCTATTTCTTTACGAAATGCTGATGGAATTTTGATGGGATTGCATTAAATCTGTATAATGCTTTTGGTAATATGATCTTTTTAATTATGCTGATTCTTCCAACCCAAGAACATGGAATATCCTTCCATTTCTTTGTATCTGTTCTGATTTCTTTTAATAGGGTCTTGTAGTTTTCATTATATAGGTCCTTCACATGTTTTGTTAAATTTATTCCTATGTATTTTATTCTTTTTGTTTCAATTGCAAAAGGAATTATTTTTCCACTACTTTTTCTGATGCTTCATTATTAGAATATAGAATTGCTATAGATTTTTAAACATTGATTTAATATCCAGAGACTTTAGTGTATTTGCTTATTGTTTCTAGTAGTTTTCTTGTGGATTCTTTAGGGTTTTTATATATAGAATTATGTCATCCGCAAATGGTAACAGTTTGATTTCTTTGTTTCCTATTTGGATGCCTTTTATATCTTCCTCTTGCCTGATTGCATTCTCTAGAACTTCCAATGTTATATTGAATATCAGTGGAGATTGTGAAGAGCCTTGCCTTGTTCCTGATCTTAGAGGGAAGGTTTTTAGTTTCTCACCACTAAGTACAATGTTGGCTGAGGGTTTGTCATATATGACCTTTATTATGTTAAGGGACTTTCCTTCTATACCGATTTTGTTAAGTGTTTTGATCATAAATTGGTGCTGTATCTTGTTGAAGGCTTTTTCTGCATCTATTGATATGGTCATATGATTCTTATTTTTTAAATATGTTTATGTGGTATATCACTTTAATCAATTTGCGTATTTTGAACCATACCTGTGCCTCTGGGATGAAGCCCATTTGATCGTGGTGTATAATCTTTTGAATATATTGCTGTATTTGGTTTGCTAGTATCTTATTTAGGATTTTTGCATCTGTGTTCATGAAAGATATTGATCTGTAGTTTTGTTTTTTTGAGTTACCTTTACTAGGTTTTGGTATCAGAGTAATATTGGCTTCATAATATGAGTTGCGAATATTGCATCCTCTTAGGTTTTTTGGAAGAATTTGAGGAGAATAGATATTAAATCTTCTTTGAATGTTAGGTAGAATTCACTGGTGAAGCCATCTGGTCTTGACTTTTGCTCTTTGGTAGGTTTTTCATGATTGTTCCAATTTCCATACTGCTGATCATTGTATTTAGATTTTCCAGATCTTCTTGATTCAGTAGGAAGATTGTATTTTTCCAAATACTGGTCCATTTCTTCCAGGTTATTAAATTTGATGTTATATGCTTTTTCATAGTATTGCATAATCCTTTGTATTTCTGCGATGTAAGTCGTAATTTCTCCTCTTTCATCTCTGATTTTGTTTATTTGTGTCCTTTCTCTTTTTTATTCAGTGAGTCTAGACAGACATTTGTCAATTTTATTAATCTTCTCAAAGAATCAACTCCTTGTTGTATTTATATTTTCTATTTTTTTTGTTTTTAATTTAATTTATTTCTGCTCTAATTTTGACAACTTCTTTCCTTCTGCTGACTTTAGTCTTCATTTGTTCTTCTTTTTCTAGTTTTTTTTTAAGATGAAGTCTTAGGTTGTTTATTTGGGCTTGTTCTTTCTTTTGGAGATAGACCTGTAATGATATAAACTTTACTCTTATGACCACTTTTGCCGTGTCCCACAAATTTTGATATGTTGTACTATCATTATCATTCATTTCTATGTATCTCTTGATTTCTCTTTTTATTTCTTCTCTGACCTAGTTATTTTTCAGTAGCATGTTGTTTAAATTTTTGTATTTGCGGTTCTTCCTGATTTCTTTCTGTAGTTGATCTCTAGTTTCAAAGCATTATGATCAGAGAATATGGTTGTTAATGATTTCAACCTTCTTATATTTGTTGAGGTTATTTCTGTGTCCCAGTATGTGGTTGATTCTTGAGAATATTCCATATGCACTAGGGAAGAATGTATAAACAGCTATTTTGAGATGAAAGGCTCTGCAAATGTCAATTATGTCCATTTGGTCTAATATGTCATTTAAGGATGTTATTTTCTAACTGATTTTCTGTTTGGATGATCTGTTCATATCCAACACTGGGGTATTTAGGTCCCTTACAACGATAGTATTTTGGTCTGTTTCTCCCTTTAGTTCTGTTAGTAATTGCTGTACATATTTCGGGGCTCCCTGTTTGGAGCATGTGTATTAATAAGTGTTATATTCTTTTTGGTGCAAGATTCCCTTTATCATTATGAAGTGTCCCTCAGTATCTTTCTTTAACTTTTTTATTTTGAAGCCTATTTTGTTTGATATTAGTGTCGCTACTTCTGCTTTTTTCTGAATGCCATTTGCTTGAAATATCATTTTTCACCCTTTCATTTTGAGTCAATATTTGTCTTTAGAGCTAATATGTGTCTCCTGAAGGAAGCATATGATAGGGTTTTTTTTGTTTTTTTGACCCATTATGCAACTCTGTGCCTTTTTATTAGTGAGTTCAGTCCATTTACATTTAGGGTGATTATTGAAACATGAGGTCTCCTTATAGCCATTTTATCTTTTGCTTACTGATAACTTGGTCTTTCCATTGCTTCCTTGTCCTTGTGTTTCTGTTTTCTTCATTTTCATTGGCTTTTGTGGGTTTTATGTCTGGTTCTTCTTGTTGTATGTTATACACTTTAGTTCTGAATTTTTGATGTGTGGTTACCATTACCAATATGAAAAGGATAGTTATATATATTCAGTCGTTCATTTTTTTCTGCTCAGGCCTTATCTCCATTCCCCTTTACGTATTTGGATCTTTGAATCCTCCCCTTTTCAGCCATTGTTGTCTCCATTTGTCCTTATGTATGCTTAATGTTCATTACTAGCTTGCTATAGCAATTCTCTTCTTATTATTTAAGCTTATAATGCCCTGTTCCTAGTAAGAATTGCACTCCTCTGCTTCTATTTGCCTGATAGTCACTTTACTCCTAATTATGTATTTTTTTGTTTTGTTATTTGTTTTAGGTGAGCTTACCCTTTCAGTATTTCTTACAGTGAAGTTTTCATAGTGGAGAATTCTCTCAATTTTTGTATGTCTGGAAATGTCTTAATTTCTCCTTCATATCTAAAGGAGAGTTTAGCTGAATACATTATTTTAGGCTGGTAGTTCTTTTCACTTAATAGTTTAAATATTTGATTCCATTCCTTTCTTGCTTGTAAGGTTTGCGCTGAGAATTCTGATGATAATCTAATGGATTTTCCTTTATAAGTTACCATCTTTTTTTCTCTGGGTGCCCTGAGAATTCTATCTTTGCTGTTGATTTTTATTTATTTTAGTACAACGTGTCTTGGCGAAGGCCTTTTTGGGTTGAGATAATTAGGTGTTCTGTTGATTTCTTGAATTCCAAGCTTTAGTTCATTCCTTCGATTTGGGAAATTCTCTTCCACTATTTGTCTGAAAATGCTTTCTAGTCCCTGCTTCTTTTCCTCACCTTTATTAATGATCATTATTCTTATGTTTCCTGTCCTGATGGTATCAGCTAGTTCTTGTATTTCCCTTTCATTATTTTTCATTCTTCGATTTCTCTCTTCTTCCTTCTAATTTATTTCTAAATTTCTGTCTTCAATATCACTGATCCTTTCCTCCATTTGGTCAACTCTATTTCACAAGCTTGCTATTTCATTCTTCAACTCTTGCAGTATGTTTTTCATTCCAAATTTTCTATTTGGACCCTTTTGAAGGTTTCAATTTCTTTGCTCTGCTCATCTGTGTGTTTTATCAATTTCTGAAATTGTTGATTTGAGTTATTTTGGATCTCATTGAGTTTTTTTCAGAAGTACCATCCTGAATTTTATGTCATCTAAGTAGCATATTTCTTTGTCTATATGCTTATATTCTGGAGATTTTTCTCTTTCTTTCTGAGATGCCTTGTCACCTTGGTTGTTCATGTTGTTTATTGGACTATTTCTGTGCCTGGGCATTAATGGAAGTGCATTTTGTTGTTTTTCCAGATTGATTTATTATATAAAGTTCTCTCTTTAGCTTGCTGCAAAGAAGACAAATTTTTTATTTGTTTCCAGTACATGGTATCTTAGCTTCTTGTATCCCTGCTTTATATAAAGCCTAAATATCTTTTAAATTTTTTGTAGGTATTTAATCACACTTGCTACTCTCAATTTCAGTCCCTGTCAGTATTAGCAACAGTTTCCGTAGTGTTTGCTCTGATTACCCTGGGGCTCCGTGGTCATTGGTCTGGAGGGTATGGAGGGAGGGGAACAGGGAGGGTTCAACATATGGAAGGCTATGTCTCAGCCTTGGGTTTGCAACTGGGGCTGGTAAAAATCAACTATTGTTTCTCTGCTATTCTGTCCTGCTTCTCTGCTTTCTTTCCTGAATACTGAGCCCTGTTGCCAGCTGCTAGAAGTTTCAGCACTTCCAGCCAGGCTGATGAGGGAAGTCTCCACACCTTCACCCTCTTCCTCCTCCTGCAAGGAGGTCTGGGGGCTGCGAGAGGCAGCTTCTTTATTTCTTCAAGTGCACCGCCCAACACCCGGGGTTCTGACCTGTGGTAGCTCTTATGCGCTGATCCCATGCTCAGACGTGCTGGTGTGCAGTTTGGGTATTTTTTGTTGTTGTTGCTGAGTTTTAGATATTCAGCTTATTGTTATTTCAAGGGAAGAGATCTGAGGTCGTCTCTCACTCCACCATGTTTCCAAAGGGTCTCACTAATGTATTTTTTACATAAAATTTAAGTCAATTCTTCTCTTGAAAAGTAAACCAAGTAGAGTGATGTTAGTGAGAATGGCAGATAAAGGACCTAGGGATATTCTCTCTTTGATAAAATGAAAACAGTGACAAAAATGGTCAGAATCAACTTTTTCAAAACTCTGGAAATTAATCAAATATTTGGACCATTCTGTAGTGTGTTTATTAAAGAATAGTTTGAATCTTGGTAGGACCAGTGAGCTTTGTGGGTGACATACTAACATGCCTTGTTCTTATGCCACTCTCCATGTTATCCTTGAAATGCAAAAGCTTCCAACCATGGAAATCAAGAGTCTAACAGCTATTGGAGAGATCAGAATGTGTTTGGAGCTCTTTCAAAAACCTCCTTTTTGAAAATTGCTGTTATTTGACTTTTTCGGTGGGTCCACGAATTTTAAGGCTTATCTTTACATGACTTGAGTCAGTGCTAACCCAGTGTGAAAAGCTTTGTCCTTAAGGGTGACTGTGAAACCAATTATAGGGAGATAATTAACTTTGCAGCTGCCTGAGGTTATGTCTAAGGGTTGAAGCAAACAATAGATGATCCATAAAGTTTAGAAAGAAAACCTGGGGAATGAGGTCCACAGGGTATTTGAAAAGTTCTGACAGAATTCTGGAAATTTAGAAGGTTATGTGCATGCCCAATGCTGTATACTGCTGTGCACATTCTCGGGAAAGCTTTGAGAAGGCACTAAACTTTCAATTCTGGTTGATCTTGAGGTTCTGCTTAAGCAGGAAATCAAAGCTAAAACAGAGCTCGGAAACTGCTCGTGTGTTAATATTGTTCCCCAAGATGCACATAGAGCACCTGGAAAAGACTGGAAAACATATTGGTCCAAATGCTTAATGAAATCTTTGTCCAATTATTAGCTGACCACTAAACAAACCAATCAGAGACTTCAATAGCTACACATAGAAAATACAGACTTTACATAATTAGTTCAGAACATCAATAAATAAGTAACACACCACCACCACCAAATAGTGACAACGAACTCTGTCCATACAAAAAAAAAATAAATTTCAACATTTTATATGATAAAATACTCTTTAATCACAATGAACTAAAATTAAAAATCAATAACAGAAAGAAATTTGGGAAGTTTAAAAACATGTGGAAAATAAACAACATATTTCTAAGTAACCAGTGGGTCATAGTAGAAATCACAAGGGAAATTTAAAAATTACTTTGAAGTGAATGAAAAATTAAAGACAATATACCAAAACTTACGGGATTTAGCTAATGCAGTGCTTATAGGGAAATTTATCTGAAATCAATAACCTAAGCTTTCACCTCTAGAAAGTAGAAAAAGAAAAACAAACTAAATCTAAAATAAGCAGAAGGAAAAATATGAATGGAAATAAAGGAAATAAAGAACAAAAAAAGAGAAAATCAAAGAAAGCAAAACTTTATTGAAAAATCAACAATATTAACAGAACTTTATGTAGACTGAAGAAGAAAACCAGAAGTGCTCAAATTACTAAAACCAGGAACGAAGGGGAAAAATTCCTATTGACCTTTCAGAAATAATAAAAAAAATCATTAGGCAATACTAAACAATCGTATATCAAACAAATTAGATAACTTCGATGAAATGGACATTTGTTTAGACACAAGCTATTGAAACTAACTCTAGAAGAAATAGAAAATGTATATAGATTTTTAACAAGTAAAATAATTGAATCAGTAATCAAAAACTTCCTACAAAGATAAGTCCAGAACCAGATTGCTGATAATTCCTACCAAATGTTTGAGGAAAAATTAATACCAATTCTTCACAAACTCTTCTAAGAATAGAAGAGTAAGGATTGATTTATAAAATACATAAATGTCTAACCAATGTACTATATACTTAAAACTAATAATAAAATAAAATTTTAAAAATAAAATATAAATAAATAGAGAAGAATTGGGAATGTATGCCAACTCATTCTGTAAGTTCAGTATTGCCCAGATAAAAAAAAAATCACATGGAATGAAAGCTATAGGCCAATATTTCCTATGAATATAGGCACAAAAATCCTCAACAATATATAGCACTAGCAAACTAAATCCAGAAACATAGGATGACACATATATGTACTATATAATTATATATGACATATAGTTATATTTCACACAATTGTATAATTATATTATATTATATTATGTTGTATTATATTATACTATATTATATTATATTAGGGTTATACACTGTGATCAATGGTTGTAAGCCATGGTTGGTTAGTTGAATGGTTGGTTTAACATCTCAAATCAAGGGAATATGCCAAATCAATATAATGAAAGATAAAAACCTCATGAGCATTACAACTGACACAGAAAAACATTTGGCAAAATCATACATTCTTTTATGATAAAAACTAGGAATACAAGGGAACTCTCTGAACCTGATAAAGGGCACCTACAATATTTCCACAACTAACATCATACTTAATGATGAAAGACTGAGAGCGTTCACCCTAATATCAAGAACAAGACAAGGATGTCCACTCTCACTGCCTTTATTTTACTGACAGTTCTAGCAAGAAAAATTGGACATGATAAAGAAATAAAAGTCATCCAAATTATAAACAAAGGAGTAAGCTCTCTTAGCTGGCAGAGAATATGATCTTATAAAATCTTGAGGAACCCACTAAGTTCCTAATGTGTAGTACTAGTGTAAGAATAGATATATAGAACATTGGAATATAATTGAGAGTATAGAAATAAGCCTTCACATTCATACTGATTTTTCACAAAGGTGCCAAGACAATTCAATGGACAAAGGATGGTTGTTTCAATAAATGTTGTTGAAACAACTGTATATTCATATCCAAAATATTAAAGATGGATCCCTACATCACATATATACAAATATTAACTTAAAATGTATTAAACACTTAAATGGAAAGGCTGAAGCTATAAAACTGTTTGAAAAAATTTTAGAATAAAACTTCAAGGCCTTATATATGGCAATAGATTCTCAGATATGACATCATAAACAGAAGCAACAAAGGAAAAAATTGAAAAAATGGACCTCATTGGAATTTTTAAAAAGATCATGTTTGTGATTTAAAGATGGTATAATAAAGTAAAAGGACAACCCACAGAATGGGAGGAAATGTTTCCAAATCATGTATGTTATAAAGGACTTGTATCCAGAGTGCATAAAAAGAATTTAAAACTGAACAACAAAAAGACAAACAACCCAATTAAAAAATGAGCAAAGAACATGAATCGACATTTCTCCAAATGATATATTAATTGTCATTAAGTACATGAAATGATGCTCAATACTATTTATTATTAGGAAACAAATAAAAACCAAAATCAGACCCTAGTTCACACCAACCAAAAAGGCTGTAATGAAAAAGACAGACAGTAACAGATGTTGGCGACGATGTGGAGAAATAGAAATGCTCATATTTTGCTGAATTGCTCATGAATTAATGAATGCCCACACATGTAAAATGATGTAGCTGCCATGGAAAATAATTTGGCACTTTCTCAAAAAGTTAAATGTGGAGTTAACATATGATTCAACAATTCCATTCCAAAGTATATACCTAAGAGAATTGAAAACGTAGCCACACAACACCTTGAACATAATTGTTGATGGGAGCATGATTTGCAATCACTACAAAAGTGGAAACAATTCAAATATCCATCAATAGATGAATAAACAAAATTTGGTAAAACCATACAGTGGAATATTACTCGGCCATAAAAAGATATACGTTACTGATACATTCTACAACATTGATGAACTTTGTAAACATTATGCTAAGTGAAAGAAGCTGGAAGGAAAAGGTCTCATATTGTATGAGACCATTTATATGAAATGTCTAGATGGGGTAGAGAGAATTGGGAGAGACTGCAATGTGTATTGAATTTCTTATGAGGGTAATGAAAATGTTCTGAAATTAGATAGTGTTGGTCCTTGCATGGTTTTGTGAATATAGTTAAAAAACAATGGAATTTTTTATGTAACGTGAATTTTATGGTATGTATGCTATATACCAATACAATTATTGTCTGAGAAAAATGCATACTATATCACAGACTGTTCTGATTATGATGAATATATGTTGGTAAGGGAATAGTGAAAGATGAGGGTAGAATATTTTGCTGCTGTAAATCTGAAGGTAAAATTCTAAAGTCATTAATGTCAGAAATAATATACGAAGGCATCCTATCTCTGCTGCTGCTATATTTATTATTATTATTATTATTATTATTATTATTATTATTATATTGTGGAAGCTCTAATAAGAACAATTCATCATGAAACAGAAATGACAACTATGGCCACTGAAAATAGAGGAAGTATTTTTATTATTTGCAGATTATATGATTGTTCCCTGAAAAATCCTGTGAAGTTCAACTTAAAAATTGTTAGAATAAGAATGAATAAGAATAAGATGGACATACATATATATAAAATCAATAGTTTGCATTTAAATTACAAAACCTCATTAGAAAATATTACCAAAAATTTTATTTTCCAAGATTAGTAAAAATATTAAAAGTCTAGAAATAAATACCCCACAAGACTTGAGACTTATATGAAGAAAAGCAAAAAATTGAGTTTGATAAAAGACAAATAATTGCAGAGACAGATCATAATTCTGAACTGTAACACTAAATAAATTTAAATTATTAAATTATTTTCAAAATAATTTGAGTCTAATATAATTTTTATTCCAACTTTCTGAAGAATTTATATTAGAACAATGTGAAAAGAACTATCTAGAGGAATAGACAGTGAGACTAACCAAGAAGATTTTGAAAAGAGAGAGTAATTAAAGAGTCCTTGTAACATTACATATTCTAACTTCATCCCCCTCATAAGCCTGCCTTACTCTAAACTACAACAGCCAATAAGATGTGGGACTGGTACAAAAATTAATATCTAGATCAATGAAAAGAAATGGTTTAGTAGAAAAACAATCACCACCATAACCACAACTATTACCAATAGCAACAAATCACTTTATTTTATAAGAAATTTAGAATATGACCAATATGACCTTACAAATTAATGGGGGGAATAGAAGGATTATGCAGTCAGTGATGCTGGTACAATTGCTTAAATATTTGGAAAATAAATTTATATCCTAATTATGTTCTTTACATCAGAGTCATTAAATAGTTGAATATGAGAATCAAACAAACAAAAAAGGTAAAGACCAGAAAAAAATAAAGGCAAATATTTATTTAACTCTAGGTAAGAAGGAACTTTCTGAGTATAAATTAATGAAAGAGATTGATCAAGACTATATAAAATTACAACCTTGTGTTTGTAGATGCTTTCTGCCATGGGTTTAGAATGAAAGATTGATAAGGTTGGACTTGTGTTTTGAAAATCACTGTGACCCCTTTGTGGAGAATGGATTCTAGAAGGGCAAGCGTTGGAAGCAGATAAACTACTTAGAAGGATATTGCAGTAATTTGGGAAAGAGGTGATTTCAGCTTAGACTAGGGGAATAGTGGAGATGGTTAAAAGAAGTCATATTTAGGGTACATTTTGAAGTTAGATTTGCTCTGTGCAGATAATTAAGGAAATAGAATAAATAGAGGTGTGTTCAAGGTCACTCGAGGGTTTTTAAAGTCTGGAGAAGATTTGAATATACTTATAACCTGAAGAGAAAGAGTGAATACAGAAGAAGATGGTAAAAATCAGGAAAGAGTAAATACATTTGATAGAAGAAAGTATCAGAGTAAATGATAGTGGGATGAGATACAGAGCACATCTAATGAATTAGTTTTGACAAGAAGGAAGCACACTGAATTTGATGAAATGATAAAAACAAGGATGGGTACAGAATATTACTATGTTTGTGGATGGTAGATCAGGAAGGTGAAGAAATCCATGCCTCAAACCTCTATTTCCTTTGTCGTGGAGCAGAGCGGGTTTCACAGGAGAGTGATCTATGCACAGGGCCTGTCACTCAGAGGGGGCTCCACACTTGGGGTTTAATACTCTGTAATTGCCATCTTAGAATTCTTAATCATTACACCTTTGAATTTGTTTTGTAAGTGAAGTCTGATGGGAAAGTGGAGTGTGTGCTTGGGGCTTTGGTGCATTGGATTAGGTCATTTCAGCCTGTGCGTGGTCTCATATTCTGCTGCCTCCCCACCTCCCAAGGACTGATTCTTGCCTGCCCACTCCCCTGCTCCTGCCCAGTTACTGCTGCCACCCTCTGTCACTGGCAGAGACCTGGGTAGAAACATGTTGAGGGTCAGGGTCAGGTGTGTGTGGACCCACTCCTTAAGTGGTGGGACAGGGACCTGATTAAAACTATAAGTGTCTAAATTTGTCCCAGGAGTATCCCCTCACCTGAAAGAGTGCAGCATTATATAGTAATTGAAAGAACACCATGACAAGTTGAGATAGAGACTGCAGAAGGAGGAAAACTGCCTTTGTCTTCCTTTTTGAACCAGGGGACTTGCATTTTTATTTTACACTGTGCCCTGCAAAATATGTGGTTGGCCCAGATTAGGGACTCTGAAGAGGGCAGCCAAGGTTTGGAATAACGCCTTGGTGGAATGGGAGGAGTGTGTAGTAGGATCTCCAAGCAATGTTCATGAATTTGGGTTGGCACTAATTTGCACTGTTATGTGTCATCTCTCTAGAAGCATTCAGCATCAATTTATCTGTTACTGGTGATTTCAGAGCAAATGTGATAGAAATACAATACCAAAATCATGAAAGCAGCTTTTATGTGATTAATAAGGCTTTTTAATGGAAGAGACCCTAAGCTATGATTCTTTGAAAGTGTTGACCCTAGCACCAAAAGTGCAAGTCCTCAAATTTCTGCAACATTCATGTAATAAACATTTAGCTTTTCAAGGCTATGTGGTTTAGATACTTCATCATCTCTCTGTGACTCTCTCCAATTGTGGGTCATGGAGGATGTAACTCCCTTTTTGATTTTTGTGATATTTGTTTGGGTACTGTCAGTAATTTTGTATTAAGCATAGTTTAAAATAAAAACAGCATTTCATAGAAAATTTCAGCCCCTTTCTCAAAGACCCAGGAAAGAAGCCTAACCATCTTAAGATTTGCTTTGGTCCAAAAAGTCAGTGACTAATTTGAAACATTCATTTTTCTTTTAATCTTAAGCTGGAAAGCTCCACTAAGATTATAAAGTTTCATTGGTTGACTGAAGCAGCAGCATTTTGAGAGGTCAGTATAAACATTAATTTAGGAATTGCAAACTAACATCTGCTTTTGCTTTTTCTTCAAGACCATGTATTGGTTTCATTTCACCCCTCATCCCTTTTTATTAAGGAAGGTAGAGGTATAAAAATTCAATTTCTCAGTGATGTTACTCTGAACTACTTTATTATGAAGTTAGCTCTTTGGCCAGTAATGTCTTTAGTGACTGGTCTGATTCTCTGTGCACACATGCTGTCATTCTTGCTTTTTGATAAAGGCATTAGTTTCCATGACTGGAGACCAAAAATATTATCAAATTGGAAGTGTTTAGTGTCTTAGAGAAGCTATTTTTTGGTCTCACTTGCATTTCAGAAATCGAACCTTTTCCAGGGAGAACAGTAGCTAAAAAAAAAAAAAATTCAGTTGAGTACTCACTGCTTTAAGCTACTCTCTGCATCAATATACAATTTATAAATGAAGGCAATATAGTAGTTTTGTCCTACATTTTAGATCTTTTATCTCAGCTTCCTACCAATTGACGATTCATTCATATCTCCTATTTCAGGACAAATACATGGAGGTGCAACCCAAGACATGAGGAATTCAATATCAAGGCACTTGGTTGTAGGTCTCTTTTTATCCTAGTTCAAGTAACTGGGTTTCTACCAGGTCCCTGAGACTTTTCTGTACTGATAAATTTCCAAGTCTTGAAGGATAGAGATCCATACTTGGTCTTGCAAGTTCTGATCCCGAGCTACATTCCTATGACTAAAGCTCTATTGCCAGCTACCAGACTTTCTTTGGTGCTGTCTAACTTAAATCTTTGAATACTGTGCTCCTGAACTTTTTGAGGTTGTGCTCTGTACACTTGTTGGGAAATTCTTTTACACATTGCTATTACTGTGTCAGCAGCTTATGCATGCCATATGACTGTTGTTGTATTTCTTGGGAGACCACGTTTGTTCTGTCTAGCAGGGTCTATCCCCATTACTTGACATTTAATCACTTTCCCACAGTCTGTAGTACCCCAATGTGTCCTAGTTCTGTTAATCCTTTGACTCTTAGTTATGTTGCAGGAAAAGATGGAATGATTCATGAAATTGTCATCAAAAGACTGTAGATTCAAATGCTTTAAACTTGTAGGACATCAGAAGACCATATTTTTTTCACTGTGAAGATGTTTCTAAGGGAAATAAAAGTGAAATTTGTATTATGAGAAAGGTAGAGGGAATAAATTTTGCAAGTTTAGAGGTAGAAGAATGAAGTAGTTAGAGATATTTTGATTGGTTGGTGATCAACAGAAAAACAAATCAGAAATATCTTAAGCGAAAAAGGGAGAATTTGTTATAAAGAGGTATGTAGAATTCATGAGTGTAAATGCAACGCATCTTGAGGAAGGGATTCTTGTCATCTCTCACATTTGTTTCTATTTATTTATCTGCTTCATTCTCTGCAGACAAGTTTCAGCTTTTAAGATGATGGGACAAAATATATGATCTTTTACAAAGCAAACGTACATTTGACTGTGTAACTCCTTGCTTTAAAACCCTCTGATGGACTTCCACTGACCTAGAATAAAATCTAAAGTCCTTAACGAGCTCTACAAAACCTTATGTTACTTTGTTACCACTTCTTTTTTTATTCTTCTGTTTTCGTAGACAGTTTAACTACTGCTTTTGAGCCTTTACATTTTGTTTCCTATATTCTTCATTATATCACCCTATCTTATTTTTCTAGTACATATTACTTTCTGAAATTATGCTGTTCATGAATTTAACTGTTTATTATCCAATATCTTCTCAGTTGTGAGCTGCACAAGAGCTAAGACGTTGCCTGCCTTTTGACTATTATAGCTTCAGTACTAAGCATTATGTGTGACATATATTAAGGACTCAGTAAACATTTGCTAAACCAATTAAAAGAGCTTGATGATTGAGCGTTGAGAGTCAGAAATCACCAGAGTGACCTGGCATTAGGGAGAAAAAAGGTATAAACATTAATAATGTTTAATAATACAAAATGTATAATAATAAACAATAAATAGTAACTCATATTACCTCATTTTTTGAATACTTACTCTCTGTTTGGCACCATTCAAAAAACATTATCTGTGTTAACGCATGCAATCCTCTCAACAACCATATGAGGTAGATGCCGTTATATTCCCATTTTAAATCTGTGGAAGCTAAGGCATGAAAAATGTTAAGTGATTTGCCCAAGGTCAAATAGTTAGTAAGAGGAAAAGCCAGGATTCAGGATATAGACGAGATAGCCTGAGTCCACACACAATGCACTTAATTGCTAATGCATACTACCTACCTTGGTTGCAGAGCAACACAGGTGACAAAACAAACTTGATACTGAAGCAAGTTTTCTTTATTAATTTTCCTTCATATAATATGTAAGTCCTAATTTAAAGATTTGAATAAGTAACCATACCCAAGGGAAAATTAAAGTGTATGAGAGGTGAGAGCCAAGCTGTTTTCCACACAAATAAATAAGGCTCAACAATTGAATTAACCAACTGTAGGAATAGTGAGTGAGCTCACTGGGAATAAAGTGTGAAGATAGATTTTATTTTGCTGTCTCTAATTGGTGGTCTTTCAGAATGAAGTACACAGTGCTGAGATTTTAAAACAAACTGTGTGTGTGAGTGTGTGTTTATGTGTTTGCATTCAACTACTTCTTCATAATCTGTCTCAAAATAGGGCAATATTAAATTTTCACACATTTATAAACATTCATCCAATCTTTGGAACATTTTTTTTTTATGTAAAGCAAAATTGACATTATAAAAGAACTACTGAAATATAAATATTGGAATCACTGTGGCATCCAACAAATGTCAGACCAGAAAAAAAAATAGAAAAAGTGCTTACATTAAGGGAAGGTGAAAGGGATAGGAACCACCCATTGAGAGGACATTAAAATGGAAATCTTGATTCTTAACATAAAATATTGAATACTTTTTTTACAGTGTGTGTTGTTTGCCACAAGATGGCAGCTAAGCAGTTGTCATTTGAATATGGCAAAGGTAGGTAGGTTGTGTTGTGCAGAAGTCTTTTCTTTAATGAAGTACAAATTGAATTTCAAAATTTGCTTCTAACAATATGAAAATTTGTAAAAAACATGGTACATAAGACCTTGCCATCAAATATATAGACTGCCAAGATTTTTCTAGGTTTATAGATCTTTAAAGTTATTGAGAGGATGGCATTGATTGTTAGCCAAGAAAAGCCTTGGATAGGACTTATTTAAAAATCAAACAATAAAAAGCATAAGCTGTACAAAAAAGATGTACTAGTATCTTGGAGAAGAATGGAAATGTATAGCTTGCATGAGAGAACCAGGCTTCATTACAGCTAATTGATCATTCCAGCAATGATGCTCATTTTGGTTGTTAAATTAATGGTTCAGTAAACTCCATCAATCATTAAGAGAGCCAAATCATGAGATGAAAGCTACTTTAGAAATGTTGATCAGGCACAAAACATTGCTCTTTTAAGCTCAGCCTTTTCCATGAAATCCTTTCTAACTGCCTCTGAATTCCTATCACACTTGCTGCCCAAACCACTCACTGTGGAATTTAATTATGCCTGGACCTATGGTGTTGTCTATGTCTTTTTTGTGTTTATTTTTAAATTAGATTATAAAGTCCTTATGCATAAGAAGTGAATTTTACTTTTTCATACTAAACATGTAGCTCACCTAGCAGACTGCTCCGTTACAGAATGGTCATAGTAGCATGTATAATACAGAAGTTAAGAGTGTGGAGCCTGGAGCCATACTACCTGGATTTATATCCTATCTCTGTGTAACCTTATGTAAGATATTTAACCAGAATAGTGTCTGGTGTACAGTAAAGTCTTATTAGTCTTTGCTACCAATGACTCATGTCTTAGAGAGGTCCCTAATATGAGAGGCCTTGAGTTACCTCTTGAGCTGCCTCCTGATAGAGTGAGTATACCTGGAACTGAGAAAACAGCTGCTCTCTACTGATAAGCCTTCTGGTCACAATTGCGATAAATGATATTTCCTTAAGACAAAGAAAGTTTAGTCATAAGTACCTGAAAGTCCCATAACCTGTTCTATAAGGAGTAGTTTTTCCTGGAAGGAAGTTTTCATCATTTTGGAATTTATAAAGTTGGGGCACCACCTGTTGATATGGAGAACTCTGCTCTCTAAGATTGAGGTCTGTTATTTCATAATGCGATCAGCTCTGCTGAAGTACTGGTCCAGTATTGTCTCCTAGATTCTGTCTTGTTCCAGCTATATGATGGAGGGGGGCAGTGCGGGAATGGTGGTAATGGAGGATAATCAACATCTGTTGAAATTTACTGTATGTTAAGCCTTGTGATAGGAGCTTTCATATACAGTATCATATCTAATTATAATGGTTACTAGTCACATCTTACAGCCAAAAAATGTGAGATTCAGATAGGTGTGTAACTTTTAAGATCATTCTGCTAGTGTTTTTTACCATACAATATCATACAACTGTAGACATTATATAATGGTGGAACCAGGATTTTAATCCGTATTTTTAGCCAGGGCACATGTAATTTTTCTTAAGTTCTTTATATATTGCCATGGGAAAGATTTGCTTCCTTATCCTGTTTTAGTCAGTGATGCTAGCTCTTCTGACATTACTTAAAAACTACATACCAGTTCAGGAAATGACTCTTTGAAGCTAATCATATAGATTTGTGCTGTAATAAAATTATACTTGTCCCCCACCTGATTACAAATATATATACAGAGGAGGAATAGTTTTGTATCTGTCTTCATGTACCTATGTCTCTTCTTGATCTCTTATTTTTAGAGATGTTTTATTGGCATCTATTGGCACAACAATATTATTTTTTCTGGAGCTCTTGTCTGAATGATTCTAGGCGGGTGGCTGCTTTTAAATATAGGCTTGTTTTTAATCCTATTAATGCCTTTCCTCCATCCTTGTTCTGCTTGCAAGAAAGCAGATAATTCTTCTTTGGTGGAAAACATACTGGTCCACCTATGGAGAGTTCAATGTCCTCTTCTTGATGTTTCCACTGTGTTTCTTAATTCTTCTATTGAAGGGTTTAGATATACAAATGTATTTTAGAGTTGCCAGGTTTAGCAAATAAAAATACATATATGTCCAAATATTGAATGGGACAAAATTAATGCTAAAATATTATTTTTTGTTTATCTGAAATTTAAATTTAAATGGGAATTCTGTGTTTTTTGGCAATTCTAAAAATCAGAATTATTGTAAATATGTTCTTCCCTCCTCTCTTTTTTCTCTTACTTTCTCCAAACTGTAGTTTCACTCTCACTTATTTAGAGGGTGAGAGTATCTCCAGGGCCTCTCATAGTGTCTGCATACAGTAGTTGCTCAAATGTTGAAAGGAAAGAAATAGTTTCTAGGAGATGGCAAATTGGTTCAATTGGTTGCATGCTGCGAGGTACTGGCATCCATTATCTAAAGAACTAGTGTCCGAAAAACAGATAATCTCTAGCAATAGCTGCGAGTTACACTTGAAAAAATTAAACAATTGTCATCTAGGAAATTAATTTGGTGAGTCTGAGGAGCACAAACCATGTTGGGTTGGTTAGTTTCCATTTTCACCTCTGAAGAGTTTGGTCTCATAGAAGTGGGTCCATCCAAGACCCTTCCCCAGACTCCCAAATGAGTTTAACCTCAGTTGTCAACTCATATTGGCTTTTGTTTTAGTTGGAATTCTCCTGTTAATATCATCAATCTGCACTATTAACCATCCCCTGTTCCACCCTTAATGTTTCAAGATGAATACAGACTAACTGAAATGGGAAGGGGATTTTCCAAGAGAGTTTTTTCTTCATTTTGTTTTCGCCCATGAATCTCCTGCTATGGTAGACAATCTGTATTAAATGAATGAAAAACATTTACATGGCTACATGTATCTAAATGCTTCTTAAAAAATCCTTTCTTTCTGAAACATAATGGCTAGCATTAGAATTATTTCCAAAATGGAAAAGGAGAGTATTTTTAGAACTAGAAGTTTTAAAAATATCTTCAAAGTTGTATTACCCCCAAAAGGAACTTAAACCAATAATTATTAAATCAATTTATACTTTCATTGATGGAAAATATCTTAAATAGACATTCTGCTGGGGACTTAGAGATAAGTTCATCTGTGGAGCTATACTAGGTTTTTCTAAAAACAAAATTAGCTAATTTTGTGTAACACTTACAGTCTTATTACACTTAACAAAATTCAAAACTCCATTTTAAACCTACTAATATAATAGTTACTCTTCAGGATAGAATAATAAAAGCCACTTGCACAACTTGTAGGCTACAATTAAAATGTGTTGTAGCTCCAACTTCTGTAGAAGACTGTGTCCCATCCTACCAAATAGAGAAAACTTTACAGGGAAAGCACTCATTTCAAATAAAATGATTTAATTTCTAATTCATTTACAATTGCTCTTCAGTTTTCAATATTTGTGGTCTGCCTCAGAGGATGATCACCATAAAGTAAGCAAGTAAACTCCCATAGCGCAAAGTCTCCAGACAGTTTCTATTAGCTTTTATTGCCCTGTATAAGAAGAATGGAATAAATACTGTTTGGCTACCTACATTGTATACAAAACTATGTTAGTCACTGAAGATAATACGAAGGTAGATAATGTGAATATTGACCTCATGTAGTTCACATGCATATTGGGGACATGAATCATACATTATCATGTTAAAATATGTGGTACAGACAGAATGCCCACAAACTGGCCACAATCTACAGTGACCATATCTTAATATATTATGTTTGTGATAGGCATTAAAATTTATTTATTATCAATAATCTTTTAGCTCCTGAAGGTTGAAAATAATTTATTTAAAACATAACTTTGTTAACACTACTGTCTCTGCCACTTGCAATCATTTAAATTTTTTTGAGAAAGAGGAATATGTTCATCCTGTGAGTATTTTGCCTAGTGACTACTCAGCACGTGTGCAGGTAGGCTTTCCAGACCCTCTGCCCAGCTCTTACACAGATGCCAAGAGTATATGAGACATTAAGAAAGGAGAAATGGAGTTCAGATGGAAAGGAGGGGCCCAGATGGAATCTTGCTCATATCATTGTGAAAATATTTCCTTCTCTAGGGATTATCTTTCCATCTTTTCATTTTTCTCTCTTGGGCCTCGCTTATAACCACGCTTTCCAGGTAAATGATCCTCAAACTTCATATTGCTTCCTAGTCATCTTTAGACTGCTCTCAGTCACGATATGAAAACAGAACAAAAAGTAAAATATAGCATTTGAATAGAAGGTACCAGAACCAAACCTGGGTACTGTGTGCCTTTGCAACATTCGTGTTTTGTGCATCTAGTAACTACTTCCACCCCAGATATGGTTCTGTATGTGTGTCTGTGTATGTGTGGAGGGTGTGATCTACATCAGAATGATCTGCTTCTCTCTTTTGTAGTTACAGAAATAGTTAGAAGTATAACTTCATAGATTCCAGAAAGAACGAAAGTATCTTGCATTTGGAGGGGGAGCACTTTCACAAAAGACCATAGATAATCCTTAAAACAGTACTATTAGGGTAAGGTGAGGGAAGCTCTTTTTTTCTCATACTAAACCGAGGCTCAAAGGGGATAAAGCCTTGCCCAAAGCCACACATCTCATAGAATATGGCTGCTCAGTATCTTACTTTCCTCTCCAAGGTAGTAGTGGAACAGATGTTCATTCTTCTGTAACTGTTGTTTTTCTTCTCCTCCTAGTCCTCTCTGTCTTTTCCTGATTTTACTGACCACACCTATACTTCACTTTGATGATACTGGCAGACAGCCAGGCCTGGGGTCATGTCTAACAATGAAGTTCCTTTGTACTAATAGGTATTTTTGCTCATGGTATCAGTGAAGCATCTTATTAAACTTGACCTGAATGTGTATGTAGAACATCTCCTTCAAACATGGAATTTTTCCACCTTTCTTTCCCTATCCAATTATAACAAGAAATAGCAATAGTGATGGTTCACCTTTCCAAGGCTACCATATATTGCAAACTTCCTGACCACCGACACTGGGATTTTCCTCACTTTAGTCTTGTCTTTCAGTGTCCATTATATAAAAGTAGAAGTATAGAAGGTGCTCACAGATGAGCCAGCACTTAAATACATATGGCACCTTTCCTTAAACCTTAGATGGCAGACTGCCTGGGACTCCCTGGAAGGTGCTTCATTAATCTTTACGCAACTTTCATTATTCTTACCTAATTGGCTCACAAAAGAGGTCAAGAAAACTTTGTTTTGGGAGTTTGTTCGTTTGTTTTTCTTATTATGTTGATAGCACCTGTGTATATCTGATATGCTGAAGTCACCTCTCTCGCCTTCAGCTTTACCTTATGGAAATATGATTATTTAATATTTTATACAGATCCAAAGCCCTTATCCAAATATCATCTCTGACTTCTATCTTATTCTGCCCTTTCTATTGTAGCACATTACATATGTATACCTAGTAGAATTTCAATTAATGTTTGGATCTGGATTTCTCGAGGTGGATAGAACAATTTTTCAGTGCACAAGGGAGAGTGTTTATCTCTGGAAAGTATCAGGATAGGAGTGGGGACAGACTAAGGGGATGATGAATCAGTAGAAAGCCTAGTAGATGCAGTGCCTCTGCTGGACTCCTCTCTATACTCCAGGAGTCTAAAAATTTTGTCCTTCTTAGGAAATTGATCTGTACTCCCTTGCTCCTAATTGTTAATGAACTATATAGCAAGCATGGTATAAGTATCTCCCTTTCAATATTATAGTAACTCCTCACTTAACGTCGTCAATAGGTTCTGCAACTTTAAGCAAAGTGATGTATAATGAAACCAATTTTACCATCAGCTAATTGATATAAACAAAAGTTAGGTTCCTACAGTATCTCATCAATGTTATGACAAAACGACATTGAATGAACTGACATTATCCAAGGACCTGCTGTACTAAGAAGTCCATTCTCTCTTAAATACCTGTAGTAATCTTGGTGGGAGTGGCTATAAGGTAGGGCTGTCTTCAACTCTTACACCAGTCCTCAGGCTGGTAGGTTTTTATCCTAGAATTCTGGGACTACCTCTTTTCATATTGTAATAGAGCAGTCCCGATGCAGCTGTAGCAAATGGCACAAGCAGGTGAATATATGAGCAGGTGATCCTCAGCCAGAATATCGACTCCTTCATGAATTAGTCAGAGTTTTATTGCTTTTGGACAAAGAAGGGCTAAAGTGGTATCATCCAGAAGCTCTGAATAGCCCACAAAAGGATGAGTTAATGAGAATATATTGACTTTTAGAGCCAACTTTTTGGAAGTTAGGCCCTAAAGCTGAGTGGAAAGAGTGAATCCTCAAGTACTAGCATTTGTTAACTGAGACAGTCTTTTACTGCAGTGCATTTTGTTGGCTCCAGTAAAATGTTGATGGTGGCAGAGAAAAACATTAAAGAATAATTAAACATCACTGAGCCAGCTGGGAACCTGCTGAGCAGAAATTGCCCAAGAGAGTGGAGAACAGAGAAGAAAATGTTTCAACCCATTTATTCTCTGCTATGTTACTGTAAGTCCTAGTGGGCAATATCAGGGTAGTGGGTATGGAAATGGGTTGTTCAGGTTAATATGTGGTACTTGGAGATACAATGAGAGTCTTCCAATTTAGGATCAAGTCAGCATTCATTAAAGACAATTGTAACATCAAGCACTCTTTTTTCTTTTTTTAGCAGACAAAAAATCTGTGTTACTGCCAAAGATTTGTTAAATAAATACACCAGCCCTTCTGGAGCATGAAGTAAATCTGTATAGGTTGCCAGGCTCCTCACTAATATATCACATGATAGAGCTGACAGAAGAGGAACCACAGCTGAATGGGAAAGCAGAGATATTGGGCTGTGTCCACATAGACAGTTCAACTAACTAAAGCATTTGTTTCACAAGTAATAAGATTATTTGGCACTATCTTAATAGTCCAAATGTTTGCTTTAAAAATTGAAGTGTAATGGAAAACAGTAGAGAGGTTCCTCGAAAAACTAAGAATTGATCTACCATATGATCCAGCAATCCCTCTACTAGGTTTTTACCCTAAAGACTTGGAAACCCATATCTAAAAAGATATTTGCACACTGATGTTCCTAGCAGCATTATTCACAGTGGCCAGGACATGGAAGTAGCCAAAGTGTCCTACAATAGATGATTGGCTAAAGAAGCTGTGGTACATATATACAATGGAATATTACTCAGCCTAAGAAGAGATGAAATACTGCCATTTATGACAACATGGATAGACCTCAAAATAATCATGCCAAGTGCAATAAGCCAGACAGAAAAAGTTGAAAATCACATAATATCACTTATATGTGGGATATAAATCTAAAAGCAACAAATGAACAAGACAAACAAACAGAGACTCATGGACATGGACTATAGACTAGTGGTTACCAATGAGTAGGGGGTAGAGGAGGAAGGGAGGTAGACAAGGTAAAGGGGGTCAAATATATGGGAATGGGGGAGGGTGAAGTAGGTAAAAGAGATCAAATATATGGTAGGTGAAGGAAACTGGACTTTGGGTGGCAAACACACAATAGAATATACAGATGTTAAATTATAACTTACACCTGTAAATTATATAATTGTATTAACCAATGTTACTCCAATAAACAATAAAAAATAAAAACAATCCTACACTTGCAGCATTAGACTATAGAACAGAGAGATACCTGGTCTATGTTGTACTAGCTACTTACAGAAATTTCTTATATGTTAAATGTGTTTTAATATTAAAAAATAAAATAAAAATTGAGGCGTACTTCATAGAACCATGTTTAAGACATGTAATAACTATTTCATTTATTATAATTGAAACAGATCTCTTTTTATAGTGGAGCTATTAAAAGAGACAGATATTTTCAGAACATTTCTGCTTAATCTTTAGTAGGAAAATATTCCTCTTGAGACAAATATAATTTTTTTTCCATTTCGAATATGAATAAAAGTGAGATTGCAGTTGGATAATGGCAAAGGAGAGTTAAACCTTTGTTTTAATACTATTTTCATGTTTTAATTTCTCCAATGAGAATGTACCATATTTGAAATTTATCTAAATATGTACTTGTAGATATAGTTATAGATGTAGTGAAAGTGGTGCTGAGTCAATAATGCAGTGGTTAGCAGCATAGGATTTTAAATATGACAGATTTTGGTCCATATTTCACCTATCCTATTTATTAATTGTATGACCTTGGGCAGGTTACTAACTTCTTTCGTAAAATGAAAATAATAATATCTACTTTGAAGAATTGCAGAGAGATTGTGGTAATATATGCAAAGTGCTTTGTATAGTGCCTAACACAGAAAGGTATCTAATTAATAGTTAGCTATTATTTGTATTATTATTACTTGTATAGTGCTTTATACTTTTCTAAGTTCTTCAAATGTTATTTTATTCATATGTCTTAATAATTCTGAAATGAAGTCAAAACCGAAGGAAGAGTTTTCAAGAATATTGGCACTTTTTCTAAAGGAATGGTTACTGATGTAGATATGCACCCCCATTCAGGATATCTATCCTTTTTGTTTCCAGTTTTGTCCAATGAGATCTTGGCCTTTATGCTCAATATTTACCAAGTTGCAAAGTATCATTTTGAAAATGGTGACAGTGAGCTCACTTGTCATCATCCAGAATATAGGAATATATCCTTGAGGTGTTTTAATGTTTCTGAAGAAAGTAATAGTTAATTAGAATCAAGAGGTTTTAGACATTTATGAAGAAAAAACTCAAATTCAGCCTCAATAGTAGATACTTAGGTTCATTGTGAGGAAGGAGGTGCAGTAAGTCCTCACTCAATGTCGTTGATAGGTTCTTGGAAACTGCAACTTTAAGTGGAATGATGTAACAAAATCAATTTTCCCATAGGCCGATAGAAATAAGAGTTAAGTTCCCATAGCATAGTTATTGTCACAAAACATCACCAAACTTCTAAAGACAGAACCCAAATGCTTCTAATATGAAACATTGAAATAAATGTGAGCTGTACATACATTTAAGAAAGATGAACAAAAATAAGTCAGAAAATTATTTCCCAGTTGTCTTATTTCACTTTAGGGTTGTGGGTGGCCAGAGATTATGCTGGTAGCTCAGAGAACAAGGTGGGATCCACCCTGGACAGGATACCCTTCTAGTGCAGAGCACACTCACACCCACACTCAGACTGGGACAATTTAGACACACCAGTTCACCTTGTGTGCATATTTTTGGAATGTGGGAGGAAACTGACATACCTGGAGAAAACCCACATAGACATGAGAAGTACAAGCTCAACACCGACAGTGAGTGGCACGTCTGGGAATAAATTTTTTTTCTCATCAATATTATAATGAAACAATGTTGAACAAAATGATGTTATTTGAGGACCTTCTGTTCAAGGATCATTTTAAATGGCATTCACATCAAGCTATATTGACCTGTATCTAATAGGGCATGCAAAAAAAAATGGCTTGCTAACATTAAACAAAACAAAGTCTAGGAAAGGCAGGGGCTATCTTTCTATTCTTGCCTTTTACATACTTAGGTTTTAAACATTTACTCTTCTGCATTTTTTACCTTTAGGAAGACTTCTTCCTAGCATACCCTTCTTAGGTATTTCACTGTGGAAAAGGACTTAAATTAGACTGATAATTCTTGAAGCATCACCTGTTAAAATACAGATTGCTGGGCCCCAGCCCCCAAATTTTGGGTTCATTTGGGAACTAGCAAGTTCTCAGATGATGCTTATGTTGTTGGTTTGTGAACTATACTTGAAGAACACCTGAATTGAAATAAGGCAGGGCCACAGAGATTTTGTATTTATAACCGATTAGAAGACAGAATCTAATATTTCTTCACCTATTGCTTGGAGATTATGTTTCTATCTTCTGCATAATGACTTGGCAAATGGTACTTTAAACTATTTACCAATTCAGTGAATATTTATTTTAATATCTACTATGTGTTAGACACAGTACTGGGTGCCAAGAATATAGCATAAACAATTTAGACAATGTCCATGAACTTCATAGATTTTTCATTCTCATAGCAGGTGAAAGACAACAAAAAAATATTGAAATGTACCAGATAATGATAGCTTCAATAAAATAAACCAATAAAATCAAGTAAGGGGACAGAAAAATGACAGAGCAATAGGGTACTATTTTACAAAAGATGGTTAGGGGAAGTCTCTTTGAGGAAAGGATATTGAGTAGAGACCTGAATGAGGTAAAGGGGTAAACCATGAGGATGCCTTGGGGCAAAGCTTTTCAGATAGAGGGACAGGCCCTGAGGTCTGCTTAGAGTGTTTAAGAAATAGTGTGGAGGTCTCTGTGGCTGGTGAAGGCTGAATAGCGAATGAAGAAATGGATGATCGGAAATGAGGTCAGCAGGTTAACAAGGGCCAGGTCACGTAGAGACATCATAAAGGTTTTGGATTTTAATGTGAACAAGATGAGACTTGAGCAATAAAAAAAGAGGCAACATTTGGAAGATGGCTTGAATTTGTCATTTTAATTTACATGGCTTGATATTGTGTATAGATAGTTACTTACAACATTAAATTCTAAAAATTTCAACATTGCAAATTTTCCTTTGTTATTCTTTTCCCTCAGGAAAACTCTAGACATATCTGAAGTTTAACTTCTACTTAAGTCCAATAATTTTTGAGAGTGAATGAAACAAATGCTATTTTCCCTAGAATGGTTGCTGTCATATTTCTGGTATTTTTTAAATTTGCTTACTGTCTTTTCTGACACTTGTTTGTTTTTTTTCCCCACTGTATAACACACACTAAAGAATTTACAGACCTTAGCTGGAATTTCTTCTTCTAGGTGAGAAAAAAAAAAGATCCCTTGTTTTTCTCCAAGGGATCTGGAAAATTGTACAGTAAGAAAATGTACGTTAACTCCTCAAATACAGGAAATAGAGAATTCTGATAAGCTTGGAAATGTCCTGATAAGACAAACCCCTTTGTACTTAGGTTAGGTAGATTTCACAGGTGCAGGCAATAGAACATTGTAAATGCTCTGAGATCAGCAGACAGATCAGGTTTAAGTTCTGGCTGTACCATACGGTATCTATGTTACTTATTCAGATAAGTTACTTAAGCTTCATATATTTCAATTCTTTTAACTATAAATTGGAGATGAACATAGTATTCAACTCATAGTATTTTTGTAAGGGTAATATGCAATAATATAAAGAACTTATCCAAGTGTCTGGAAAACAATAAGTACTCAAAAAATGTTTACATTTGTTCATATAACAATGCATGTGTAGGCTTTGTTTCACTCACTAGGATTCCTTGGCTATCCACTGAATCTTGTTTTTGTGTTTGGCCTAAACAGGCATATTTCTCAATGTAATGCACAATTACAATCTATTTTTTCCTCATTTTATAAATTTTATCATTAAGCGAATAAAAGCAAAATATAAAAGAACAGAAAAAAAAGAAGATAGTTCTTTGTAGTGACTCAAGTCTGAACTTAGATCAACCTGTGAACTTTTATGATGGCCTTAGAATTTTAAACAGTCAATAACTGTGGCATTGCAGATGTTAGGGCTATGCCTGAATTCTTTTTAGGATCAGGCAGTTTTTCTCTTAGTTTCTGGGCTGAAGATTGAAATATCTTATGAATGGGTGGGGTGGGCAAGAACATGGATTACTTTAAAAGCACAATGCTGAGTAAAAGAAGCCAGATACCCAAGAGTACATAATGTATGATTCTATTTATATGAAGTTCAAAAACTGTCAAAACTAATTTATGTTGATACTGTTTAGAAAAATGGCTTCTTTTTGTGAAGAGTAGTAAACATAGAGACACTTTCTGAGGTTCTTAAAATGTTCTACATCTTGATCTGGCTGGTGGTTATGTGGGGGTACACATGTAAAATTAATTGATCTGTATGCTTAAGATTTGTGTGCTCTGCTGTGGTTATTTATTAATTTAAAAGAGGACTTTGAGCACATTTTGCTGAATGTTAGTATCACTGAGATAATGAGGTACTACTTTAAAGAGACAATATTAATGTGATTCTATTTGTTTTGACATGCTTATTAGAGATAGGAATATTACTCTGCAGTCACTCCTATTAGGTCCTACCCACAGGCTATAATCTAAGAAATAAAATCAAGTATATCTCTGGTGCTAATATCAGAATATGCTGATTTAGGAACTTTTCTTGGACTTTGGCCTGTGCGAAATACTGAATAGTCACTGCTAACTTGCTTAATGCCCAGTGCTAAACAACTCCATTCCATTGGTTGTCTTTATTTCACCAGTAATTAAAAAGAGTAAATCACTGCCTTTCACTCCCTTTAAGGTTGAAAGGTGACCATCTGAATTCTGTTTAATGCTTCATTTATGTTTTGTTATGGTTCAAAAATTTCCAAACTCTTGGCAAGTTGTGGAATTAATTTTTCTTGTATATGAAACTCTCCTCAACTGTTTCATTGATTTGGCTTTCCCCCATAATTCACTAAGTAAAAGGTTAGCATTAGTCATTGTTTGTGGAGAACTTTTAACTTTCAAATCCCAATTATCTGTCAATATATATGGAGAAAATTAGTAGATATAATGTTGCAACACATGTTAAAAGAGCAAATGTTGAAAGTATAACACTCTACTTCAGATCTATATGACTTTCAGTTTGTATTTTTTATTAATATTAGAAAAAACAATTTTCTTACATGATGTGCTCTCTAGGAAAAGGGAGAAAAGGCACTCAACAAATACCAACTCTTTTCTACCCCAGGTTATAAATATTTTGAGAAACAAAACAAAGACTATAATAAGCATACCCAGATATCACCTTTATTATTGGGAAGGTCCAGTGTGAGGATTTGTCTCTAGGTCTGGTATCCAAGTGGGCCTGCCCATAGATCCCCAGAATTAAGCAAATATGCCCACCCAGTGTCAGACGAAACTGGATTGGAGTAGGTCTCCTCCTACAGGTATAAGCACATGTATAATCTATGATCTGGAGAAACAGAGGAGAAGTTATGCTGTCTGCAGGAAAGCTTGCTCTTAAGAAGAAAAAAGAGCAAAACCAAGCCAATCATGCCTAGTTATTTTTCTCAAATTTATCAGTCAACGGTGTCCTTCTATCTCTTCACAGGCAGCATAGGTAAAAGATTTAGAAAAAGGTCCTTAGTACACTAAGTGAGCTAACTTTGCAAAGGGGAAACATAAAGACTGAGGAAGTGTTCCTAACTAACATAGCTTTTTCCGTTGAATATCTCATGTCCTTCACTCTTTCTAATTACTAAAGAAAACAGTGTAAATGAAGATGTAAGGCATAATTAAAGTCTAAAAATATTAATTTTTAAAATTATCAGACATAGCACTACACTCAAATTAATTTTTTTCTCTGAAACCACAAAGCACAAAATCAAGGAGAACAAAAAATAAGTTAAAATATGTATTGAAAATCTCTAAGATTGTGATCAAATTTATTTCCAACTAGCTTCAGAATTTGAAATGTGAAATATTAAGATTATAGTAAAAACTGACACCCAAATGTCTTCAGATCATTTTACTGTTCAAAGCAAAGTATAATGCTTAGAAAATTTTAAGAGAAATATTAAATCTTTATTTTATAAAGTATAAACTATTTTTTCCAAACCTAATTTTGTATTCAAACATGTTTTTTCCCAGGAGAGCTCTTCATCACAACCTTCACGAACCTTCTTACCGAAATTTTCTGGACCATACTCCTGATTTGCTCTTTCAGTATATCTCTGTGCTATTTTCTGATAACATGCTGACAATGCAACGCAAATCATTCTTATTCATATAATTCCTAAGTCCTGGTCTTGTCCATGGTCTGTTTGTTATTCTGAAAGATATAAGTCCTCATTTTTTGATTTTCTAGAATCTAAAGTCATATGCGTTAGATGCTACTACATGAAATACGAATATATTTCTCAAAAGATTCTTTGTCATAGCAAAAGAACAAAATAAATTGCTCCTAAAATACAACTAATTTCTGCATGAAAATAAATGAAAATATGAAGCTTTAAATTACATCCCCATTATTCAAAGGAAGGAAAGAACAGTAATATTTGAAGACTGTATCCTATAAATCAGACACTTTGTTCTAGGGACTTTTCATATGTCATTTTACTTAATCCTTACAAAAATTCCCTGAGGAAGGTGTCATGATACTCACCTGGCAAATAAGGAAACTAAGGATTAAAGAAGTAAGTGGCTTACCTCTATGTAAATACTAAGTTGTAGAACTAGAATTTGAACCCAAGTGTGTCTAACTTCAAAACACATGCACTTTATCAGGTTAAAAAAATGAACTGTAAGCTGGGGAACATTTTTTACATAGTTTAGATAAACTTTAAAATTCCCAGCTTTATTAGCTATAATTTATCAGCTATAATCAGCTATAATGTTATATAGTATTTTCTGGTAATTTTAGTGAAAATATAGATACTGTCTCCTAGACACTGTTGATACCCTATTCTATGCACCAGACCAGATCATATCAGACTAAATGGAAATGTGATATACACAAAATTTGACTCAAAGACTTTGAGGAAATTACTTTCAATGACAAAGTGCTGTCGTGAATTCACCAAAGACAGGAGCTGCTAAATGCCATGTTACACTTAGGCCTACCAGCCTGATGTTACAAATTCCCAATTTCTAGCCCAGTGCTTCCACAAATACCTTAAAATATTTCCAAGAAGCATGATAATGACTTTTATGGATCCTAGACTTTTCAGGATTCTCAACAGCTTTTTCTTTTTTGCTTCAAAGTGTGCTAGAATTTGTGTCCTTGTGGGAAGTCATAACTCATTTGAACTGCTGAGAACACATAGAAGCATAGCTGCTCTTATGCTTTTGAGTCTAGTAACTTAATTTTAAAGAAAAGAGAAAATAAATAACCAAATCTGTCATGACACTAGAATACCTTAAACCACTATAACTATGCCAGCTAGCCAGGTGTTTTAAGCAAACTGAGCAGTTCAATTACCTGAATATCCAGCAAAAATAGAATCTGTCCTTGAACAGGCAAAAGCAAATGCAAAAAAAAATCTTTTTTTGATCAAATGTTAAAATTTCTATCAAATGTGCTTAAAAACTGCATTTGATAAAAAATAATTACAGAGAAACCTAGTTTTGAAATGGTTCTGAGTCAAATGGCTCAATGTTTAAGTGAAAATTATCACATATATTAAGATTCTCAGTTGAAAGCAACTGAGACTGACTGACTTGATTTAAACAGAAGAAAAATATACAGAGTGGATAGAAAGACAGGAGAACTAAGTGAATAAACTGCAAACTGAAGACAGTACTATATTATGAGTATGAGAAAAGTGCAATGAAAGTCAAGAAGGAGGAGTGATTGATTCTGGGTAGGATGAATGTTCTACTGTCTGGAGGAAGTGTTATTTGCACCAAGTGTTATCTCTGCCCTATCTGTGGCTTATCTCCTCTGCCAAACTGAAGTTTCCTTATAGGAATTGCCCCTTGTATGAAACAAGATAGGAATTTTCCTATTTGTTCAACATCTAGTGCAATTATTTGTATACATTTAAGATGATTCAACATGTGTTTATTAAGTGCCTACTTTATGCCAGGCATTATATACTACATATTAGCAATAATGAGAGCCAAAAAGGCTTGACTTCTTTCCTCATGGAGCTTACAGTCTGATGGGTGAAACAGATATTCAAATGATCACATTAATGAAAGCATGATTACAAAATGTCAAGAGTGCTACGAGGGAGAAGAAAACTGTTATAAAAGCATCCAACAGGGAGACGTAGCCTTGCCTCAAGGTAGTAAAAGACTTCCATGTGGAGGGGGTAGTAGAGCTGAAGACTGAATAATGAATAAGGATTTGGCCTGGTGATGGGGGGAAAGAGCAACTCAAGGAGGGAGAACAGTATGTGCAAAGACCCTTGTACATGGTGGGTGCTACATAATTATTTTGTACTCAGTTTTACCTCCTGTTCAAATTCAGGTGAAGAGGTAGCTCTTCCACTGTCAAAAATGAATTTTCCTGCATTATTATTTATACACTTGTCTCCTTTGAACCTCTATTAATTGTCTTCTTTCTCCTATATTCTCAACTACTTTCTCCATTAGATATTTCCCTTCAAGATATAATTCTAAAATATCTGTGACCTACAAAACACAAAATGCTAAACAAAAACTTCTCTGAATCCTACATCCCTCTATTCTACTTCCTATCTTTAGTTATTTTATTAGCAAAACTTCTAGAATAACAGTATTCTCCACCTACAATTTCCACTTCCTCAATTTCCATTCACTTTCTAACCCTACTAGATATGGAATCCTGCACACTACTTTACTAGCAGGATCTTATCAAGGTCACCAATGACTCCTTTGTTACAAAACTCAGTAGACATTTTTCAAATCCCATCTTCTTTGACTCTTGATAGCATTGGACACTCTGGACCACATCACTCTTTTTTTTTTGGTGTCATGATACTGCTCTTTCTTTGTGTCCTAATTTTCTCTCAGTGTACTTCAGTTTCTTTGATTTCTGTGTATCTCTTAAATATTGGAATTTCCTCTTTGGTCGAGGTTCTTCTTAGTCTATACACTGCTGCTGGATGAGCTCTTCTACTTCTTTCTTGGCCCCTGGGCAAATCCATCCCCCCTCCCACTTTTTTTTTTGGTCAAGCCTCGGTTAAAACTCACACATTGTGATTCTTTCTCTGACTTCCTTAGTCATTGTTAGGGCTTACTTTTCTACGCAACACTGCATTCTCTGCATATATACCTCATAAAAACAAGTCTTATTTTATTATGTTTATCTGTTTACTAGCCTGTATCTCCAACTAGATTGGCAGCTCCTTGAAAACAGAGACAATCTTTTTATACCTAGATTTTTAGCACAGTGCCCGGTAGAGAGTAGATAATCAATCAACATTTATAGATATGTGGATGAATGAGTTTTGGTAAGCTCTTTTGTCTTTACAGCCTTGTAGAGAATATCAGAGGAAAGCTGTGGCTACCTGAAGAATGAATAGGTAATAAGTGGCAGAGTTAAGCATACTCTCATTTTTCATGAACCACAATAACATGCACATTTGTGTGGTGTTCACACTCTGCAAACTGCTCTCATATCTATTATCTCATGTAATTTTCATGACAAGCTTGTGGACTGAGTAAGGTAGATATTTTGTTGCCTTTTATATATATAAGGAAGTTGAGGTTCAAAAAAGCTGTGATTAATGTTTACACAGGTAGCAAGTGGCAGAGCTAAATCTTGAACTAAACTCTCTTGAGTATAGGTCCCACAGCTAGAAAACCACTCAGCTCTCAGGTAGTGTGGAGTAATGGAAAGAACAAGGCCTTTTACGTTAGATAGACCTGGTTTTACATTCTAACTTGTCACCAACTTGCTGTATGGTCATAAAGAAGTCTCTTGAAGTCTCCATTCTTCAGATTTATCTCTAGACTGGGATAATACTACATACCTCAAAAGGTTGATGTTGAGACTAAGTGATACAAGACATACAAATAGAAGTGCTCAATAAATACCCATTTATATTTATATTCTCTCTCTCTCTCTCTCTCTCACTCCCTCCCCTTCTTGATTTCTTATTCCCTTCAAGCTTGTCGCTATTTTGTACCAACACCAATGCCAGAAAAAAGGCATGACAGAATCCACTTTGGAAACATTTTATAGGGCATTCTTTTCACTTCCCCTCTCCCATGATTGTCCCTCTCACAATGACAATATAGATGCCAGAAAAAAAACTTATCCTGTCCTAAGTGAAGGTGTATTGGAGGAAATAAACTCTATTTGTTATTCTGTCACTGCTACCACCCACTTCTATTGTGTCCCCATATTTACTCCCATCATCTCCCTTGCCTGATAGAACCTCTTTGCTTCTTTTCTCAGAACTCACTCACTCTTCAAATCCATGCACAACCTGGCTCCTCCAGGAAGCCTTCTTTGAATTTGTCAGGCCACACTGAGCTCAAACTTCCCTAGGCTACTAAGACACTTCTGGTTTATGTCATAGAGTTTTTCACTCTCTTGTTGTAGGGCTACTGGTTGTCTGTCTATTCAGTATGCCTTCCCAATTATGCATTTCCAGTTAGAGTGAGTTTCTTTAGGGCAGGGAGCTTATCTTATGATTCTGTACCCACAACCCACACCTTTCTCAAACCCTTATTTTCTGCCAGTATTAACATAGGGCTCTGTACCTCGGAAGCATTCAGGAAACACTGGTGGTCTGATTCACCTTGCATCCTTTACTCTTGACATCAATAATAGGTTAATGAAGGGAAATTCCCAAGAGAAGAATGTCAAAGTCTCTTTACCTATAGCTCTGCTGTGTAAGCAATATTGGTAAGTAGCTGAACACAATACAATGGCATGCACTAGGTCAAAAGTCAAATAAGAACCAATGCCACATTAATCCTATCTTGTTTTTCTTTTGAGCTATGTAAACTGGAGTGTGTGTACTTTAGGGAAGAAATACATTATTAATCATGTTTGATAAATCTAAAAACACTGAGATCCCAGTAACTTACTTATGCTGTTTATTCAGGGGAGATAAGATAAAAGGGATGTGATTTGCATACATATCTACAATGAGGACTTTGAGACTTCGCTGGTGTGCTTCTTGAGACTACTTCTTTACCATGTTTTTATCTTTCTTGTAATATAAGAAACCCTTTGCTCCTGGGCAGTGCTTTATGCTTTTTTACATGTCCCCTGCTAGTACCTTAGTCCAGATCACTATCATCTCACACCTACTCTATTACAATATCCACCTAATTGATTTCCTTGGCTGTCTTTTGCTGTTTACAATTAATTCTCCACACTACAACCAAAGTGATTGATCTATAGCACAAATGTGATTATGTCTCGCCCTTGTTTAAAACCCTTCAGAATCCTTAGGATAATGTCTAACCCCTTTCGTATGCTTAAAAAAAAAAAACCGTCTTTGATCTGCCTCCTGCCTAGCTTTTCGTTTTCATCTCCTGCCACTCCCTACCCCTACCTTTCTGAAATACTTGTAGATACACAAGTGTGCTGTTTTATTTTGTTTGTTTATTACATTGCAATGCCTTTGCACACATTCCTTTTGCTTAGATTGTCTTCCTACTTACTTCCGACCTCTAATTGGAGAAGTTTTCTCTATCCTGTATGATTTACTTTTGTGAAGCCTTCCTTGACTTAACATTAATTATTATTTGTTCCTTCTATTGCACACACATACCTGCATTATGGTACATTCTTCACTGCATTATAAATGTTTGTTTATATGTCTATCTCTGTGACCTGTATGTAAATTTCTTGAATGCTAAACAATGGTTGACCCCTCCTCCCCCTATACCTTGTTCTCTCAGCACTACACACATAGCAGGTATTCAGGAATGTTGTTTAAATGAATAATGATCATATTCACCAACTTAAGGAACACTTCCTGAACTGGACTGACCTCAGAGTTGCAGCAAAATAACCAGTTGTTCAATTGTCCTCAAGCTTCTGGGCTAAGTTAGGTGTGATTTCTTGAGAAAGGATGAATTTGAATATCCTATCACGTTTCTTCTTAATTCAAGATCCTATAAGTAAACAGCAGATTAGAATAACACCTTTAGCAATGTAGAAGCAAAAAAAGCTCCTTGTTTTTTGCTTTATACCTTCTATTATTTTTCTAAATATATTATTTCTTCTAGGTCTTTTTTTATACTAATCACTTGTAACAGGAGGTGCCTGGGTGATTTTTGGCCCCTATCTATTTAAGCTTGACCAGGACCACTTTATTTCATCATAAACACACACACATACACACACTCTCACACACACACACACACACACACACACACACACGAATACATATGTTGGTTTGTAACCTCGGGAGCTTCTTGGGTGAAATCTGAAACAAGCTCCCATACACAGAGGGCAAGGAGAGACCAAAGAAGGAAGTAGATCATGCTAGGTTGTTAGGTGGCAGTTTTGGTAAGCAAGATAACTTACTTATGAAACTTGTCCTTGGTGGTCACATGATGAATAGATCTCTGCCCCTATCTGTCAGAATATTAAAAATTTATATAGAGGTCTTACTTGGAATAAATAAATAAAATTCTCCACTAAAAAAATTAAAAAGTTTATATAGAGGTCTTAACTGTGTTCAGTGAAGTATTCTGTACAGATGGTCTCAACAACACATTGCTCTCTCAAGATTGTGTTCTTGAAAATGGTTCACACTGTGGGAACAGAGAGGAGAGTGAACATTCTAACTACAGGGGAGAAGGTGAGGTGCCCCTGATTGCTCAGGTCCAGCTCACCAGTCAGTTGGAGGTCATACCCTCTCAACGATCTCTTCCAATAATAACTACACATATGATCTTATTTAATACTTACAAATACTCTATGAGGTAGTTACTGTTATTATCCATATTTTATAGATGAAGAAACTAAGCTCAAAGAGGTTAAGTAATTTGTTGAAGGCTGCACAACTTGGAATTGCAGGGGAATGGACTTAAACTTGGATCTGATTGTAAAGTCTGTGTTTTAACCATTACACTACACTTCCTCTTCTATTTGAAAAGAATGAGTTGAACTAGATCATCCTTGAGAATCCTGTTCAAAGTTTTTCCCCACTTTCCTCCCCTCAAGGGCACCACTGGGGTCAAACAAGAGGGTGGCGTGCTACAGAGCTGGGAGCTGAAACAAAAAGATATGAGGTTCCAAATATCCCCTTGTGCATTTATTTTTCTATAATTATTTCCTATGGCGATACACTATAAAGACTTCTAAAATAGCATATTCAATAGTGATCTTCAGGATATGTGGTTGTTATCATTCATTTTTTTTCTTAAGCAACTTGATCTTTTTAAGCTAAATTCTATCTACACCTGAATGATGAGAGAGACAAATACACAACTCTTGGGAAGCATTTGTTACATAAGAGTGAAAAGCCTAAAAAAGTGAAATATTTTACTAAAGAAAGGAAAACCTTATATCAAGCAAAAGAGAACTGTGTCCTGAAGGAAAAAAGTTGAAAAAAGAATAAAGCCATTTTTTCACTGTGTCACCCCTCAAAACACCTGGAACAAGTTATAACTGCAAGTGTCTTGTAGACTAAAACAAAGAACTCTGACCTTGGAGTCAGAGACCTAGGTTTGATTCCCATATCTATATCTTATTAATAATTCAACCTTGAGCAGGGGACTGAACCAGTCTGAGCTTACATTTCCTCATTGTTAAGTTGGAGAAAAGGGTGTGTACGGGGGGTAGGGGTTAAAGGTAAAAATAAAAAAAATAAATTGGATATTAAAAACAGGAACTACTTCAAAGTGTTGTTTGTATCAT
Source organism: Eidolon dupreanum (assembly GCA_028627145.1). Classification (NCBI taxonomy): domain Eukaryota; kingdom Metazoa; phylum Chordata; class Mammalia; order Chiroptera; family Pteropodidae; genus Eidolon; species Eidolon dupreanum. Next base: position 68,835,092 of record CM053505.1, read on the forward strand.
TATATGAATTAAATCATGTTTTAATAATGCTTTATGTTCTTCCATTCACATACAATATTATTACAATTCACTTTGGTCCAGTACAAAGCCACCAATCTGGTTATTCTTCATTTAATACCAATCATTCTCTCTTTGACCACAGTCAGGCTCCACTGTACTGCCAGCCCCTCAACCTCAGGCTCACTAAAAAGGCAGAACTATGACAATTGTAAGAAAACAGTCCTTTCATCCAAGGTAAGCAGATAGCAGTCACGGTGAATTTGTGGTAGTTGACTTAGTTATAACAGAGAATATCTGGATGTTAGGAGATCTACATCTAAGCATCCCTACTGACTATTTCTAGACAGAAGGAATGATACCAGGCAGAATCGTTAGACTCAGCTGCTCTAGTGAGAAAGAGAAAAAATGGTCTGTTCTGGGACAATTGGCTTACAGCAATTCAAGGGACTTGAACCCTGAGATTAAGTAAAAGTTTTCATTTGAACATGGGAGTGACTGAAGAACCAGTGAAGAATATGGAAGTATAGCTCTCTCAATGATGTTTCACACAGAAAGAATAGGCTACCATATTTCCTGTGGTTGCAACTTCCTAAGGTTGGTTAGCTTCTTACTGACTGCAGATTCTACAGTTGAAAGACTGAGAATGAAAATTTATTGGATGCAGGAACAATTTAGAATGCTGAAAATCTCTTTAGAAATCAGGTTGAAGGGCAAGGTGTAATGGCATAGCTGAAGCTATGAAATATCTAGGGCTGAGTATTATGGCAAAAACAAAACAAACTAAACAATGTCTGTGGTCTTATCACTGATTTGAGTTTCCATGTTGATTGACTTTTCCATCTTTTTCACTTTCTTAAATTAGTACCCTTCATATGATTGATAGCAGAAATAATAAACTGTATTTTAATGTATAAGGTAATTCTTATTGGTGAACAACATAGAAATTTTAAAATTGGGTCACATCAGAGGAAAGTCAGTAAAAATGCTAGTCCCATGTGGAAGAGTTCTCTTGCATCAAAGTAATTACATAAGGCTTATAAATCAAATGGTATGCTTGTTTACTAACATTCTGAGATTTTTTTCCCTTGCAGATGTAAGACATGAAAAAACCAGGGCTATGCTAGCATATGGAAGTAATTTGTTCAGATGTACAACTTGGCCATAGCCATCAGTAACCTAGTTATAAATTTTGAATCCCCTGTATTTTCTCATTTCAAAGTATGTTCTCCATTTCAAGACAAAAATCAGAATTGTTCTGAAAGCTATCACACTGAGGGTTCTGAGTAGGGAAAAACATCACTGACAACAGTTTAGACATTGGCTTATACCAAGTCTGTCTGAAATTAAACTCATGAAATCTCATATTTAAGTCCAATGTCAATCATTTAGTTTTCAATTTCCCTTAAGCTAGGAAAATTGAGACTTCCTGTTCTTTAGGGAGAAGGAGTCTAAAAATGTAAGAGGTTAGAAAATGACTCAAAGCTCTTGATAATTAAGTATAAATGAATCCAAACCATATGGATTGCATTTCCTTTTTTTTTTTTTTTTTACTTTGAACATTGAAGTGAAAAACATGTTTGGCAAAATATTTCTTGTTTTTTTTTTTCAATCCCAAATATGTTACTTTCACCCTTGAGCCTTCTTCCCAAGCTGTACCATATGCCTGGAATATTCCCAGGGCTCTTCAGTCTTTGAGCCTGCAGTCTCTGTGAGGCTTACATTTGTCAAGAAGCCATTCCTGGGTGACTTACTTAGAAGAGACATTCCAAATGCCTTCTGAATCTTACTGGGTAACAGACAACTTTCAAGACCTCCCTTCGTTTTACTGTCTGCTTATGTGCACTGTTAGTTGTGTTTGCTGAAGGCTTTTTTGTTGTTGTTGTTCATATGTAATAGTTTATATAATTTAGTTTACATTTAACAACCATTTATTTAGCATCTAATGGGTACAAAGTTTTATGAATAAATTCCTAGGTTACCACAATCTTATATTGTGCTTAATGATGCAACCCCATATGGAAGACTAGCCCTGGCTAATAATCCACAGGTAAGATACAACTCAGAAAAGGGAATGTGAATGGTCTTAACCAGAGAAGAAAGTCCCTTGATGATGGTATTTGAAAGGCTCCAATACGTCTTCTCCAAAGGTAGCAGATTCATTTTTTTAAATCAATAAGGCTATTTAAAAAGACAATGGCTCCTAAAATAAGGTAGTAAAAATTTAAATCCTGCAATTTGCTTTCTTTCTACTAGCTTGCTGAGTTTTAAACACTAAAGGGGATGCATTTCAATAGGCGTGATAAGGGAATGAGAACAAATTTGGATTGATAAGCACCACAGACTTCTGTTTTAAGATATATCAGAGTAACTTGTTATTTGGGTGAGTTGAGGTTAAGAGAAGGAGGAGATACAAAGAGAGTAAGAGCAAGAGTATGAGCACAGGTGAGAACTTGATTGAGAACCAGAGGAACCTAGGTAGAAAAGGGGGAAGGATACTTTAATTAACCTTTTACTTATGTTTAGGGCTTGAATAGAAAATCCACACAAAGATAACTCAAGTTGGCAAGGAAACCGCCTATAATATGTATAATATTTATTTTTCATATTTGCCTTATTTCATCCTGTAATGAAGCTATAAGCACTTTGGGGGTTAGGGACCCTCTTACACTTATCATTTGCTACCCATGCCATGTCTACCTCACTCTCACCTCAACACCTGACCAAGCTTTAGCCCAGAGGGGACATTTAATTCTTGGTTGATTGATTATAGGGGCTTTTAAAAGTTTTACTGAACATGGAGAATGTTTAGGACTGTGTTACACATTGTAGAAGATATGCAACCTGAGCAGGAAATAAAATGATTGTGATGGTTTTGTTTGGAAGAGCAAACCCTATATGTGAAAATAACGAAAGTCCTGTGAAGACAAATCAATGGAAAACAGAATTTCCACGCAAATCCCAGGACCCTATAACAAGAAAACATCTAACTAAGTCTGAGGAAAGTTTTAAAGCAAATGTAATCGTTTATTAGTTTGTATGACGAAATTCAAATTTAAGAAATTTGTTATCTTGAACTGATACAGGCTGAAAATATGTTCATATAGTTTATCTTACCTTTCTCATTTCATGTTTCTTGATCTTCTCCTATTTCTTCCTCTATTGTCCTGAGAATGTTCCTAGGACTCCATGGTGAGGAGGGAAGAGGTAGACTGATAAATAAATACAGTAAGTGTGATTTTAAACTGCCAAAATAAGAGGAAGTTAATTATTAAGGATGTAGCCCTAACCTCTTAAGGCTGATAATACCTAGGAGCACATTCCCACAGAAATTCCACAAATAATTTCAGTCTCAGTGGCATTTTTCCTTAAAATTCCTGTGGGGATTCAAGGGAGAGTGAGCCTCTAAGGAGAAGGTAAATCTATGCCGAGCAACGCAGTGAAAATAGTGAGACTTGATGGGGAACACATTTAAATTATGGATCTAGAAAGAGGAAGTAAAACCATTATGAAATGGAGATTAGAAAGAGGTGCCCAGAGCCCAGGTGAGATAAAGAGAAGGGTAACTTTTCTTATTTTGATTGACTTTAGTAAGCATATACCAGACACTGCACTAAGCACTTTATATGTGTTACCTCATTTTTCAACACAAATTTGTGAAATAAGCACTATTATTGCATACATTCTACAGATGAGAAAACTGAGTTTCAGAGAGTAAATGATTTTCCCAAAGTCACCTATCTAATACATAAAGGAAATAAGATACAAACTTGTGTAACTCCGTTTAACCAGTTTAGTATTCTGCCTTAAATAGATTCACCTCTTCTAGGTCCCCAAGTATTCATAAGTGGGAAGAATAAATGACCACATTTGGTTATATATCTGTGGACTCAGGTTATTATAACTTGGGGGAACAGACATTACTGAGACTATTGAGACAGATTCCAAATCCTGTCTTTAAAAATTTCCCTTTCTACATGTTTGTTCAGGTACAACCACTAAGAAGAAGGTATGAAGAAGATGGGTCACATGGAACATGTTGTGGAAGCTGGTCAGAATGAGAAAGGCACCCACTGGGATATATTTGGAGGGATAGATGAAGAAATGTAGGATGATTAACTAAAGAAGAAAAGACTACCGACACATGATAGCTGTCTTCAAATATTTGATGACTGTCACATGGAAGTAGTATTAGACTTATTCCATGTAGCTGTATAGGGGAAACATGGCAACAGTGGGAAGATGTTAGAGGAAGACAAATTCTGGATCAACAGAAAACAATTGTTTAAACATAATGCAGCATTTCATAGCATTATCCTGTGTCTTGTACCCTTTTGGAAATCTGGTAAAGCCTATGAACTCTTCTCAGAATGTTTTTAAGTGAATAACACAAAATGCATAAGATTACACAGGGAATGAATTATATTGAAATATGATTATTAAAATATTAAAAAAATTGAAGATATCTAAAATGAGTTCAAGTGATTTGAAAATATCTGTGTTTTTTGGTTAGTGATAATACTACTAAGGTTTGTTGCCTACATTCATAATAGAGGAAATGGTAAATTTCAGCTAGAGATTAGGGAATAGAAAGATATATATTTTTTTCCCCATCAAAGTGCATGGTACCTCTAAGGGATTTGTGGATTCCATGTTAAGATCTCCTGAATTAGAAGTACCAAATAGTAGAATGTAAGTCATGTAAAATTGTGCTTTTCCTGCCACAGGAATAGTTTTAAAAAAAAAGACTGTTGGAGATGTTTAAATAGGATTCCTGCTTTGGTTACATACTGGATGAAATAAACTCTCTAAGTGCTAATTCTAATAGTCTATGTTCAAAACTCTTTAATGGTTTTTATTATCTACAGCAGGGATTTTCAATTTTTTTTTAAGCAGCACAAGACTTTCTTCAAAATAAAATCTTACACAATTCCTCAAATATATCAAACAGAAAAAGTAGCATCAGTTTTATACAGCAATGTAGGGCCTAGATCACTACCCGCTTAGCTATCCCACTCATCTTCCTTCTTTTCCACATGCACCAAAATGAAATCTCTGTTTTTGACTGTGAGATCTCTTCTGAGGAACCCTAGACCTTTGTGAAACACAGCCATAGAATCAAGTATAACCTCCTTAGATTTGCATTTAAGACCAGGTAAAATCTTACTTCTCAGCTGCTGCTCAACAGAGCATTCATTGTCTCCAAAAAGCATACAAAATTCTTGACACCACACCTTTGTTCACACTACTCTCCAGTCTGGAATGCTTTACACACCCTCCTACTATTTGCCATTTCTCTAAACTATACCTTCAAGTTCAAATCAGGTTCCACTTCTTCCAAGTAGTATTCCCTGATCGGTCACTCTTGGTGATTGTTCTTGTGCTCTAATTTATTTTAATATTTCTCTGTATTTGACACTGTAATGACATCGCATTTTTTGTTGTTGCCATGTTCATTCTGTCTCCTCATTAGAAGAGTAGCAACGAGAGTTCTTAGACTAATCTATCTCGAGGGCCCAGTCAAGTATTCTGTATGCTAAATCAGTTCTTGTCTATAAAATTTATTTTTCATCTTTATCTTATTTCCCTAAAGAAATTGTAAGCTTTTAGTGGACAAAGGTTTTCTTAGACATTTCATCTGCTACAGTTTCTCTAGCACCTAGCATGATCCAGGTTCCACAAGAAACTTAAACTAGGCATAGTAGAATTTGGACAGGAAAGATGTTAGGTAAGGGCAATTTAGAAGGAATGACAAATAGTATTTGATGTAGAGAGAGTTGTATCTGTTGCTGGGGAAGAAGACAGATTCTAGGAATAAGGTGTGGAGAGATACCCTTGAGAGTGAAAGAGCAAGTCAAGACATGATTAGGTAAGGCAAAGAATGACATCAATGAAGAGATAATGTGAGTCACAATGAGAAAGATTAACAGGATTAACAGGGAAACACTCTGAGAAAAAAAGCAGGGATAGAACCCTTCTCTTGCTGACCATTCACCAAAACTCAAACACAGTTATGCAGTCCACCACAAAGAAAATATTTTGGGCTTAGATTCTGAGTTAAGATTCAGGGTTTTTGACTCAGTTCTCAAAGAAGTACATGAGATTTCCAAATTCTCATTTGAAAAAATGTGGTCAGATGAGTTTTCTTTAGAGAAAACTGAAATCCTAATATCTGTTTTTTACCAAATGTTCAGAAATCCAATTTAATAATAAGATTTAGTAATAAGAATAAGTACCATCAATTGTAGGTTTACTTACATGCAAGGCACTGTGATAAATGATTTAGATGAAGGAAGGAAGTGTGAAATTCCAGAGAGTGAATAGGATAGGATAAAATAGGATAATAGAATAAAATGTTCTGAAGAAGTCAAGAAAGGTGAGAATTCATAATAAATAACAATAGTTCACAATACTAAGTGCTTCCCTGTGATAAGCACTGTTTCATGTATTTGATGTTACTTCATTTAATCATCATAATGACATTTTGAGCTAAGTATTATTTTCACCATATTGGAGATGACAAAACTGAGATCCAGAGACATTAATTGATTTATTTAAGGTTGCATAGCCAGTGTGAGTGGCACAGTGGCAGAATCAGAATTTGAACATACATCACCTTGGCTCCAGCTGATACTCTTACCTATGGCTTACACTGCCCTCATTGCTATACTGTCAAACATCATCCTTAGTTGCTAGGGATGAAAGAAAACAAAAAAAAAAACTCAGTAAAATTGCCATTTCTATATAGAAATAAGAGCTAGGAGTTGAGTGTAATGGAAAGCCAGAAAACAACCTTAAACTTCACTTGAACCAAATATTTTAGTCTCTGTCCCCATCATATTTCAATACCTCTCCCAAGATCTCTGAAGACACGATAAAGAAATAGCTAATAAGAGGCCAATAGGATTTTGATGTCTTTCTTTTCACCTCACACAGGTGTTGAGACAAAGAGAACTCAAAGCGAACTCTCTGTTGAGTGCAGCAGAGAACTGAGAAGGAAGAGAAAGGGTCATTTATAAGATAGGATAAATCAACTGGAATAATCAGATGGTGATTTATTTAGCCTGGGGGATACGCCAACTAAAAGGCCTGTAGTTTACACTGGGTCAAAGCAGGAACCAGTGTTTAAGAGAGAAAAAGATTCTGCATTTTTTTTTGTTTTGAACATTATGTTCAAACAGCAGTCTTCTCTCTCTAATAGGTCAGAAATATCTGTGGGGTAAAACCTCAAGCTCTGAGTTAATAAATTCATCATCATTTACCTCAAGGAGAGATACACAGGTATTGACTAAGTGATTCTTGTACTTCAGAAACCTATTTGAAGGGTTTATACAAATTCAACTTTATATAAGTTTAGTTCTTGAGCACACACTTGGTGAGATGTCTCCAGACTCCATATCCAAGGCATTTCATAGCAAAGTCTCTGCATCAGTGCAAGCCACTTCCTCTTAATCTTCTACCGATCCACACCCTCAGATTACCTTCTTAATGAATCATGCACAGGCATATCCCTTTCGAGGTCTGTGATCTTGCCTGGAATGCATAAATTTTCTCTTCAAATCTTTACTACCGCACCCTGTTCTTTTCTTATTTTTCTACCTCTGCTTCCTTAGTACCTTTACTCCTTTCCTGACTGAAACACATTCACCCCACCTGTCAAGTACCTTGAGGGCATAGTACTTCATCTTTGGCATCAAGGTAAAAACTGATAATAGTTTACAAATAAAGCTATCACTTTTCAGGTTGATAATATGCTCATGCTGTTCCAGGAGGAGAGAGGAGGGATCATATTTCTCACACCTAGAATGCTTTTTTTTTTAAATCAACTTTTGTTTGTTTTATTTAGACTGTTTTTATTTTTTATTTGTATTTTTTAAATTAATTAATTTATTTTTATGGTGACATTGGTTAATGAAATCCACTGTTTCAGCTGTACACTTAAACAGTAAGGTATATATATATATATATATATATATATATATATATATATATATATATATATATATATTTATACTGTGTGCTCACCTCCCATAGTTAGATTTCCTTCTGTCAACACATATTTGCCCTCCTTTACCCTGTCTACATCCTCCCTCCTCCCACCCCCTACCTTCTTTCTGTCTGGCTTATTTCGTTGAGCATGATTATCTCGAGTTCCATCCATGTTGTCGCAAATGGCAGTATTTCATCTTTTCTTATGGCTGAGTAATATTCCATTGTATATATGTGCCATGGCTTCTTTATCCAATCATTTATCATAGGACACTTTGGTTGCTTCCATGTCCTGGCCACCATGAATAAAACTGCTATGAACATCACTGAGCAAATATCTTTTCTTATATATGTTTTCGAGTCTTTGGGGGTAAATTCCCAGTAGAAAGATTGCTGGATCATATGGTAGATCAATTATTAGTTTTTTGAGGAACCTCCATACTGTTTTCCATAGTGGCTGTACTAATTTGCAGTCCCACCAGCAGTGTATGAGGGTTCCTTTTTCTCCACATCCTCTCTAACATTTGTTATTACTTGTCCTGTTGATTATAGCTATTTTAACAGGTGTGAGATAGTATCTCATTGTGGTTTTGATTTGCATTTCCCTAATAGCTAGTGATGTTGAGTATCTTTTAAAATATTTGTTGGTCATTTGTATGTCCTCTAAGGAGAAGTGTCTGTTCAAGTCCTCTGTCCATTTTTTAATATAAATTTTATCTATCTATCTATCTATCTATTTTTAAATTAAGTTTATTGAGATAACATTGGTTAATGCACTATATAATTTTCAGGTGTACATTATAATTTGACATAAGTATATTCTATTATGTGTTTACCATGAAAAGTCCAGCTTTCTTCAGCTACCATATATTTGATCCCTGTGTCTCTGGGATGAAGCCCACTTGATCGTGGTGTATAATCTTTTGAATATATTGTTGTATTTGGTTTGCTAGTATCTTATGTAGGATTTTTGCATCTGTGATCATGAGAGATATCGGTCTGTATCTTTACCAGTTTTTGTTATCTTAACCAGTTTTTGGCATCAGGGTGATATTGGCCTCATAAAATGAGTTGGGAAGTATTGCCTCCTCTTCAATTTTTTTGGAAGAGTTTGAGGAGAATAGGTTTTAAGTCTTCTTTGAATGTTTGGTAGAATTCACTGGTGAAGCTATCTGGTCCTGGACTTTTACTTTTTGGTAAGTTTTTGATGATTGTTTCAATTTCCATACTGCCGATTGTTCTATTTAGATTTCTCAGTTCTTGATTCAATTAGAACTTGCATTTTTGTTTTCTTTGTTGATGTATTTTTAAAAGCAGGAATTTTTCATTTCCATGAAGTTCAACTTAGTATTTTTTTCATTATGATGAATATGTTTTTGTATTAAGAAATCAAGATCACAAATATTTTCTTTTATATATTTTTCTAGAGATTTTATAACTTCTCTTTTGTGTTCAGGAATATGCATTATTTCAAGTTAATTTGTGTGTATGGTGTGAGGTAAAGATTCATTTTCCTCCTCGTTTGGATATTCAGTTGATCCAGTTCCACTGGTTGAAAAGACTATCATTTCCACATTGGATTACTTTCAAACCTTTGTTAGGACTCAATTTTGCATACACTAATGAGTCTATTTTGAACTCCATTCTATTCTACTCATCTTATTTTAATATCTTTTACCAATACCACACTGACTTGATTACTATAATTTTATAGTAAGTCTTTATATAAAGAAGTATAAGCTTTCCAATTTTGCTTTTCCTCTTTAAGATTGCTTTGGCTATTTTAGATTCTTTGTATTTCCATATTAATATTAAAATAAGCTTATCCTTTTTTAAAAAGTTTTTTGCTGAACTTTTGACTGAAATTGCATTGATTCAATTTAGGGAGAATTAACACTTTTAGAAAATTAAGTCTTCTGATTATGAGCATGGAATATCTCTCCATTTATCTTTACTTTCTTACAGAAATATTTTACAGTTTTCAGTGTACAGGTCTAGTACATATTTTGGAAAACTTATCCCTAACTATTTTTTGCATGTTAAATGGACATACTTATAAAATTTATTTGTCTAACTTTTTTGTTATAGGTAAAGATAATTAGTTTTAATATAAATTGACCTTATATCATATTGCTATTACCTTGTGTGTAATATATCACTATTCTCCAGCTGCTTTTAAGAATTTCCACCTTTGATTTTTAACTATTTAACTATGATGTGTCTGAGTGTGGTTTTCATTATAATTATCCTACTGAATTTTACTGAGCTCTTTTACACATAGGTTGTTGTTTTCCACTAAATTTAATAAAATGTGAGCATTATTTCTTCAAAAAATTTTTCTGCCGCATTGTCTCTCTCTTCTTACCCTGGGCATCTAATTACATGTATGTTTGAGAGCTGTATTACCACACATGTTATATTAACTCACAGAAGTTCACTTAATTGTTTTTCAATATTTTTCTCTCTGTTTTTCAGATTGGATAATTTCTACGTATTTGTCTTCAAACTCACTGATTCCTTCTTCTAACTTCAGTTTACTTTTTAACTCTTCTAATAAATTGTTTCATTTCAGATACTTTACTTTAAATCTAGAATTTTAATTTGGTTTTTCTATATTTTTTCAATTTTTCTATCGAGACTTATTCTATTCTCCTATTCAAACTATTCTCTTATTCCAATCACATTTTCCTTTATATCTTTAAATATATTTTTTACAGCAGTTTTAAAATTCTTTTCTGTTAATTACAAAATCTAGGTCATCTTGAGGTCTTTTTATATTGATTGATTTTTTTCTTAATTTAGAGTTATATTTTTTTCTTTGCATGTTGAAAAAAATGATGTGTTGTTGGACATTTTGGATGACATATTGTAAGGAATGGATTATTTATGCTATCTTTCTTTACTGGCAGTTCTCCTTGCATTTGTGGCAGCTTGGTTAGAGTGAGTCTAGAGTAGCTCTTAACTTATTGCATGATCCTTTTTCCTAATGCATGGTTTTTCTGTCATCTTAGCTGAATGCTGGGGAATTTATTGAGGTCTCTCCACTCTGACTGTGGTGGAATGCCAATGTTTCTGAACACTGTGTGACCTCTAGAATCTCTGTACAACTCTCAACCCTACAACTTCTTGCTGCTACATATTGCACATTCCTGCCCTGCACACGTATAGCCCAACCCTTGGCCAATGACTTATTGGAAACTCCAACAGAGTCACCTGTGAACCCTGCTGCACATTTCCCTACTTTCTGGTATCCTTTGCTGAACTCCAGTATCTGTTCTCTCAGGTTAGCAAGGCTATTATGTTCTATTTAGTCTTTATTTCCCTGTGTCTTGTTCTGGAAATTGACCCAAAGCAGAGAACTGACATAAATTTGGGGTTCACCTTTGTATATTTTCCTCTTCTTAGTAATAAGAGGTCTGTACTACTACTTGTTGACCCATACCTTGAAAGAGTTGCTCTATATTATGTTCAGTTTTATAGTTTTTTTAAAGAGCAGGATGACACTTCGGTATGTGTCACTGCATAACAAACAGAAACAGAAGTCTTCTTACTTTCTTATGCTTTAGCAAGTGTGATTTCCATGTATTTTATTATTATTGTTGAGACTTTAAAAAAATTAGAAGATGGCAAATGAATGAGGCAAGATCCAAACCCAGGCCATCTAACTCTAAATCCTCTGTGCTTTCCATCACACTGTTGTCTCTCCATTTAAGTATCTTTCTAGATGTAGTGATTTGAGGTGCTGAAGAAGTACCATCACAACCAAATGTCTTCCTCCATAGTCTAGCATAGAGATCTGAAGACTTCACTATCTTAATGTCCTTTTTTAAAAATTTAGACACCAAAGGATATAGTCAGCATTTCATAATGAACTAGAAGGGACCTTATTAATTATCCAAAACAACTCTTTTATTTTGAGGATTGTGAGGCATGTAATAAAACAAGTTATCTGGTTAAGGTCAAACATCTAGTAAATAGAAGAAACAAAACTTGGACTAAGTTTCTTTCTGCCTTATGTTCTTACTGTCAGACTCAGTAGCCTCTATGACTGCTTAGAGTAAGACTCTCGGAAAATAGAAACTAGAATAGTTGCCTAGGAAAAGGTATATTATTTCACAGTCATATCATAGTTACTTCATATCTTTGAAAAGGCAATAATGATATCAGTAAAGTATAGTTATCCTCTTGTTTTGTTATCTTCTGAGAAGTTTCTGCTTTCAAGTTCAGAGAAGAATAGCTTGGCCTGAACAGGAAACTTTGTCATAACTACAAGAATATGAGAAGTGAGCCCTATCTCCTTCCGGGAAGTAGTTACTTCTGAGCACAGGGGTGACATAGTAACAGGATCAGGTTTGAAATTTATATTCACTCAAGAGATTTTTAAGTGAAACAAAGCTGCCCTGTTTCCTACATTTCAGTTGTGATAACCACATCTGGTACTTTTTCAAAACCTTTCCAAGAATTCAGTGAAAATAATCTGTGGGACCTGTCATGAATAAGATGAAGTTGACTTCACTGCAAATTTTATCTACTTAGTCTTTAGCCATTCAGATATCAGAGTCAGATAGGTAAATATATTTCAGTCCCTTTTTGACCCTAATTTTAGTTATTTCATTTATTTCTCATTGTAATCTCTCTATCTCCTAGAATATTTTCAATTTTTTTCTATCTTCTAGTCAGGCAAAGGAAAGCTAAATTTTTGTCTACCTAGGTTCAACATTGGGAATCTGCCAAAATTACTTTAGCACTTCTTTTTAGGTGTGGTTGACTGCCACAAAGTGGATGCCCAGATGAATCACCTGCCTCAAACATCAAACCCAAAGGAGAGGTTGTGAATCTCCTTCCCCTTTGGAGTTTCTGTTAGTAATTAAGAAGACAGAAGACATGGAATTTTTATCTATTGGACAATCTTTAGCTGTTATGTCTCACTTTCCAAGCTCAGATTCATACAAATAATCCAATGAGAGGCTGCTTGATAGGCCTTGGCTAGTGTATGGAATCCTATAACCTCAGAACTGAAGCATCATTTCCCAACTTTTTAGTCAGAAAAGAGTTTGAGGAAGCTCACTTATATCATGGTACTCCTCAAACTTCAAATAGACAAGAAGAAAACTGTGAAGTTGCCAAAGTCCTATAAATTTAATTATAAACTCTAATTGCAAGAAAAATAATAATAGCTTTTACTTATTATGCACCATACACAATATTTACATGTGTTTGTTATTTTAATCCTTGCATCAACCCTGTGAGGTAGGCACTATTCCATTTGCAGATTAAGAAATTCAGTTTGAGTGGTTAAGTAACTTGAGCAAGGTGACAGAACTGGTTCAGTGGCTCAGTCCAGATTTGCACTTAGGTAACCCACCTCCAGAACTGTACTCCTAACCATTAGGCAAGAATGACAAGCATTATTATTGGATATCTGCCCAGATCCAAACTATGGCTTGCATCCTAAGTCACCGTGCTTACAAGGATTTAAAAATATAAAAATAATTTTAAAAGGTATTAAGAAATGGTGACATTCTTCATTTGAAGCCAAGGATAATTCCTTCATGTGGTTTAATTACTTAACTAGAAAGCAGATGTAGAAAGATCAGGAAGCTGGTGGTCTATGTTTTGGCCCCAGTTTGGCTATTAGCTAAACTTGTACCTAATTATCTTAGAAGTCAGTTTCCTTACTTGCAAATTCAACAAATATTGAGCACTTACTATGTGTCAGGCACTGTAGTAGGTGATACAGAAACGGTGATTTTCAAGAACATACCTAATTATGACAACTGAGACTGTCGAACTAGTGAGTCTCTAAAGTCTCTTCTGGAACAAAACATAATAAAAGTCAGCATTCTAAATGTACTCTCCAACAGACAGGTGTTGATCGAATAACCATTTAACTCACTAGAAAAAATGTTAAAAGCCTGGACTCAAAACTGACTCAGAACTGAACTGTTTTTAACCACAAATCTCCCTACATCTTCTCCCAGTTGTTAATGCAAATTATCTCCAGGGCAAGACTGCTGGAATGTACCCTCCCTACTCAGGGCAGGCCCTGAAACAAAAAAATCATAATGATTTTTATGCTCTCCTCCTTTCTCTCTACTTTCTGGTTTGGCAAACAGTTCCCTTTACTCACAGGGATTTATAGTTTTAAAGAATAGGGACAATTAGATCTGGAAAGAAGCAGTTAGTAACCAAAAAGTTGAGTTAAGTAGGCAAACAGAAATTATGTTGCTGAAAACTGAAATGTATTGATTTTCAACAGAGGACCCAAAGGCAAGACTCTTAACTGATCCCACCTTTATATTAGCCAAAACAGCCAGGAGAAACAAGGCATATGTAGCCTCATACATTTTCCCCTCTTTTTCTTGGGAGCGAGTCTGCCCACAGAGATACCATATGTTCCTCTGGTCTTGATAAGCCATAAATTTTAGAGTAGACTCCTCTCATGAATACATTGTATCTAGTGTCCTATAGTTAGAGCTACATGACTGAATATAGAGTTCATGTTTGGAAGTGGCCTGAGTTGGAGCAAGGATCAGACTGTAGATAACAATATCCTTTCACAGATTATGTACATGAAAACAAGAGCCACACTGACTGAAAACTCTCTTATATTTAGTTTTGTCATGAATCTGTGTGAAAGAAAAACTGGAATGTCATTTTGCTATTTCATACTAAACCTGACAAGCTCAGTGGAAGCCTGCATGTTAGGCATTACAAACATAGAGTCTGAAGGTAACCACATAGGATGGTCTGAACATAAAAATTCCTAACTAAAAGCTAACCATGACGGTAGTCACATCCTAGGCCTGTAGCTTCTTTGACAAAGGTCAATCTTTAGCTTAAGTGAGCCTCTCTATTGTCTTTTTGCATCTAAGATAACATATCTTTGAAATATTAATCTCCTTTTCCATACCCCTTAGGACACAATCACACCAGAGCATGAGACCACAGAACTTCTCATTGTTATCTTGTTTGCTGCATATCATCCCAATGTGCTGTAAATGTTCATTACTAACTATCCTGTACCTATAGGTATAGTGGTAAAAAAAAAAGTATGTATCTCTCCGTTTTATCCAATCCCAGATATTCTTCGTTTCACCCCCTGCCCTGGTTTGCTTTCTCCCACACCCTTAATCTACCACCAATGATTTCATGTAACCCTCCCTACATCTCCTCCTTTGATTCTAATGTATAAAATAAGTGGCAAAACTGCCATTCTCTGGAGCATTTGTAGTCAGTTTGGCTCAAGTAAACTAATAAATATTCTCTACAGGTTTGGATGTTAATTATGTCAACAATACTTATATACTCATTCATATAATCATATCTCATCCATTTATCATGTAATCATACCTCATCTATTCATATCCCCTCATTTTACAGATAGGGAAACCGAGACTTAGACGAGTAAAATGATATGCCCAAATTACACTGCTTATTAGAATCAGAGTGGATATTGCTGTTTCTTAAAATAAAGGAGTCAAATACTAGGAGAAGTAGCCATCCCAGGTTTAGGATTAATTTAGCTAATTTGTAAGAATATTTATTCAGACTTTACTTTTTTTTTATTATGGTGAGAATGCATCTACTATAGGAGTTCTACATTATGTAATCACACTTTTGTGGATAGAAATAACAGAGATGATTGCTGGCTCCTAAAATTGGGTGTGGTCACTGGAAGAGAGCAACTATTTTAGATGAGAAAGACACTACAGTATAAATATTCTTCACAAAATGAGATCTAAGGTTCTGCACCTCCTAGCCCCTGACCCATGCCAAGTTGCAACGTGTCCCAGCTGCCAGCCTGTGTCATGTTTACTCATACTGTGACCATCAAAAGATTCTTTCAAGGCATGATTTCTCTCCTCAGCACTGAGTCATGAACAATAGCATATGCTAGCCAGTTGGAGTGAATGCAACAGAACTATTTTGCTACAGGTAAAGTAAGGGCCTTGAGGTGTCAGCTTTATAAAGACAGATGAAATATGTCAATGAGTATAATCAACTCTTAGCCATCCTTGAGAAAATTACTGTAGGTGATGTGAATGATCCATTTCTAATCTGCTTGCAGCCAACATCCTTCTCTGCTTCACTAAGTGAGAAGTTCTATTTCCCACTCTTGTTTTGCCTTTTTAACTATCCTCCATCTGCAACTTGGATTAGAACTCTAATGCCCTTTTAACCAAGTGAGACAGAGTAAGTTAGAATGGCTGAAAACCCTCAGGCCCATTGAGAAGCAACATTTTCCAGATCCAAAAGACTCTTTTCCAGCTGCTCTGCTAATTATGGCTAAACTGCTTTATATACTATTTTTTGCCCCATTCTCTGTTCTGTTTCTCTTTACTGACTTTCCATTCTTCCCTTTTCTTGGGTTCCAATTATATTTTTTCATCCTTTGTCAAGCTGTACCAACTAAATATAAGGACCTGATTTTCTTCCTTCCTCACTTCTTTCATACATTAACAAATGCAACCATATTCCTTAAATCAATCCCTTAGAAACTGATATTTTTTTCCATAAGATTTAGCAAGGACATAGATAAAGAGTTTCTTTCTCATGCTTTAAAGGAACTAATACTGAGGAGGTATGGAGTGCAGCTAGATAGTAATGCAGACTGAAGGGTATGAGTTTTTGTTTGCCTAGGTTTCTCTGAGAGCTTTTTGATGGGCTGTATCCTCCAGAATTTGGCCTTAAGATTCGAATTAACCTTATTCATAGACCTTGAAGACAAAACAGAACAATATAAAATATCAGCTGAAGGCAATTTCCTTCAATGGCTCTGGCTCTATCCAATATACTTACTCTGGAATCTGATAGCACTAACTGAAGAACACTAGTGTGCACAGGACATGATCACAACTTCTTCCTCTTCTTATCCTATAGGATAAAGAACAGTTTACAAGCTTTGCTTTTGGCTTTAGTGGAAGCAGATTTTGATTGGGAACAATCAGGAAGGCAGACAACTGAAAGACCATCTGTGTGCTTAGCACAAAAGCTCTCAAATTCAGATGGTGGATGCAGATCTGCTTAAAAAAAAAAGAAAAAGAAAAAAGATTAGTTAAATCTCTGAATATTCCATGTATCTCTCTTTGTAATACTCAGACTGGAGCCATCTTTTACTTTGAAGCTTATAACTTGTCAATAAAGCTCAGAGAGGTTGCCTTGGTCAAAAGTTACAGCAAATGTAGCACCAGCATCACAGAACTGGGGGAAGCACTCAGGTATTTATATCATGGATACAGAACATGCAGAGTTGCGTTCATGACAGGAAACAGAATAAGCACTTGCCTTATATATTAATTTAAGAACTAACATTTATTTAACCTGCACTTTGGGAGAAATTTAAAAAAAATTAAAGTATTAAAGAAGAAAGCTATGCATATTCTAAAACTTGATAAATAATAATAATGTTTTGGCATCCTTTTTTTTTCAAAAACACTATTTTATTTTATTATTTTATTTTATTATTTTATTTTATTTTATTTTATTTTATTTTATTTTATTTTATTTTATTTTATTTTATATTAGTCAAATATACAGTACATTGGTCAGACAATTTATAGTTTATGAAACAATGGCCCTGATTGCTCTTTCTCTCTTCTGGTTCTCCACGTAGCCATTACATTAATGTTAACTGCATTCACTATGCTGTGCTCACCATCCTCATGACCCTCTATCAACTACTAATTTTTACTTCTTTAATTTTTCACTCCTTTCTCCCAGCCCACCAAACCCCCTCCCCTCTGGCAGTCATCAGGTTGTCTTCTATTGAGTCTGTTTCTGATTAGTTTGTTCTTTTTGTTCCTTAGATTCTGCATATAAGTGAAATCATATGGCATTTATCTTTGTCTAACTTATTTCATTCAGCCTAATAACCTCTAGGACCATTCATGTCATTGTAAATGGTAGGATTTTATTTTTTTAATGGCTGAGTAGTATTTCATTTTTTATCCAATCATCTGTTGATGGGCATTTAGGTTGCTTCTATAACTTGGCTATTGTAAATTGTGCTACCATGAACATAAGGGTGTATAGATTTTTACGAATTATTGTTTTGGTTTTTTGGATAAATACCCAGAAGTGCAATTGGTGGGTCAAAAGGTATATATCCATTTTTAATTTTTTGAGAAACCTCCAGGCTATTTTTCATAGTGGCTGTACTCAATGCAATCCCACCAACAGTGTACGAGGGTTACCTTTTCTCCATACCCTCGCCAATACTTATTGTTCTTTGCTTTATTGATAATAGCCATTCTGACAGGTGTGAAGTAATATCTCTTGGTGGTTTTAATTTGCATTTCTCTGATTAATAATGACCTTGAGCATCTTTTCATATGTCTAGTGGTCATCTGTATTTCCTCTTTGGAGAGATATCTGTTCAGGTCTTCTACCCATTGTTTCATTGGATTGTTTTTTTTTTTTTTGTTCTTGTTATTGAGTTGTATGAGTTCTTTATATAATTTGGATATTAACCTCATATCAGATGTATCATAAGCAAATATCTTCTCCCATTCACTTGATTGTCATTTTGTCTTGTTGATGGTTTCCTCTGCTGTGCAAAAACTTTTCAGTTTAATGTAGTCCCATTTGTTCATTTTTTATTTTGTTTCCCTTGCTCAAGAAGATATGTCCAAATAGAAATTACTAGTAGCAATATCAGAGAGATTACTGCCTATGTTTTCTTATAGAAGTTTTATGGTTTGAGGTCTTTAATCCATTTTGAGTTTAATCTTGTATATGGTGTAAGAAGGTGGTCCAGTTTCATTTTTTTGCATGTATCTGTCTAATTTTCCCAACATCATTTCTTGAAGAGACTGTGTTTACTCCATTGTATATTCTTGCATTCTTTGTCATATATTAAATGAGCGTATAGGTGTGGATCTTTTTCTTGGGCTCTCTATTCTGTTCCATTGATCAATATATCTGTTTTTATGCCAGTACCTTGCTGTTTTGATTACTATAGCCTTGTAGTATAGTTTGATAACTGGTATTGTGACACCTTCAACTTTGTTCTTTTTTCTCAAGATTGACATGGCTATTTGGAGTCTTTTATGTTCCATATAAAGTTTAGGGTTATTTGTTCTAGCTCTCTGAAAAATGCCATTGGCATTTTGATAGGGACTGCATTGAATCTAAAGAATGCTTTGGATAGTATGGGTATTTTAGTGATGTTGATTCCTCTTACCTGTGAGCATGGTACATGCTTCCATTTATTTGTATCTTCTTCAATTTCTTTGTTTAATGAAATAATTTTATGAGAACAGACTTTTTACCTCCTTGGTTAATTTAATTCCTAGGTATTTTTTTTTTTACGCTCCATGCAATTGTAAAAAAGGATTGTTTTCTTAATTTTTCTTTCTAGAAGTTCATCATTAGTGCATAAAAATGCCACTAACTTCTGAATATTAATTTTGTATCCTGCTACTTTATTGAATTCAATGATAAGTTCTAACAGCTTTTGAGTGGAATCTTTAGGGTTCTTTATGTATAGTATCATTTCATCTGCAAATAATAAGAGTTTCATTTCTTCCTGTGGTTAAGACTACCAGTAGAATGTTGAACAGGAGTGGTGAAAGTGGGCATCCTTGTCTTGTTCTTGATCTTAAGGAAAATGCTTTTAGACGTTCCCCATTGAGCATGATGTTAGCTGTAGGTTTGTCATATATGGCCTTTATTATGTTGAGGTATGTTCCCTCTATTCCCACTTTGCTGAGAGTTTTT
Source organism: Eidolon dupreanum (assembly GCA_028627145.1). Classification (NCBI taxonomy): domain Eukaryota; kingdom Metazoa; phylum Chordata; class Mammalia; order Chiroptera; family Pteropodidae; genus Eidolon; species Eidolon dupreanum. Next base: position 68,854,799 of record CM053505.1, read on the forward strand.
ATCATAAATGGATGCTGGATTTTGTCAAATGCTTTTTCTGCATCTGTTGATATGATCATATGGTTTTCATCTTTAGATTTATTAATGTGGTGTATCACATTAATTGATTTGCGGATATTGTACCAACCTTGCATCTCAGTATTTGATCCAACTTGATCATGGTGTATGATATTTTTAATGTATTGTTGAATTTGGCTTGATAATATTTTGTTGAGGATTTTTGCATCAATGTTCATAAGAGATATCAGCCTATAGTTTTCTTTTTTTGTAATGTCTTTGTCTGGTTTTGGAATCAAAGTAATGGTAGCCTCATAAAAGGAATTAGGAAACCTTCCCTCTTCTTGAAGAATAGGTCTTAATTCTTCTTTGAATGTTTTGTAAAATTTATCTATGAAATCATCTGGTCCAGGAACTTAGTTTTTTGGGAGGTTTTTGATTACTGATTCTATTTCGTTGGTGGTAATCAGTCTGTTCAGATTTTCTGTTTCTTCTTGACTCAGTATTGGGAAATTGTATGTTTCTAAGAATGTATCCTATTCTTCTGGGTTGTCCAATTTCTTGGCATATAGTTGCTCATAGTATTTTCTTATGATCCTTTGTATTTCTGTGGTGTCCGTAGTTATTTCTTCTCTTTCGTTTCTGATTTTGTTTATTTGAATTCTCTCTCTTTTTACTTTAATGAGTCTGGTTAAAGGATGTCAATTTTGTTTATCCTTTCAAGGAACCAACTCTTGGTTTTATAAATCTTTTGTATTGTTTTTCTAGACTCTATTTTGTTTATTTTTGCTCAGATCTTTATTATTTCCTTCCTTCTGCTCACTTTGGGCTTTGTTTGCTTTTCTTTTTTGAGTACTTTTGAGTGTACGGGTAGATTTTTTTATTTAAACTTTTTTTTTTGATTCATGAGGTAAGTCTGTATTGCTATGAATTTCCCTCTTAGGACTGCTTTTGCTGTGTCCCATCGATTTTTGAATCATTATGTTTTCATTTTCATTTGTCTCTATGTATCTTTTGACCTCGTGCTTAATCCATTCATTCTTAGTAGCATGTTATTTAGCCTCCATGTGTTTTTGTATTTTCCAATTTTATTCATATAGTTGGTTTCTAGTTTCATACTATTGTGATTGGAGAAGACACTTGATGTGATTTCAATCTTCTTAAATTTATTCAGTCTCGTTTTGTGTCCTAACATGTGGTCTATTCTGGAAAATGTTCTATGTGCACTTGAGAAGAATGTATATTTTGCTGCTTTAGAGTGAAATACTCTGAAAATATCTATTAAATACATCTGGTCCAGTGTGTCTTTTAGGCCCATTGCTTCCTTGTTGATTTTTTGTCTGAAAGATCTGTCAATGGGGTGTTAAAGTCTCCTACCATAGGTGTATTACTGTTGATCTCTCTTTTTATGTCAGTTAATTGCTTTATGTATGCAGGTGCTCCTATGTTGGGTGTGTATATGTTTACTAGGTTTTAGGTCCAGTAGGGCCCTATCCCTTATACCCATAGTGTGGAAATTAGACTCTTCCCTTACCTTTTATGTAGGAACTAGACCTTGCAACATCTGGGTTAGCAACGCTACATGCTCACTTCCCATTTCACTGGATTTTCTTCCCTTGTCCTCTGATTTACCCATCCAAAATATTCTCACCAAAAAAGCCCACTTTAATCCTCATGTAAGTTTCATGTTCCCTCGCATTTGGGGCTGACATCATCTTCAGCTCAGCCCAGTTATCACTCTGCTACAATAAACCTTGCTTAACCCCTTTGGCCTTGTATGTTCCTCCTTTGGTGAACCTAACACTAGGGTTATATCTTCTTGACCTATTGATCCCTTTATTATTATGTAATACCCTTCTTTGTCTCCTATTATAGCATTCATTTTAAAGTCTATTTTGTCATATAAAGTTTTCTACCTGAGCTTTTTTTCTTTTCCATTTGTGTGAAATATTTTTTTTTTCATCCCTTTAGTTTCAGACTGTGAGTGTCATTTGATCTGAATTGGGTCTCTTGTAGACAGCATAACATTGGTCTTGTTTTCTTATCCCTTCAGCTACTCTATATCTTTTGATTGGAGCATTTAATCCATTTACATTTAAAGTGATTACTGATAGGTAGGTAAGTTACTGCCATTTTATTTTTCATATTTTTTCTTTCTTTTAACCCCTTCTTTTTTTTTTTTTTTTTTTTTTTTTTTTTTTTTTTTACAGAAGTCCCTTTAACATTTCTTGTCATACTGGTTTGTTGGTGATAAATTCTTTAAGCTTTTCTCTGTCTAGAAAGCTCTTTATCTCATCTTCCATTTTAATCGAAAGCCTTGCTGGATAGAGTATTTGTGGTTGTAGATTCTTCTTTTACATAACTTTAAATGTTTCTTGCTGGTCCCTTCTGATCTACAAAGTTTCTCTTGAAAAATCATCAGACATTCTTTTGGGGGTATACTTGTAAGTAACTAGCTGCATTTCCCCTGCTGCTTTTAAGATTCTCTGTTTGTCTTTGACCTTTGGCCTTTTAATGATGATGTGCCTTGGTGTGAGTCTGTTTGAATTCCTCTTGTTTGAGACTCTTTGTGCTTCCTGGACTTGTATATCCAATTCCTTTGCCACGTTAGGGAAGTTTTCTGCCATTATTTCTTCAAATAGATTCTCAGTCCCTTGCACTCTCCCTTCCTCTTTAGGTTCTCCTATGATCCAGATATTTTTACATTTCATGTTGTCCCAGAGGTCTCTTAAACTATCCTCATTTTTTAAAATTCTTTTTTTTCTTTTTGTCATCCTGATTGGGTGTTTTCTGCTACCTTGTCTTTCAGTTTGCTGATTCGACCTTCTGCTTCTTCCTATGTACTGTTGAATCCTTCTAGTGTATACTTGATTTCAGTTATTGTATTCTTCATTTCTGTCTGGTTCTTTTCTATGGTTTTTATGTCATTGTTTTATGCTTACTATTTCTCTGTTGAGTTTCTCATTGAGCTCATCCATTCTCCCCCTAAGTTCATTGAGTATCCTTATAATCATTATTTTGAACCCTTTGTCCATTTAATTTAGCTTATTTTCTGGAGTTTTCTCCTGTTGTTTCTTTTGTGGCATGTTTCTTTGTTTTCTCATTTTATTAACCTCTCTGTGTTCATTTCTATGTGTTAGGAAGATTTGTTTCATGTCTCAGCCTTGGCCAGATGGCCTTATGAGGAAAGTATCCTGTGTGGCCCAATGGCACACTCTCCTTGGTTCCCTGTGTTGGAGGCTCTGAACATGATATTTGTGTGGGTTGTGTGTGATTTTCTGTTGTAGCTAAGCCTTTATTGGTGTTAGTACATTAGTGGGTGGGATTAATGCTCAGGCTGACTAATTGTGGAAGTTGGCTGTGCCCACAGGGTATGAATAACTATGTGGGGGCTGACCTCACTGAGTGGGATTTGCCCTAGCAGCCTTGTGTTTTTGTTGAGACCACCCTTTGCATGTACCGCTTATGGGATTAGTCAGGAGTTGCTCAAATGTGACCTAGTGCTAGAGGTGCATTGGTTTTGTGGCCCCTTGGGATGGGCTCCCCAATAGGCCAAGGATAGCTGCTGTCTTTGATTGACTCAGGCTATCAGGTGGGAGTTACAAAGGGATCTGCAGATGATTGTTGCCTATGTTGGATCTATAGGTAAGTGGAAGAGATAACACTATAAGCCATGGTCCAGCTACCCTCCCTACCTGGCTCAGGGCAGTGTAGCGGAAGGACCAGTGCTCCTCAAGGTCTGACATTGCCTGTCAGTTGCCCATAAGTCTCCAGAATTGGAAGAGCTTCTGGGTGATATGCATGTTCATTGGTGAAGGGATCCTGGGAGTCACCTGGATCTACTAAGCAGATTTCTCCTTGCCACTGCAGTATCAGTTAACATGCCAGTGCTGTCTCTGTGGATCCCAGTATAAGTTTCAGATCATAGCAAGGCCAGCTGCTGTCTATCTTGGATCTGCAAATACTCTAGCTCTTTTTAAGAATTATTGAAGCTTTTGGGCGTGAGTTTGTGGCCTGCCACTGAAAGCTTCTCTTGGATGAACGCACTTTGCATGGGCCGCACGAACTGACTGCTGTCATTAGCTGTTGAATTCATGACTCAGGGAAAGCACAGGATGGGACTAGGTTGCCTGGAAGCAGGCTTGCCACAGGTACTTTGTGGGTTAGGCGGGACATCATGTCAGTGAGGCACGGAACGTAACGCCTACACAGTACCAGATTTGCTGCCAGTTCTGGGACTGTGGGCTCCCGCAAAACACACTGTGAGACCTATTTCCATCTGTGATGGGCCCACAAACCCCCAAGATGTGCCCAAGTGATATTGTATCTCTTGGCAGGACTAATCTCTCTGTGATAGTACTCCCTGAACTTTGCTCACTTTGCTGTCCAAGGTCGGTTGACTGTGCAGAATGTGGATCCCTGGCTAGGGGCAGGGCAGGGGAAGTTGCCTGTCAATGTGCCACAGGCATTTTGTTGATTGGATGGGGCAGGGTCTCAGGGAGTTAAGGGCCATCAGGCCAATAAAGCCTCAGTTTTCTGCAAATTCTGTGTCTGCACATTCCCTCAGTAGTCACAAATCAGAGTGATCACCTGCTGTCTGGGGTGGTCCTACAGACCTCTGTGATCACCCCAAGAAATATTGCAACTCGTACAAGCAGCAGTGGTCTGCCCACAACTGATTTCCCCAGAATGCACTCACTGTGCTAGACGAGATCTGTGGACTGGACAAAATGTGAAATCCTGGAGAGGAGTAGGGTGGAGGCAGCTGCCTGTCTGTCATCTGGCAGTAGGAACTCTGTGGCTTGCTTTAAGGTGGATCTCGGGGAGACAGGGGCCATTAGGGGAATACAGCCTCTGTTTTGTTGCAACTTTGTGCCTGCACACTCCTGACATAGTCACAGATCACAGTGAGACCAGCTGCCATGTGGGGTGGTTCCACAGACCCCTGCGATCCCCTCATGTGATATTGCAGCTCTTGCTGGCAGCAGAGGTCTGCCTGCAACTGATTTCCCCACAATGCCCGCACTGTGCTAGAGCCAGGTTTTTTTGCCTGTGTGGAATGGTAGACCTGGGGTAGGGGCAGGGCAGTGGAGGCTGTCTGTCAACGGGCTGCCTAGGGCAAATTGTGGATTGGGTGGAGTGGGGTCTCAGGGAGACAATGGCCATCAGGTCAATACAGCCTGTCTTGCTATAACTTTGGTAACCATTTGCACGTTCCTACAAAAGTCACAGATCACAGCAAGACCAGCTGCTGTCTGGGATTGGCTCACAGATCCCTGAGATCCACCCCAGTTTGTGTTGGCAGCAATGATCTGCTTGAATCTGTCTCTGAAATGTGCACTCACAGAGCTGGCTACCAGCTGCAAATATTTGGCCCTGAACTGGTGCATGATGTGGCAGACATCAGGCAACAAAAGCCCTGAGCAATCTGCAGGTTAGGTGGAGCTGGCTGTTGGAGGGATCTGCACAGGCTAGCTGGAGAGGTCTATAGATTGCCCCATAGGGGGTGCAACTAAGGCACAAAAGGCAGCTGCCTGTCCAGCCATTGTTCAGACACTGGGCGATGCAGTCTTTCCTCGTATGAATCTTGCGCTAGCCTCTGACCCACAACCGGTACCCTGATGTGTGTCCCTGGGCATGAGAGCCTATGCGTAGGTCCTTTAAAGGGGCGTCTAGGACTTCAGTCTCCTTTCTTCTCACCCAGACAACCTGAATCCACTTTGATTTTTACAAAGCTTTTGAGAACTCCTCTTCCCTGGGTTGGGGATCCCCGGAATGAGGCTAGGACCCCTCTCTCCTTCAGGGGAGCCTCTACAGCCTCGCTCTCCCTTCTGGTGATCCTCCACCACCCGTGGGTGCGGGTCCAGCTCAATTTGCGACTTTGCCCCTCCTATCAGTTTCGATGTGGCTCTTTCTTTATATTATCAGACATATGTATTCTGATCAACTGGACTTCAGGTGGTTCTCCACGTTAATTATTTTATAATTTGGTTATAATTTTTATGCGGACCTGAGAAGAGGTGAACACTGTTTTTACCTAGTCCACAATCTTCCTCAAATCCCATACCTACTTTTTTATGTATCTCATATCTAAGTGATATTATCCTGGGAGCATAATTTTATATAGTGATTTTTATATGATTATAACATAGTAATAATTTTCATATATTGTATATTAATTTAAATATTTTAATACCTGTGCAATAGCCCATTTTTCTTACGTATTTAGCTTTCCCCCAACATTTTGCTTTTATAAAAAATGAAATACACATTATGGGCATAACATTTTTTCTGTATTTTGCATTTTGTTTTCCTTCTAGGACAGTTCCTAGAAATAACATTACCATTGAGGAAATGTCTTGACTCCATTACATGATTGTTTGGAGTATGGATTTTTATTTTTTTATGGGGTTCGAACACACCCAATTAAATTATTTAGTTTTCATCCAGATGTTGGAAATTGCTCAGTCAGATCCTTAGTGTTTGTGTTTCTCTCAAACTTGTTCCAAAACACCAGCTTTTGAATCCTAGTGACAAGATCATTAATTTAATAATAAACTGTATAAGTAGTATGTGTAATCAGTAGTATGGGTACATACTATGCATCAAGCACTGTGCTAATTTTTTTTATGTGGATTATCTAACTTAATAATTTTGAAGCTTTCTTGATCATAAGAAGCACTTGGATTTACAGTTTAAAATAAACTCTCTGGTCCAGGAAGTCATTTAATGTCTTTGGGTTTAGTTACCTCTATAAAATGGGCAAACATACTGGCCTTGATCAACTAATGAGATAAAATATTTACTAGAACTTTATAAAACTTATAAAACTCTATGTGAAGGCAATTCTTAGTATTGCTTTTATTAGTAATAGGAAAAGTACTCGTCTACCTTTGACAGCATTGAAAACTGTTATAGTTTAAATATGAATGTAATTATAGCTTGCCCTGAGAAGATTGCAATTTCATATTTATTTATTTGTGAAACATATCATTAAATCTTGTAGAAAAGTGAAAATGATAATGATAATGATCAATTCTATCATCATTGTTACTGATAAGAAAAAACAGGTTAATGAATACAGGAGGAATCATGAGATATTGCACTATTGTACTGGAAATTCCATATAGGATTTGTTTGAGAGAATTTCAAGTTTATTGTGACATTTAATAGGTCACTTTTTAAAATTTACCTTTGAAATAAAAGTAAGCAGGAAAGAAAACGTAGCCTTTGTTACACCTGGAGAGAAATGGTTGAACATATCTTATTACATGGCATACTGACAATGAAATCAGCTATTAATAAGAAATTATGACAGAAAACTTCCTTAACCTGCTGAAGGAAAAAGACTTACAAGCTCAAGAAGCTCAAAGAGTCCCAAAGTGAACTGAAGAAATCAAGACACATCATAATTAAAATATGAAAGCTTAAAGACAAAGAGAGAATTTTAAAAGCAGCAAGAAAAGCAGTTAGTTACCTACAAGGGAGCTCCCATAAGATTATTAGCTGATCTCTCAAATGAAATTTTGCAAGCCAGAAGGGATTGGCACAAAATATTCAAAGTAATGAAAAACAAGGACCTAAAATCAATATTACTCTATTTAGCGGAGCTATCATTTAGAATTAAAGGACAGCGCTTAAGCTAAAGGAGTTCATCAACACCAAACTAGTATTACAAAAAATGTTAGAGGGACTTCTTCAAAAAAGAAAAAAAAAGATAAAAAATATAAATGATAAGATAGCAATAACTATATTTTGTTAACAATTATTTAAAATGTGAATGGATAAATGCTTCAGTCAAGAGATATTGGGTGGCTGAATGGATAAGAAAACAAGACCCTTAAATATGCTGCATACAAGAGACTCACTCAGATTGAAAGACACATAGCCTGAAAATAAAGGAATGGATAAAGATATTTCTTTATCTTTAATGGAAACAAAAGCAAAAACAAAAACTTGGGATAACAATACTTAGATCAGACAAAGCAGACTTTAAAATAACGTCTATAACAACACACAAAGAAAGCCCCAATAATCCCACTTCTGGATATTTATCTGAAGAAACCAAAAACACTACTTTTAAGGAACATGTGAATCCATAAGTTCATTGCAGCATTATTTACCATAGTCAAGATATGGAAGCAACCTGGGTGTCCATCAGTGAATGAATGAGTAAAGAAGAGGTGGTACATATATACTATGGAATATTACTCAGCCATAAAAAGAATGAAATTTTGCCATCTGCAACAACATGGGTGGACCTAGAGGATATTGTGATGAGTAGAGAAAGTCAGCTAGAGAAAGACAAACACCATATGTTTTCCCTTACATGTCAAATTTAAAAAACAAACAAACAAATAAACAAAACAGAAACAAACTCATAGATACAGAGAACATTTTGATGGTTGCCAAATGGGAGGAGTGTTGGGGGGGTGGGTGGGCAAAAATGGGATTAAGAAGTAAAAATTGGTCGTTACAAAATAGTCATGGGAATGTAACATATAGCATAGAGAAAATAGTCAATAATATTGTAATAACAATGTATGGTATAAGATGGGTACTAGATTTATTGGGGTAATCATGTCATAAATTATATAAATGTCTAATCACTATTCTGTACATTTGAAACTAGTATAGTATTCCAACTGTAATTAAAATAAAAAATTATTAAGAAAACAATAATCTAAAAAATTTAGTGGAGTCTGCAGCCATGCCACCCTAAACATTCCCGATTTTGTCTGATCTTGGAGCTAAGCAGTGTCAGGCCTGGTTAGTACTTGAATGGGAGACCACCTAGGAATACTGGGTGCTGTAGATGATAAAAAAAAAAAGAAAAAGTTTAGAAATGAACTATAATAAAAGGAATGTGAAGGTCAAGTAGTCTTGTGAAGAGACTGAGATAGGCTCCTCTGATATCTTTGAAACATAAGCCATAATTTGACTTCTTTAAAAGCTGGTCTAATTAATCTTGGATTGTCATATTCTCCCCATTCTATTGGAACACCCTTCTTTATTTCTATAATACTTTGCTTTCTTTTCTACTTTTATGTGTTTTGTCATAAACCCTATGCCTTTTTTTGGGTAATCTTGTCTGTGATTGGATATCAGCCTAGGTATTATTTCTGCTCAAGCATTGAACTCTGGATTCATGGAAGACATGTTTCTTTTCTCTAGTCTAGCTCATCTGGCACTAACCTAACACAAGGGGCCTTTTGAGGACATTTATGGGTTGTAAAGCCTCTCTTTCTAATTTTCAGTTTGGGATTTTTAAGATGTAATACACTGTTAAACTTAGTTATAACATAAAGAACAGGAAAAGTTTGGCAGCGATTTTGATTTTGAAGAAGAAATGTGTCGATGTATAGGATATGAAACTCACTGTCATCTCAGTTGCCTTTCAAATGGTGGGCCCTGTGCCATTTCGTAAGAATGTGTTGTATGGGGTTCCTGAAGATTAAGACCAAGTAACAAAACACCATAAGTGCTAGGAAATGTTTCTCTAGGTGAAATAACCAAAGCGTTATAAAATTTTTAAAGCAATTTGCTACAAAACAAGCATTTTTTGAATACTCAACAATGCTAAAGTCTGGAGCCCTGCACCTTAAAGATAGAAGATTGTAATTTTAGTTAGATGGATGCTAGCATCAATTAATCCCAAGTATAAATCACTCAGATTTTAGAGAGAAGAACCAAGAAGAAATGCACCAATTTGGTTACCAACCAGTCATACAGAAAGCCAAACCAACCTAAAAGGCATTATTATTGTTTGCATTTCCTAAAAGTCAGAATTTGCTATCAAGTTGAAGTGATATTAAAATTAAATGTCATAGGTTTTTTTTTTTTTTTTTTTTTTTACTATTATAGTTTTATTCATTTTTTTTTCTTTTGTTGGGCCATAAAGGTGATTTCGTCTTGTTTACAAAAATGCTATAGCACTCTGTAGTCACTGGAAAATTTTTTGTTTTCTTTAAAAAAGTCTTCAAAATACTCCCAAAGCCTTAGGATTAAAAAAAAATCATGCTATTCTTGAATGAAAAATTTAAACCATCCATGTATATTTATACAGAATATTTTTCTTTTTGTGCTTAGATTATTCCTCTTTGTAAACTTCCATTTCTTCTTTGAGATTCATATGTGCTTCAGGAAGCTTTTCAAGACCTTTACAGAGAGATAAGTGCTTCCTCTTCTATAGTCCCATAGTATTTCATTCATACCCCTATTAAAACACTTATCATGTTGCTAAAATTATGGATTTCATCATTGCCTCCTCCACTAGCATGTGCAGCTCTGGAGGAAAGAGACAACATTCTAGTTTTCTCTATTTTAGAGAAAATACTTATTATATGTTTGTTGAATAAATGGATTACTATCTTAAATCTAATTAATTCTTGCTGGCATCTGAATTTACTGAGGTCCATGAGACCACTGAAGGCAATGTGGCCCGTACAAATAAAGAGAAATAGAGTGGTTCCCTAAGTAAAGTCCATGGTTATTCTGGACTGAAACAGAAGCTAGAATGGTAGTTTCCAATCTGGGTGCAGATTAGAGTCACCTCAGAAGCCCTTAAAATTTTCAATGCTTGGTCCCTTCTTAGACTCACTTAAATCAGAGTACTAGAGGTAGGGTAGGGCCTAGGCATCTCTCTCTCTCTCTCTCTCTCTCTCTCTCTCTCTCTCTCTCTCTCTATATATATATATATATATATATATATATATATATATATATATATATTACAGTCTTCCCTAGGTATTTGTGGGGGATTGGTTCCAGGAAACCTACTTCCCCAAAGCCATGCATGCTTAACTCTCTTCTACAAAATGGCATAGAACAATGCATGCAGTTGGCCCTCTGCATCTGTGGATTTCTAATCACAGATCAAAAATACTGTTTTCCATCTTCAGTTGGTTGAATCAAGGAAGAGAAACCTGTGGATATGGAGGGCCTACTGTATAATGTAGTGTGTGAGAAAGTGATAAGAATTAAGAGAAGAAGGAAAAACTAGAACATGGAAGGGGAGGCAGGTTGTAGGATTAAATACTGTGGTTAGGATAGGACGCATAAACCCAGAGATGGTAATTGCACTTACTGATGTAGTGTCTAGCGGTTAGTGCAGATAAAGACTCAAAGATTCTTTATAATAATTACACTCCCCCAACAAGATCAGGACCCCAAACTTGGGGAAACCTGTACCTTGTCCCTGCCTTTTGCATCCATGGATCAATCACAACCCTTTTGGCTGGGGATCTATACTCTGCTATCTCAGTTTTGTTTGCTTAATTTAAAAAGAGCAGAAAAGGAACATTTCAATAAAGCCCTGATGTCAAGTCTTTGATGCTCCCTCCTTTTTTTTCTCCCCAGCACTCAGAACTCAGTGTTGCCCCTAGCTTCCCAGCCCTTCGCTGCCCATCAAGCATCTCCAAAGGCCTGGACCAAGTTACCCTGGTCCATTTCTCTCCTCCTGAAGAACTAGCTAGAGATTACCTAGCCATCTGGCAAACTAATCCAATATAAAAGGGAAGTGACTAATACATTGTAAGAAATACATCCTGGGTGATATAGTACTTGAACAATAATAACAATAGTAAACACATATATCCCTTTTTAATTTTTTAACTTTTCAATTACAGTTGACATTCAATATTATTTTATATTAATTTATGATGTACAGCATAGTGGTTAGACATTTATGTAACTTAAGAAGTGTCTCCCTGATTAGTCTAGTACCTTCCTGGTACCATACATATTTATTACAATATTTTACATTATATTCCCTGTGTTTTACTCTACATGCCCATGACTACTTTGTAACTACAAATGTGTACTTCTTAATCCCCTCCCTTTTTCACCTAGCCCCCAACACCCATCCCATCTGCAACCATCAGTTTGTTCACTGTATCTTTGAGTCTGTTTCTGTTTTGTTTGTTTATTTATTTTGTTCTTTAGATTCCACATATAAGTGAGATCATATGGTATTTTTCTACCTCTGTCTGAGTTACTTTGCTTAGCATAATACTCTCTAGGTGTATCCATGTTGTCACAAATGATAAGGTTTCACTCTCTTTTATGCCCAAGTAATATTTCATTATATATATGTACCACCTCTTCTTTATCTAATTGTTTAATGATGGACACTTAAGTTGTTTCTGCATCTTGGCTATTATAAATAATACTTCAATGAACATAGAAATACATATATTTTTTAAAAAAATTATTGTTTTGGATTGCTTTGGATAAATACACAAAATGGAAATGCTAAGTTATAAGATAGTTCTATTTTTAATTTTTTGAGGAAGCTCCATACTGTTGTCCATAGTGGCTGCACCAATTTGCAATCCTACCAACAGTTCACAAGGGTTTGCTTTTCTTCACATCCTTGCCAACAATTGTTGTTTGCTGATTTATTGATGATAGCCATTCTGACAGGTGTGAGGTGATACCTCACTGTGGTTTTACTTTTCATTTCTCTAATGATTAGGGACATTGAGCATTTTTTCGTACACTTATTGGCTATTTGTATGTCCTCTTTGCAGAAATGTCTATTCATGTCCTCTGTCCATTAAAAATTATTTTTCAATTAGAATTGGTATTAAATATTATTTTATATTAGTTTCAAGTGTATGTCATAATGGCCAGAAATCCATACAATCCATTATGCGATCTCACAAACAGTCCAGCATCTACCTGGCACCACACATGATGGCCACATCACTACTGAACATATTCCCTATGCTGGACTTTACATCCTCATGAGTATTTTGTAACTACCAATTTGTACTTCTTAATCCTTTTAATTTTTTCACACAGCCTCCCAACTCTCCTCCCCTCTAGCAATCATCAGTTTGTATCTATGAGTCTGTTTTTGTTTTGTTTGTCTGTTTATTTTTTTTATGTCCCATATATAAGTGAAATCATATTGTATTTGTATTTCTCTGACTTATTTTACTTAGAGTAGTATCCTCTAGGTCCATCCATGTTGTCGAAAATGGTAAGATTTCATTTTTTTTATTGCTGAGTAATAGTCTATTTTTTATATGTTCTACTTTTTCTTTATCCAATTGTCTATTGATGGACACTTAGGTTGCTCCCATATCTTGGCTGTTGTAAATAGCACTGCAGTGAACATAGCGGTGCATATATATTTTTAAATTAACGTTTCGGTTTTATTTGGATAAATACCCAGAAGTGCAATAGCTGGGTCATAAGATATTCTATTTTTAATTTTTCAAGGAACCTCCAAAGTGTTTTTCATAGCGGCTGTACCAATTTACAATCCCGCCAATAGTGCATGAAGGTTCCCTTTTCTCCACAACCTAATCAACACTTGTTTTTTGATTTATTGATGATAGCCATTCCAACATGTGTGTGGTAATATCTCATTGTGGTTTTAATTTGCATTTTATTGATGATTAATGATGTTGAGCATCTTTTCATATGTCTATTGGCCATTTGTATGTCCTCTTTGGAGAGATGCCTATTCAGGTTTTCTGCCCATTTTTTAATTGTTTTTCTTTGTTGTTGTTATTAAGTTGTATGTGTTCTTTATAAATTTTGGACATTAACCCCATATCAGATGTATTATAGGCAACTATCTTCTCCCATTCAGTAGGTTGTCTTTTCATTCTGTTAATGATTTCCTTTGCTGTGCAAAAATGTTTTAGTTTGATGTAGTCTCATTTGTTTACTTTTTCTTTTGTTTCCCTTGCTGGAGAAGATATATCAGGAAAAGTATTACTAAGAGCCAAGTCAGGGAGTTTACTACCTATGTTTTCTTCTAGGAGTTTTGTGGTTTCGAGTCTTACACTTAAGTCTTTAATTTATTCTGAGTTTATTCTTGTGTATGTTTTAAAAAGATGGTTGTTTCATTTTTTTGCATATTTCTGTTCAGTTTTCCCAACACTATTTATTGAACGGACTCTCTTTACCCCATTATATATTCCTGACTCTTTTGTCATAGATTAAATGACCATACAGGTGTGGGTTTATTTCTGGGCTCTCTGTCAAGTTCCATTGATCTATGCATCAGTTTTTATACTAGTATCATATTGTCTTGATGACTATAGCTTTGTAGTATAATTTGATATCAGTTGTTGTGATACCTCCAACTTTGTTCTTTCTCAAGATTGCTGTGGCTATTCGGGATCTTTTATGGTTCCATATAAATTTTTGTATTATTTGTTGTAGTTCTGTGAAAAACACCATTGGTATTGTGATAGGGTGTTCAATGAATCTATAGATCACTCTAGGTAGAATGAACATTTTAATGATGTTAATTCTTCCTATCCATGAACACAATATATGCTTTCTTTTATTTGTATCTTCTCCAGTTTCATCCTTTAATGTCTTATAATTTTCTGAGTATAGGTTTTTTATGTCCTTGATTAAATTTATTTCTAGATGTTTTTTGATGCAATTGTAAATGAAATTATTTTCTTAATTTTTCTTTTTGAAAGTTCCTTATTTTTGTATAACTATATAACCTATTTCTGATGATTAAGTTTGTATCCTGTTACTTTACTGAATTTATCAGTTCTAATAGTTTTTTGGTGGAATCTTTAGCGTTCTCTCTCTATAGTATCATGTCATCTGCAAATAATGACAGTTTTACTTCTTTCTAATTTGGATGCCTTTTATTTTTGTTGTTTTTGTTGTTGTCTGATTGCTGTGGCTAAGACTTCTAAAACTATGTTAAATAAAAGTGACGAAAGTAGACACCCCTTTCTTGTTTCTGATTGTAAAGAAAACACTTTATCTTTTTCTCCATTGAATATGATGTTAGCTGTGGGTTTGTTATACATGGCCTTTATTATGTTGAGGTATGTCTCCTCTATTCCCACTTTGGTGAGAGTTTTTATCATAAATGTATGCTAGATTTTGTCTAATGCATTTTCTTTACCTATTGATATGATCATATGATTTTTATCCTTCATTTTGTTTATGAGGTGTATCACTTTAATTGATTTGCAGTTATCAAATTAAACTTGTATCCCAGGAGTAAATACCACTTTATCATGGTATATGATCTTATTGTATTGCTGATTTTGGTTTGCTAATATTTTGTTGAGGATTTTTGCATCTATGTTCATCAGGAATATTGGCCTATAATTTTCTTCTTCTTTTTTTCTTTTTTCGTAATTTCTTTATTTGGTTTTGAAATCAGAGTAATATTGGCTTTGTTGAATGAGCTTGGGACCCTGCCCATCTCTTGAATCTTTTGGAATAGTTTAAGAAAGAAATGTGTTCATTCTTCTTTGAATATTTGGTAAAATTCACCTGTGGCTCCATTTTATCCAGGACTTTTGTTTGTTGGAGGGTTTTTAATTACCGATTCAATTTCATTTGTAGTAATTGGTTGGTTCAGATTTTCTGTTTCTTCTTTTTTTTTTTTAATTTTTAATTTTGATTATTTTTTTAACATTTTATTTATTTTTTTCTCCTTTCACCTCCCCTCTGGTAACCACTAGTCCATTGTCCATGCCTGTGAGTCTCTGTTTGTTTGTTCTGTTCATTTGTTGCTTTTAGGTTTATATCCCACATATAGGTGATGTCATGCGATTTTCAACCTTTTCTGTCTGGCTTATTTTCTGTTTCTTCTTAATTCAGTCTTGGAAGATTGTATACTTCCAGGAATTTACCGTTTTTTTTCCAGATTGTCCAATCTGTTTGCATACAATTGTTCTTGTATTTTCTTATAATCCTTTGTATTTCTATGGTGCCAGTTGTCACTTCTCTTTTAATTCCGATTTTCTTTATTTGGGTCTTTTCTCTTTTTTTTCTTGCTAAGTCTAGTTAAAAGGTTTATCAATTTTGTCTATCTTTTCAAAAAACCAGCTCATTGATCTTATGTATTTTTTTTTAAGACTCTATTTCACTTATTTCTGCTCTGATATTTATTATTACTCCCTTCTTCTCTCTTTGGGCTTTGTTTGTTGTTCTTTTTCTACTTCCTTTAGGTGTAAGGTTAGATTGTTTATTTGAGATTTTTCTTGTTTCTTGAAGTAAGCCTATATTGCTATGAATTCTCTCTTAGGACTGCTTTTGCTGTGTCCCACAGCTTTGGGTTCATTATGTTTTCATTTTTATTTGTCTCAAGGTATGTTTCCATTCTTCCCTGATCTCATTGTTAACCTATTCATTGTTTAGTATTATGTTATTTAGTCTTAATGTGTTTGTGTGTTTTTCTGTTTTTTTTTTTTTCCTTGTAATTGATTTTCAGTTTTATACCATTGTGGTCAGAGAAGACTTTAATATGATTTCTATCTTCTTAAGTTTATTGAGACTTGTTTTGTGGTCTATCATTTAGTCCCTTTTGGAAAATTTTCTATGTGCACTTGGAAAAAAATGTATATTCTGCTGCTTTGGTGTGAAATGCTCTAAAAATATCAATGAAATCCATCTGGTCTAATGTGTTATTTAAGGCTGTTGTTTCCTCAATAATTTTCTGTCTTGAAGATCTACCCATTGGTGTCAATGGGTGTTAAAGTATTTCACTATGACAGTATTACTATAAGTCTCTCCTTTTATGTCAGTCAATATTTGCTTTATACATGTAGGTGCTCCTATGCTGAGTGCATATATATTTACAAAGATTATATCTCCATGCTAAATTGATCCCTTTATCATTTTGAAATGAACTTGTCTCTAAATATAGTCTTTGATTTAAAGTCTATTTTGTCTGGTACCAGTATTGCTACACCAGCCTTTTGTTTGTTTGTTTCTATTTGCATAAAATATCTTTTTCCATCCCTGTACTTTCAGTCTCTGTGTGTCTTTTAATTTGAAATGAGTCTCATGTACTACTGGTTTAGCAGTGATGAACTCCTTTAGCTTTTTCTTGTCTGGGAAGCTTTTTATCTGTTTTCTGCTTCTAAATGATACCTTTGCAGGTTAAAGTAATATTGGTTATAGGTCTTTGCTTTTCATCACTTTGAATATTTTGTGCCAATCCTTTCTGGCTGCAAAATTTCATTAGAGAGATCAGCTTACAGTTTTATGGGATCTCCCTTTTAGGTTACTAACTGCTTTTTTCTCACTGATTTTAAAAGCTTTCTTTGTCTTTAATCTTTGCCATTTTAGTTATGATATGTCTTGGTATGGGCCTGTTTGGGTTCATCTTGTTTGGGACTGTGCTTCCTGGACTTGTAAGTCTATTTCCTTCACCAGGTAAGGGAAGTTTTCCATCGTTATTTTTTCAAATCAATTCTCAGTCCCTTGTTCACTCTCTTCTCCTTCTGGTACCCCTATGATATGAATGTTGTTATGCTTGATGTTGTCCCAGTGGTCCCTTAAACTATCCTAATTTTTTAATGATCTTCTTTTGCTATTTTGACTGGATGTTTTCTGCTACTTTCTCTTCCAAAAGGCTGAATTGATTCTCTATTACATCTAATCTGTCATTGATTTCTTCTAGTACATTCTTGTTTTCAGTTATTGTATTCTTCATTTCTTATCTTTTTATTGTTATGTCCTTTTTTATGCTTACCAACTCTTTGTTGAAATTCTCATTACTTTCCTTGTACATCCTTCTAACCAGTGTTATAAATTCCGTATCTGGTAGGTTTCTTGCTTCCATTTTATTTAGTTCTTTTTCTGGAACTTTGTTCCTTTCTTTCATTTAGGAAATGTTTCTTTGTCTCCTCATTTTGGCCACCTTTTTACATATGTTTCTATGTATTAGGTAGCTCTACTATGTCTCCCAGTCTTGGCTGGGTGGCCTTAAGTACTAGGTCCCCTGTGAAGACTGATGTTGCAATCTCCTTGTTTACCTGTGCTGGGTGCTCCAAAAGGGTCCCTTATGTGGATTGTATACAATTCAATTGTAATTAAGCCTTGACTACTGTTGGCACTTCAGTGAGAGGGATTGACTCTCAGGCTAACTAGCTGTGATGATTGGTCATACTCACAGTGTAGGTGCTGCCGTATGGAGACTGATCCCACAGAGGGGAGATTTTCCCCAATGAGCCTTGGTGCTTGCTGTGACCAACCTTTGGGTGTGCCACTTTGGTGCTCTGTTGTGGTTTGAACCCAGCTTCTGGATATGTTGGTTCTGGGACATCTTTGGAGGGTTTCTGTGCAGGCCAAGGACAACCATTACATGTGACTGGCCCAGGGTTACCTGGTAGGAGATAAAGTGATCCACAGTTGAACTTTCCCTGTGATGGACCTGGAGGCATGTGGGAGATGGCACACTGTGACCCAAGGCCTAAGGGCCTGCCAATGTTTGCTGGCTGCCAGTGAGGCCCAGTTGCTGAAAGAGCCTCCTGCAGTAAGGGACTTGGATGAAGTGAGGTCTCAGGGAGGTCCCAGGGTTGGGTGAGGTATTTACCAACTTAATGCAGATTAAGGTTTGATGCCAGTGCTGAGTCTGGAGCCACTCAGCAAAAAACTCAGAGCACACAAAGGCTAGCCAAAGCCTGAGAGTTGTCAAAGAAAGACTGTAGCATGGGCCAGGGCTGGCTGCCCATAGTCAAAAGTGCCTCTGTTGGTGTGTAAGTTGGGTGGGGCAGAGTCCCAGAGAGGCATCAGGGTAGAGTGAGCAGATTTCACCCGACCAATTCAGATTCAGGTTTGGCTGTGTGTGGTGAGGGTTCAATACAGGAAATATTATATCTACCCATAGGCTGCTTGGGAGGAGGGCTCACCACAGGGACAATGGTGGTTGTCTCTCTATCTCTTGCCCAGAAGTCACACGACTCAGCCTCTCCCTGAGTCTCAGGTACCTCCTGAGTCACTGTGCCTCTGCCGGAGCCCAGGGTTTGAGTGCCTTGGAGCGAGAGGGAGTTGTGCACGGGCCAAACTCTCTCTTTCTGGAGCTTCTGCCCCTCCTACCAGTCTGGATATGGCTTTGTTTTTATATCCTTAGTTATAGGACATCTGTTCATCTAGTCTTACAATGGTTCTCCTGGTTGATTGTTCTATAATTTAGTTAAAATTTTAATGTGGTCATGGGAGGAGGCAAGCACAGTGTTTACCTCTTCTAACTTCTTTACTGGAACTTCTTTTGACTCTCTTTTTTAAAACAGTCTTATTTATAGCTGAGGTTAAAGTTCAGGGCCCAATATTCCCAATATTGGCCCTATTTTGATATTTTTCTTTCTCTATAGTTGAAAATTTTGTTTTGGGCTGTCGTCAACATTTCAGACTTGGGAACTTAAGACATCATTAGTGCTGTAAAGTATGAGTAGCTCTAGTCACATTCACACTGATATCCCCTTCTGTAGTTTTTAAAATCAAGATGATTTTTATAAAGTTTCTACTGCACTAACTCAAATAAGCTTTACAGATCTGTTACATTTCAAACCAGTCACAAAATACATAAAACTAAAATTATACCAAAATACTTCAAAGAGAGAAAAAAAATAATATGAAAATAAACTCACATCTCCAATCTCTCAAAAGTTCAGTTTGTTTTTGTCATGGGATTTGGGTGGAAAGTCAGCTATTTGATCTGAATCAGTTCACTCATCCTGTTTTGCAATGAACAGTATGTGGGGACATGTCAAATCTGAATTAATATAGCATAAGGAACAAGAAGATAAGAAAGAAGAATTATTTTGTTTACATGAATCTATTCTGGTTTCAAGACAAAAAAACTAAATAAATGCAGTCTGACCTATGGCTAATATCTATTTATTTGTGATCCTAATCATCTTCTTGATCTAAGTTTCTAAGAATATAGGACTTAGGCTATTATATCATCATTGTGATACTCATTAAGATACATACTTTTATTAGTATTTTAAATCAATCTTTTGCTAATTTAAGTAAAAGACTTGGTAGCCAAATGTACTTAAATTGAGATCTATGCATTATGGGAAATGCATAATGACTTAAATAAAGACTTCAAACATGGTACTAATGACCCAACCAGACCCAGTAAGTATTGTTCCTCAGTAGGCCTTATTTATGACATGATCATTCATTGTTAAGCTATATTCCTCAAAAAAAAAAAAAGTTTAAAAAGAAGTTGAGTGTTTCAGCAGTGTATCAGTCTCCTACAGCTTTTTATTACAACAATATTTTTCTGCAGTGCCTTGCATAATAATGGTAGTAAAACATATCCCATGTTGCACTATGGAAAGCAATATTTTTAGTAAAGCAATGAGGCTCTAATAGAAAAAAATGACAATAACATCTTTATCCAAAGACTCTAAATATTTACTGGAACTCATGTTTCTAAAATATTTGTAATAACTACAACAACAATATTTACTATTGAGTGTTACTTTTTTTTCTAGATAATGCTACAAGTTTTACATAAATGATCTCCACTAAGCCTCACAGTACTTCTATGTGGTAAGCAACAATATTATTCCAACTTTAGAGGCAAGGAAAGTGAGGTTCAGGAGCCCAAGACCATAGAGCTACTCAGTTAAAGAGCCAGGATTAAAATTTATATTTTTCTCTTTCTATATCCCTTGATTTTAACCACTACTTTACTAAAGTGATTAATTGTGATATCAGAAGTGGCAGAGGGTTATTTATAACTTGCATTTTACTCTATTTAATCCATATTCTTGTGTACAACATTGAATCAAATAAAGGTACTGTTAATTCTATTTGGTAATGAGACAGACCAGATACTTGGATATGTAGATATCTGATCAGTCAATTAAGTCACAGTGGCCAATCTCGTAATTTATGGGAAAAAGCAGCCTGATGACTTCACAGAAGTTGTACTGTAATTCTTCATTTTCTTTTAAGTGGTAAATATACTGTCCTAACTGGTATTTTAGGAGGCAAAATTGCTGTTTTTTTTCTTGTATGAAGTACTTAGACCACCATTTTAGGAGGCATTTGAGGTTGGAAAGGTTGGTAAATTCTATTTCTGGCAGCACTGCAAATAGGTTCTGGCCCAGAAATTTATTTGAAGACAACAATCTTAAATTCAGCTTTGAGAACCAGGTACAATATAGGTTGTTTTACTTTTACATACTTATCTGGAAAAATGTTTTACCCCATAATTGTTTAATGACCTCTGTTTCTGCTGTCTAATCACTTTGCGGTTCTACCAAAAGACTCATCTTCACCTTGTATTTAATTGTCTATGAATTTCTTTATTTTCTCCCATTAGAATGCAAAATACACAAAGGCAGGGGAGGGTTACTCTAGTTTACAGTGGTATTCTCTGTAGTTGTCATGGTGTCTTGAACAGAGTCATCACTCAGTATTTTTTGAGTGAATGAATGAGATAGCAAAGACACATTCACTGCTTCTGAGCAAAGAGTGTTTCTTTTTTTTAAAAGAGGGAGTTGCCATCCAAAGTGTAGAACATGGAGTGTCATGAGCAAGAACATGCAGTGATTCTCAACCCTGGATTCACCTTAAAATCACCTAAGAAGCTTTTGAAAATATTTTGAAAAAATGCCTGGGCCCACACCGAACTGAGACTGAATATCAGGGGGTAAATCAGATTTGGTGAGGTTTGATAATTTATTTTGTTGAGCATATAAATCACATAGGGAGCTTGTTAAAATGTATATTCTGATTCAGTGGGTTTGGGGTAGAGCCTGAGATTCTGCATTTATTAAAAACACTACAGTGATGCCTATGCTACTGATTTATGAGTCATAGATTATATATCAAAGAGCTACAGGAGAAGTAACCACAAGGTTTAGACGTGCTTATGTGCCTTGAGGGTCAAGAGATGTTTAAGGTCAGAGAGGTGAGCTGGGTAAATAATTACTTGGTGTATGTTAGGCATTGAGCTAAGAGATTATAAGCACTATCTCATGTCTAAGAAGAGCAGGAGTGGGATGGTATTTATAGCGAGGTGGATTGTTTTAGGGGTAGAAAGCATAACATTGGCCTAGGCTCTCTGAGGTATTTTCTGAGTAACTCAAATATCACATTTTCTGTTGCTCAAAAAAGCATGCATTCTGGATCTATACTAAATATTCAGGTAAAGATTGGAAAAATAATTAAATATTTGGATATTTTCAAATATTAATATTGAGCATGGGTAGACACAGAGCACAGTGTGTGTTTTTATGATTTAGGGCCTCAGTAAGCATTTGTTGTGCGATTATAATTTATTTGCTCAAATCTTGACATCTAAAAGAAACAATTCCCTATTCAATATAACATTGGAGGTCCTAGCGAGTGCAATCAGGCAAGAGAAAGTTATAAAAGGCATCTAAATAGAAAACAAAGATGTCAAACTGTCACTATTTGCAGATGACATGATTCTCTGTATAGAAAACACTAAAGACTCCTCAAGAACACTAATGGAAACAATAAGCAAATACAGTAAAGTTTCTGGATGCAAAATCAATGTTCAAAAATCCAAAAGCGTTCCTATACTCTAATAATGAAGTGTCAGAAAAAAGAAGTGGAAAAAATGATTCCTTTTGCAATTGCAATGAAAAGAATAAAATATCCAGGAATAAATCTAATGAAACATGTGAAGGACCTATATGATAAAAACTATAAGACCCTATTAAAAGAAATCGAAGAAGATACAAAGAAATAGAAAGGTATTACGTGTTCTTGGGTTGGAAGAATCAACAAAGTTAAAATGACAATATTACCTAATGCATTATACAGATTTAATGCAATCCTTGTCAAAATCCAATTGGCACTTTTTAAAGAAATAGAACAAAAAAAATCAGACTTGTATGAAAGCACAAAAGACCTCAAATTGCCAAAGCCATCCTGAAAAAAAAGAACGAGGCTAGAGGCATCACTCTGCCTGACTTCAAATTATACTACAAAGTGACAGTAATCAAAACAGCATGGTATTGGCAGAAAAACAGACACACGGACCAGTGGAACAGAATTGAGACTCCAGAAGTAAACCCATATTTATATGGACAAATAATTTTTGACAAAAAAGCCAAAAACATACAGTGAAGAATGGAAAATCTCTTCAAAAAATGGTGCTGGGAAAACTGGAAAGCCACCTGCAAAAGAATGAAACTGGACTGTTATTTATCACCACATACCACAATTAACTCAAAATGCATTAAGGATCTGAATAAGACCTGAAACAATAAAATGCATAGAAGAAAACATAGGAACTTGAGGACCTTGGACTTAAAGAGGATTTTATGAATTTGACCTCAAAAGTAAGGGAAGTATAAGCTAAAATAAATGAATAGGACTACATCAAGCCAAAGCAAAAGAAGCCATCAACAAGGTAAAGAGACCACCATCCCAATTGGAGAAGATATTTGCAAGCAACACCTCTGTTAAGGGCCTAATATCTAAAATATACAAAGAACTCATACAACTCAACAACAACAACAACAAAACAAGCAATCCAATCAAAAAATGGGCAGAGGACCTGTACAGACACTTCTCCCAAGAAGACATATAAATGGCCAACAAATATATAAAAAGATGCTTAACATTGCTAACTATTACAGAAATGAAAATCAAAACCACAATGAGATACCATCTCACACTTGTTAGAATAGCTATAATCAACAGAACAAGTAGTAACAAATGTTGGATAGGATGTGGAGAAAAAGGAACCCTTGTACACTGCTGGTGGGACTGCAAACTGGTACAGCCATTATGGAAAACAATATGGAGTTTCCTCAAAAAACTAAAATGGATCTACCATATGATCCAGCAATCCATCTCCTGGGTATTTATCCCAAAGACTTGAAAACATATATCAGAAAAGATATTTGCACACTGATGTTCATAGCAGTTTTATACATGGTGGCCAAGACATGGAAGCAACCAAGTGTCCTACGATAAATGATTAGATAAAGAAGCCATGGCACATATATACAATGGAATATTACTCAGCCATAAGAAAAGAGGAAATACTGCCATTTGTGACAATATGGATGGACTTTGAGATAATCATGCTAAGCGCAACAAGCCAGACCTATAAGCAACAAACAAATAGGACAAACAGAGACTTATGGACATAGACAATAGACTAGTGGTTACTGGAGGGGACGGGAGAGGGATACTGGAGAGGTAGATGGGGTAAAAGGGGTCAAATATGTGGTGACAGAAAGAAATCTAACTATGGGAGGTGAACATATAATGTAAATGTATATATGCTTTACTGTTAAAATGTATAGCTAAAACTTACTGGATTGCATTAACCAATGTAACCATTAAAAATTAATTTAAATAAATAAATAAATAATAAATAAATAAATAAATGAAACAGTTCCCTGTATAGGAAACCAAACATGTGATAAGTGTCATTCATTTTATAAATTTTATGGGTTACTAGTTTCTTGGAATAATAATTAATGCAGGACAACAGAATCATAAATGATAACTTGGATTCACATTTCTATGTATAAAACTCTGCAGCGTGAACTTCACAGCAAAGGGAATGAACCCCCAACTGCATGCATATCATATCACTTTCAAATATCAGATTTTCAAACTCTCTCTCATTGGCTTATCATCTGTGTCTTTGTCATTTTTTCTTTCTTTTTATTTACAAAGTCACATACTGGATCACATTCTCATTCTCTTTTCTGTATTTTGTACACATACCTTTGTAACTTTGAGTCCTTGTATGAGTCTATATGTAGGATAAATTCCAGTTTGGTGGGAAATTGGTAGGCCATTGAGTATATGCAACTTTTAAGGGGATTTTTCTTCTTGGCCCTTTTTCTTAGGTAAGCAGACATTCTGTTCTATTTATAATTATGTAAATTCCCAAATTTTTATGGACAGCATTGCACTGAGTTTGCATAAGAACTTTACTCTCTTTCATAATTTTTAAAAGTTATTACGCATTTAAACATTTTAGTTACTTTCATTATGCATATGCTTATATGCACTTTTAGTGAAATGTAGAAAAGTGATCATATACATGCTGCCGCTATGTGGTCTTCTTGTCTGTTCTCCTTTAGTCAACTGACCCTCTTCTGAGGCTTTCATTCTTCTCATTAATGCCTCCCCTGGCAGTATTCTCCTTAACTCATCCTAATCTGTCTTTAGATCTGTCTTTACATTTACATTTTAATTACTTTATAATTTACATCATACTGTGTACTTTTTTCATTCATTTCATTCTCTTATATTTCCTCCCTACCCACTTGCTACCACATTTTCCTCCTCTGGTGGAACAAAACCTCTTCTAAGGGTGTGATGACTTTTGCTACTTCAATTTGTTTTGGGCCCTGCTGCCAGCTAAACACACTCTTTTTTTATCTACTAGTCCTTGTGTATTGTGCATTTGTTACATGTGTTGCACTATTATGGAACATATGGTAACTTGTTTTAGCAGTTGTCATAGAGTGGAGTACACATGTGAAACGTTTTGTTATATGAGAAGAATTCAGAGTAAGCTAGAACTTGTCTTAGCCCAATTCCACGTCAATTTTGTGTCTCTGTGTTATTGACTCAATTGTTAAATCTATTTTCTCACTGCTCTCTTGCTGAAATAGTTCTCACCTCAGGATGTTTGCTTACATGGCTTTCATACAAATCAATTCAGATTAAGTTAGGATCAGACAAAAGGTAGTTTCAGGAATAAAAAGGAAATCTTTATTAAAACATGCTACCCGTATTTGAGAAAATTCATGGACAGGAAGACATAATACTTTAAGAATGCACTTTGAAAAGTTAGAGAAAAATATTTACCTTCAGAATTGGCAGTGAAAGGCCTAAATGCCCACTGTGATTTGGGCATGATAAGCATCATGATATTAAACTTTCTCAAAGTCGGTAGGAAACATAATTTTTAACATTAATTTTTTGCATAACATAGGGATGTGTGTGTATGTAGAGGGACAGAACAAAAAAGAGAAATTTGCTTAGAGATAATCTAGATGATACCATAAGATTTTATTAATGAAATACATTTTGGCTAGGGAAATCATTGTTTTATATTTCAAAATTAATTATAATGCTTTACAGTCCTAATATGTTGATTTTTGGTTTGTGAGATATTTTAGTATTTTTTCAACCTGAGCTTGTTAATTTTGGGGAGTTCGATTTTGTTTCATCATTATTATTTTTATCAAAATAGTGTAAGGGCATCTTCCTGACCAAGTTATTATTTTTATAAATGGCTCCTCAAAGCAGAATTTTTTCAAGCTCCATTTAAATACTATAAAAACTGACTGGAGACTAGAGTTTAATTGGACTCAAATAAATAGAAATATATTCAAGTTACATGTTCAGAAGCACACTGCTTTTTGAAGATATCTAAGACAAAATAAATTACATTTTAGGGAAGTGCAAAAAGATTTTTTATTTTTTAATTAATTAATTATTTTTACTTAAAAAAATAATTAATTTATTTTTTATGGTGACATTGGTTAACAAAATCCAATAAGTTTCAGCTGTACACTTTAACAGTAAGGCATATATATATATATATATATATATATATATATATATATATATATTTACACTGTGTGTTCACCTCCCATAGTTAGATTTCTTTCTGTCACCACATATTTGACCCCCTTTATCCCGTCTACCTCATCCCTCTTCCCCCACTCTCTACCCTTTGGTAGCCACTAGTCTATAGTCCATGTCTATGAGTCTCTGTTTGTTTGTCCTCCTAATTTGTTGCTTTTAGGTTTATATCTCCCATGTAAGTGATATCATGTGATTTTCAACTTTTTCTGTCTGGCTTATTGAGCTTGGTATGATTATCTCAAGGTCCATCCATGTTGTCATAAATGGCAGTATTTCATCTCTTCTTATGGCTGAGTAATATTCCATTGTATATATGTACCACTACTTCAGTTGCCTCCATGTCCTGGCCACTGTGAATAATGCTACTATAAACTTCAGTGTAGAAATATCTTTTTGGATATGGGTTTTCAAGAAGATTTTTTTAAATAAATGAATTATTCAAGTCCTATTAGGATGTGCTTCCTAAAAATTTTACAATCTACTCTTCCAGTAGAAAAACAACTTTTGATTGATGATTTGCTGTCTGCATGGTCTCAACTCTCCCTTTTTTTTTTCATAGCAGTTACTGAGTGAGGGCAGTATGTTATGAGAAATTGCAATAGAGAGGAGGCATCGTTAAAGTCACAAGTTGCCTGACAGAAAAGAAGTATAGCTTTATCCTTTCTTGACCCACTGATTCCCTTTCCAAAGAAATAAAATGTTATTGACACCAAAATGTCATCACTTTCTTTTTTTTCACCATTATTCACACCAAGACAGGAACAAAGGAATTGGCTCAGCTAGCTTCCTTGCATTACATATGTTCTGTTCTTACTGTATATTTGTTTGCTTTAGCTTTACTACTATTTCCTCTTTATATAATGTGTAAACATTACCCAGAGAAACTTGGGCAGTAGTAAATCAAAACACTCTTTTACCCAAAGATGTTCACAAAAATTTAAAAATAAGAAAGACAATTCCTAATTCTAGTGCAGCAGCTCAGCACAAATACAGGTGAGCCCAGACTTTCAAATACTTATTTAGAAAGGATACATATAAAAAAAAAAGGCCTCTGAGCCTTGACATTCTACTCCCAGGCTGTTTTTTTTTTTTTTTTTTTTTTTTTTTTTTTTTTTTTTTTTTTTTTTTTTTTTTTTTTTTTTTTTTTTTTTTTTTTTTTTTTTTTTTTACTACAAGTATGTTATTTAGAACTTTGGGAGTTATTCAGGTTCAGCTGTGAATAGCAGGATAATTTAGGAGAGCAGACTCCAAGACAAAATCTCAGGAAAGCCCAGCCTCTCTGTGGTCGGTCTCTTGTTAAAGGTTTTGTTTTCTTCCTCATACTGTGTTACTGCTTTCACTTTAATTTGTCAGTACTACCTGATTAGGGACAGAGGATATAGATTTCGAAAATGAATGTATGTCTGAGAATATTAGTCACATTTTCATGTGAATTAGTTCAATAATATACATTGTTCCTGGTTAACTGGCTAGAACCAGCCACTCTGTTTTATTAGAGTAAGTAGAACAGTTGACTTGAACAATATGGGTTGAAGTGTGTGTGTCCACTTATGGATTTTTTTTTTCAATAAGTATACACTCAAACCACTGTTCCTGAGTTTCGCATCCATGGATTCAACCAATCACAATTAAAAACAGTATTTTCCCCCGTGGTTGGGAATCCATGGATGTGGAGGACCAAAAATATGCATTGTTCTAACCCTGCCTTCTTCAAGGGTCAACTGTACATATATCATCTATGTTTCTCAGATGAACCCCGACTAATACAACCATTTAGTCATAATCCCTACTATCCAAGTAAAATCAGGATAGCTTCTAAGGCATGATTCTTCCTGGCTCTTCCTTGACCTTGCCACAAAATTTATAGTGTACAGTGTATTTTTGTTGGTTGTTGTGACAACCCGATGTTGTGGAGTAGAAAAATTCATACTCACCAACTATGCTGCTGGAGACCAGCAGATATAAAGGATCATATTCTCCTGTTAAAGATGTAGCCTTATTCCCCCCACTAACCAGTCAGTTGTTTCAAAATAATTTGATATTTCATCATTTACACACTAATTTTAAATATCATGTTTGATACTAAATTTTCAATTCATTAGCATTTATTTTGGACTTTCGCTACTGTGTCTGTCTCTTTATTCATGGCAAAAACATTTTAATTACTTGAGATTTATAATACATTTGACCATATGTGGTAAAACTCACCATTACCCTTGTGGGTATTATCTTGAGTATTCTCCTGGATATCCATATCTTCATGTGCTTATTTTCTCGTCTTTGATCTTGAAAATCAGCTTAGCTGGTTCCAAAAATATCCATTCAGTATTTTTATTGAGATTATGTTATATGTATAGTTAAGGATTTATTTTTTTCTACCCATGAATAATAGATAAGATATACATTTAAATTTATTTATATGTATTCAACTATTTTATGTTTCTAGCAAAGTTTTAAATATTTCTCCTTGTGTATTATTTATCATTTTTCTAGATGTTTTATCTTTTAATTTTTAATTGCCTCCATAGCTATATTTATATTACTTTTCTAATTCCTTTATATATTTGTTCCTTCTCTATATTACACTTGACTAGACTAACAAGAGGTTTATATGTTTTATTGAAATTTTCACAGAACTACCTCTTGTAATGTTTATTTTCCCTTCTGTCCCCTAAATCATAAGTTTCTGATTTAATCTTTACTGATTCTTTATGTCTGTTTTCCTTGGCTCTGTTTTGTCCTTTGGTAGCTTTCTGAATTAAAGTCTAAGTAATACATGTTTTCTTTCTTCATATTTAATAGAAAGAACATTTGTAGCTATAAATTATTATGAGTACAGCTATGGGGATATTCCATACTTTTGATATGTTGTTATTTTCTAAATCACCAAATTTCTAAATCATTGGTACTTAGTTTCTA
Organism: Eidolon dupreanum; assembly: GCA_028627145.1. Classification (NCBI taxonomy): domain Eukaryota; kingdom Metazoa; phylum Chordata; class Mammalia; order Chiroptera; family Pteropodidae; genus Eidolon; species Eidolon dupreanum. The sequence continues at coordinate 68,884,064 of CM053505.1, forward strand.
AATCATTTGTATAATTAAAGCAACTGTTATTTTCTTCTTTGAGCAATAAGTTACTTAGAAGTGCGTTTCTTATTTATATAATTCAATTTTCTTGACTTTTTGATTATTCCTACTTTATTGCATTGTGGTTGGAGAATGTGATCTATATATTTTGTGTTTTGGGGAAATGATCACAGTCTAATTGGTCAGAAGGATGTTGTACTTTATTGTGTAAAGTACAATGTTCAGTATCTAACTAATAAATCATCTTATTACTGTTCTTATATTATTTATCTTTTAATTTTTTTTGTGCATTTGACAAACATAACTTAAAAATCTGACTACCATTTGCTAAATACAGTGAGGCAAATTTCATAAACCTTCCATGCTTTATTATTTAATTGAGCCCAGCTCATGAACTGTTATGAAGGTTATATGGTTTAGTGTACATATAGCATTTCTCATGTTGTTTAGAATATAGTAAGTGCTTTTATCTAGTAACTATTTATATTTTTGCCATGGTCTTGTTTTGATTTTTAACCCAATATGAAGATCTTTGTTTTCTTATTGGTAAATTTAAATCTTTAAGGTTTGTTGTTTTAATATTTTGCCTTTTTCTTTCTTTCTTTCTTTCTTTCTTTCTTTCTTTCTTTCTTTCTTTCTTTCTTTCTTTCTTTCTTTCTCTCTCTCTCTCTCTCTCTCTCTCTCTCTCTCTCTCTCTCTCTCTTTCTCTCTCTCTCTCTCTCTCCCTTCCTTCCTTCCTTCCTTCCTTTTCTTTTTCCTTCCTTTTGCTTTCTTGCTTTCCTTCTTTCTCCTTTCTGAAACTCTTTTTCTCATTCTATAGTTATCTATATTTTACCGTATAGAGCATGCTTTGAAATTTTTTTCAGTTATTTCAAATATATACAGTATGTTTACATTTAAGCACTATTTAAATATGAAACTTAGGTGTGGGGGTGGACTAGAAGAGGAATGATGACTAGATGAGAATGAATCAGGGAGGTCTCGGACAGAATTAAGTAGTGTCTTAAAACCTCAACCAAGTGATTCTCTCAATATGGTAAAAAGATGTGTGTACTTTAAAACAATTGTGTGGGGTTTCTGTTGCAAAAGACAGAATATGTTATTTTATATGACACTGTGAATTCTTTGGTACAGTCTGGAGTAGACTATTCTCAACTGGTAAGTCCATTTCACAAAAGTAGCTTTTCTAGTCCCTCCTTGAAATTGCCTGTATGTTTTGAAAAGAACAGTTTATTTTCCTTCAATTACTTGGGCTTTGGCATACTTTTTCTAAGGGTTTGTAGGTTTCCTTCCTTTTGAAGAGTTGACATGAGCAAATAGTTCTAATTTTTTAAAACCATCTTGATAATAATCCTGATGCTTACATACCACTTCATAATTTATCTCATTTGATGCTTATGTTAATATCATAAAATAAGAAGGGCAGATATGATTATTCTTTTTTTTAGTAAAGAAACAGAGGCTCAGAGAAATAACTTCAACAGTTGTTTTTTGGTAACTAATAGAAGGATTAATTGGTACTAGAATTTTTCACCACTCTTACACATGCTATCTTTTAGAAGACCATCATCACTCATCACTCAGGCAAGAAATTCAAGAGATACTTGACATGATTGAAAATGGTCAGAAACCTAGGCTAGGAATGACAAGATTTTGCTTAATTACTACCTCTATGCTTTTGCTTTAACATTCTCCTATCTGCTCTCCAAGTTCTGGTCATTATCTCTCTCTGTGTGCTGGGCTTAAAATCTATCACCAAGAAATCTCAAACATTGTTAACCTTGGGCTACTCAGAATACTACATCATTGTTCTTACTTTTTCACATATTTATTTTACATTCATATTTCCATTGTGAACCATTCTAGGGCAGGTACTATAGATGAAAAGTGTCAAGGGCCAGACATGCTGAAGTCTCCTAGTTTTACACCATGGCATGGGGAAAGTGACAGACTAAAGTAGTTCAGGATATTATTCCTCCATTTCTCAGAATGTGACTTAGATACACTGTCATTTAACCTTCTGTTTCCTGTTTCACATCTGTAATACATAACAATGAATATTTATTGAAAGCTTACTAGGTGCCAGATGCTTCGAGTATATTCTTTAATCCTTACAATAAATTTGCACGGTAGGTTTTAGTTTTCCTCTTATTACAAACAAGGAAACTAGAATTCAAAACGTTAAGTGGTTTATTCAAGATTACACAGCAGATGGTAGAGCGTAGAATTTAAGCCAGATCTTTCTGAATTGATATCTCACAATGTTTCCAAAATACCAAAGAGTGTCGCAATAATACCGACTTCTCAGTGTTATAATTAGGAGTGGACAAAACTAGGCTTGCAAATGACTTATTACAATGCTATGTTTATTTCTCTTTTCCTCATCATTGTGCCCTACATCCACAACCCAGTTTTAGGAAACTTTTTAAAAGTATAGCCTGGTGAACAAAAGCTGTTGATGTTCAATTCTGTTTCATTCTTTTGCCTCAATAGAGTTTTCAGCAATAGAATATTATCTGAAAATTACAGGTAGGAAAATAGTTGCCTCCAGAATTAAGATTTTCTTGCCATATTTCATTGATTCTGAAATGCATATTTTTCACATTTTAACAGCTCTGACATCAAGATGGACCTTACAATTGGTAGTGTCTTAAAATTATAATTGGCAGTGTTTTCTTCTTTCTTAGTGGCACATAGAATGATAGCATATCTGAGAATCAATGAAGTATGATATGTACAAGTCAATACATTATCAGCATATGGTATGTTTTCTGGAATATAACCTCTTTATAGAAGTTGTCAAGAAATTATAGAAATAAAATTACATGCGAAATTACTTTATTGATAAGGAAACTGAAGCCTAAAAAGGGTGATTTTTCTAAGTTCATTGAACTCTAAGGTGGCAGAGCCAAGACTAGAATATAACTCTCCTAACTAGTGTTACACCACAATTTTTCTCCTTGTTTGATCCCTGGAGAAGTTGCATATTAATACAGTTGTACTCCCTTTCTCTGACCAGTGAGAAATATGTTAATTCTTATTGGTTTTATAGGCACATATACCATATCAACTCTGAATTACAAACATAGGGTGGCTCTCAACATTCTGAGTGGAAGCATTCTGTTTCTGGTTCTCACAAACAGAAGTCTTTCTCTCTCTTTTTCTGAGCATTGGTGAATTTAATCCTTTCCTGTCCCTACCTATTGACACTTTTGCATTTGATTCCTCTTATCTCCTGTCTTTGTGTCTGAGTTCAACTCATTACTCACCTTTTGTATTATTTCCTACCAAAAAAATAATCCATTTCTAGTTTATCTCAAATGGACACTTACAAAGTTTCTTCATAAAGTACAAGTGGTATACATATTTAGCATAACAACAGACAGGAAGCCATTAATCATATTTTTTTAATGTTTCTACTCTTTTCAACCTTCTCACCACCTGTTTAAAACTTTGAACCTAGTACTTGCTCAGTAAACTCTTGCCAACCCAAAACTAAGATTACCAGTGGACCTAAGCTACGTCTCTCTCTCTCTCTCTCACTCTCTCTCTCGCTCTCTCTCTCTCTCTCCCCTAAATCAACAGCCAAAAGCAGTACCTAGCATATTGCTTGATATATCCTAGGCACTCAGTAAATAATAATTTATTTCTCATTTTCTAAGCAACTATATCCACATAATAGTTTATAGCTGTGGACTGAGGCTTTGATATTGGCTCCTACCTTATTGAGGACTCCATTAGTTCTTTGTCAGATACTTTATGCATACATCACATTTATGGCTTATCAACTTATGGAATATTAGAATAGAAAGAAAATATGAATAATCATTAAATCCAATGTCCTTATTGTATAGGTGAGGGCCCATGTTGTATTTATGTCTTGATAAAATTAGGCCATTCCACGTGATTTTCATTATTCAGCAATTAGAAGAACCCCTCCCCACCAAACCATGAAATTCTCAATGTTTATAAATATCCTAACTTCTAAGATATGGCCTGTTTTCCAATTTTAGACTAAATGTCTGATGTCAGTGTGATATAGAAGAAAGAAAAAAGTCTCTGCCTTTAAGAACCATATAACTCTGAAAAGTTAGGATAATACCACATTTCTCTTGTGGTTGTTATGAGCTCATGTTCATAACACAAATTATAGTGCTAGCAATAAATACTAGTTTGCTCTCCATTCCTTTCTTCTCTCAACTACAGGCTTTTTTTGATCTCTAGCTAACTGTTTATCTCTTTTTCTATCCTTGTGTGTTAATCAAAAGCCTTGACTAATGTTGGTTTGGAGCCTTGTTTGAGAATCTATGCCACCCTGCTTTTTACCAGGGCATGACAGAGGGCCAATTGTACTGTGGGTAGAAACTCTTGAAGTATTGTAAATAAGTGAGGTATGCCAATATGAATGTTGTAATTATGGAGGGTGGGTAGGGGACATAAGGATGAAGGTAGGAAAGAATAGACTCTATAAGAAGCATTATTGTAGTCAAGACATAATCACACTCAAAGCCAGTTATTTACCTATATTTTCCTTTGCCACTTCACAGATTTGAAACAGCAGTTCTCACTGTGGTCTGAGGAGGCCTAGGGGTCTCTGAGTCCCTTTCAGGGGATCTGCAATGTCTTTTCCTTTCCACTTACATATCTGTTTTTGCAACCAATTGAATGCAAAAACAAATATGAAAATCCTCCTGTCATCTATTAAGTCATACATATGAGAGTTGTAAAAATGTGAAAAAATGCCATTCTCGTCATCATTTTTTTCTTTTGAAAATATAGTTACTTTTCATAGAAATGCTATCTATGTTAATACATAATAGGTTTATTATTGTTTTTTTAAACTGAAAAATAAATATATTTTTAAATTTCACAACTAAAAGTTTTAATATTGTAAATATTGATAGCTATAATCCACATAAATGAAAATCTATTTGGAGTCCTCAATAATTTTTAAGAGTATAAAGAGTTTCTAAGACCAAAATACTGAGAACTACTGGTTTAGATGAAAGACATTAGATTACAATATTATAGTTATTTTGCAAATTTCTCTGTATTAGAAATCAGAGAATTACTACTCATAAGTCAAATGCAGGCTTCCTTTTATTCTTGTAAATGAAGTTTTGTTAGAACACAACATACTCACTTTTTATGTATTGTCTATGGCTGCTTCAGTGCTACAGTGGCAGAGTTGATTTGTTGAGACAAAGACTATATGACTCAAAAAGCTTAAAATATTTACTATCTGCCCCTTATTTTAAAAAGAGTGCTGATTCTGCTCTATAATATAGAATATCTCTGTATAATTTTTTAAAGCAAAATGTATTTATCTTCTATGATTCATTCCAGTATTCTCCTTACCTATACATATCAAATCAATCCTGATGATGAATAAAGATATAGGCGATAAAGATACATTGCACAAAATCACTCAATAAATATTTACTGAAAATCTACCATGTTCAAGAAACTGTGTCAAGTAGTAAGGCTGTAGTGTTGAACAAAATAGACATTGATATTATCCTCATGAAGGTGATGTTTCGTATACTCAAGCTTATTTTTGCTTTATTTATTAAGATTAGATGACTCCTAACTTGAATATACTATGGCTATATGAACCTTTGTCTAGAGTAGAAACAATGACAACTGTTAGAAATATGCAGATTTTCTGATTGATTGTAGCCTTTTGAATGGAGGTCTATCAAATTTCTATTTAGAGAACATATGACATTTGGATCCAGTGGGGATGCGATAGACATGAGTTCTAGGAGGATTTAGATTAACTATTAGTTCAACACAAATTTATTAAGAAACCTTTGCATATTAAATACTGTGCTGGTATATGACTCCCATCCTCTTATGTTTATCGAGTAATTAGAATGTGTCATATTACAGTTAGAAAAAGGGAGATGGAATTGTTGTTGTTGTTGTTATTATTATTATTATTATTATTATTATATTGAGATACTATTATCTGAATTCTAGTCCTTCAGTGAACTGTGTAGATGGCCATAGAAAAAGGATTGCTATTTTTCTTTTTTTGCTCAGTGCCCAGAATAACATGACAATGACTTTATTTCATATCTTTTTTCTTGAGTTTCAAAGCTGGACTTCAATTACAGGAGGAGTCTTATTTACAGAGCAATTTCAATTTAGAAGAGATTCAGCTTGTTCAAATCTAAAATTGAGGAGCTGAGAGGTTAAGTGGTTTGCCTAAGATAATACACCTCGCTTATGGAAGACTGGGAACTAGAATTTCAGACATGAGCTCTTTTCCATTGAACCACACTATTTTCTCTCCTTTCTAAGGTGTTTACTGTGAAAGAGACACAAATATGGCATGTAATCTACTGCCTTGTCAGGAGGAAAATTTAAAATTAAAATCCACCAAAGTTGAGATCACGTCTCAGTGGTTAAGAATAATTCTTTGATATTTTAATTCGTGGGAAAAGTAGATTCCTAAAGCAGTGACAAAGAGAGGCAAAAAATAAGCATTACTTTATGGATTGGGATAATTGAGGGGAGGAGGGAGAGGTAGGAGTCAAAAAAGTATATGAGCACATGACTGGAAAACCAACTAGGAGTAACACTGTTTTTTTGTGTTTGTAACTAAAGAACCAATTCAAATTTGACTCCGGGAAGTACCTTAGTGTCTTTAAGCTTCAGGTTTCCTATATGTAAAAATAAAGCTAATAAATATGCCTACCTCATAGGACTGTTATAAGGATTAGAAATGATAATTGCAAAACACTTAGTTCCTGATATAAAGTAAGCATTCAATTAAAAGTGAATATTATCACTAGTGTGAATTAATTTTGCTGTGATCACATTTAATTATCCAAATATAATTAGGTTTATACATAAAGATAGTGGCCTGGCAACTCTGATACTCCAGGATAGTCTGCATCTTCTTTTTCAAATGGCTAGGCGTTTCATACCTCCATGAAGGTGTTGCAAGGAACCCTGGGGAAAAGGTACATTGACAAATGGATTCAGTGATATGATCTCATTGACAAATGGTTATAAACTCTAAATTGGCCTTTTGGCTTTTATATAAAAAAGGAATAATAAATCATAAAGGAATTTATAAGTAAGTAGTATGTCATCTCCATGCTTCTTATTAGAAGAATACATCATTACAATCTTATTCTTTTTGCCTTATAGAGTAGGCATTTTTATTTGTGCTACTTTTCACAGACAAATAAAATCTGGTTATAGGTTGGGAAGGGGAATGTTGGAGCAGTCTTTTTTTATATAAAATTAATTTTTTATTAAAATATAGTTGACATACCTTATTATATTAGTTTCAGGTGTACAACATACTAATTCAACATTTATATACCTTACAATGTGATCTCCATTGTAAGTGTAGTAACTATGTGTTGCCTTATAAAGTCATGATATCAGTGACTATATTTTCTGTGCTACACATTTCGACCCCATGACTATTTATTTTATAACTGGAAGTTTTTATTAGAGAGTAGGATTTCTTGCTGAACTCATACTTCAAGATCTGTATATAAGACCTGCTCTGCTAAGCAATCACTTACCTCAACAAAATCAATGAAGAGGCTTCCAGAAACACATTTATGGTGACTCCTAATAATTTGATGACCAGGAAAATAATCCAATTGATATTCTAACGAACATTTATTGAGTACCTACTAAATGTTTGGCACTGTGCTAAACAGTGGAGAATCAGACCCAGCTATTTTCCTTAAAGCAGCACATTAATTTATTCCTTCAAAAAATATTGTAGGTGTGTTGATTGCCTTCTACGTGCTACGTGCAGGACATATAATAGTGAACAAGATGAATCTTGTTCACCCCTTATAAAGAAGTTGCAATCTAATGGGAGAGACACATTTAGTCAAACAAATGTATAGTGGTGCACGCTACAAGGAAAGAGTGCTTTGGTGTACTGAGAGCACATAGGAGGGAAACCCAACCTAACTTATGAAGGCTTCCCTGAGAAACTGACTTTTGCCTTAAGATTTGATGGATGGGTAAGTGTTAACTAGATATAAGAAAGAAAGGGCCTCATGTGATAGGCAGGGACAGCGTGTGCAAAGACAGTGTAGCAAAATGAATTACAGACAATTTGAAGAGCTAAAGGGTCAATATGGGTGAAAATCAAATAACAATGGAGAACACACTATAAAATTAGGCCAGAGAGGTGGGTACAAATGGGGTCATACAGGTTCTTGTAAGTCATGGAAAAGAGTTTGGATTTTGCTTTATAAGCACAGAAAGAAGCCATTTAAGAGTTTTAAGCCACAAAGCATGATGTGATTTTTTATTTTAAAATAATAATTTTAAATCATAAATATAGAATCTCTTTGTGGGCTAATGTGCAAAGAGGAATACCAGGTAGGGGCCTATACAGTTCAGACAATAAATGATAGTGATCTTAATGAGGTTGGTAGCAATGGAGGTGGAAAGTGAGGGATCAGGGCTGTTCTTTCTAAATCTTACTGAGTTTTTCTCATCAAGAAATCCTCTATTAAGACAACCTGGCTTAGTAATTCCTCCAGCCTGAGGAGGTGTTCTTGCTTCCTGACATTACTGTGCCTGTGATACCTCAGTAATACTTTCTGCCTTTTCAGTACTCTGATGCACATTTTTACATTAAATTTTCTTCTGACAGATTCATTGATTAAATACAATAAAATTTGCTTTGAATTTGAACAAAGTACTCAAAACTGTAATCCAGTATGTTAGGACCAGTAACTTTAAAGTCATTATAGATACTCCAATTCCGCTAACTGTAATTTAAGAAAAAGAATATTTAAAATTCAAAATGGCAAAATCAGGGCTGATATTCAGATTTTAGAGCTGGTAGAGGAAAAAGAAATTTCATTCAATTCTTACTACTCTCCATGTATTTTTTAAGGTGAGAAAAAACCAGAAATCCAGAGATGTTATTAATTTGTCAAAGATCACAGAGGTGCATAGTTAGCAGAGGCAGTTCAATTGCAAATTTTCTTCCTTGAAACTGAGAATGAGCATGATAGCATACTTAAACTATATTTTATATCTTGAGAACATTATGATTTTCTATACAATATACTGATTATACATTAACACGTTCTAAAAATGTAGTTTATGTTGAAATATAAAATATTGAGAAATAGAAAAACTCTAGTAAGGGAGAGACTAAAAGGCAAAAACAAGAATGAGACATAAAATGGAGCCAGGGATGAGTTTAATAAAAATAATGCATACTTCAGTGTCCTTACATGCTGGCTGTGGGTGAACTGAAGCTTTGACTCCAAGCTTTCTAAGTATTTTCTCAAAGAAGGAAAATCTCAACTGGATCAGCTATGTCAGTGGTTCTCAACTCTGGCTGTGCATTAGAATCACTTGGGGAGACCTAAAATGTTGATTACCAGGCCAAATAAGACAGGGTGTATCAGAATCTTTCGGGGTTGTATCCAAATTTCAAGATTAAAAAAAAATCTCCTCAAGTAGTTCTAATGTGTAGCCAGGGTTGAAAGCCATTGAGATATTTGGTCCACAGTGATCCACCATCACCTACTTGTAAAACAAAAATAAACAACCAAAATCTAACTTACATTCCTTGAAGAAACACCCCTATTCCTAATATCTTCTTAAAAAGAAACTAAGTAATGAAAGGGGGGGGGGCGAATCAAAAAACAAAAGCAAACAAATTTAAAAAATCAATGCCTTTACAGAAACACACATAAACATTGATATATATGTTTATTTCTACTTAGCTTTTAACAGAGGTTGGGTAGTAGGTTTTTTAAATTATCAATTAAGTAGATCTTTAAACGACAGTTTAGTGTTGGCATTCTAAGAACATGTTGTAAAATTTGGCAGCCAAAGAACATGTGCCTAATAAGAAGGCCATCATCAGGACCTGGCCTTAATTTTGTTTTTCTCTTGGTTGGTAATGGATTTTCTCTGGGCCACCCACATTCAGATCCTGCTATGGCTAATGATATGTATTTGTAAGACAGAGTACCTGGGCTATGCTTGTAGCCTGTGAATCCAAGGAAAACTAACTATATATAACAGTTGAAAGCATGACCTTTGAAATCAGACAAACAAGGGCTCAAATCCTGATTTCTTACTTACTATCCATTGACCTTGGACAATTTATTCAACTTTTCAGACCCTTAGTTTGCTTTTATCTAAAGTGTTGGTAATAATAGAACCTACCCCATAGGTTGTTGTAAGGACCAAATGAGATAATGTATATTATTTTCCTGTCATATAACATATGCTCAATTATTATCAACAATGTACTAACTTATTTTTTGGTTAGGCAAAAATCAAATCTAGTTAGCCCACTCTAACTAGTTGAGCTAACCACATGGTTATGTGGGCATTCTGGCCAAAGTCCTATTGTCTTAGAGTGGAAACTCCTCCAAAGACAGCTACCCTAATCTTATATCTTAAAGTCAGCAAAATTCATTAAGTATTCCATTTTGAATAATATTTTTTCACCATAATGGCCAATTTTTTTTCTCAATTCATTCATGACCTTCTATTTTGTTCCAGTCTTTTCCTGACTCCCAAGCCATTTTTTTGAGTTCTGAATCTTTTGGACGTACTAATCTTGAATGCTTCTAATTCAGTCTCAGAGCTCTTGAAGAATTCTGGCTCATATTCACTCTATGATTCTTTCTCCTCCTGGATTTTTCAAGTAAGATACCCTCATCTGACTCCAACCTTTCTAACTGAAACCGCAGTACAATCCCTCTAAGCTAGTGCTCTAGTGGGCTCATTACAGAAGGCCCGCAACATCTTTTTTCAAGGGAGGGTTAAAACTGAAGCAAGGTAAGTAGCTGGAATATATGAGAATATTAATCTTGAACATGTTATAAGAATAAAAATAGCCCCATCTTATTGTTTCACTGGATATGTTTTCTAATAATATGTTACATAGGCAGTTCAGATGTTAATTTATTTGTACTGAACTTTAAATCATGCTAAGTTATCTGTTGATCTAAAATAAAGCTTTGAAAGAGCTTTGTATTTGTCTAAGGAGTGAAACACATTTTTCCCCCAAGTGATCACTGAGATTACATTTTAATGGCCAGCATTTTCTCAGTAGGTCTGTTTAATTTGAAACCACGATATAATATTTTATCACATACAAATAAATAAGGTAAAGCTGTTTCTTTCCTGCTCTAGTGTTTGCCACACTGCCACTTCAAAATGGTTTAGGCTTACCATATATTGAGCTTCTACTATGTATTGGCTACTGTTTGTGTTACTTTGCATATTTCTTTTGAAATCATCACAACAATTTTATCAGATAGATTTATTGCCCTCCACTTCTTTGCAGAGGAAACAGTGCAGCGCAGAGTAGTCATGCATATTTTCCAAGGTCACAGATACAGGAAATTGCTCAAGTCTCCGTAAGTACATATTACTCTGCTCCTAGTCACTACACTACACCATCTCTCAATGCTTGAGGATTTCTCATACCAAATGAGGGACATTGTACTATACAAAGTAGTCACAACTTCTATCTCTAGTGAAGGCATATGTATTTCTAGTTGAAATGAGTTTTTAACAAGATCCACTTTAAATAATATTTTTGGCTCATTTTAGAGTTACCACTGCTATGAAAAATAAAATGGGCTTCCAAGACACACAGGGCCTAATATAGACTTTCTTATATTGATTCTCAAATTAGCCTCAGAGAGGTCAATTTATAATATAACAGGCAGGGATGAATGGCTCTTTGAAACCTGGTTAACAAATGTAGAAATGCTTATTTACTGCCTGAATGTTCCTCCATTTGTTTGCATCTGTGTCCAGATTCAGTCTTGGTTTAGGGGTTATTTTAGGCACATATGAAAACAGTAACCCAGTTCATAAACCTGAGGATATAGCAATCTCAAAAATTACCACATATGTTCAATGTTGTTACCAGGAGAAGGGAGCTGGGAAAGTGTTGAACTAGTGTGTCCTAAGTATCACACCTCTCCAAAATTCTTAGGCAGTCTTATGAGCATTTTTCTAGAAGCACATGAGCTGTACTGGTGGTACTTATGCCAAATCAGATTAGGAAAATAGAGAATGATTTGCTAGCATTATACGCTAAAACTTTATTAAAGAAAATTCCTGATGAACAGAGAAAAGACGTTGAAATCTTGTCTGGAATAGGTTTTTGTTTTTAATCTAGAAAAAACTGAAAGAAATGCTTCTAAGAAACTGAACCCTTGAAATCAAGATATGCTTTAAAAATTTTTAAAAATACGTATAAAACTTAAAATAAAATGTCATGAATTTAAAAAGGGCAAATAAAAAAATAGTTCTCATCTAATGTTCCTAGTAAAGACAGTTTTTTATTCCAATGTCAGAAATTCAATTTCACTGGGAATTTCATCTCTGGAATGAAACTTGCAGACCAAATAAAATCAGCCAGTGCCAACTACTACCTGTTATTCCAGACTAATATGTAGTAAAATAGGTTTAATACAAAAAAAAAAGATAAACATGCCCAATGTCTACTATCATATTTTCTGTTACTTTTCTCTCTGTTTTGAGAAATGTTTTACATACCTCTTATCTGGCCAAGATAATTGGGTATTTTAGAAAAGAGGAGGAAAACACACTGGTGCTGGAAACTATTGTAATGCATTGACTCTAATCATTTCTTACTAAATATAGTTAAATATCTGAAGTTAGGAAATTATTTATTTTCTTTTTTTTCACTCTCTCTTTGGAATTTATTTTTAGCAAAGATCACCATGAATGAGTTAAAAAAATCTGCCTCCATCCCACAGAAAGCACTGGGTACAGAAAACCCTAGATTATGGAAAGTTTTTCTATGGTTTGTGCTTGAGAACCCCCATGATTTCCACCTTTTCTTGGTTTACCCTTTCTCTGCCTTTCACAGGAAAATGGCTTCCGAATCCATCTCCCTGGAATGTCCTGTGGATGTTGTTCTTGATTTATCAAAGGCTTATGTTACTGTTCTTGGTAAGCAGCTAGAGATTCTGGGCTCAAAAAGGAAAAATGAGGCTGGAGGCTACCAAGGTATGAAGTAGGGCAAGTCATGTGGACCTATCATTTTTAAAAAATTGAGACATAATTGACATTTAATACAGTATGTTAGTTTCAGGTGTATAACATAATGATCCCATATTTGTACACATTACAAAGGGATCAACACAGTAATTCTAGTTAACATCAATCTTCATATATAGTTAAAAATTTTTTTCTTCTTGTCATGAAGACTTTTAAGATCTACTCTTAGCAACTTTCAAATATGCAATAAAGTATTATTAACTAGTCACTGTGTTTATGTATTTAATACCTGGCAGTTTGTATCTTTGGTCTTCTTTCACCCATTTCATCCACTCCCACTGCTGAACTCCTCTGGCAACCACCAGTCAGTATCTCTGAGGTTGTTTTTCCCTGTTTGTTTTGTGTTTTAGATTCCACATATAAGTGAGACCACACGGGGGATGGTCTTTCTTTCTTTCTTTCTTTCTTTCTTTCTTTCTTTCTTTCTTTCTTTCTTTCTTTCTTTCTTTCTTTCTTTCTCTCTCTCTCTCTCTCTCTCTCTCTCTCTCTCTCTCTCTCTCTCCCTTTCTTTCTTTCTTTCTTTCTTTCTTTCTTTCTTTCTTTCTTTCTTTCTTTCTTTCTTTCTTCATTTCTTTCTTTTGGTTTGAAACAACACAAATTTATTATCTTACAATTTGGAGCTCAAAAGCCCTAAAATAATGTGTTAGCAGGTCTATGTTTCTTCTGACATTCTGGGAGCAAACCCATTTCCTTGCCTTTTCTAGCTTATATAGATCACCTTCATTCTCAGCTTGTGGTCCCTTTTGGAGAAGGCTCCATCCATCTTCAAAACCAGCAACAGAGCATCTTCTAATTTCTCTTTGCTTCTGTCATCACATTGTCTTTTACTCATTCTGACCCTCATGATTCCCTTTTATAAGGACACTTTTGATTGCATTGGACCCAACTGAATAACCCAGAATAATCTCCCATCTTAAAATTCTTAACTTAATCACATTTGTAAAGTATCTTTTGCCATGTGAGGTTACAGTAAATATTTACTTATCCCAGGAATTAGGATGTGGGAATCTGTGGCAGGACCTTGTTCAGCTTGCCACAAAGTGTTTAGTTTTTGTGTGCGTGTGTGCCAGTTTTGAAAGCTCTTTATATACTCTAGATTCAGAACAGAAATGGGATCTGCAAATATTTTCTCTCAGTCTGTGCCTTGTCTTTTCATTTTCTTAATAGTGTCTTTTGAGGAACAGTGGTTGTTAATTTTGAAGAATTCCACTTCATTAATTCAGAGGGTGATTTTCTTAAGAACCAATTTATAGCAGGTTCAACACTGCTCCTTTAATAACATCACTTCTCTCACTTGTGTTTTGTTGCTCTTTTTGTGCTAAAAACACATAACAAAATTTATCATCTTAACCATTTTTAAGTGTAAACTAGTGTTAACTATTTACACATTGTTGGGCAAACAGGTTTCTTAGAAATTGTTTATCTTGCAAAACAGAAACTATATCCATTGAACAGCAACTTTCTATTTCCACCCCTTTCTTCCAGTCTTGGCGACCACCATTCTGCCTTCTGTTTCTCAGTGGTTGACTACTTTAGATATATCAGTGGAATCATGCACTATTTGCTTTTTTGTGGCTGGTTTATTTCACTTAGCATACTGGTCTCAAGGATCATCCATGTTGTAGCATATGACAGGATTTTTTTTCTTTTTAAAGGTTGAATAATGTTTCATTGTGTGTGTACATATATATCATATTTTTTATCCATTTATCTGTCCATGGAGATTTGGGTTGCTTTCACCTTTGGCTATTGTGGATAATGATACAATGAATATAAGGATGCAAATATATCTTTGAGACCCTGTTTTCAATTATTTTCTGATATATCCCCAGAAATGGTACTACTGGATCATATAGTAGTTTCCTGCTCTCCTTATGACAATTTTTTTTCTGAATCCATTTATGTCTGTGATGTGCTGTAGTGACTATCTATTCCTTGATCTGTGTTTCCCATCTGCTTCCAGATCTTCTTAATATCAAGGTCTCCTTATAGCTCTTTCTTTCAACTCTGGATCTTCCTGATGATGCCATGGATTTTGTGGAAAAATATATTAGTTGCCAACCTATGCCATCTTTAGAAATGAGCTACCAGTTATATACCTATCACACATAAATTTCTATTTATTTTCTTTTTCTTTGTGTATTCCCTGCAATAATAGGTTCCAATATACACGCTTCCTGCTGAATATAGTACTTCCTCCTATTGGTCATAAAACCACCTTGTTCAGGTTATAAGGAGTGTTCCCTAGATCTAATGTTAATATGTGTCTAATGATGTTGGGGTTACAGTTTTTATCTGTTTACATTAACTTCACACTGCCACCACTTAAATCCTATTCTGTTGTCATAGACACCATTGGTACCTTAGGTCATAAATGGTCAGAGTGGGAAATTCTTTTCACTTCTCCCAAATTATCCATCCAAATTAGCCCCTCAAATCTGAAGCCAAGTTTTCAAAGCTCTGCACAATTGAATCCCCACCTATTCTCTAAGCTCATTTTTTATTACTCCCTTACATGTATACTTTTATTTCTAGCCAAATAAAATTATTTCCTTTTCCTCAGTCATGCCTCATTTGTTTTTGAACTACAAGCCTTTGCCATTTGTTCTTCTTGGATCACCTATCATCTATTAAACTTTGAGTTTTGGAAAGCTCCTGATCTTCAAACTTTGCTCAAAGCTTTACTGGGGATGCTGACTTGACTCCCTTGCAAACATTTTCTTTTACTCCTTACCAGATAGCTTCCACTGTATCTCATATGATTTATTGGTCTTCCCATAACCATCTAATGCATATATCAGCTGCTGTGACTTTGTGAATGATGCTTCCTGTGTTGGAATCTTGTGGGGGCACTGAACAGTGCCCATCAACAGTTACAATTATTTTTAAAACAGATTTTTTGGCATTCAGAAGAAACTTGTAGTTTAGGATTAGGATTAGGATTAGGCAAGCACTTCAGATAAACTTGAACTATGGGGAAGATTTTAATAGGCAGATATGGGTAGAATCCTTTGTAAGAAAGGACTACATTGAGCCTAGCTGAAAGCTTTTCTGCTAAGATCAGAAATAAGACAAGACTGACTTCTCTCATCACTCCTATTTAACATAATACTATCAGTACTAGCCAGAGAAATTAGGAAAAAGAAAGAAATAAAAGGCATCCAGATTAGAAAAGAAGAAGTAAAATTATCTCTGCATACAATATGAGATATGTATATATTGTACACACACACACACACACATAATTGTAAAGACTCTACCAGAAACTGTTAGAACAAATAAAATATATTCAGTAAAGTTGCAGAATACAAAATCAACATACAAAAATCAGTTGCATTTTTATACCCTATCCATAAATTATCTGAAAAAAGTAAAGAAAATAATCACATTTACAATTACATCAAAAAACAATAAAATTCTTAAGAAAAAATTTAACAAACAGATGAAAAATATGTACACTGAAATCTATAAAACTTTGATAAAGAAATCAACGAAGACACACATAAATGTAAGATATTTCATGCTAATGAATCAGAAGAGTCGATATTGTTAAAATGTCCATACTACCCAAAGCCATTTATAATTTTAGCGCAATCCCTATTAACATTCCAATGACATTTTTCACAAAAATAAATAAAAAATCCCATAATTCATATGAAATCACAAAACATCTCAAACATCTCAATGAATCCTGAGAAAGAAGAACAAAGCTGGAGACATTATATTTCTTTATGATAAACTTTATTACAAATCTATAGTAATTCAAAAAATAGTGTACTGGATAAAAAATGGATGCATAATGGAACAGAATCTAGAGCCCAGAAATAAAACACGCATATACAGTCAACTAATATTTAGTAGGTAGCCTACTAAATGGGCAAAAAGATAGTTTTTAACAAATGATGCTCGAAAACTGGAAAGTCACATGAGAAAGAGTAAGCTGAACCCCTATCTTTCTCCACTTATAAAAATTAACTTGAAACAAAGACTTAAATATATGACCTGAAATTGTAAAACTACTGGAAAAGGCTTTTTGACATTGGTTTTGGCAAGGCTTTTTTTAGATATGACACCAAAAGCATAAGCAACAAAAGTAGAAATAAATAAATGGTATTACATCACACTAAAAAGATTATGTACAGCAAAAGAACAATCAGCAAAATGAAAAGGTGACTTATGGAATGGGAAAAATATTTGCAAACCTACTCTCTGATATATGATTAAAATCCAAAATATACAAAGAACTACAACTTAATAGCAAAAAACACAAAAGTCTGATTAAAAATGGGCAAAAGACTTGAATAGACAATTTTCTTAAGAAGATATACAAATGGCCAACAGGTACTTCAAAAGATGCTCTACATCACTAATCAAAGGGAAATGCAAATAAAGTTACAATAAAATATCACCTCACTCTTCTAAGTGTTTACCTCCCAAAACTGAAAACATTTATCTACAAAGATATAAACACTCCAATGTTCATAGCAGCATTATTCATGGTGGCCAGAACATGGAAGCAACTGAGGTGTCCTTTGATAGATGATTGGATAAAGAAGCTGTGGTATATATATACAATGGTACATATATACAACCATAAGAAGAGATGAAATACTGCCACTTGTGACAACATGGATAGATCTTGAGATTATCATGCTAAACAAAATAAGTCAGACAAAAAAATGAGAACCACATGATTTCACTCATATGTGGGATATAACACTGAAAACAACAAACAAACATGACAAACAGAGACTCATGGACATGAACATTGGATTAAGTGGTTACTAGAGGGAAGGGGGTGTGGTAGATAGGGGTAGAAGGAGTCAAATATGTGGTGATGGAAGGAAATTTAACTTGGCGGTGAATACGCAATGCAATATATATATATATATCTGTGTGTGTGTGTGTGTGTATGACGTATTACTGAATTGTATACTTGAAACTTATTTGATTTTATTAACCAATGTTATCCCAATAATTTTAATAAAAAATGATAGTAAAAAATTATCACCTCATATCTGCTAGAACAGAGGTCCCCAACCTCTGGGCTGCAGACTGGTATTAGTCCATGTCCTGTTAGGAACTGGGCCACACAGCAGGATGTGAGCATGGTCGAGTGAGTAAAGCTTCAACTGTATTTGAAGCCACTCCCCAGAGTTAGCATCACTGCTTTAGCTCCACCCCAGATCATCAGGTATTAGATTCTCATAGGAGCACTGGTCTCTGGTGCCAAAAAAGTTGGAGACCACTGTACTAGAATGCCTATCATCAAGAAGACAAAAGATGACAAGTGTTAGTAAGAATGTGGAGATATGGGAACACTTGTACACTGTTGATGGGAATGGAAATTGGTATAACCACTATAAAAACAGTGTGGAGGTTATTTATGATAGTCAAGTCTTGGAAATAACAGTGTCTATTATCAGATGAATAAATAAAGAAATTGTGATTGATTATACATATTATATAATATATAATATATAATTATATATATTATATGTCACACACATGCACAATGGAATATTATTTAGCTATAAAAAAGAAGGAAATTCTACCATGTATGGCCTTGAGGGCATTATGCTAAGTGAAATAAGACAGAGAAAGACAAATACTCTGTTCTCACTTATATGTGGAGAAGATATTTGCAATCAAATGATGAAAGAAAAACAAATTTTCATCTTCATCTACGTGAAGGCAAGTTGGTATTTTAGACTGATTCTAAATAAGCTTGTATTTGTGTGTGTGTGTGTGTGTGTGTGTGTGTGTGTGTGTGTGTGTAGGGAGGTGCTTTTAAAGTCCACATCTCATTCAAACGACACAGCCAACCAATGAGTTTCTTTTAGTATAAATCCAAAAGCATACAGTGTAGAAGGAATATGTGGCAGGCCCATAATTCAAGAGGACTGTTTCCACAAGCTACATGAGAAAAATTTTTCTTCTCACCTTGAGGTCAAACCTTGGCCTTCTGAACTAATTGTTGCAAAATGGAGACCCTCTGACTCAGCTTTGCTATCTGAGGGCTCAGATACTCACATATAGACAAGTTCCAAAGCTGAGTACAGAATGAGGGAATAGAAACAACAGAAAGATGGAGAGTAAGTGTTAGGTAATATGGTGTTAAAGCCACAAAGATTTACATATACCAATGCAGGACATGACAAATGGACCACCTATCTGAGTCAGTGTTCTAACTATTGTTAATAATGGGATGAGTTCAACTTGGAAATGGTCGCATTGGTATTCATCCACACATGCCATCAGTCCTTTAAATGTGAAAGTGTCATATTGCTGTGTATTGCAATTACCCTGACAGGTGGTGGTTATTAAAGCAGGAACTCCATTTATGCCATAGAATGATCTCATTTGCAGAAGGATGTTTGGTTTGCATGGAGACCCTTACAGTGACTGAGATCTAGTTATCTTCTGTCTAAAATGTGAACTGAGCATACTAAGCTTCTTGTCTCTGAATGTCTACAGGGGTCAACCTGTTATAGTAAGTGATCAATTTGCTTCTGTTTTATTCTGACCTATGTAACCAGCCAAGGTGACGAAAAACATTTTAATGAAGTTGGCAAGTCTTGTGCTAATGGCTGGGGGATAAAAAGTCTTATTCCAAATTTCCTACAAGCATTAGAAAGCTACAGATATCTTTTAAACAGTAACCTCTGACCCCCCACTGTCCCTATAAGGCCCCGTATTTATAAAATTTATAAAGGCGTTTTGTATGTATGTATGTATGTATGTATGTATGTATGTATGTATGTATTCATTGATTCATTGCATTTTTACTTCCATTCCTCACTTCTGTTTCCTCTTCTTACCATAGGCAGCCATTCTAATACATTTGATATGTATCATTTTATTTATGTTTTTGTAAATGCCTATTCTTATTTTATGTGCATGTATTTTTTAATTTATGTAAATGGCAGTGTTCTGTAGACCTCACTTAGTTTATTTCTCACTCAACACAAGATATAAACACACACACAAATATATGTATGTATACATATATATGTATGTATGTAAATTATAAAAATCACAAAATAAAAGTTTTTGCATTATCTTTCCTAATTGGTTTTACCCACTCTTTTGGAAAATGGGCATATCAACTATGAATTGTGAAAAGTGAAGTATGTATGGTCAGACCAATACACTGATTTTATATTTTTAATTGTGTTCCTGTCTTTAATGGAAGTACATATATCTTGAAGCAGATTCTTTTTATTTATTTCAAAATAAGATCTGTGTTGACCAAACTGCCTTACATATTTCAGTGTCTTCTTGATAGTTCTTCAGTCTAAATTAACCTTGGGATAAAGTATAGGCTGCTTGTAATTGCGGATTTTGTGTTGTGATGTCCTTGTATGCATAGCTGTCTGATTGCCCAAACCTGTCTTGGACTGTATAAATGGACAACACTAAAATCATTATTAAGTGGTAGTGAAAATGGAGGATTATTTGTGAGGATGACCTGGACAAAACCAGTATATACTTTTGATGTGTTAGGAAACTTGAATTCTAGTCCCAGCTCAACTACAAACTCACCGTGTGACTCTGGATACATCTTTTATAGGCATTCATTTATAAAATGAGAGTTGAACTAGGTAAACTCTAAGGTCCTTTGCAGTACCGTTATTCCAGGTTAGTATGATTTGCAGTTGTGGCTCAATGAAGACTCTATTTCTTGTCCTCCCTACCCATCACTCAGTTAAACCAGGAAAAACTGATTAAAAAATAGATTAGACTGCCTTTTATTTCTTCCAAGAGAGATTAGGAAGATGAGATGCCTAGGAGCAGGAACAGGTAACAATAGATACCTTTGAGAAGCAGTACCAGAGGCAGCCATAGACAGAGAGAAGACTTGCTTTAGAGAAAGTTGTGGATTGTTCAAAGAACTAAGAAACAAAAGTGTATACTGTTCAACACATAATAAAAATGGTCTCTGGAAACGAAACTTGAATCCACTAGGCTGTACTAATGACTTTTAAAAATATTATGTTAGAACAGACTTTTCAAAATATTATGTTAGAACAGTCTTTTCTGTGGAAAAAAAAACTTGAAAATACAATGTCTGTGGCTGCACTTATGGCAAATTATATTCAATTTTATTGAATATCCATGATGTCTGTTGTACACATATCCAGAAAATACTCAAATGGCCTGTAAGATGCAGTGACACATTTCAAGACTGTTATTCAATGTGTAGCTGAATTTTCTCCACGGACATTGCAATATCTTCGGCCTAATTTTCAGATGCCTATTGGTATAGGAGGGGGTTGGGAAATCATTGATCCAAGTCTGAGACTGGATCTGAGGCAGGAAATGAGCTTCAAATGTGTCATCATCCTGGTTGGAGAAGGCCTGCTGCACAGCAGAATTTAGCATAGCCCCAGTACAACCCTAGCAGGACCCTTTCCAAGACTATGAACTCTGTCGTTTCCAGTTTCATCTCCATATCCCTGTATCCCTCTAGTGTTTCACCAGCTCCCAATCCATCTCCCACTATTCTGAATTCCTAAGAACCTCTTACATAGTAAAGTCTCTCCTGCATTGTGTCTTGTGGATATCTGGTGCCAAACCCTGTGTTACTGGGAAGGTAGATATTAGACCAGGGTTAAATTCTGGCTGTGGTAATGGCTGCACATATATCCTTGGGGAAGGTATGATCCAAGATCCTAATTTAATGAAAGAGATCACTGTCCAAAGAGGTTAAATGATGCACTCATGCTTATACAGATAATCAGGAACACAGTCAGGATTAGAAAGGAAGTTTCTCCTCTGACTCCTAACTGAGTGTTCTTTGAACCCGTGTGTGTGTGTGTGTGTGTGTGTGTGTGTGTGTGTGTGTGTGTGTAATTCTTTTCATGACTGTGTTCAGTTATAGGTCTCTATGAAACAGTTAACAAAAGGTACTGTGGTATAATGTGATCCTGAGTAGTCTGAAATAAAATTGATCAGGACTTGAATCCTGGATAGAATAATGTAAGATATGTGACCTTGGGCAAATAAATAAAGTTCTCTGTCCTGTAATATTTGTCTAATATTAATATAGCCACTTCGGTTATCTTTGGGACAATATTAATATGGATTATCTTTTTCAATCCTTTTAACCTATATATTTTTATATTTAAGGTGTTCTTCTTGTTAGAAGCATGTAGTTGGATCTTGCTTTTTAGTAGCTGTATTGAAATATAATAGACAATTATTTGCTTATACATACAATTCAATGAGTTTTTTTCAATTATAGTTGATATACAATAATATATTAGTTTCAGTTTTACAGTGTAGTGATTAGGGATTTACATAATTCACAAGAGATTGCTCCAATAAATCTTGTACTCCTCTGCTCCCTTACATATTTATTACAATATTATTGATTTATTAATAAAGAATATTATATTCCTTATGCTATATTTTATATCTCCATGACTATTTCGTAACTATCCATTTGTACTTAATCCCTTTGCTCTTTTTCACTAACACCCCTACCCTCCTCCAATCTAGTATCTCTCAAAATATTCTATGAGTTTGTTTCTATTTTAGTGTTGTAATAGATTTTGTTCTTTAGATTCCATTAGATTCCACATATGTGTGAAATCATATGGCATTTGTCCTTCTCTATATGATTTACTCCATTCAGCATAATCCCCTAAGATCCATCAGGCACTATCTTTTTCCATCCCCTTTTAGTTTGTGTGTGTATTTTAATATGAAGTGAGTCTCTTGTAGGCAGCAAATGTAGGGGTCTTGTTTTCTTATCAATTCAACCATCCTATTGATTGGAGCACTTAATTTTTAATTTGAATTACTTGTTAAAAGGTAAGTAGTTATTGCAATTCTTTATATTTTGCTACATATTTTTTATTCATAAAGAAATTTCTTTAACATTTCCTGTAATGCTGCATTGGTGGTGATGAACTCCTTTAGCATTTTCTTGTTTGGGAAGCCAATATTTCTTCAAATATTTTTTTTCTGACATTCATCTCTTTCCCCTCTTTTTATGACTTTAAACATGGATGTTAGCCCAATTAAGCTATTTCATAGCTCCATTAAAATTTTTTTGTTTTTGTTTTTTTGTTTTAATTCTCTGTTTCCTTTTGGATAGTTTCTATTGCTGTGCTTTTAATTTCAATAATCTTTTTTTTTGCAATGTACAATCTTGCTAATCCCATTAGTGTATTTTTCATTTTATACATTGGGGTTTTTAATCTCTAGAAGTTTGACTTGGGTTTTTTTTAAAAAAATAATTTATTTCTCTACTACACATTTTGAGCATATCAAATTTAGTTATATAAATGTTTTAATGTCCTTCTCTGCTAATTCTAGCATATATGTCATTTTTGGGTCAGTTTCAATTACTTTTACTCCTCATTTTGAATCATGTTTCCTGCCTCTTTGCATGCCTGTAAATCTTTGATTTTTGCCAGACATTGTGATTTCACCTTGATGACTGCTGGACATTATTGTATTTCTATAAATATTCCTTCCTGAGCTTTGTTCTATGATGCTATTAATTTGCTTGGAAATATTTTTATCCTTTTGGGTCTTGCTTTTATGATTTGTTAGCTGATTCTTGAGTAGTGTTTAATCCAGGGCTACTTGTTTCCCATTACCAAGGAATGACCTTTCTGTGTACTCAGCCCAGTGTTCATGAATTATGAGTTTTCCAATCTGGATGGTGGGGATAAGTACTATTTCCAGCCCTGTGTGAACAGCAGGGAGTTTCTTTTAATTTTTTCAGATAGCTCTTTCCCAGTCTTGGTTAGTTTCCTCATACATGTACCAATAACTACTCTGCCAAATACTTAAAGGAGGCCCCCTAAAGATTCCAGAGTTCTCTGGCCTCTCTCTCTTATAGTCTGTTTAATAAACTCTAGCTTCATTAGTCTCCCTAGATTTGCAGTTGCATCTGTTTAGCCCAAGGAGTTTATTATCTTTGTCTCATTTACCCCTGTCTATGCCATAGCTTAGAAAATACCTTAAGATAGTAAGTTGGGACAACCACAGGGCTACCATATTTGATTCCCATCTCTCAGTTATCATTGTCCTTCATTGACTGATATTTAATACATTATAAACTGTTTCTTCAGGTATTTTATCTGTTTTTGTTTTTGTGGTTGTTTTAAGTGGGAAGGTAAATTTCTTCCTTATTATTCCATCTTGATTTGAAATTAAAGTCCCACATGAACTTCTCTGAATATTTGTTTCTCATCTATAAAAATGGAAATAATATCGATAACTATAGCATTGAGTATTTATGAAGATTAAGGGAGAAAACACATGTGAAACTTTCTCATAATACCTAGCTACTCATTAAATATATATTATCTTTTCTTCTCCTTTTTTACATGCTAGCATAACTCTCCACACAATTCTTATCAGTAGACTGCCTCTTTTAATGGCTCTCAAGGCTTACAGTGGCTGTCTGAGCTGTGTCTGTAAACAGCATAAATTGCCAGCCCTTTTAAATTCATTCCAAAAACTTGTTTGCGTGCAGGAAAAGAAGAGAATCACACCTTATCTATCTTAAGAAAACAGAATGAAATAAGTAGTTTCATATTTCCCCCAATGCTGGAAGTAAAGACAATCTATATCACTACTTCCAAGGGACAATAATTTTTTTTGTTAGATATGTCTCTCCCAGAGGAAGGGAGGAAATGAGGGAGAGAAGGAAGTGGAGGGAGAGAGGGGGTGGAGAATGAGAAGATTTATCATCATAGCATATACAAACCTTGAAAGGGCTGTGTTATTTCCAATTTGGTATTCAGCGTGCTTAAGAACAACTAGTATTTACTTTCATAGCTTAGTTAAGTCTACGGATCATTATATATGGTTCTCTATGCCATTCCCAGGAAGCAAAATACTTATGAGTGAGGAAGTCCCATATCTTCTTAGAAAACTGGATGAAAAGATTGAAAGAGGCTCAGATGGAAGAGGGCAGACACCCAAAGATGGTGCAGGCCAAGGAGTGAGTCACAGCTAGTATACAGTGTCCAAATATACTAGAGTATAACTTGACCTTTAAAGTAGAAAAAATCTTTCCAAAGATTGAGTCAATTTATATTCTGCACCTTCTCCATGCACATTTTAGAGTTCTGCCTTGATTGTCCCTGCCAAACAGTAGTTCATTCATTGAATTGTTTATTCAATTATCAAATATTTATTCAGCATCTACTATGTGCATAGAACAGTGCTAGGGGAAGTAGTGAATACAAAATAGTATCTCTCCTGTGCAAATTTTATAGTCATATTGCTGCCAAAGGTAAGGTGTGACCCTAACTGGTGTCCTTAACTTTAACAGAATCTCGTACTGCCAATCTACTGTGGGTATTGTAAGGGAAATCAATCTTTTTAAATTATGGTTCATTTCAGTCCTGACTATCTAGCTTCAGTTCAGTCATAGCCATTCACACATCACATGCCCTCAAACCAATAAGTCCTATCTTCAGCCTTCTCATAGGGACTACCATGCATCTCTGGATTTTCCTGCCATTCCATTCCTGTGCCACTATTACTGATTCTTGACTTAGCTTCATGGGAAATGAAAATAGGGTATTTCAGGATTCAGACATCAGGCAATAGGAAGTTTGCTCAGGAAATACTTCGGAGATTTATTTTCTCCTCTCTCTCTCTCTCTCTCTCTCTCTCTCTCTCTCTCTCTCTCTCTCTCTCTCTCATAGAGACATATCAGCTAGTGGTGGTGGGAGATGGCATCTTTAAATAGGGTAGTTAAGAATGGCCACTCTGAAGAATTGTCACTTAGGCAGATCTGTGGGATAGGTAGGAACCAGTCATACAACGACTCATCTGGGAGAAGAGCTTTCTAGTCAGAAGGAACAGAAAATGAAAAAAAAAAGTTTTATATTATGTAAGAAGGATAGAATGGAGGCCACAGAGACTGGAGAATGGTGAGCAAGAGAAGGGTGACATTAAATAAAGTTGGAAACATGGGTAGGGACAAGATCTTTGGTTTGATTTCATGACCAGAGGATACTGGAAGCTTCTCAGTTTTGTCGTTGTTGGGATCCAGCTCCCTAGCAGGAGCCTCAGGTCCAAATTCAGGAAGTCTGTGTTCTAGTACTATTCAAACATGAATTTATGTGTCTCTTTTAATGAGTCACCTCTCTATTTTCTCCCTTAAGTTTTCTCATTGGAAAATGAGAGGATTAGATTAGACTATTTTTTAAGGTACTTTCAATATCCAATATTCTATGATCTATAAAGATAACTTTCAAAATTCTGACCAAAAGTTCTCATTTTTGGTTTAATTTCAGCTGAGGTGCTTCAAACCTTCTTACTTACTTCTGGGGATAGAAATCTTAAGGGATCTATTCCTATATAAATTTTTACATTCTAATGAGTTTTCTCAAGGTTAATTTCAGCATATTTTATTTATTTCTGAAATAAGTAATAAAACAATATTTTCATCCTCAATTACCTTTAAAATATGTTTCGAAAAGACTATAAGAATTTCAAAATTGTGGCATTGTGTATACAGATGAATTATTGAAGATGTTCAAATAACAATTTAAAAATAAATAATAGCTTTATTAATATATAATTTACATATCATATAATTCACCCATATAAAGTGTAACATTCAATGGACTTTAGTAATTCAAGAGTTGTGCAGTCAGCATCACAATAAAATTTATAGCATTTTCATTGCTCCCTCTAAAAACGCTGAGATCCATTTGCATAAATCACAATTTTTTAAAGCCTACAGATATCTTTAAGTTTTCAGAAGTGTCATGAACTGACATTCAAGAGGGTGATCTTTTGTCTTTGATCTCTGTGACAACTAACTTTAGAGGAATTGGTTTGTCTCATTCCACTGTGGGCTATGGTATATAAGTTTAGAATTATAACAACAATAGTACACAATAAAAAATAAATTAATCTTGAAAATGGTAAAATCTTTAGCTATTTACACATGCTGGCTGCTTAGGTGTGTATTTGTCTTGCCCTTGTAGGTGGCAAACAACTTATCAATCACATGAATTGAATTCACTTGCTGAAGGCTGTTTAATTTGTATGGAGACATTGATAGGCTTAATTATCAAATATTAATAGAACAGGGACCAAATAATTAGCCTTCTTTTGCTTCCTACAGTGATCTTTGCATTATAACCAGGGCTTATTTGCTATCGACCTCTGATCTACACAGTGTGACAGCGTGGCCAGTTTGGGTGAGGAGAAACGTTATTCTACATTTTGGAAGATTAGGTCTCAAATTGCTCCTGCTGTCAGCATTTTATCCATATAGCATATTGTATATTTTCCTTGATGTCCAGTGTTCTTAAATATTTTTGAAACTCTTCCAGAAATGTTTCTGATAAAGGAAATTAAAACAGCATAGTTAGAATATGGTAAAAATAGTAACAATGTTAAGGATTTGAGCTCTAGCCAGTGGTCCCTCAGCTAATTACACTGTGGTCTGCCTAAGCACTCAAATCAGATTTTTTGCCCCTCTGGCCTCTGTTATTTCTATTGGTAAAACTATGAAGAAATAAACAGAATGGACAGAGAATTGCAGAGTATTTGGAGTATTTTAGAGGTGCCCCAAATTACACCTATCTGCCTTTATATTCGGTCATAAAAAAAAAATGGTCACTGGAAGGTTGCCTTGGTGTTTTCTCTCAAGTACATCCCCAAAGCAAACTTACTCCAGAGCTAAAGAAATGGTACTTGTCAGAGAGGCACCAACTTGAAGGTGCTGTTTTTGCTCTACAGTGTTAGCCCTGGAGTTGTGACAATGGTTTTAGATCCATACCCAAAACACTAAAGCTAAAACATTGAGCTGGTGACCAATAGACTGCTCTATTTCCCTAGCACTAGGGATTTCCCAGGGTACTCTGGGAGGAAAGAGTGCTCAAAACAAGGATGAGCCTCTTAAGAAGTAAATAAGGCTATTAGAAAAATCCATGTGTTGTAGGGTTCAGACTTAGGATAGCAGAGTTTAAGATTTCTGCCATTTTCCCCTATCTCAGTGGAGACAGAGGAGAGGGAGGAATTCTGATTTGGTAACAAGGGAGACACACTGGTAACTGTCAGGTAACTACCTGGAACACACTAGAAATGCTCTCCCAGTTGGTTTGGGATGATGTGATCAGTCATTACATATAACTCCTCTCTGCTTTTTCACTTCTTAACTATAGTTCTCTAATCAAAATGCAAATAGTAATTAAGTGTAAAACCTCTAAAGTGTTTTGTTGATTAAGTAGAAGCCAGGTGGCAAATTAGCAAACTGGGCTGAGCAGAATTATTGACTTTGAATGCCTTAGAAATGTGTTTACTTTGCTGCTTGGCTATGTGCTGGGCCCACAGAGAGTTGAGTATAAACTATATCTTTTATATACTCTTTAATACTCCCAATTGATAGTAGTAGCAGAGCACATTTGGGTGTCATCAGCTCCTCAAAAACACCACCGATATATGGCAAAGAGCCCAACTAAAGGTTTATTTCCTAAGTATTTAGATGACTGTGAAACCAGTAGACACTTATAAGAGCAAAGGCTTTTAATGCAGATATATCACGGATCTCCTCATGATTAGAAGCAAACATTTATTGATACCTCATTGACCCTTTTTAAGAAGCTAGTCAAAAGGAGAATGGTGATGGGTCCCATTAATTACAAAGGTTATATTCCTATAGAGTGGTTCACCTGAGCCTCTAGTGCCCCGGTCACTTAAGGACAGATCACCTTGATCCATTCAGAGACTGAGCTTGGTTGCCTGATATTTATTTTGACTCTCAGTCTATCTCTATTTTGCCCTAGGCCTATAGTGTAACTCCCTGAGCATCTCAACTGAAAACAGCTGTGTTTACTAGGACCTCTCCTGCTTTGTGGGAATGCATTGCTTGAAAACTAAGACATTGCTTGAAAACAGCTTCACCTTTCAGCAGCTTTCTACAGTCATGCATCACTTAACAAAAAAGCTACATTCTGAGATGTGCATTGTTAGGTGATTTTGTCATATATGAATATCATAGAGTGCACTTACACAAACCTAGATAGTACAGCCTACCACTCACCTAGGCTATATGGTATAGCCTATTGCTTCTTGGCTACAAAACCTGTACAGCATGTTATTGTACTAAATACTGAAGGCAATTATAACACAATGATAAGTATTTGTGTATCTAAACATATCTAAACATAGAAAAGGTACAGTAATGATACAGTATAAAAGATAAAAAATAGTACACCTGTATAATGCATTTACCATGAATGGAGTTTGCAGGACTGGAAGTTGCTCCGGGTGAGTCAGCAAGTGAATGGTGAGTGAGTGTGAAGGATTAGACCATTACTGTACAGTACTGGAGACTTTATAAACACTACACGTTTAGGCTATACTACATTTCTATAAAAATATTTTTCTTCAATAATAAGTTAGCTTTGTGCAACTTTTTATTTTATAAATTTTTAAATTTGTTTTAAACAGTTTAATTCTTTTTATAGCACTTAGCTTAAAATATGATCACATTGTACAACTGTACAAAATATTTTATTTCTTTATATCCTTATTCTGTAAACTTTTTATTAAAAATTTTTTACTTTGTAAACTTTTTGTTAAAAATTAAGACACAAACATACATTAGCCTAGGCCTGCACAGGGTCAGGGTTGTCAATATCGCTGTCTTCCACCTCCACATCTTGTTCCACTGGAAGGTCTTTGGGGCAATAACATACATGAAGCTGTCATCTCCTGTAATAACAATGCTTTCTTCTGGAATACATCCTAAAGAACCTGCTTTAGGTTCTTTAGAAGGTGTCATTCTTTTCAGAAATATGTCCTTGATGGTTTGCTTGTGTATTTTTTTTTTTTCATCACAGATTTGCTTGTAAGCAGATAATGCACCATGAACGTTTCTCTCTGTTAATGCAAACCTTTTGGTGTTGGGGTCCATGTTTTCAAAATTTTAAGGAGCTTGTTGAGGTCTGTAAAAGCTTCTGCTAATTCCCTTCACTGTGAACTTTCCTGGGGCTTCTACTCTTCCTTTTCTTGCAGTTCCCTTTATCTTGCCTCTTCTTTAGCTATACATTCCTGTTCCAGTTTCAATGGATTTTCATTAGTCAGATTTTTAGGAACTGCCTCTAAGTGCTCCTCAATGTCATCCTCATCCACTCATGTTAAAGATGTTTGCTATCTCAAGCACAGCCTTGTTGATTTTTGCAACCTTTGCATTACGACATTACAATGGTTATGAAGTCACCAGGCAATAGGAATATTTCAGCTCCATTATAATCTTATGGGACCACCATGGTATATACAGTCTGTCATTGACTGACATGTCATTATGTATTATATGACTATATTTAGCTTCTTACCTAGCCTGCTGCCCTACAGAGGTGATAAATTCAACAAATTCTCAAGATGAAATAGAGAAGGTTTTTTTTTCTTTGCCTTTCTTCTGTCTGTGATGTTGGTCCTAAAAGTCCTAATTCCCATGACAGCCCCAAACTCTATCTTTTAAATTCCAGTCCTTCAAGTTTGCCAAAAGCTCTTGATTTCTCTGCCTTTCAACCACAGCCCTCTGCAATGTCAGTCTCTTATTCTAAAGTTAGAAGAGGCAAATTCCCTGAAGGGAAGAGCCACTTGTAGAGTGTTGCTTCACTTCTTCAATCTTCCTTTTTCTGATGTTTTGGTTCCTCAAGTTATAATTGTCTTGTCACCTCTCAAGTGCACTCAGATAATTTTTTATTTTATTTAAAAATTAAAAAATTAATTAGTCAGCATACAATATTACATTAGTTTCAAATGTACAACACATTTATATAACTATGAAGTGATGACCCAAATAAGTCTAGTACTCATCTGACACCATAAATAGTTATTACAATATTATTGATTATATTCCCTATGCTGTACTTTACACCCCCATGACTATTTTATAACTTCCAATTTCTACTTCTCAAACTCTTTCACCTTTTTCATTCATCCTTCCAACCTCCTTCTTATTTGGCAACCATCAATTTGTCTTTTATATCTATGACTTTGTTTCCATTGTGTTTGTTCATTTATTTTGTTTTCCAAATTCCAAATATAAGTGAAATCATATAGTATTTGTCTTTTTGTCTGACTTATTTCACTTGGAATAATACCCTCTCAGTCCATGTATGTTGTTTGAAATGGAAAGATTACATTCTTTATTATGACTAATATTTCATTATAGGTTAGATATAGATATAGATATAGATATAGATATAGACATAGATATAGATATAATAGATATAAATATACCACATCTTCTTTTTCCATTCTTCTAATGACCACTTAGGTTGCTTCCATATCTTGGCTATTGTAAATAGTGCTGCAGTAAACATAGGATGGCCTATATCTTTTCAAATTAGTGTTTAGATTTTCTTTGGATAAACACTCAGAAGTGTAATTGCTGGGTCATAAGATAGTTATATTTTTTATTTTTTGAGGAACCTCCAAACTCTTTACCCTAGTGACTGTACCAACTTGCAATCGCACCAACAGTGCATGAAGGTTCCTTTTATTCCACATCCTCGACAGCATTTTTTGTTTTTCAATTTATTGATGATAGCCATTCTGACATGTGTGAGGTAATATCACATTGTGGTTTTAATTTGCATTGCCCTGATGATTAATGACCTTGAGAATATTTTCATATATCTATTGACTGGCCTTTTTGGAGAAATGTCTATTCAGGTCCTCTGCCTAATTTTTTATTCAATTTTTTTTGGTGTTAAATTGTATGAATTCATTACATAGTTTGGATATTAACTCCTTATCAGATGCATCATTGGTAGATACCTTCTCCCATTCAGTAGGTTGTCTTTTCATTTTCTTAATGGTATTCTTTGCTATGCAAAATCTTTTCAGTTTGAAGTAGTCTCTATCTATCTATCTATCTATCTATCTATCTATCTATCTATCTATCTAGGTTTTCCTTGTCTAAAGAGATATATCCCAAAAAAATAAAAAATAAAAATTGCTAAGAGTGATGTCATGATGTTTATTTGTTTGTTTGTTTGTTTGTTTGTTTATTTATTTATTTATTTTGGTTCTCCTTGTCTGAAGAGACATAACCAAAAAAAAATAAAAATTGCTAAGAGTGATGTCACAAAGTTTACTGCTTATGTTTTCTTCTAGGAGTTTTGTGGTTTTGAATCTTACATTTAAGTCTTCCATCCATTTAGAGTTTATTCTTGTATATGGTGTAAGAAGGTGGTCCAGTTTCATTTTTTCTTCATATATCTGTCCAAGTTTCACAATACCATTTATTGAGTTACTGCCTTTATCTCATTGTATATTTTCCCTCCTTTGTCATAGATTAATTGACCTTATAGGCATGGGTTTATTTCTGGGCTCTGGATTCTATTCCACTGATTGATGTGTCTGTTTTTTTATTCTAGTATCATGCTGTTTTGATTTCTATAGTCTTGTAGTATAGCTTGATATCAGGTAACGTGATGTTTCCAACTTTGTTCTTTTTCCTCAAGATTGCCATGGCTATTTGGGATCTTTTATGGTTCTCCATGAATTCTTGGATAATTTGTTCTAGTCATGTGAAAAATGTCATTGGTATTTTGCTAGATATTGCATTAAATTAAATCTATATATTGCTTTAAGTAATAAGGACATTTTAACAATGTTAATTCTTCCTTTCAATGAGCATGGTATTTGCTTCCATTTATTTATATCTTCTATAATTTTTTTCTTTAATGACATAATTTTCTAAATAAAAGTCTTTTACATCTGTGGTTAAGTTTATTTTTTAAAAAGGATGTTTAATTTTAAAATCCTAGGTATTTTTTTAATGATTGTAAATGGCAGTTTAAAAAAATTCCTTCTGATAGTTTATTACTGGTGTATAAAAATGCAAACAATTTCTGAGTATTAATTTTGCATCTTGCTACTTTACTGAATTCATTTATCAGTTCTAATAATTTTTTTGTGGAATTTTTAGGGTTCTCTAACACAGTATCATGTCATCTGCAAATAATGAAAGTTTTACTTCTTCTTTTCCAATTTTGATGAAGTTTATTTGTTTCTCTTGTCTGATTGCTGTGGCTAGGACTTTCAATACTATGTTGAATAAAAGTGGTGAAAGTGGCTCTTTTATATGCAGTGATTTCTCATCATTCAGACCTCAGTTTCAGGGTCCTTTCCTTAGGTGCACTCCCTGATGCACTCAGGCTAGGCTAGGACACTGGTTCTCTCAAAAGACTTAATACTTGTCCTTTGTTGAGTTTGCCAGATTTGAAATTAAATCCCTCTGGGAGAAGGGAAGATGGCGGACCAGGTAAAAGCAGGGTTCATCTCCTCCCAAGATCACATTGAAATTAGATCAAATTATAAAATAATCAACATGGAGAATCACCTGAAGTTCAGCTGATCATAACACATACATTTGATAATATGAAGGAGCCACATCGAAGCTGGTAGGAAAGGCAAAGTTGTGAATCAGGCTGGACCCACACCTGTGGGTGGTGGAGGATCACTGGGAGGGAAAGCAAGGCTGCAGAGGCTCTTCTGAAGGAGAGGGGGGTCCTGGTCTCATCTGGGGACTCTCCAGCGCAGGCTCTCAGCCCAAGGAAGAGGAGATTCCAATAACTCTGACTGTAGAAACTAGAGGGGATTCCTACCATCTGGGTGAGATAGAAGGTGACTGAACCCCTAGACATCCCTTTTAAGGACCCCATAAAGGCTTTCTGACCTGTGGACACTCACCTGGGACATCGTCGGTGGGTCAGAGGCTTGCGCAGGATTCATTCTGGAAAAGTCTCCATTACTTGGAGTCAGAAGAAGGGCTGGAAAGGCAGCTACCATTTGCCTTAGTCCGGCCCTCCTACAGGGTAACCTACAGACCATGCCAGCTTGATTGTGCAGACTCCTCTCACAAAGTCATTAGGAAGCTCTGGTCTGAAGGGATCAGCCCATTCCTCCTAACCTGCAGACTGCCAGGGGAAGTTGTTCCTGGATGGATGCCAAGCCCTGCTCCCAGTGATTCAGAGCCAAGTATTCACAGCGTGGTGGCCATCATTATGAGCCCATTTCTAATCCCAACAACAGCAGACAGTGCTGTGAGCCACATTTATATTCCCAGCGGGTGGCCAGTGCTGTGAGACCCATTTCAGAGATAGGGTCAGGAAGATCCCTGCTGCCAACACGAACTTGAGCAGATGTCAGGGACCTATGGGTAAGTCCCAGACAGCAACTGGTCTTGCTGTAATCTGGATCATCTGCAGGAACTCACAACAGTTACCAAATTTGCAGCAAGACTGAGGCTGTATTGATCTGATTGGTATTGTTTCTCTGAGACCCTGCACCACCCACCCACAAATTGCCCCAGGTGGCCCATTGACAACGAACTGACTCAGCCCTGCCCTTCCCTTCCCCTGATTGCCTAATCCACACAGGCAACAAACTGACTGGCACAGGGTGTTCAGTGCACAGATATCAATGGCAGGCAGACATTTGCTGCCTGCAAGAGTTGCAATATTGTGTCCAGGGAGCACAGGGGTCTGTGGGAACACCCCTGATGGCAGCTGGTCTCACTTGGATCTAGGTCTACAGCAGAAACACCCAGGCACAGAAGTTGCAGCAAAACTGAGGCTATATCAGCAGAATGGACCTTGTCTCCTTGAGATCCCACTTCTCCCAAGTCAAAAAGTACTTGCAGCACATTGACAAGCAACCTCTTGTGCCCTGCTTGGCTTTGGGGTTGAGCAGTTAGTGCAGGTAACAGACCTGGGCTACCACAGTGAGCGCATTTCAAAGAAAACAGTTGTGTACAGACCACTGCTGCCTGTACGAGCTGCAATATCTCTTAAGGGATTTGCAGGAGTCTGTATTGGCCTGATGGCCCTTAACTCCCTGAGCTCCTTCCCCATTCAGTACACAAAGTGCCCACTGCACATTGATAGGCAGCTACCCCTGCTCTGGGGTAGCGCATTTAGACCCAGGGTGGGCAGCAGTTGACTGGGCCCAGGGTGGGCAGCAGTTGACCTTGATATGAGCGGAAAATTGCACAGCAAGCCACAGAGACAGTGTAGGCATGTAAACTAACACTGTAGTGGCAGGGGAAAATTTATTCACTAGACCCAGAAGACTCCCAGGGTCCTTGCGCCACTCAACATTTATATCACCCAGAGGCTCATCCAGTTTCAGAGACTTACAGGCAACTGATAGGCAGTATCAGGCCTCGAGGAGCACTAATCTCTCTGCTAAAGTGCCATAGGTCAGGAATGGGGGATGACCAAGAGCTGCCTACAGCATTGTCTCTTCCACTTACCTGTAGATCCAGCATAAGCAGCAACTATCAGTGGATCACTTTGTAGTTCTCACAGGGTAGCCCTGAGCAATCATAAGTGGTGGCTGAACTTGGCCTATGGGGTTCTCCTTCCAAGGGGCCACAAAACCAATGTATCTAGAGGCTGGCACCAGACCACAATGGAGTAACTCCTGACTAGTTCCAGTAGTGATACGCACAAAGAGTGGTTGCAACAAGTATACAAGCCTGCTAGGGCAAATCCCACTCAGTGGGTCAGTCCCAATACAGCAACTTTTACCCTTTAGGTGCAGCCAATTCCCACAATAAGCTAAATGAAACGGAGGTAGGGGCAACCTACCAGAGTCAGAGTTAAAAATAGTGGTTATAAAGATGTTCAATGAACTTATGGAGAGAAATAATGAGCACAATGAGAGCATAAAAAGGACATAGAAACCATAAAAAAGAACCAGACAGAAATGAGGAATACAATAACGGAAATGAAGAATACACTAGAAGATTCAACAATAGATTGGACAAAGCTGAAGATCAAATCAACGAATTTGAAGACAAGATAGCTGAATACACCCAATCAGAACAACAAAAAGAAAAAAGAAATTTAAAAACTGAGGATAGTTTAAGAGACCTCTGGGACAACATGAAGTGTAAAAATATCTGAATCACAGGAGTACCTGAAGAGGAAGAGAAAGAGCAAGGAATTGAGACTCTATCTGAAGAAATATTGACAGAAAACTTCCCTAACCTGGCAAAGGAATTAGATATACAAGTTCAGGAAGTACAAAGAGTCTCGAACAAGAGGAATTCAAAAAGGCCTACACCAAGGCACATCATAATTAAAATACCAAAGGTCAAAGACAAAGAGAGAATCTTAAAAGCAGCAAGAGGAAGGAAGCTAGTTATTTACAAGGGTGCTTCCATAAGAATGTGTGCCAACTTTTCAATGGAAACTTTGCAGGCCCGAAGGAAATGGCAAGAAATATTCAAAGTTATGAAAAACAAGAATCTACAACCACAGATACTGTACCCTGCAAGGCTTTCCAGTAAAATGGAAGGTGAGTAAAGAGCTTCCCAGACAGAAAAAAGCTTAAGGAATTCATCACCAACAAGCCAGCATTACAAGAAATGTTAAAGGGTCTTCTGTAAAAAGAGAAGGGGTAAAAAAGAAAATAGAAATAACAAATATGAATAATAAAATAACAGTAACAATGTACCTATCAGTAATCACTTTAAATGTAAACATATTAAATGCTCCAATCAAAAGACATAGGGTAACCAAATGGATGAGAATACAAGACCCATGCATATGCTGTATAAAAGAGACCCACATCAGATCAAACGACACTCACTGACTGAAAGTAAAGGGATAGAAAAAGATATTTCACACAAACAGAAATGAAAAGAAAAATAAGCCAGGATAGCAATACTTATATTAGATAAAATAGACTTTAAAACAAAAGCTATAGTCTTACAGCCATGCCACCCTGAACATGCCTGATCTCATCTTATCTCAGAAGCTAAGCAGGGTCCGGCCTGCTTAGTGCTTGGATGGAAGACCACCTTGGAATATCAGGTGCTGTAAGCATTTAAAAAAAAACAAATAAACAAACAAACAAAAATAACAAGACAACCCCCCCAAAACAAAACTTAAAGGCTATAATAAGAGATAAAAAGGGCATTATACAATAATAAAGAAATTGATAAATCAAGAGGATGTAAACCTAGTAAATATACATGCATTGAACATAGGAGCACCTACATACATAAAGCAATTATTGACCAACATAAAAGAAGAGATCAATAGTAACACACTTATAGTAGGAGACTTTAACACCCCATTGACACCAATGGACAGATCTTCCAGGCAAAGAATTAACAAGTAAACAATGGGCCTGAAAGATACACTAGGACAGATGGAAATAATAGATATTTTCAGAACATTTAACCCCAAAGTGGTAAAATATACATTCTTCTCAAGTGCACATGGAACATTTTAGAGGATAGACCACATGTTAGGACACAAATCAAGTCTCAATAAATTTAAGAGGATTGAAATAAAATCAACTATTTTCTCTGATCACAATGGTACGAAACTAGAAATCAACTACAAAAAAAAAAAAACCCAGAAAATATACAAACATTTGGAGTCTAAGCAACATGCTACTAAACAATGCATAGGTTATTAATGAGATCAAGGAAGAAATCAAAAGATACTTAGGGACAAATGAAAATAAAAACACAATGACTCAAACTTTATGGTATACAGCAAAAGCAGTCCTAAGAGGGAAATTCATAGCAATACAGGCCTACCTCAAGAAACAAGAAAAAGCTCAAATAAACGATCTAAACTTACAATTAAAAGAACTAGAAAAAGAACATCAAACAAAGCCCAAAGTGAATAGAAGGAAGGAAATAATAAAGATCACAATGAAAATAAATGAAATAGAGTCTAGAAAAACAACACAAAAGATTAATGAAACCAAGATATGGTTCTTTGAAAGGATAAACAAAACTGACAGACCCTTAACCAGATCCATCAAGGAAAAAAGAGAGAGGACTCAAATAAATAAAGTCAGAAACGAAAGAGGAGAAATAACCATGAACTCCACAGAAATAAAAAGGATCATAAGAAAATACTACAAGCAATTATGTGCCAACAAATTGGACAATCTGGAAGAAATGTGCACATTCATAGAAACATGCAATCTCCCAATACTGAGTCAAGAAGAAACAGGAAATCTGAACCAACCGATTACCACCAATGAAATCGAATCAATAATCAAAAACCTCCCAAAAAAACAAAAGTCTTGGACCAGAAGGCTTCATAAGCAAATTTTACCAAGCATTCAAAGAAGAATTAACACCTATTCTTCTCAAACTATTCCAAAAAATCAAGATAAGGGAAGGCTCCCTAACTCCTTTTGTGAGGCTACCATTACCTTGATTCAAAAACCAAAGACATTACAAAAAAAGAAAACTATAGGCAGATATCTCTTATGAACATTGATGCAAAAATCTTCAACAAAATATTAGCAAACCAAATTCAGCAATATATTAAAAAATCATACACCATGATCAAGTTGGATTTATTCCTGGGATGCAAGGTTGGTTCAATATTCACAAATCAATTAATGTGATACACCACATTAACAAATAAAAAGATCAAAACCTATTATCATATCAACAGATGCAGAAAAAGCATTCGACAAAATCCAGCATCCATTTATGATAAAACCTCTCAGCAAAGTAGGAATAGAGGGAACATACCTCAACATAATAAACAAATGGGACTACATCAAACATATATGAAAAACCTAGAGTTAACATCACACTCAATGGGGAAAAGCTAAAAGCATTTTCCTTAAATCAGGAAAAAGACAAGGATGCCCACTTTCACCACTCCTCTTCAACATTGTACTGGAAGTCTTAGCCAGAGCAATAAGACAAGAAAGGAAATAAAGGGCATCGAATTGGAAAGGAAGAAGTAAAACTTTCATTATTTGCTGATGACTTGATACTGTATATAGAGAATCCTAAAGATTCCACCAAAAAACTGTTAGAACCGATCAATGAATTCAGTAAGGTAGCAAGTTACAAAATAAATACTCAGAAGTCAGTGGCATTTTTACACACCAATGACGATCTTTCCGAAAGAGAACTTAAGAAAACAATCCCATTTACAATTGCATCGAAAACTATAAAATACCTGGGAATCAAATTAATCAAGGTAGAAGACTTGTTTTCAGAAAATGATGTCACTGAAAAAAATTGAAGATACAAATAAATGGAAGTATATAACCTGCTCATGGGTAGGAAGACTAAACATTGGTAATATGGCCATACTACCCAAAGCAGTCTATAAATTTGATTCAATTCCTATCAAAATGGCTGTTTTTGGAGAGCTAGAACAAATAATTCTAAAATTTAAATGGAGCCAAAAAAACCCGGAATAGCCATGGAAATCTTGAGAAAGAAGAACAAAGTTGGAGGTATCACACTACCTAATATTAAACTGTACTACAAGGCTACAGTAATCAAAATATCATGGTACTGGTATAAAAAGAGATACATTGATCAATGGAACAGAATAGAGAGCCCAGAAATAAATCCACACCTATACACTCACTTAAAATATGACAAAGTAGGTAAGACTATACATTGGGGTAAAGACAGTCTCTTCAATAAATGATGTTGGGAAAATTGGACAGATATATGCAGAAAGAAAAGAAGCTTGACCATCTTCTTACACCATATACAAGAATAGACTCAAAATGGATTAAAGATTTAAATGTAAGACCCAAAACCATAACATTTTAGAAGAAAATATAGGCAGTAAACTCTCTGATATTACTAACAAGAATTTCTTTTCAGTTATATATCCTTGGGCAAGGGAAACAAAAGGAAAAAATAAACAAATGGGACTAATCATACTAAAAAGTTTTTGCACAGCAAAGGAAACTATCAACAAAACAAAAAGACAACCAACTGATTGGGAGAAGATATTTGCTAATGATACATCTGATAAGAAGTTAATATCCAAAATTTATAAAGAACTTATACAACTCAACAACAAAAAAACAAACAAACCAATTAAAAAATAGGCAGAAGACCTTAATAGATACTTCTCCAAAGAGGAAATACAGATGGCTAACAGACATATGAAAAGATGCTGAGTGTCATTAATCATCAGAGAAATGGAAATTAAAAAAACAAAGAGATATCACCTCACACCTGCCAGAATGACTATCATCAATAAATCAAAAAACAGCAATTGCTGGCAAGGATGTGGAAACAGAACCCTCATACATTGTTGGTGGGATTGCAAATTGGTACAGCCACTGTGGAAAACAGTGTGGAGGTTCCTCAAAAAATTAAAAATGGATATACCTTTTGACCCAGCAATTGCACTTCTGGATATTTATCCAAAGAAAATCAAAACAATAATTCGTAAAGATCTGTGCACTCCAATATTCATGGCAGCACAATTTATGATAGCCAAGATATGAAAGCAACCTAAATGCCCATCAACAGACAATTGGATAATGAAATTATGGTGTATACACACACACACACACACACACACACACACAATAGAATATTACTCAGCCATTAAAAAAATGAAACTCTACCATTTGCAATGGCTTGGATGGACCTACAGGTTATTATGCTGAGTGAAATAAGTCAGACAGGGAAAGATAAATACCATATGATTTCACTTATATGCAGGAATATAAGGGATAAAAAGAACAAACTAATCAAAAACAGACTCACAAATATAGTGGACAATTTGATGACAGAGGGGAGGGGGATTGGGATGCTGGGAGCATGGGATGAAGGGTTAAAGAAGTATAAATTAGTAGTTTATAGTTGGGCATGGGGAGCATGGCAGAGGGAATGCAGTTAGCATTAATATGATGGTTAAGTTAAGGGCCTTGGGAAGGAGGGAGCAATTGGTGGGATTGTTTTATGAACATTATAGATGTCTAACCAATGTACTGTATATTTGAAACAATTTTAATTAATAAATTAATTTAAAAAAAGTGGTGAAAGTGGACATATTACCTTTTAGCTTTTCTCCATTGATGTTAGCTGTGGGTTTGTCATATATGGCCTTTATTATGTCGAGATATAGTTCCTCTATTTCCACTTTATTGAATGTTTTCATCACAAATAGATGCTAGAATTTGTCAAATGCTTTTTCTGTATCTATTAATACAATCATATGATTTTTGTCTTTCATTTTGTTTATGTGATGTATCACATTATTTGATTTATGGATATTGAGCCAACCTTGCATCCCAAGAATAAATCTCACTTGATTATGGTGTCTTATCTTTTTAATGTATTTCTAAATTCTATTTGCTAATATTTTCTTTAAAATTTTTGTATCTCTGTTCATGAAAGATATTGGTGTGTGTATATCTTTATCTGCATTTGACAGCAGAATAATGGTGGCCTCACAAAATGAGCTTAGGAGTCTATTCTCTCCTCTTAAATTTTTTGAAATAGTTTAAGAAGGATAAATATAAATTCTTTTAATGTTTGGTAAAATTCACTTCAGAAGCCATGAGATTGAGGACTTTTGTTTGTTGGGAGTTTTCTGATTAATGATTCCATATTGTTGGTAGTAATTGGTCTGTTCTGAATTTCTGATTCTTCTTAAATCAGTCATGGGAGATTTCATGTTCCTAGAATTTATCCATTTCCTCCAGATTTTCCAATTTGTTGCCATAATTATTTGTAGTATATTCTTATAATCATTTGTATTTTTGTGGTGTCAGTTGTCACTTTTTTCATTCCTGATCTTCATTATTTGGGTTTTCTGTCTT
Organism: Eidolon dupreanum; assembly: GCA_028627145.1. NCBI lineage: Eukaryota > Metazoa > Chordata > Mammalia > Chiroptera > Pteropodidae > Eidolon > Eidolon dupreanum. The sequence continues at coordinate 68,925,728 of CM053505.1, forward strand.
TTTTTCTTGATAAGTATGGTTAAATATTTATCAACTTTGTTCATCTTTTCAAAGAACCAGCTTTTGATCATATATATATATATATATATATATATATATATATATATATATAAATTTTTTTTAGACTCAGTTTATTTTATTTCCACTCTGGTTTTTATAATTTCCATTCTACTCACTTTGGGCTTTGTTTGCTGCATTTCTTTAGTTCCTTTAAGTGTAAGGTTAGATTGTTTATTGGAGATTTTTCTTGTATCTTGTAGTAAGCCTGTATTGGTATGAATTTCCATCTTAGGATTGCTTTTGCTGTGTTCCATAGATTTTGGGTCATTGTTTTCATTTTCATTTGTCTCAAGGTATCTTTTGATTTCTTCTATGATCTCATTGTTAACTCATTCATTATTTAGTATTGTGTTATTTAGTCTTCATGTGTTTGTTTGTTTTTTTTTCCATGTAATTGATTTTTAGTTTATACCATTGTGTTTAGAGAAGATGCTTGATATGATTTTAACCTTCTTAAGTTGATTCTTATTTCGTGGCCTAACATGTTGTCTCTTTGGAAAATATTCCCATGTGCCCTTGAAAAGTATGTACATTTTGCTACTTTGGTGTGAAATGCTCTAAAAATATTAACTAAATCTATCTGGTCTAGTGTGTCATATAAGGCTACTTTTTTCTTGTTGATTTTCTGTTTGGAAGGTCTGTCCATTGATACCAATGAGGTATTAAAATTCCCTATTATGACTGTTGGTCAATATTTACTTTATATACTTAGGTGCACCTAAGTTGGGTGCATATATGTTTACTGGGTTTATATCCTCTTGTTGGATCTATCCCTTTTTTTGTCTCTTATAGTCTTTGTTTTGAAGTCTATTTTATTTGACATGAATATTACTACCTCAGCTTTTTTTCCCCTATTTCCATTTGCAGGAAATATCTTTTTCCATCTCTTTACTTTTAGTCCATGTCTCTTTTTTGATCTGAAGTGGGTTTCTTGTAGACAGTGTATGTATGGGTTTTGTTTTCTTATCCATTATATACTCAATGTCTTTTGATTGGTGCCTTTACTCCAGTTACATTTAAAGTGATTATTGATAGGTACATAGTTATTGGCATTTTATTATTCACATATATATTTGTTTTTCCATTCCTCCTCCTCTTCCTCCTCTTCCTGCTCCTCCTCCTCCTTTCTTCTTCTTCTTCTTCTTCTTCTTCTTCTTCTTCTTCTTCTTCTTCTTCTTCTTCTTCTTCTTCTTCTTCTTCTTCTTCTTCTTCTTCTTCTCCTCCTCCTCCTCCTCCTCCTCCTCCTCCTCCTCCTCCTCCTCCTTCTCCTTCTCCTTCTTTTTCTTCTTCTCCTAATACCTTTAACATTTCTTGTAATACTGGCTTGTTGTTGATTAATTCCTTTAGTTTTTTCTTGTCTCTTTGTCTCTCCTTCAATTTTAAATACTAGCCTTGGTGGGTAAAGTAGTCTTGGCTGCAGGTCCTTGCTTTTCATCACTTTGAATAATTTCTGCCAATCTGTTCTGCAAAGGGTCTGTTGAGAAATCTGTGGACATTCTTATGGGAGCTCCCTTGTAGTAACTAACTGCCTTTCTCTTGCTGATTTTAAGAGTATCTCTTTGGCTTTAACTTTTTGGCATTTTAATTATGATGTGTGTTAGTGCGGGCCTCTTTGGGTTCATCTTTTTAGGAACTCTCTGCACTTCTTGGACTTGTACTCTATTTTCTTCACCAGATTAGAAAGTTTTTCGGTCATTATTTTTTCAAA
>CM053505.1:68929995-68967301 GCA_028627145.1 Eidolon dupreanum
TCAAGGAGAGTTAGAGCAGGTGGCGGGGAGGAGAGATGGGGAATTGTAAATGCCATAGGATAGCTACAGAGCACATGAGAAATAATCCCTGTGTGTTCCCAGAAATATTTGGAAGATATCTGGATGGGATTGGGGTTATAATTTCTATAGAATGAGCAGAGGCAGAGCAATGTTTTGTGACTATTACTGTAATCCTATCATCACCCCTGGGCTATAGTAGCTTAAGGAATACAGAGGACAGGAACAATGGCATCAGCAATGGTAATATAGGAAGGAGTTTATGTTTCCACATACATCAGCAAAATATAGAGAACTGCCATATATTTGAATGTTCACCATTCATTTATTTCCTAGGTCTGAAATGAAGCAGGTGAGTATATAGTAGATGTAACATTAAGGAAATAAGATTTTTTAAAAAGAATGCACCAAGAACTTAGACAGTTTGGGGAGAATATTTAATCATGTGTATAACTCCTTTGCTAATTGTCTTCAGAAGCAGGTTACAAGCCATATAAGAATATCAGTTTTAAGACCATGGCTCAATTTGATCTTAAAATAGTGACACCCTGCTTGTTTAACCACCTTTTTAATTCTTTAATTGTCTGTAAGGCACAATAGACAAATGACAGCTTTTGTTGTTTCCAAGACTCATTTCTATCCTCAAAGAATGAATAAGTTAGAAAACATATATTGTAAGCTCTGAAGGAATTTCTCAAAAAGGAGTTCTAGGGTGGTAATTTGAACAGTACGATTCTCTATTATATAAGAAAGTCTTATTTATTACTAAAAAAATCTCAGACAAATTGATTTGTTATAGTTTATATTTTTCAAAGACTGTATTTATTCGGTAATTTACTTAATAAATATCTATTGAATATTTACTTTGCACCAAATTTTAATCAAATAATTAGACAAATAGATTTAAAATTGCAAGTGTAATAAATCCTGGCAAAAGAGCCACATAGCTCTGTGAAAACATATGCTTGACTGAGAGGTCAGGAAAGGCTTCCCAGGAAAGTCATATTTAAACCAAGAATTCAAAGGTGAGTATGAGTTAACTAGGTGAGGGAGGGTGACACTGAGGGAGAGGAAATAGCACATGCAAAGGTCTTGTGGTGAGAGGGGATGGCAGTCACATTATATTTTTCATCATTGGAAGTAATTCTTTCATAAGTTTTAAACAGAATAATGAGAAATTTTAGAATCCATATTTTATAGAAACCATAGGAAGAAAAGCTTTCTATTTAAGAACCAGAACTCACTATAATCTTTTCCCCATACCCATTCCTTTCCACCCACTGAATTTTATTAGTTTCCTAAAGTGATGTCATGTTTCCTTGATTATTAATAATTCTTGCATTGGTGTCTGTGCACTTGAAGACACGGGCACCTCTTCCAGTCTTTACAGATCGGCTTCAGTAGGCAAAGCTCTTCACCAGTCAGCCTGTCCAGTGTTTTGGGGTGGGCAGTCTGGTAGTGTCCATGAACAGGCTTCCTGCTGGAGTCATTGAGAAGCTGGGTGTTGGGGTGGCTCGAAAGCCTGACAGTGGTACTCAGCTAGGTGCTGGGCACCACTGGAACACTGGGTTCAAAGGTTACCCACTGGAAACTGGATTCATGGGAATTGATTAGAAGCCTGAGGACACAGGATTCACCTAGGGCTGTGAGGTCTGTCTGGTGCTGGGATATATCAAAAGCCTGGGTTTTCTGGAGCTTGCCAGGAACTACCAATCATGATAGGAGCTGGCTGGTGTTGAGGTTCATGAGAGTCCACTGGAACCTGGTGCTACACATGTCAGCCCATGCTAGAGTTGGCCAGAAACTTGGGGTTACTGAAGCTGCCTTGGGCCAAGGGAGCTGACAGGCAGGCACTGGAATGAATCAGAGGCCTGGATTCACAGGAGCCATCTAGGAACCTGGAGCCAAGGATGCTGCCTGGAGATACACTGGCCATTGAGTCACCTGGGACTGCAGGAGCTGGCAGGCACCCTGATGTGCTGAGAATCTGAGTTTGTAGGGGATTTCTAAGAGCCTGGAATGGTGGGAGCTGCTTGGAGCCACCGGAGCTGGCAGATACCTGGGAGAACCAGGGTCTGCCATGGAAGTACTTTGGGGTTCTTAGAGCTACCTGGGCTACTGGAGCCTGCAAGAAGCCAACTAGAGCTGTGGGAGTCAGTCTGGTGCTGAGGCAGGATGGCTCTGGGGTCTGCAAGTAAAGTCAGTCACTCACTTTACTTTCTGTGTGACCCATGGGGAAGGTGGCTTTCTCCACATTAAGCTGCTGGGGCTTAAGGGAGGGGTTTTGGGGGCCTGGGTTCTGGGGAGCCCTCTAGGAGCTTGGTGTTATAGGAGCAATCTTGGGCCACTGGAGTCAGCAGGTTCCAGGGTGAGAAAGAACCCTGTATTCCCAGGAGCCTGCAGGGAACTCTGCTGTAGAAGGTGCCTGGAGCCTGAGAGGTTCCAGGGGCTGTAAAGTAGGAAGGTGCCAGGGTGAGCATGGGAGCCTGCTCAAAGCCTTGTGTCATAGGAGCCACAAGGGGCTGCTGGAGCCAGCAGGTATCTGTGTAAAACATCCTATGCTGCCATTGTGCTGATGTCACTCCTCCACAACATTATTTATAATAGTAGAATATCTAACACCATGTCGCTAATAAGTGGCAGAGTCAGCATTTGAACCCAGATATTTTACCACTGATGGAATAAATCCTTTTTATTAAATGTTCACTCCTCTCAGATTTCAAGACTTGTCTTGGAAGGTTTTATGACCAAATAAAAGAGGATCTAGGGCATTCTAGAAACAGAGAGGCTGGGGTATCTGTGAGGGGTGGTTTTGAATGTTGCAGGGCCCTCAACTCCTTCTAATCTCAGTCTTATCCCTACGTATTCTAGTGAAGCAGCTTTCTCAATGACTTCCTAGTTTCAGATTCAATAGGCTAATCTATTTATCAATGTCACTGGAGTATTTTACGTCATTAATCCTCTCCTTGGCTTTCATATCACCATGCTCTCCCAGTTTTTGCTCTTTAATTGATGTTGTCTATTGGAACCTTTGAGGTGGGCATTCCCAAGGGCTTAGTCTTGTTTCTTTCCTCTTCTTTATACTTTGACAATTATTAACCAATGTCACTGATTTGAGTGATTCTAACATCCTTTCTCTTAAGCTCCAGCTCCATGTCTTTCATTATCTACTAAACATTTCCATCTAGGTATGCCACAGACATCACAAACATAAACACATCAAAACAAGACAAAACTTCTTGTCTTCCCTTGTCTTTATCTCTTTATCTGAAAGGAGCTTTTCCTTCTATTGATTCCCTTTTTGATTCATAATCATCCTTAAATTTTCTCTCCCTCTTTCAATCCCTCCTCCATGTAGTCATAATGCCACTGGCATTTAAAATATTAATGCCTTACATTAGAATGTAAGTCTGAGAAAGGCAGGACCTATCTTTTTCTCTACTTTATTCCTAGCCTTGAGACTGACAGATTAATGCTCAATAAATACATGATTGCCTGAATAAAGGAATATATTAATCTATCTATTCTATTTATTTATCCATTTAGATAGATGAAGAAATCACTGGCTGAATATCACTGAATCACTGGATTCATTCTTGAATCTACCACATTAATTCTGCCTCACATCCTCTTGCCTTAATCATCAGGCCAGCCTTCTAATTCACCTCTCCAACCCCAAGGTCTACTTTCCAAAGGACATAGGTGTGAGGTAAATATGCCTAATGCACACTTCTGATTATATTCTCCTTCCTGTTTAAAAACCTTCAGTGTATCTGTATCCCCATTGAAGTAAGCTAAAACTCCTTAGCCTGTGTTCCAGAACATTCACAATTTGTCTGTTTTATGTCATCCGTGCTCTCAGCTACTGGTTCTCAAATCTGACTTCACTTAAGAACTGTCTTGGGAGCTTATAAAAATCTAGATACTTAGGGCTCACCACAAACTGATTAAACTGGGATCTCTGAGTTGGCACTGGCAGCCATCTGTATTTGGAATAGCTCCCCAAGTGATTCCAATGTGCAACCGGGGCTTGAGAACTTCTCTAAGCCAACTGCATTTTTTTTTTTTTTGTTTTCTAAAGTTGATCCACATAATTTGCTTCTCAGTCCTTGTTAATTCTTTTTCTTTGAAAGATACCTTATGTGTCCATACTAAACTTTTTTTAAGGTATAATTAATACACAATAAAATAAAGAAATTTTAAGTGTTTGGTTTTATGCATTTTGAAAATTCTAGACATTCATATAACTACCATTGCAAATAAAAACATTTTTATCACTCCAGAAAATTATTATGTGCTCCTATACAATTAGTTTTTCTTGCTCCCAGAAACCACTTTGGATTTCTAACAATATCGATTAGTTTTGCCTGTTCTTGGACTTCATATGATTACAACTACATAGTATGCACTATGTTTTGTCAGGTTTCTTTCTCTTAAAAAATTGTACATTATTATATGTACAGTAATTGGTTTTTCTTTTATTGTTGAGTAGTATTCCATTGTATGAATACACCACAATTAGTTTATTCATTCTTTGATTAAGAGACATTAACTTGTTTTGATATATTCATCAAGGCCCAGTTCAAAGTCTAACTTTGTTATGGAGACTTTGTTCATTCCCTGGTTATAAGTGATCTCTATCTTCACTGAACTCTCATAGTATTTTGTGCTATCTAAATTAGTGCAGACTGTGAGTCAGACAGAGCTGGGTCAAAATATGTCTTTATCACAAAGTATGTGATCTTGGGTAACTCAATATATTTGTTTTTTATTGCTTCAGTAACAAATCACCACTAATTTGGTGTCTTAAAACAATACAAATTTGTTCCTTTACAGTTCTGGAAGACAAAAATATGACATGAGTGTCACTAGGCTAATATCAAGGTGTTGATAGAGTTCATTCTTTTCTGTAGGCTCTGGGAAAGAATGTGTTCTCTTTCCTTTCCACTTCTAGGGGCTGCTCATATTCCTTGGCTAGTGGCCTTCTTCCACCATCTGCAAAAGCAGCAGTGTGGGGTCCTTCTCACATCATATCACTCTGATTTTTTATTCTGCTTTTCTCTTCCACTTTTAAGGACCCTCTTGATTACATTGGGCCCACCCAGATAATCCAGGATAATCTCTCTGACCTTTTAAGTTAAACTGATTAGCAACCTCAGTTCCATTTTCAATTCTTAATAGTTCTTTGCTGTGTAATATAAGATATTCACAAGTATTGGAGATTAGGCACTCAGTTAACATCTTTGCTTCAGTTTCTTCATCTAGAAAACGAGAAGAATGCTACCTACTTAATAATTCATAAGATTAAATTAAATGAGTTCATACATTCATACATCTAAATTGCCTAACACAGTTCCTAGAAACATTGGACAGTATCATTCATTCAACAAATATCAAGCTTCTACTTGGTTTTAGGCACTATTGTTGGTGCTGGTGACACAGAAATAAACAAAACAGACCAAGTATCTACTTCCTGTTGTTTACATTCTAATCGGAGGAAAAAGGTAATAAACAATTAAACAAACAAATAAATAGAATTTTGTAAGGTGATAACTATTGTGGGGAAAACCCTAGAGAGTTATGGATTTTTTTTATATCAGGTGATCATAGATAATCTCTCTTATAAGGGAGTATTTGAGCAAAGCCCTGAAGGAAGCGAGAGAGTGAGCCACAGAGATACTTGAGGGAAGAGCATACAGGAGAAGAAACACCAAGTACAGAGACCCAGAAGTGGAGCAGACCACCCCATGGACTAGACTGAACTGAGAAAGGGGGAAGAAATGTAGGAGATGAGGTCAAAGAGGTAGTGGAAACTATTAAGACTGTTCTATTTCCTGTTGTTTTACAACTAATTGTGAAGAACTCAAGGGCATGGAGTGTGTCTTATTCAGTGTTGCATGCCTCTCCATTTAGCACAACATCCAACACATAGTAACTGCTCAAGGCAACTTTGTTATACCAACTGATCTTTGTTGTACTTACTATCTGTGTAATATTTAAATAAGTCATCTGGTACCTATATCTCTTATTAACCTAAATTATCTTTAGTCATCCATCATAGAATAAAATGTTCTCCCATATTACTCTACAACCTCTGTCCTCCATTGTGGTGAATGCCTTTGCATGGGGAAAACTACCTTGCCTGTCCATTTCTAAATTGCTATAGATTGTCTGAGGCTGATGGAGTGAGTACCCTTAAACTTCTTGCCAAAGAGTAGCCTTAGGCAATGTTAGTTACTTTACTTTTTTACTCAAAGGGGCCCTAGTAAGAAGAGAATATTAAGCAGTTTTTTTTTGTCCTCAGAGTTGCATGCTTCAGACTGTTAACGTAAGTAAGAATGTCCAAACCTGTAAAATTTTATAATAAAAATTTATTTGAGCCAAACTGAAGACAATTACTGAGAAAGAAGATCTCAAATTCTCTGAGAATAACAGTTTGCATATTCTTTTGTGCATTTGAGAGTAAGGAGGGAACATAAAGATAACATGAAGGTGGGAGAAAGTAAGGAGGAGATCAAATTACAGGACAGTTAAGATTCTGTACTCTCTTGAGGGTGATCACGCTTTAGAAGGAGGAATCTGAAAAAAAGGGATTTCAAAATTATGTTAACTTAGATGCACAGAAACAAGTGACAGGGCTTGCTTAAGGCAAAGATAAAACTTTTACAAAAGAAGTTATATGCCTGGGGCAGGACTACCCACCAAGACCTGCCCAGTTAGAAATTTATGATCAGATCACCCTGTGAGGTTACTTCCCATAATCCCCTCTCTTTTTTATCCACAAGGCCTTTGCATTATCTCACTTATCTCACTTATCTTGTTCTCAGAGGTGGCCCAGGAAAGGAACATTTCAGAAATCAAGGCAGATTTGGAAGTGTGGAAAATTTTAAATTCACATCAATCCTGTTAGGGTTTATTTATAGCTAATCTCCCCCAACCTGGACAATAAACTCCATGAGGGAAAGGATTGTTATATCTTATTAACTGTGCTGGATCTTCAATGCCTAGAGAGAACAGTACCTTATAAATAAAGCACTGAATAAATATTTGTTGAATTAATAAAGGAATTAATTCTCTGGGCTTTGAATACACTAAGAAATGTATTGGTAGCATTAGTTCAGTCCAAAGCCATCAAGAACCCACTCACTATTCAGTGGCTCAAAACAACCTTGGCATTTGTAGGGAACAGAGATGACTTAGAGCTGGGGTAAGAAGATTTCTTCTTGAGGATGCTTCCCTGCAACTTACTACATTGACCTAAGAATGGGACTATGTATCTTTGAAGGACAGCCAAATAGGTAAAAGCTATGGAAAAGCAGATGTTATCTCTTTAATTTATAAACATTTACTGCACAATTTTCATGTACTGTGTTATCGAACAGGAGTTTGTCCACCCAGTGCTAACAGAGCCAAACACCAAACACTGAGAATTGTAGTGGAGAAAGATTGGCTATTTTGTTATGAATAATGCCACCCAGGAGAATGGGAAGCTAACACTCAAAAGCCCCCGATAGAAATGTAGGTTACAGATTATATAGGGCAAAATTACAAGACACCGTGGGTTAGAGGTTCAGGGTCGTGCTGGGAGCTGATTGGTTGGACTTGGGGTTAAGAGTAATAAGTCATTTCTTCAGGTCTTGAGGTCAGTCCGAGGTCCCTCTGTCCAGTTCCATGGAAAAGTAGCCAGGGGGTTGTTCCACCTTAAGGCCTAGGAGCTGAAACATAACTTAGGTCAAGATGTTATCTTTAGCTTAACAGAAACCCATACCTTGTGACCCTTAGCCAAGGCATGACCACTGTTTCTGGCTGCCTCAGGACTAGTAAGGGGAAGGGCTAAGGCTTAAAGGGCATGCTATGAAGAAACTGAATAGAGTGCTGAGGCTACATATTAAATCAAAATCATACATTAAATCAGGACCCTCGGTTTCACATGCACTGTGCTAGAAACTTGAGATCTAATACAAATCTAGGTTCTCATTCCTGAGGAACTTCTAGTTTAGTAGGGGAGACAAATAGGTACTCACATTAGACTGTAATGAACACTAAAAAAGAGAACTTGTAGGAAAGTATGGAAGCATATTAAACAGTCACCTAACTTAAACTTGGGATATTAGGGAAGCCTTCTGGAAGAGGTAATATCTAAGCTTACATCTGAAGATAACAATTAGGTCTGTGGAGGAAGAAAGAGAAAGAAAGCATAGTGTGAGCAAGAACTCAGAGATGTGAGAGCAATGTGTGTGGCTGGATCCCAGAATTAAAATGGGAAGAATGTGAAAGCAGAGTCTGAAGAGGTTAGAAGAGACTATATTATGAAGGATCTTGCATGGGATTTGAACTTTTTTTTGAATGGAAAGTAATTGGAGGGTGTGTGTGTGTGTGTGTGTGTGTGTGTTTAAACACAGAAAAGTGACTTTATGAGTTGAGAGCCTGTTACAATGGTTTGGAAGACAGTTCATGAGGAAGACTTGGAGCAATTACAAGGTGTTGAAGGTGTCACTTTTTTTTTTTAATTTATACATTAACTAGGGTGCTCATCTCTGATATCTAATACCCAGTTCAGACATTCCATGATTGTGTGATAAGGTCTTTTCAGAGAGACATGTCACTAATAAAAGCTTCAAAGTACAGAGGGAGAGTACAGAGAATCCCTAATGGAACTCAGAGGATGTATATCTTTGTGTGTGTAGTTGTTGTCTTAGCTCAAGATATATGTAATATAATATGTAATAATATATTTCATGGCAAAATAGCCATATTAAATCCCTGATGTCCAGAAGTAGCAAATTATCCTCTCTTAGCCTTCGTGAACTTTGGGTTTATACTCAGGCCTTTTCCTATCTCTACATGATGCTAAATCATGGTAGAGATACTCCAAAGTTCCTAGAGTAGGGGGACTGCCTTAGGAAACACTATGTGCATTTTTCATAAAAACTACTTGACAGCTACTGTCTAAAAACGATTCTTGGGAGAAGTAGCTACACGCATGTGTTGTGTTTTAATGAGTTTTGCACATGACACTGACACTGTTGCATTGTGTGCAACTCTTATTAAGAAGGAAGCCTGTTGTTACAATCTACAGACATGGTTCTCTCAGTTGTTTACAGATTTCTTGTCTATTTTTATAAATCAAATATTTAACATTTACTTTCTGCCAGGAGCAATACACTGGAGGTTAAAATAAACAAATACAGATATCTAGTGATTTCCATCTAGTGAGGCCAACTCTCTCTGTGAGGCACAGTGTGCTTGTTTCTTTCTTCCTAAGAGAGACGATATAACACTTCAATACAATTAGAGGTATTATCTGGGAAAGATGTAGAAAGGCATTTGTATCCAGCCAGGATACCAGCAAAAATGGGGCATACACTCAACTTGGATTCTAAATAAAATTTAATAAAGGGACTATTGACAGATGTTGGCTAAGTGAAGGGCCAGGGGAGGAAGGAAGCAGTTGATGAGATTGTTTTATGAATTATATAGATAACTAACCAATGTACTGTATACTTGAAACTAATGAAAATAAAAAAAATATTTTTTTAAAAAAGAAGCCAAGACGAATATTTAGGTACACAGACACTAGCAACAGTGGGAAGCTCTCACCATTGAGGCTTGGAGAACTGTGATCTGTAGAAGGGGATGGGAAGCACCAAGCAGGAGCTAGAGTCACAAAGAAACATAGCTACTGCTAGTGCAACTCCATTGGGTAGAGAAGAAAGTTAAATGGATTTGGGAAGATTGTGCAGTAGGAGAATAACCAATACGTCTATAAAGTTATTTGAGAAAGCATTTTTTCATACCATAGGCAGCCTTGCAATGGGAAATATGTGTGAGTTAACATTGTAGTCAGGCTTAACTGGTGATTTGGAAATTCACAAACTTGTTTTTTCTCTACAATCCTTAACTTACATTATCTTGAAGTTCAAGCAACTTTGCTGCTGAGTTTGATAGATATATATGTTGGTCCTGAAACCCAAAACAAGTCAGGCCATTGTGTTCTTTTACTGAGATATAAAAATTCTCAGATTCATATGGCTCTCACGACAGCTCTTTTTTCTCTTTCAACATAAAGTAGCTAAGAATTGTGGAAACAACAGTAAATGAATTGGAAAGTCAGTTCCAATTCTGACTGGTTAAGTGACCTAAAAACAAGTCATTTTCTTTCTCTGTGGTGAGCTTTCCTCCTCTGTAAAATAAGAAGTTTGAACTAGTGATTTTAAAAGCCTCTTAAAGCTGTAACACTTTTAGCTTCGAGAAGAGTAATTCCCAGCATCAATGACACTTTATAGGTTTTCCTACAGCCCAGGTTGTTCTTTATTCCTAGCAAAAATAAATATAAATGAGAGAAGGAGATTTATAACTTCTCTTTTCTTTACTATGAATAATTAGTTCAACATTTTGATAAGTCAGCATTCATTAAGAAACTAAAAAAACCTGTACAGATATTTAAGTGTTTTTGCTATATGAAAAGACATTAGCAAAGGGTCCACTTTATCATGTTTTTTTTTTTTTTTTCTTAACTGACTACTTGTTTTAAAGAAGTATTGATTTAGGTTGTTTGACAAACATGAGAATGGCCTCATTCTATAGGACAAGACATGAATTATTTCTTAAAAATAATTCTGCACTTTTATAAGTTTATTATTCTTTTATAAGTTTATTATTCTACCTGCGCTTTTATAAATTTATTATTCTTTTGTAAGCTGGAGTTATAGTATTAAGGGTGGAAAATTTTCAAGTGAACCAACTTCTGCTTCTGAAATCTGCTTGCTTGTTCTAGGCTTTATAAGCTGCCTCTTTTGGGAGCTCGGAACTGATCTCTTCTAACCCTGCGTGGTAGAGAGTCAGTCACTGGCCAGCTAATAAAGGCTCACAATTCATCTCAATTGTCTCTGTAGGTCTTAGATTCGATTGAACCACAACAATATAATAATTCTTACTGAAAAGTACACTGAGAAATGAACAATGACTTTAAACAGTTGAAAGACTGTTAGGTAAATAAGGTTTATACCAACTTTTGTAGCTCCAGAGGATAAAACTAAGACCAGGAGTGGAAGTACAAAAAGACGAGCACACTGGATATTACCCTACACACTATGGTTGTTATTAAGGTATCTCTGGCATAAGTGCCAGTAAGCTTAAATAATTAACCAATGCATCATACCCAAGTGCTTTCTGTTAATTTTATGTCACCACCCTCAGAACAAAAAGTATAGATTGGCTAACATCAAAAGGCAAGAGATAACAAATGGTGTTGTGGGTGTGGGGAAAAGAGAATCCTTGTTGGTGGGAATGTAAATTGGTACAGCCACTGTGAAAAAACAAGATGGAGAATACTAAAAAATTTGAAAATAGAGCTATTATATCATCCAGCAATTCCGCTTCTGGGAATATACTCAAAGGAAACGAAAACACTAATTCAAAAGATATCTGCACCCTCATGTTCTTAGCAGCACTATTTACAATAACCAAAACATGGAAACAACCTAAATGTCTACCAATGGATGAATGGACAAAGAAGTTGTAGTATATATTTACAATGGAATATTATTCAGCCATAAGAAACAGGAAAACCCTATCATTTGTGACAACATGGATGGAACTAGAAGGCATTATGTTGAGCGAAATAAGTCAGACAGAAAGACAAATACTGTGTGATCTCACTTATATATGGAATCTTAAAAAAAACCTCATAGAAAAAGAGATCAGACTTGTGGTTAAAAAAAAAAAGGTGTAGACTGAGAGTGTGACTCAATTATTACATAACTAAGAAGTAACTAATCTGATTCCAATTAGTCATCTCTAAACTAAGACTTCACCCTGGATTTTTAACCTTGCATGACAAGTTAAAAAGTCTCACAGGGAAGATATTTCTGTGGACATTTTGGTGCAAAACATATGATGTCATTAATAATATAGATCCTTTTTTTCTCTGGCTAGTTTTTGACTCTAAGAAGTATTCCATTTGTTTACATCTATTAAAGTTCAAAGGAAGATCTCGATGTGGGAAAAGACTTGTTTTTTTCTGAGCTTATTCAAAGAAAACTTCAAATTCTTTCTAGATTCTTTCTTTTCTTTAAAAAAAGAGCCTCTTGTTAGGTCAGCAGGGGAAGGGCCAGCCAGATGCCTGCCTGGAGGTTTCCCAGCTTGATATCAAAATCCAGACCTTCCAGCGGAACATCAAAGTCCTGAACACTCAACTGATAAGGACCCACCCTAAAGCCCCAGGCGCCACCACCCTAATCCGGACACTCAACTAACATTTAATTAACATTCCCACCCTATACCCTACCCCCACATAACCTCATAAAAACTACGCCCTCCCATCCTAGGGTGCGACTTCTCTGGCCCCTCTCCTCTCTGGACCAGAGAACCTCACCCGGGAGACCCCTCCCAATAAAGGCTTGCTTTTAAAACTTCTCTCCACGTGTCATACATTTACCTTCCACCTCTTCAGAAAAAAAAAACATAATTCTCATTTACTGAATGCCAAATCTGTAAAAGACACAGCAATAGGCGCTGCTCATTTTATCCTCTTAACATTCTGTTAATAGTAATATATTTCTATTTTATTGGTGAAGAAGCTCAGGGTTACAGCAAACAGTAACTTGCCTAAGATTACACATCTGGTAACTGGTATGTGAACCCAGTGTTTCTGACTTCATTTGCCTTGCTCTTGTCATTACCAATTGAGTTTTCCTGAGATTATATTCAAGTATTTTCCCAGATTATTTTCCATTTTAGCAGTAAAGTATTTAGATAGTTTTCACCTCCCAGGTCCTATGTCCTTTGAGCAAATATCAATATTCAGCCAGGGCCAATAGTAGTAAGCTCAGTATTATACATTAGGGAGCTTCTACTACCCAGGAAACCTATAGAGAGCAATCAGGAAATCTGGTTCTGATTCTTGACAATTGATACTTATAAAGCTATTACTGAGCTTAGGTGAAATCAAGAAGGCAATGCTACTTAGTACTTTGGAAAACAAATACAAGTTCAATATGTATGCACAAGGGTGTCCAGCACAATGCTGTTTTATGATGACAAAAATTTAAAAGACATAGTATGACACATGGATATGGGAACAAATTTAATTATTACAGTTGATGAAATTAGATATTCACAACATGTTAAATTTTGTATAATGGAAAATCCTAACATATTACCAAATAAAATGCAGTGCTGTATTTAAAAAAGACAATATTTCCCAATAAATTTAGTTTGTTTCAGAAATTTAAGGGTGGTTTTACATTGTCAAATCAATGAATATAATTCACATTAACAGAATCAAAGAGAAATTCATATTTTATGTCATCAGACACAGAAAAACAATTGATAACATCAATTAAAAATTTAAAAAGTAAAAATTGGAACAAGTTAGGAAGACAGAGAATTTGTTTAGTATGATAAGGAATATATACCAAAAGCCTACAGGAAACATATTTAACAGTGAAATGTTGGAAGCCCTTCCCTTCGGTACACATCAAGATTGGGGATAAAACGAGGATGCCCATTTATCATTGTACCAGAGGTCCTAGCCAATACAACAACCCAGGGAAAAAATGCTGTAAAAATTGAAAAGGAAGAAATAAAACTGTCATTCTTCACAGATGAGACTGTGTATGTAGAAAACCCAAAAGAATCTATAAACAAGTCACTACAATTAATAAGTGATTAAGCTCATCGACTACAAGATCAAATATACAATTGTATTTATGTGCCAGAAAAAAATCATAGAAAATGAAATTTAAAAAAATGGCATTTAAAATCCCAATGGCATTTAAAAAACCTAAGAAAAATCAAATAAGATATATGCTAGGTAAATGAACATTGAACTACAAAAAATCACCAAAAGATATTTAAAATAATTTAAATAAATGGAGGTATATACCATGCACATAGTTTGAAAGACTCAGTTTTCCAAACTGATCTATAAATTCCATAGCATTATCAATTAAAAATGCAGCAGGTGTTTTTTTTTTTTAATTTTTTGTGGGAATCGACATGCTCGTGCTAAAGTTTTTATGGAAAGTGCCAAGAATAATCAAGACAAGAAGAATAAAGGTAGGGGACATGCACTGCTTTATAACAAGACTTATAAAATTACAATAATTGAGATAGCATGATGTTGGCACAAAAGGAGAAAAATAGAGCAATGTGGCAGAATAGAAGTTTCAGAAATTGAGTGGCATGTATATGGTTTATGACAAAAAGGGGCACTGCAGTGCCATAGGGAAAGGTGACTTTTTCAAAAAATGGTGCTGGATTCATAGCCTATTGAGTTCCAAACAGAAAATAAGAAACTCTCACTTCCATATTACACCCTATACAAATCAATTCCAGAAGGGTTGTGTATCTAAATGTGAAAGATAAAACAAAATTACTAGAAAAAAAAAAAAAACAGGAGGATACCTTACTGACTTTGGGTAAATATTTTTTTTTAACAGGAGATAAAACACAACAAAAGATGATGCTAGAAAATTAGACATAAAATTAAAAACTTGTGTTAATCAAAAGCATCTTTAAGAGAATGAGAAAACAAACTGCAGTTTGGGAGATGTTTACAATATATATAATCAACCAAGTTGGTGTAACCAGAATACTATCTATAGAATTCCTATACAGCAATAAAGACAGACAACCCAAAAAACAAATGGGTAAAATACTTTACCAGATATTTCACAAAGGAGGATGCCTAATAAACTTATGAAAAGTTACTCGGCATTGTCAGTCATCAGGAAATTGCAAATTAAAAACAGGCTGAGACATAAATATGCATCCATTTGAATGAATAAAATGAAAAAGACAGATAATAAAGATAATAAGTTTTGGAGAGGTTGTAAAGCAGCTGGGATGCTCATGAACTTCTGGTGGGTGTGTAAACTTACACAACCACTTTGGAATACGGTTTGATTTTCTATACTAAAGCTAACATAATCTATGAGCCTCCAATTCCACTTATGATTATATACAAGTGAAATGTGAACATAAATGCACCAAAAAGATGTACAAGAATATTTTTAGCAGCACTACTCATAATAGCCAGAATTTGAATATATCCCAAATGTTCATCAAGTATAGAATGAATAAATAACTTGTATTCTCATACAATGGACTCTTGTACATTATAAGGAAGAATGATTACTGCCACATGCAACCACTTGGATGAATGTTATAAATATAATGAGACATCAAGGAAGCTAGGTACAAAAACGAGTGCATATGGTATAATTCTTTTTATAAAAAGTTCAGGAACATAAAAGTAGTGAACAAAGAAGTCAGGATGGTGTTTTACTTTTAGACATGGGTGATATGGCTGGGGGAAGCACAAAACACTGGGGATTTAGTAATATTTTATTTCTTGACCTGGGTGATGATTACATGGGACATATTTATTTTGTAAAAAATCATCTAACTATATATTTACAATTTGTGCATCTCTCTGTAACTATGTTGTGTGTGTGTGTATGTGTGTGTGTGTGTGTGTGTGTGTGTGTGTGTGTGTGTGTGTATGGGAAAATACTTTAAAAGAATACATCAAAAGCCTTTGTTTTTCTGAAATACATGTCTCTATAGAAAAAGTTTGAAATTATTAATGTACTAAAGTGTTATATTTTGGCTGGTGAGAGTAGTAATGATTTTGATTTTCTGTTTTGTACTTTTATTTCTTGGGGGTGGAATTAATGTAGAAAAACGTGAACATTGTGCAGGTTTAGTCCAAACCTTTACTTAACCAGAGATATCTATATTATGCCTGGAAGCTGAACAGTTCTGCATCGAGCTGGCAAGAGTGGCAAATGCTAGAGAAATATCTCAGGTTCTCCCTAGTTGTAATCATTACGTCTTTCAGAAGGAGTTTCTGGGTTTCAAGCTCTGTGCAGGAGCTCATTGTCAAAGGCTCAGTATAGCTCTCTTCTCTGCTGGTAGGGAAGTTCTTTTTCTTTAAACATTGAGGTACTTGGTTGAGTTAATATTGATGCTGAAACTTGAGGGTGATATAGGGAGGCTGAGATAGGAACAGAACATTTTCCACATTATTCTGATGGCTCTTAAGGGATCTTAGACTTCGTGCCTTAATAAAAGAAAATGAAGGTAGAGGGATTGAAAGATATAGGAGATATTTGTAACAGAACTTTTTTAAAAATTAGTTTCAAGTATACAGTACATTGGTTAGACATTTGTATAGTTTATAAAATGATCTCCCTAATTGCTCCTTCTCTTCTCTGGTTTTCCACCTAGCCAATATATTAATGCTGACTGCATTATCTTTACCATACTCCCCATCCCCATGACCATCTATCGACTACTAATTTGCACTTCCTTAACCCTTCGTCCCATTCTCCTAGACACCCAACCCTCTTTCTGTCACCAAATTGTCCTCTATATTTGTGAGTCTGTTTTAGATTAGCTTGTTCTTTTAGTTCTTTAGATTCTGCATATAAGTAAAATCATATGGAATTTATCTTTCTCTGTCTGACTTATTTCACAGAGCATAATAACCTCTAGGTCTGTCCACGCTGTTGCAAATGGTGAGATTTCATTTTTTTTGTGACTAATATTCCATTGTATATATGAACCATAACTTTATTCAATCATCTGTTGATAGGCATTTAGGTTGCTTCCATATCTTGGCTATTATACATTGTGCTACCATGAGCATTGGGGTGCATAGATATTTATGAATTATTGTTTTGGTTTGCTTTGGATAAATACCCAGAAGTGCAATTGCTGGGTCAAAAGGTATATCCACTTTTAATTTTTTGAGAAACCTCCAGATTATTTTCCATAGCAGCTGTACCAATTTGCACTCCCACCAACAATGTATGATGGTTCCCTTTACTTCGCATCCTCATCAACATTTATTGATGATAGCCATTCTGACAGGTGTCAGGTGATATCGCATTGCAATTTTAATTTGCATTTCTCTGATGATTAGTGACCTTGAGCATCTTTTCATGTCTATTAGCCATCTGTATTTCCTCTTTGGAGAAGTATCTGTTTCAGGTCTTCTGCCCATTTTTAAACAGGATTGTTTTTTGTTGTTGAGTTGTATGAGTTCTTTATATATTTTGGATATTAACCTCTTATCAGATGTATCATTAGCGAATATCTTCTCCCAATCAATTGGTTGTCTTTTTGTTTTGTTGACGGTTTCCTTTGCTGTGCAAAAACTTTTTAGTTTGATGTATTCCCATTCGTTCATTTTTGTTTTTGTTTACCTTCCCCAGGGTGATATATCCAAAAAGAAATTATCATTGGCAATATTAGAGTTTACTATCTATGTTTTATTCTAGAAGTTTTAGGTTTTCAGGTCTTACATTTAAGTCTTTAATCTATTTTGAGTCTATTCTTATATATGTTGTAAGATGGTGGTCCAGTTTCTTTTTTTTTTTGCATGTATTTGTCCAATTTTCTCAACACCATTTATTGAAGAGACTGTCTTTATCCCATTGTATATTCATACCTCCTTTGTCATATATCAAGTGAGCATATAAGTGTGGATTTATTTCTGGGCTCGCTATTCTGTTCAATTGATCAATGTATCTGTTTTTATACCATTACCATGCTGTTTTGATTACTGTAGCTTTGTAATATAGTTTGATATCAGATAGTGTGATACCTCCAATTTTGTTCTTCTTTCTCAACATTGCCATGGCTATTTGGGGTCTTTTATGGTTCCATATAAATTTTAGGATTATTTATTCTAGCTCTCTGAAAAATGCCATTGGTATTTAGATAGAGATTGCTTTGAATCTATAGTTTGCTTTGGATAGTATAGCCATTTTAATGCTGTTGATTCTTTCTACCTGTGATCATGGTATATGCTTCCATTTACATGCAGCTTTTTCAATTTCTTTTTTCAATGACATAATTTTCTGAGAACAGGTCTTTTATCTCTTTGGTTTATTTGATTCCCAGGTATTTTATAGTTTTTGAAGTAATCGTAAATGGGATTGTTTTTCTTAATTTCTCTTTCTGAAAGTTCATCACTGGTGTATAAAAATGCCCCTGATTTCTGAATATTTACTTTGTAACCTGTTATTTACTAAACTCATTAATCAATTCTAATAGTTTTGGCTGGACTTTTCAGGGTTCTCTGTATATAGTATCATGTCATCAGCAAATAGCAAGAGTTTTACTTTTTCCTTTCCAATTCAGATACCTTTTATTTCTCTTTATTGTCTGATAGCCATGGCTAAGACTTCCACTACAATGTTGAAGAGAAGTCGTGAAATTGGGCATCCTTGTCTTGTTTCTGATATTCAGAAAAATGCTTTAGACTTTCCCCATTGAATATGTTGTTAACTGTAGGTTTGTCATATATGGCATTTATTATGTTGAGGTATGTTCCCTCTATTCTCACTTTGCTGAGAGTTTTTATCATAAATGGATGCTGGATTTTGTCAAAAGCTTTTTCTGCATCTTTCGATATGATCATATAGTTTTTATCTTTGGATTTGTTAATGTGGTGCATCACATTAATTGATTTGCAGATATTGTACCAAGCTTGCATCCCAGAAATAAATCCGACTTGATGATGGTGTATGGTATTTTAAGTATTGCTGAATTCAGTTTGCTAATTTTTTTGAATATCTTTGCATCAATGTTCATAAGAGATATCTGCCTATAGTTTTCTTTTTTTGTAATGTCTTTGTCTGGTTTTGGAATCAAGGTATATGTGGCCTCATAAAAGGAGTTAGGGAACCTTCCCTCTTCTTGAATTTTTTGGAATAATTTGAAAAAAATAGGTACTAATTCTTCTTTGAATGTTTGATAAAATTCGCCTATGAAGACATCTGATCTAAGACTTGTTTTTTGGGAGGTCTTTGATTACTGATTCAATTTCATTGGTGGTAATCAGTCGTCTCAGATTTTCTGCTTCTTCTTGACTCAGTCAAGAAGACTGAGAGAATGTATTTTTCTAGGAATGTGTCCATTTCTTCCAGATTGTCCAGTCTGTTGGCATATAATTGCTTGTAGTGTTTTCTTATGATCCTCTTTATTTCCGTGGATTTCATGGTTATTTCTCCTCTTTCATTTCTGATTTTATTTATTTGAGCCCTCTCTCTTTTTTCCTTGATGGGTCTGGTTAAGGGTCTGTCAGTTTTGCTTATCCTTTCAAAGAACCAAATTTTGGTTTTATTAATCTTTTGTATTGTTTTTCTAGACTCTATTTCATTTATTTTCATTGTGATCTTTATTATTTCCTTCCTTCTATTCACTTTGGGCTTTGTTTGATATTCTTTTTCTAGTTCATTTAAGTGTAAGGTTAGATTGTTTATTTGAGCTTTTTCTTGATTCTTGAGGCAGGCTTGTATTGCTATGAATTTCCCTCTTAGAACTACTTTTGCTGTGTCTCATAGATTTTGAGTTGTTGTGTTTTCATTTGTCTCTAGATATCATTTGATTTCTTCCTTGATCTCATTGATAACCCATGCATTGTTTAGTAGCATGTTATTTAGCCTCCATGCATGTGTGTATTTTCCAGTTTTTTTCTTGTAGTTGATTTCTAATTTCATGCCATTGTGATAGGAGTAGATAGTTGATATGATTTCAACCTTCTTAAATTTATTGAGACTTGATTTGTGTCCTAATATGTGGTCTATCCTCTAAAATGTTCCATATGCACTTGAGAAGAATGTTGTTTTGCTGCTTTGGGGTAACATGCTCAAAATATCTATTAAATCCATCTGATCTAGTGTGTCTTTTAGGCCAATTGTTTCCTTATTGATTCTTTGCCTGGAAGATCTGTCCATTGGTGTTAATATGGTGTTAAATTCTCCTACTATAAGTGTATTACTGTTGATCTCTCCTTTTATGTAGTCAATACTTGTTTATGTATGTAGGTGCTCCTATGTCGGGTGCATATGTGCTTACTAGGGTTATGTCCTCTTGATTTATTGATCCTTTTTTTTTATTATGTAATGCCCTTCTTTGTCCCTTATTATAGCCTTTGTTTAAAAGTCTATTTTATCTGATATAAGTATCACTACCCTGGCTCTTTTTTTCATTTCCATTTGAGTGAAATATCTTTTTCCATCCCTTTACTTTTAGTCTGTAAGTGTCATTTTTCTGAAGTGGAAGTCTTGTAGACAGCATATACATGGGTCTTGTTTTCTTATCCATTTGGCTACCCTATATCTTTTGATTAGAGCATTTAATACATTTATATTTAAAGTGATTACCAATAGGTACATCTGTAACAGAACTTTTGATGGCTAAATATCTACATACATTTGAAACCAATTTCTTTATTTTCCCTTCAAATGCATAACTGCCTATGTTGTAGTTGGATCTTAGATGTAAAATTTGTTTTGATTTAAGAGATGAGTACAGAAGCTTGGACTTTGATGTTCAGTTCAATTGGTGAATTTTCTTAGAGATACGGAAAAGGTCAAAGTTTTAGCTTCATGATTTGCATATTTTTTCAGAAGCTGATTCAATCACACATAAACCAAACAGGTCAAACATGATTTAATTGGCCAAAAGCCAGTCAGCCTCTATGGCATTGTCTCTTAGCTCACAAGGTTTGAATAATCTTTTTAGTGGTCCTGAGTGACTAGGGTTTTCTTGTTCCGGGGGCATGGCTGTATATGAAGTACTGGTCTTCAGGCAGTTTCAGTGGGTTTCACCATTGTCCTTAGCTCGTATTTTGATAACCATGCATGAATTAAAAATTCAGGAAATAATTTTCCTGTTACAAATAAGAAAGCTAAATTCCATTCAGGTAGAAAGATTATCAGAAAGATTGCTCAGGAAAGTTTCTTTGGTTTATCTCATAAAAATAGATATAGTACCACTTTTTTTTTTAATTTCCAAAATCAAAACATCAAGGTGGAAAAAACTAGTCAAACAAGTTTCCAAGTGTTTTTGTTGCTTATATAAAGGGAGTTACCTTTTTAGAGTCCTTTTCTTTTTTTTGCCTTAATGGACACTTTATTTACATTCCATTATTGAATCATCATAGCAATTCAGTGAAGTAAGTACTATATTATTGTCCCCACTATACAAATGAAGAAACTGAGACAGAATGCTTAAGAAACTCATCCAAAATTACTTGGCTAGCAAGTGGCAAATCTGGGATTCACATGAAGATCCATATTATTATAAAGACTAAATTCTTAACCATTCTAGTATATTTTCCATATATATGTGCTATCTAATAATAGTGCATATGGCCTTTCTTGATTCTTCTTTAAAATAATTCATGAGAGAAGAGGTTAATATTATATCTATTTATAGATATACCCTTACCATTTCAACCACCTCTACCCAATGTTGAGATTTTCTTCACTGTAGTCATTTTTTTTACCCTATCCTCTAGCTTTGAGTGGAAACTGGAAGCAACACCTCCCTACAAAAGAGAGACACTTTACTGAGAGTAATTGTTCTCAATAGGTGGGGATTTTATCTACTACCCTCGACCCCGAGGCACATTTGCCAGTGTCTGGAGATATTTTTGATGGTCACAATTTGTGTGTGAGTGGGTACTTCTCACATCTACTAAGTAAATCCAAGCATGCTGCCAAATATTCTATGATGCACAGGAATCCCTTCCAACAAAGAAAATTATCTGGCCCAAAATGTCAGTAGTGTTGAGGCTGAGAAACTCTGACTTGGAAGAATAATCATAAATTGCATTACGAGGCTTATTGCATAAGTTTATCTAGCACAATACCAGTTCTGTAACTAGGCTGCTATCTTGTAAATTCCAACAGCTTTAATATAGTCATGATGGTTCCTGAGGACAAAAAAAATTGTCTCAAAGATTGTTTCCCAAATGTTTATAGAATTCTCATACAAGTAGTTAATAATTTATTCCAAGAAGCAAGAAGGAAACAATTGAAAATCAAGCCACTCCTGTTAAAGAAGAGGGAAGGAAATGATTTGAAAGAAGTTGATTCATACATTAGATTAGTTCTGACCTCATATTTAGTAACTTGTACCTCGACATACAGATAGTCAGAATCTGCCCCCAGATAATTGTGTACAACTCTCAGATGTCAGCAAGAGTCACAATGAGGGTATCTGAAGATGAATATGTTCTCTCAGTATTGCAAAATAAGAAAGTGCATACCTACAGAGAGACTAATAGATAACATTAAAATTAGAGTCATTCTGTCTTACAGCAGCTTTATTAATGTTGTATACTTTATATACATGTGTTGTGTTATTAGGTGGCTGTTTTTAGTCTTTTGATGTGCTCTGCAATCACCCATTGATTCATCTTCAGAATACTCCTGGGGTAGTAATAGTTCATGGTAGAAGGTCTTTGGCTGGAAATAGAATAAAACATAGTATGAGATATGAGGGAACAGATAAAAATTGATTATAAGAGGGAATATCTCTTGTTTTGACTTAACTTTTCAGAATTTCATAGGGTATCAGATAGACCTGGGTCTCACCTGTGGCTCTGCCATTTTCTTGTGTTTGGAGTAGTTATTTAGCCTCTATGCCTTAGTTTCCCCACCAATAAAATAGAATACTGAGAATTTCACCTAAGAGCTTTGTGAAGATTAAATGAGATTATGCATATAGAATGAGAACCACACACTACCTGGCATCTGTTACCACTCAAGAAAGAAACATTAATCTTTTTTAATATAACTTTCACAGAAATTGACTAAAGTTAATGAAAATTAATGTATAAAACATTAGGGAATTATACTTTACATTTATTTGGTGACCTGTTTGGCCATCTGAAATCATACTAGCAGCTAGTAAAGATTTTCACATTGACATTTATCCTGTAATTTTTATTATGTTCTGGTGAGATTTAGGATGTAAGTGGATTTACAGAAAAATTTAACTAGGAAATTGATCAGATAACAAAACCACTCATTTGACTTGATAGCCATATTAAAAAATCATTTTCCATAGGAATCCATATAGAGTCTTTCTGATTATAGGTAGTAAATTACAGTACATGTGGGATGCAAATAAATAGAAAAGATCTTATTTATCTAGGACTGGGTCAGAGTTTCCAAATCATACTGAAAATATTGGCCTATAATTGTCATGTACCAAGAATTGCTAATGTTCTTTGATATACTTCTGGAGGTAATATGAATTGGCACAATTTTGGATAGTAATTTAAAAATATGTATTAAATCTTAAAACAATCATTCCTTTTGATTTCTAATCACACTTCTAAGAATCTAATCCTGAAGAAATAATAATTAACAATTTAAGACAAGGATGCTTATCTAGATATCTTTTATAGCAATGAAAATTTGAAAAATTATAAATAACCAAAAATAGGTCAAATATATTTTCATACCCATGTGATGGGATGCTGTGAAGCCATTTTGAAAGATGTTGACTTAAGGAAATGATCAAATATAATACTAGGTGCAAAAAATTGCACCTAAAACTTATTTTACAATATAAAACTGATTTTATTCTGTTTATACATACATATATATTTACATATATAAAAAGCATATGACTCAACAGCAGTAGTTGTATCTGGGTGGACGTAGTATGGATGACTTTTATTTATTTTACACTTTTCTTATTTTGTGCTTTTTTTTACTAAAAAGGATTACTTTTATAAACAGTAAGTAAAATAAATACATATGCTATATAGTCTTGGAGTACTTAAAGAAGGTATAATTTTACTTCAGTCCTGAGGGGTGGGCCTGCCTGTCTGTCAGGAAAGAAGAGAGCCAAATGAGTAAGCTGTCCAGCCTTGTAGAAAAATCTAGAGCAACAGCCTCTTTAGGGGCCTAATTAACAAGTAAGCCGTGTCTAGCTAATTTAAATAACAAGCTTGTGTACCTGCAACTTACCTAATCAGTGTATAGTATATACCTTGAAATTGTCATGCTATGTAAGTAGTTTTGCACTCCAACTGGCTGAGCATACGTGAGCAGTAGACATGGTGCAGAGGAAGGAGGCAAAGGAGAAGGAAAGAGGAGACTGTGGACCATAGGCCATGGAGTTCAGAAAAGAATCATCCTCCCCTCTGCTACCCAGGTATTACCTTGAATGATGTCAGCAGAAAGTTACTCAGCAGGGAACTGCCTGTTTGTGGTTAGTTGTCCTGTTTCCTAATACTCCGAATTACTGCAACATTGAGAGGAAGTATAATAAACACCCAAAGTTTCTAGATTTCATCGATTTCATTTTCTGTCTTAAATTTTAGAACTACTTTAAAGTCAGGAAGCAGAAGAATAGAAGTTTAGACTAGAATTCAAAGAGATTCCCTGGTTGAGAGCTAGATATACCATTCTCTTTCCTCCCTGGGACATCAGAAATAAGAGAGCTATCTAAATTGAACCTTCTCTTTTTTCTGCTGTGTTTTTATGTTATTTTTTCTGTTGTTATTTGCATGGGATTGGGGCAAAGAGCGTTAGAATAAGGGAAGGATTTACAGGATTACTCTGGGAATGGGCTTTGGATACTGTGGTATAGTCCAAAAATACCTACTGATATGTTCCTCAATTGCTTTAAATTTATCTTCACTTTCATTTCTCTGTCCTCTTTCATTTATGCCTCTACAGAAGAGATAAGATAAAATCAAAGATACATTTAAAAAATAAACTCAGAAAGTATAGTTTTTCTCAGATTATAAAAATGTACATGGTAATTGGGACTATAAACCACCCTGGATATTTTAGCATAATTTCTTCCAGTCTTTTTTCAATTTATTTGTGCATATGTTTACATTTTTGTATATTATGATTCTACAACAGAAATTTTGTTGGTTGAACAATACAAAAATTACTTAAACATTCACAAAATGTTTACTCAGTGTGTTATTGGTTTTTCTCAATGCTGCTAAATTTTTGTTCACATCTGTTTCCTTAGACTAATTACCAGAATTAAGAAGTATCAGGTCAAAGGGTATGACCATTCTTCAAATTTTTGATACATGTTGCCAACTTGCCCTCCAGAAATTTATGCCAATTTGTAGTACTCTCAACTATGCAAATTAATGTGAATCTGGATTTTCAAACCACAAGAAATAACACAAATATTATAATAAATCTGATTTTGATGATAGTCAAAGTAATAAAAAATGAATGCTACTTTGGTCATTCCTCAGTCTTATTACATGGTCCGGGACTGCTTGTTTTGCCCTTATATGTTTGCTACCTATTTCATAGTGTTGTTAGGAGGAGCATATGAGAAGTTATATGTAAAAAGATATATGTATGAAGTATAAAATGTTATATGTGTGAAGTGTTATAGTTATCCTGTTTTTTTTTTCTTAAAGGGAAAGAAGAGGGATATTTCAACACTATGTAAGGGTGGAAAGAACTCCAAGATATCTGTTTGCCAGAAATTGCAGGGCTGAGCAAAAGAGGACACTGTCACGTCATTTTTTGTTTTAACGTCTGCTTATCTAGTAGACCATCTGATCTGTCCCCTATAATTTTCTGAGCAGCAGAAAAACATAGGAGAAGAAAGATGACAAGGCAAAGAGAAGAGATGTCAGTGGAACAGCCTGAACTCCCAATTTGGCAAAGAAAGTATGTATGTGTTTCCCATCAGTCAAATGGATACCACCAAAAGTAGCCAGGTTTGAATCATCTTGCCAATATGCTACTTGAAGCCTTCCAGTTGATGAAGGTGTTCCCAGCAGCCAAAGGCTCTGAGGTATACTACTTAGGTGGGCTTGGAAGAGGTTGTAATTGGATGTCAAGGAACAGTGCAAGAAGGAGCCATACACACATACAGTTCCAGACAGCCTCACATGCATTCATTACATGGATACCTGGCTTGTAGAGGGCATCGATGACCAGTCATTCATAATCAGGAAAGCAGTGACAACTGAATGCAGATTAGTCTAGTAGCTTTTTCCATATCCAACCCTGCAGAGGAGAAACAGACTGAAAAAGAGGGGAGGAATAAAAGAGCAAGTTGTATTTCCTCATCTCTCTGAGTCCCTCGAGTTGAAGTCTGGCTGTTACTGGAGAGAGAGAAAACATCAACAGTAAATTGGCAATGAATTGAAATTTTAAAATGGGTTGGACTAGGTTGGCTATTTTAATACCCAAAAGTGACCAAAAGCTATGGGATATGCCTGAGGTATTGTTTCGTTTTGTTTTTCTTATGTTTTTCATTTTTTAAAAAAAAAATTGAGCTATAATTAACATATAATATTGTATTACATTCAGATGTACTACATAATTATCCAATATTTGTATATATTGTGAAATGATCACCACAATAAGTCTAGTTAATATCTGTCACCATACAGTTACAAAAAATATCTTTTTGCGATGAGAACGTTTAAAGATCTACTCTTTTAGTAACTTTCAAATATTACATACAATATTATTAACTATAGTTAGCATTCTGTACATTACTTTCCCATGACTATTCATTTCACAACTAGACATTTGTACTTTTGACCCTCTTTACCCATTGTACCACCCTCACCTTTGTAATCACCAATCTCTATATCTATGACCATTTTATTTTTGTTGTTGTTGCTTAGATTCTACGTATAAGTGAAGTCATATGGTATTTGTCTTCCTCTGTCTGACTTATTTCACTTAGCATAATATCCTCTGGGTCCACCCATGTTGTTGCAAATGGCAAGATTTTATTCTTTATTATGACTGAATTGTATATATCTACCCCACCTTTCTTTACCTTTCTTTCTTTTCCTTTTTTTCAATTATAGTTGATATTCAGTATTATATGTACAGCACAGAGGTTAGACATTTATATAATTTATATTGTGAGCCCTCTAACTGATTTAGTATCTACCTGGCACTATATGTAGTTATTACCACTTTACTGACTATATTCCCTATTCTGTACTTTACATCCCCTTGACTATTTTGTAACTACCTATTTGTACTTCTTAATCCCCTCACCTTTTCACCAAGTCCCCCAAACCCCCTCCCATCTTGTAACCATAAGTTTGTTCTCAGTATTTATAAGTCTATTTCTGTTTTGTTTATTTTGTTCTTTAGATTCCGCATATAAGTGAAATAATATGGAGCTCATCTTTCTCTTTCTGACTTATTTCATTTACATAATACCCTCTAGGTTCATCCATGTCATTGAAAATGGTAAGATTTCATTCTCTTTTTAATGGCCGTGTAATATTCCATTGTCTGTATGTACCACCTCTTTTTTATCCAATTGTCTATTGATGGGCGCTTAAGTTGCTTCCATGTCTTGGCTATTATAAATAATGCTGTAATGACCATAGGGGTGCATATATTTTTTTGAGTTAGTGTTTTGGATTTCTTCAAATAAATAGCCAGAAATGGAATTCTGGTTCACATGGTAGTTCTATTTTTATTTTTTTGAGGAACCACCAATCTGTTTTCCATAGTGGCTGTACCAATTTGCAATCCCGCAAACAGTCCAGAAGGGTCCCCTTTTCTCCACATCTTCGCCACGCTTGATGATGGCCATTTATTGATGATGGCCATTCTGACAAATGTGAGATGGTATCTTATTGTGGTTTAAATTTGCATTTCTCTAATGATTAGTGACATGGAGCATCTTTTCATGTCTATTGGCCATCTGTATGTCCTCTTTGGAGAAACGTCTGTTTAGGTCTTCTGCCCATTTTTAAATTGGATTGTTTGTTTTTTTTTTTTTTGATGATGAGTTGTGTGAATTCTATATAAATGTTGGATATTAACCCCTTATCAGTTGTATCATTGGTGAATAGCTTCTCCCAATCCGTAGGTTGTCTACCACATCTTTTTTATCCATTCATCCATTGATAGATACTTAGGTTGCTTTCATATCTTGGCTATTATAAATAATGCTGTAATTAACATAGAGGTTCATATCCCTTTTTGAGTTAGTGTTTTTTTTTCTTCAAATAATTATCCAGAAGTTGAATTATTGGGTGATATAGTAATTTTATTCTTAATGTTTTGAATAACCTCCAAAACATTAAAAGTGTATTTAGATCTTCTGCCCAATTTTCAATTAAATTTGCTGTTTTTTTTTTTGCTTTTGAATTATGTGTGTTCTTTATATATTTTGGATATTAACTCCTTATGAGATATGTAATTTACATATATTTTCTCCCATTCAGTAGATTGCCTTTTTGTCTTATCGATTTTTTCCTTTGCTATGCAGGAACATTTCAACTTAATGTAGTCTCACTTGTTTATTTTTGCTTTTGTTTCCTTTGCTTTTGGTGTCAGATCTAAAAAATCACAGCCAAAACCAATGTCAAAATGCTTACCACTTATGTTTTCTTCTAGGAGTTTTATGATTTCCTATCTTACATTTAAGTCTTTAATACTTTTTGACTTAATTTTTGTGTATAGTGTAAGACAGTGGTCCAGTTTCATTCTTTTGCATGTGCTTGTCCAATTTTCCCAACACCTTTTATTGAAGAAGTTTTCTTTCCCCCATTGTATATTCTTGACTCCTTCATCATAAATTAATTGACTATATAAGTGTGGGTTTATTTCCAGTCTTTTTATTCTGTTTCACTGATCTATGTGTCTGTTTTTATGTCAGCACCATACTGTTTTGATTATAGAGCTTTGCTCTATAATTTGATATCAGGTAGTGTGATACCACCAGCATTGTTATTTATTAAGATTGCTGTAGCTATTTGAGGTCTTTTATGTTTTCCTAGAAATTTTAGGATTATTTATTCTAGTTATGTAAAAAATGCCATTGGTATTTTGACAGGCATTGCATTGAAACTGTAGATTGCTTTGGGTAGTATGGGAATTTTAATAATATTCTTTTAATTTATAAGCACAAAATATCTTTTTATTTATTTGTGTCCTCTTTAATTTCTTTCATCAATGTCTTATAATTTTCAGTGTATGTGTCTTTCACCCTCTTGATTAAATTTATTTCTAGGTATTTTATTCTTTTTGATGCAATTATAAATGTCTCTTTAAATTTTCTTTCTGATAGTTCACAACTAATGTATAGAAATGCAGCAAAGTTTTGTATGTTGATTTTGTATTCTGCAACCTTTCTAAGTTTGTTTATTAGTTCTAATAATTTTTGGGTGGAGTCCTTAGATATTTTTTATATGTACTATCATGTCACCTGAAATTAGTGACAGTTTTACTCCTGAGGTGTTTTTAAGGTCCAGGAAATGAAAATTCAACACACCATGGTTAAAGGCAGTAATCAGTATAAAAGTTACATGTATACCCATCACTGTTAATAAACTAGGTATCAATATAGATATTTTTTCTATTTCTTAGAGAACATTCTAGTCAGAATAGGTAATATGGTTTAGTACCCATATCAGATAATGTTGCTATTTTTCAAGCTCCACAGATTTTTTTTTTGCATCAAGGAATTATGAAACAACAGTGTGTTTTTTCTTTTAATTATTTAGAAAAATGAGACTAATACACAGTACCTATCTCACTTGGCATATCTCATTAGAATGAGCAACTCAAATTGGTAAAATGATTTAATGGAAGAGTATTATGTGAGAGGTTTTGTTTTAATTTTTCTGCATTTTCAATAATATTTCCCAGTAAGTTTTAATCATATCTAGACACAAAATATCTAAACAAATGAGTCAGTCTATAAACCCACACTGTGGCATTAGCTGGCATTGTGTAATTACAAGACAAGTATATCACCATCCCTAAGAAAACAACAGTATCCCAATAATACAGGGTCATGGGAAGCCTAAAATACTAACCACCAGTGACTAGTTACTGCACCCCACCGATGCTAATAAGAATACTGATTATAGAGCTGGACTCCATTTTATTTATAAGCCTTCCTGACCATGGGTATGGGTAGATATCTTCGTACTGTTTTCATAAACTGATCTCTGGTTGTAGGAAGCCCATGGAAATAACCCAATTGACTTGTACACTGAATAAGCTCACCTGGTAAGTGTTAAGCTGTTATCTGTTCAGGCTGGTGATGAGTACTACTTACCCTTTGTATTTCAAGAAGAGACTGTCTGAAAGTGGAGGGATAGAAGAAGGGGATACTGCCAAGAAAGGATAAACAATCTTTTTTGGGTTAGGCATGATATGGGAGAAAGGAAGGAGAAAAAAAACTAAACAGCAAAAGGGAGGGATGCTGAGAGGAGAGAAAGAAGTTACAGAATAATCAACAAAAGCTGAGGTGAGAAGAAGAAGCCCCATAGTATGATCACTGGGGAAAGTTCAAATGTTGTTAACAGAAGCAGGTTTGGATATCAGCCCCTGAATCTTCCAGTCCTATGATCTTGGACAAGTTATTTCACTTTGCCTGTTTATTCATCTGTAAAAATGAGGAGACTTGTGAGGATTGAAAATAACATTCATAAAGTGCATGAATGATGGCTACTCAAATAAAAGCCAGCTGATATCATTACTCATTATTGTTGTTAGCTACAGTATTGTTTGAAAGTAATAAAAAACACACAAAT
This sequence comes from Eidolon dupreanum, assembly GCA_028627145.1. Classification (NCBI taxonomy): domain Eukaryota; kingdom Metazoa; phylum Chordata; class Mammalia; order Chiroptera; family Pteropodidae; genus Eidolon; species Eidolon dupreanum. Next base: position 68,960,351 of record CM053505.1, read on the forward strand.
TAGTTGCTAATATCAATTCAGCAATAAAAGAAAATGCATAGATGAAGAAAGTCTCAGAGAGCTCTCCAGAAGTCAGTTTTAGCAAAAGAAGCTAAAACATCATTGTGCATGGTGAAGGAGGAAAGAATCTATTATGTTTTTTACATATTAAACTTCCTAATGCACATCATTTTTACATTCCAGGACTTCAGCCAAATAAGAAAAAAATAAATGCTATACTTTATACACATGATTGATTTTGTTCATAATACTTCCTTTTCCAGTTCTCTCAATTTAATATTTATTAATTACAATAAGATATTGAAAATTCCTGCATGTAAACATAGATAGCATTAATATAACTATTCTTTAATTAATTTTATCTTCTCAAAGGACACTGGTAGGTGGATTTCTATCAAGTTCCATAATGAAATGATTTTTTAATACTTTATTTAAAAAATTAACTAGAGTAATTGTTCTGTAGATCATATGAAGTGAATAATTTTCTTAGGTGAAAAAGCAAAAGTTTATTATTGCAAATGTAAACTAGTATTATGCATGCCTTATGACAATGTTTTTAAAATGAGAAATACCAACGTATCAAGGGAGAAAGCTAAACATTTCTCTCCTTTAATGCATCACTATAATACTTTAAGATAACTAGTTCAAATTATAATGTTTATTTATTGTTACTAACAATTTATTTATTTATTTATTAAAATTTTTTCATAGTTGATGACTTTTTTATTAATTTTTTTGGTAACATTAGTTAATACAATTATATAATTTTCAGGTGTACATTATAATTTGACATCTGTGTATTCTATTGTTTACCACCCAAAGTCCAGTTTCCTTCAGCTACCATATATTTGATCCCCTTTATTCACTTTACCCTCCACTTACCCCCCTATATTTGACCACCTTTTTGTTACTAACAATTTAAAAGGTACTTCTAGTAGCTACATAATCAAAGTTTCAGAGTAATAGAGTGAATATTGATGTATTGAAGAAAGATCATTTCTGTACTGGGAGAAAAACTTCTTAACTTGTTTGTTCAAAAAAAAAATCCACATTAGCTACATTGTCTAGTGTGAGTCAGATAATCTCTTAATGTAAAGGATTGGTTTGGTTAAAGATATTCCAAGAAGAAAAAAAAAGGCTGCATTGTATGGGATGGTTAGTGAAGCATCTAAGTGTTCTATAGGCTCCAAATCCTATGTGTTTTTACACCTCAGAGAATAATATGTATTTATCTTTGTTCCTGAGATCTAGCTACTGAAACCGAGGCCTCACCCCGAATACCCAGTACTGATTGTTCTTATTATGAATCAGTTGAATCCAAATCTAACAATGGTGACCCTTGCAGATTGATAGTGTGAGACTCACCTGCGAAGAAAGTACAAATGTTGTCTAAGTTTTGACTTCTTCAAGGAGGGAATACGGATAAATTTATTCAATCTATCTGAAGATGAGATTAAACAGTTTCATCTATATGTACTGTTCTATTGGATAGGAAGGGTCAAATGATGTCTAGTCATTATATGTCATGATTAATGTTGATGGGGAACCAAGCCCTATGAAGCATGGATGTCACAGACAAAACATTTTCTAACATTTTGTCCTCATGTTCTTATAGTAAAGTTGTTTGAGAGCATAAACTTTAGAGTCAGATAGTCTGGGTTCAAATATCAGACCTGTTACATACCAGTTGTGTAACTTTGAGCAAGTCGCTTAACTTCTCTGTCTCTTTATTTGTAAAATGGGGATTATAATAGTTTCTATTTCAAAAGGTTTCTATGAGGATTAAATGAGATCATAAATGTAGAGCACTTAACATTGTTCCTGGCTCAGTAAACAACTATTTCTTTTCTTTTCCCATCAAGCACCCTCTTTTTTCCCATCTTCCTTCTTTTTCCATCTTCCTTCTTTTCCATCTTCCTTCTTTTCCTTCCATAACCTATTCCACTGCATATGGCCTTTAAAAATCTATGTGGTAGTGCTGGTGGGAATATAAATTGGAAAATCACTTTGGAAACTTGTTTGGCAACATCTACTACATTAACAAGGTATAGTGTAACCTATGATTCAGAAAGTACCCTCTAGGACTATATCTAACAGAAATACTTACAGAAGACATGTTACAGCAAAGTTGATAACCATACTCTTGAATATAACCTCAATCTGGAAACAGCCCAACTATCCATCAGTAAAACAAATCAATTGTGGTATTTTCATACATTGGAATGCTATATAAAATGAGAATAGATGAATTACATGTCTGTGTTATTGTATGGTTGGATCTCCAAAACATAATGTTGAGCTAAGACAAGTCAGGCATAAAAATATACATGCCATAAAATGTTATATATACAAAAAGTTAAAAAAAACTGACAAAACTAATTTACCATATTAAAATTCAAGATAATGATTAACCTTGAGGACAGTAAGGAGAGATCTTCTGGGGGTCTGGTACTGGGGTTCTAGTTGCTTGTTGTATGGGAGTATTATATTTGTGAACATTTATCAAGCTGAACACTTATGATTTGTATATTCCATGTTTATGAAAAGCTATATGTTATGCTACAGCAAATCTAAAAAAAAATCATGAAATTTAACAAATTCACTTTTCCTGTTTAGACTGCACCAGTATGAAATTATCCATCAGGACCTATTGTTTTTTCAAGGTTCTCTAGTATGTCATCCCTTAGTATTCTGTAGGAAAGCAGTATGTGTTTTTTCAGTCTATCTACTAGTTGATGTAGCTAGAGAATCATTCATTACCTCCTTGGTGGGCAACAAGAAAATCTATGTGATTGTCATTCCTAAGTAAGTCTTACTACCGAGAATTGACTAAAACTTTTAAAGAAATCATTTATTAAGATTTTGGTAGAGTCTGATATTTTAATAAAGTAGTTAATATCTGAAACTATAAACCTTAAAGGGATATTTCATACACACACACTTACTATAACAAGATTTTATATACATACACACACATATATATATATACACACACATATATGTGTGTGTGTGTGTGTGTGTATGTATATATATATATACCTGTAGCTAGACTAATGGGGTTTCTCCTCTTAGATTTTAATAGAGTTCTTTCAGGAAAGGGTTAGAAAACAGTATGGTTACTCAATAAGGCATAGGGTTTGTAAGATCATTTAAATGCCTCCTTATTTGTGCAAATTTTTCCCATCCAAATAGCTAGAAGAAAGCTTTAAGTAATGAATCCCTTTATTTTTAGTGACTAAAAACAAAACTAAAGGAACTTCTATGGATAATGATATAAATTTAATGTTAGTAAGATGGGAAAAAATGTGGGATATACCTATTGGACAAAATCAGTTAAGAACTGATTTTTAGCTTTTGGTGACTTATTACTAAATAAATGTTTAAATTGCTATCAATGTGTGTGTGTGTGTGTGTGTTTAAGCTGAGCAGATACATGGCTGTGATGTGTGTGTCCTAGAAGATATTGCCCATAGTTAAAGGTCCAGCATTGCACAACTCAGTGCATTGAGGTCATTAATTGTAATTTTGAGGGTATTTTTCCCCCACAACTAGTGTATACTATGTGTCCTCTTCTAGTTAACATTTACTTTACTACTGTGTATCAGGCCATGGCTTACGTCTGGATTTTAAAACACATGAATGGCCAAACTTTTTCTTTCTCCAAACTTATTTCTTAGTACCCCAGCAATTAATAGATTCTTCTCATGTTCTGCCACACCATGCTCACTCATACCCTTGTATTTGAGTTTATGTAGTTTCCTCTGTCTTCTGCCCACTCAATGTCTATACTTTTTTCAAGTCCCAAATAAATAAATTCACAAACAGAATTGTTCAGACCCCAAGAAAAGAAAACATACTCCTGGTATTTTATGATCTCTTGTAGATGGATTCTAGACCAGTTGTTCTTTCCCTTTTTTAGTCAGAAGTTATTCAATGGCACTTCTGAGTCAAAGATTCTAATAAACATTTACTGAGTGCCTGCTCTGTGTCAAGTTTTGTGATAGGTGCTGGGAATACAGGCATGATTAAAACAGTTGCCCTGCCCTCAGAGAACTTGCATTCTAGAAGACTATAAGCATATAGTTTCTCACAATGTAAAATATGTAGCTTAGGATTACAGAGGAAAGGCATCTAATCTCAGTCTACAGTAACAGAGGTGCAACCATTGTGAAAAGACCTGAAGGAGGTGACACCTAAGCAGAGTCCTAAAGGATGATTAGTAGTTAGCCAAATGAAGAGGGCAGGAATTTCTAGAAGAAGAAATAGCATTAATGAAGGCATAGAAGTGAGAAACAACATGTGTATGTATGCATAGGAGAGGACACACAAGCTTAAGAGTTTGAGGCCAAGAATGATAAAAGATGACACTAAAAAGGTAGACAGGAGCCATGTCATAAAAAGCCATGCATGGAAATGGGAACAATATCCCCAAATCAAACAAGTAAACAATACATTCTCTAAAATACATTCTGTCTTAAATTTTATGCCTCAGATGCTTTAAACTCTCAAAGTTGCTAGAAATTTCTCTATTGTCTAACAGGCAGGGAAAATTGTTTGTGCTTTCCTGTGCATGCCACCAACCCATGCCTTACTATCCCCATAATCTATCTATCCCTAAGACTCTTATTCTCTTTCTATTCCCATGGTTACCACCTATTTGCAGTGCCACATGCAAACAGAATTTTGATACAGGATTTTGATAGTTTGGAAAATGCTATTAGATTTGCTTTTTGGCTCATTCTTTTATAAAGAGGTTTCTTTACAATGACCTCTCTTCTATGTCCAAGACAGGCTAATAATTGTTTCATTTATTCTTTAGGTCATACCAGTAGTATTTCATACTAATAGACATGTAAGTACAAGTGGGTGCACGCATGTGCACACACACACACACATACACCAGCCTGTGCTATGTTCAAGGCAAAGTTAGATGAAACTTTAAAAACAATTTTATTTTATTATTAGTTTCAAGCATATGATACATTGGTTAGACATTTATATAGTTTGTGAAATGATCCCCTTGATTACTTTATCTCCCCTGTCTCTATACCTCGCCATTACATTAATGCTGACTGCATTCCCTATGCCTTGCTCCCCATTCCCGTGTAGATAAAACTTCTTGATATTTTCTCCTTACTACCTTCCCACTTCCCTCTTAGACTTTCTTTTTCTTTACCAGCCCAGGTTCCCCAGGGCATATTTCTACTTCAAATGGGAAATTTACTTAGGTCAGTGGAGAACAAAAGAGCTGCACATGGGGTACAGAATTTGGCTTTTTGCTGGTGCCTCTGTGTGCCTTGATTTGTGCTGTGTATCAGAGAACAATCACAATTTTTTTTAACCTTGGGAGATGATGTTTAAATACTTTGAGTTTTCTATAGAAAGGTGATATGTTGGTAAACAGCATTATAATAATTCTTTCCTTCCTGGCCAAGCTACAACAATGCTTCCTCACTATAGGCCTCACCATTCTTGCAAAAGTGGAGTCCTTTGTTAGGGTGAGAATCTCCCATAAAACTGCTCAGTAACTTGTTTTTTTTGGCTTCTTTGAAATACGACACAAAGCAATCCCTGTTAAGGGCAATGCTGTCCATAAGGCTGAAAAATGTGCTTGAGACACAAGCTCAAAGTTGCCCTTTTCAGGCAGAGCCAGCTGAGTAATCATATCTCAGTTGGCTGCTTTTCAAGGTGCCCAATTCATTAGCTTTCCCTCTAGGAGCAGCCTTTGCTCCAAAAGATCAAGTGTTTTCTAATAAGGGGCAAAAATTTGGGAAATCTCAGAGCCCAGTGTGGTACCATCCGTACAAAATAATCTTGGGCAACAAAATGGGCCCTGCACACCGTGCCCTCCTCCCTCCAGCACCAGTGGAGATCAGCACTTGGCCTCAGGACAGAGAGGAGACTAGGCTGAGGAGGCTAGAAGGAGGAAGCGGGGAATCAGGGGAAAAATAGGGAGAGATTGCGAAGGCACCTGTTCGGCTCTGAGTCAAAGGCTGTCAGTCGTCTTGGCTCAAGCTGCTCTGCCCTCTTACAGCCCAGCCCTTTCCTGGGGCCGGGAAGGGGATTGCTACATGCCAGTTTACCTGGGGAAAAACCAGAGCCTCACTTTGGTCTCTTCCGGTAATTGACAGGTCGCCCAGGAGGGGGAGGAGAGAGCTTCCCTCCATAAATTGTTCCACCCCTGGGTAAGGTGGCTCACTCTGGCAGATAGAAACGGGGAAGTGTGCACCTGTCACCAGTCAAGCTCAGCCAGACTGCGAGACGAGACTAGGCAGAGCGAGCAGAGGGAGTGAGTGAATTATGGACAAGTTGAAGTGTCCCAGCTTCTTCAAGTGCAGAGGGAATGAGGTAGGGGTCTGGGAGCTGCAGAGGGGCGGTGGGCCTGGGAAGGAAAAATTTAAGGGGAGGCAAGTCTGTTTTTGTTTTCTATGGATATTACTTCTTCATATTTCTGTTCAACTGCCTTCAGGTGTGCCTGAGATGTCTCCATTGAGTAGAGGAAAAATAGAACAGCTCTTAACTCCGGTAGCTAGAAGACAGGATCACCTCATCCTGTACTTTGAATGTGCCCAGAAAATCCTGTTTTCTCTTTCTCTCCAAACTGTGTCCATATGCTGGAGGGAAATGAGAAAAAACACTGTTCTTATCCTACCTGAGGAATCTTTCATGCCCTAGAACAGCTAATAAGTAGGGAGACAACCCCTTCCCTCTAAAGTAGAGAGAGAGCTGCTCCACCTGGTGGGACAGGAGAATTTGTCTTTGAATATTTTTTGGTGGCTTTCAGAAAAGCACTGATTTTACTCTCTAAGATAGGGAGAGAAGTTAAACTTCCCTTAACTCGAAACATTCAAAACTATAAGCCTATAAGAAAACAAGTCTATGAATTTTTCAATTCTTTCTCTTTCTTTCTTTCTTTCTTTCTTTCTTTCTTTCTTTCTTTCTTTCTTTCTT
>CM053505.1:68967401-69052200 GCA_028627145.1 Eidolon dupreanum
CTTCTATCTATGGTTGGATATGCAGTGGGATTGGGGAATGTGTGGAGATTCCCATATTTGACTTACAACAATGGCGGAGGTACTCTCCCCAACTTTTTTATTCTCCAGTTTTAAGTGGGGTGCTGTATGACCTCTGAGGATATTTTAAGAATAAGGAAAGGCATATTATGTTTTGGGTTAATGTGAGGCTGGCACAAAAGCATACTGCATTCATTATTATGCTATGAGTTGCTAGCTCAAGTTAGAAAGCTGGATTCACTAAATCCTCAGATATAAACTTGATAAAAGTTGTGTGTTTATCATTTCTGAGTTTCTGATTTGAGATCATGTGTAATCTTCAACTGTGACTTACTCTTCTTAATTTATACATTTCTGTGATAATCTGTTCAGACTTAAGTAGTGTTTTGCTTAATTTATAACTGAATCTAAGCAAAAGAGTGAATTCTAGTTCTAATAGAAGCTCAAATAAATTGTTTGTGTAAATAGAATAAGACATTGCATTTTGAAAATTTTATTGTGGAAGTAATTAAAAAGTAAGGAAAGGTTTTGTATTTTAAGCTGCAATATTCAGTTACATATATTCCAAATTAAATTGAGTATTTAGAAAACAGTTCTAAAATGTAATAGAATTTAGTTCAAGGCTAGGTGTTTAATTTCTGCAAACAATACTGTTTATAGCTCAGAAATCATTAAGACTCAGTTAGAACAAGGAGAAAAAAATAATTCTGAGATGACACACAGAGGAATACAAAATGAATTGCACAATTCTATAGTAATGTTGAAACAACTTTTTGCTTACACCATATTTTGTTTACTTATAATTACAGGTTCTCTTAGAAGTGTAGAGGTGACATTCCCTTATATTTTATAAATGGGTACCAGTGAAACTGTGCCACTGGAATTTTTTTGGTACAGTAAGATTTTATGTGGTGATATTTCAATTTTATATTCCTTCTTAATTGGGTACATTAAAAGATTCATACTGGCTTTCAGAAACTTAAGAATGGAGGTCTATTTATCAAACACTACATGCTGGTGGCAAAAAAAAATCCCTATCTAGAAACTACATTATTTAGTCATGAGTTTTATATAAATTTGAGCTGGAAAATTAGTGAAAAATCACAATATTTTTGGTGACTATGTCCTAAGGTCTAGTGTAATGAAGAGAAATATTTAAGCTCCTTTCCAGCCTCTTGCATTCAGATTTAGAATAAGAAATTCCCTGTAACTTGACATCACAGACAGACCCAGTAGTTATCATAAATTTCCAATAACTATATTAAACTAAGTTTAATAAATAATTTTAAGCATAGCCCAAACAAAATAGTATCATTTATTGTACACTACTATCTCTTTCAACATATCCTCTAAAAATTAATTTGTTATATTACTCTCAGTTTTTAAAGATCACATCTTTTGCGTAATGGATGATCTAGGCTCTCTCAGTTGTTTCTTTCTCTCTTGCTCAAGGGTAGAAGATAAACATAAAATTCAAATTTGTCAAATGTTAATAGATCCAATTTTAAAAGTATGTTCAGATTTGAAGAATTTTGCTAAAATCTGGACTCATTTTATCTGTAGATTCTTTTTAACAGTTTATGAAAGGGAAGTATCATACTACCTTATTATTAATTTGTGATGATTATATTTTGTTAATTTACCAATATGGCTGTTATTAAGAATGAAATAATATATTGGTTAAAAAGCTACATATGACACTGAAGAAAATAATCCTTTATTTTTTTTCCAAAAAAAAACCTAATTTACACTGGGCTAGTAAGGCTTTGATTATTGTTCTACTTCAATAGAAATATTTGGTATTACATTTTCTTCCTATTTGTCATTGGCAGAAATTAAACTTCAATTAATTATAGTAATAATGGTATGTATATTGCAACATCTATAAAAACATATTTGTCCCTATGTTCTAGTGACTAGTGGCTTATATATAACGAGTACTTCACTGTCTCATTTTCAGTAGGATATAGTTTGAAGGTTGGAAAAATGTAATTCCTAGATATGATGTTACAGTATCATAATATGAAAAATATATGAGGAAAATTATTTAACATGGATAAATGAAATATGCATAATCCAAAAGCTCATTTTTATACACTGATTCCCCTATTTTCTTATTAAATTTTAAGACTTCTAGAATACATGATCAATAAATTTAATATTCTGTCCGTGCTTCTACCCACAATCTGGTAAAGGTTCTAATGAGCAATATTATGTGCCAAAAGTGGGCAGAAAAAGTAAAATAATAAAAGGGTTTAAATAAATCTAAATGTATGATAATGAGTCCTTAAGAAATTGAAAGTTAACTCTTAATGCATCTCAAAGTTCAGATTCTTCTAACAAAAATGATAAATTTATTAACATTGAGTAAAAACCCTTATAACTATTTGGAGAATAATGATCTTAACTGCAATGACTCCCACTCTGAATAACATTCAGCATTTGCACCCTGTCTTACAAATAGATCATTTATTTTTAAAGGCGAAAGGAGGGAAACCAACTTTGAATATATGCTATGTACCTGCCATTTTGCCAAGTGTTTTCACAGGCTCTGAATTGAACCCTTACCACAAACTGATGAGTTGGTACATATTGTTCTCCTCATTTATGAAGAACCCAAGTTTCAGAGGTTAGATAAATTGCCCCAGGTCACATAACTAGTAAATTCTGGAGCCAGGATATAAACCTAAGTCTATCTTGCTTCAAAGCCTGTGATCATTCAAATAGTCTGGATTGCTTTTTATAGGCTATTGTTTTTAGTAATCACAGCAACCTTATTATGTAACACAGCCAATCCTTGAATAACAATTTTATTCAACATCCTTTCATTAACATTGATGAGATGCCACAGGAACTTAACTCTTGTTTATATCAATTAGCCTGTGGGATGATTGGTTTCATTATATATTGTTTTACTTAAAGTTGCAGAGCCTATCAACAATGTTAAGTGAGGACTTACTCTACCAGCATCCTCATTTCATAGATGAAGAATCCAAGGTTTAGAGAACCAATGACTTTCCCACAGAAAGTAGTAAATTTAGGGCCTGAACCCAGTATACTCTGACTGCACTATATCAGAATGCTTTCAAAATGTTATGCTGGTTGTCAAAGTGTCATCAAGCTTTTAGGATATGATAGTATTTTTTATCCTTTTTTTGCATTTTCTAGGTGCCTTCTTGATACCTTATGCAATTATGCTAGCATTGGCCGGTTTACCTTTGTTCTTCCTAGAGTGTTCACTGGGACAATTTGCTAGCTTAGGTCCAGTCTCAGTCTGGAGGATTCTTCCATTGTTTCAAGGTAGGTATTAAAATATTTTCCTTATTGTGCTTGTCAATCTATTCATGCATATAACTGTCCTCACTATGTGGAAGAAAGTGTTTAAAAGTTGGACAATGGACCAGTGGTTATCAGAAGGGAGAGGGGCGGGGGAGGGGGAAAATAAAAAAAATAAAATGTTAAAAAAATTAAATATAGATAAATAAATAAAAGGTTGATGGAGGAGGTGATGGGAAAACGGAAAAAAAAAGTTGGACAGGTTAAAGGCAAAGAAACACATCTTTTTTCTGTATAATTGCCACTGTAGAATTTTTGTTTATCTAGAGCTGCAGATATAGAAGGGATAGGGAAGAACATTAGATAGGGTTGTAAGAGTGTCATTCTTTTCTTATTTTCACCTTTTAAATACCTTGGCACATGGTCCTGTTGTGCATTAACTTTGTGGCTTTGGATTTTTTCTAATTCACATGCAGTCTTTGTCTTCTGGCTTTTGCGTATCTTTTACAGTGCCTCATTCAGAAAAGTTGAAAGGCAGGTCACATTTTTTTTTCTTGGATGCTCTTAAGAATAGGACACTGGAAACGTTTTTAAATATGCTTTGATTGTTATCAAACATCAAATGACTTTTTTGTCTGAAGGTTAGATCTCATTTTGGTACGTGCTAGCTTCTGAAAACTATTTGTAAAAGCCTCATTGCAACATCAAAAATAAATTTATAGCGGTTTCAGTAGACAATTGTGCTAGAATATTAAGAAAGCTACCTCAAAAGCTAGTTTTAAGCATAGGAGTTACATTCAATACAGTAAGCTGTATTTTGAAAATACTAAGTTAAAAAAACTTAAGAAGTTTATATTCAGATTGTTATTGAGTTATTGAATTTTCTTTATATGTATTTGTAGAAATTCTGTGCACTATCCTTTCACGACACTAATTCATAGGTTTTATCTTCTACTTGTCAAAATGTTGGTTCATAGATGAAGATGTAATTATTGGTAAGTCAATACGATATGAGCTTTGAATAATTTTTCCCTTTCTTTTTTAAAGAATAATACCTACTCTGATAATAATTTACAGACTTAATAAGACAGAGTAATGAACATGGGTTTTTCTTTATGTGAATTTAATGGATTAATACAGGTCTTCTGCCTTTGATCTTAGTACCTTTTTCGAATCAATTAAAAAACTGTCTCAGAAGGCCAGTCATCAAAATAATTTTAAATTTGAGAAGTTATTCAGACAGTAGTACTGCTTCATCACTTCCCCGCCCAAAAAAAGTTCTTTGAAACAGACTTGCCACTTTAAAATAGATTTTGTAGAAATTGAGATGCAGCACTTTTATGAGTTAGCAACAGCAATTTCACTTTTTTTTTTAATTTCTCTCTTTTTCAGGTGTGGGAATTACAATGGTCCTGATATCCATTTTTGTCGCCATCTATTACAATGTCATAATTGCCTATAGTCTTTACTATATGTTTGCTTCTTTTCAAAGTGAACTACCATGGAAAAATTGTTCTTATTGGGCAGATAAAAACTGTAGCAGATCGCCTATAGGTAAAATTCATTTATTTATTTTAAAAAATATTGTTAGCTCTATTTCATTCTTTTATATTTTCTAATAAACTTAAAGCATTAAATCATTTTCTAACCAATTTAGGAACAGTTTAAAGCAAGCAATACGTTATTAATGAAACCATAATAAAGCATGTACAACCTGAAAATTGATTAATGCAATATTAATTTCTGAGGGCAGCCAGTACTGACAAACCACTATTAGGAGTACTTCTCACAGGCCTAAGTAGTGGGCAAGAGAGAAGGAAGACAATGGGAAAGTGATAAAAAGAGAAAAGCATTATCCATGATACTAGTTGTGTGTTTCAGAAGACAGTGAGTGTTCCCCACATCATATGTTGCTAATCTTAGAGATACTGTAGCATTAATATTGTAGACTATTACTACTGGGACTGCCTATGTGTATCAGAAGATAAAGTAATAAAGATTAAATGCTTCTTAGAAATTTAAAGATGTTATTTTTCTATATGGTTAAATAAGTCCACATATTAAAAGTTCCTTAGAGCACTAAATCCTAACTAAAATTATTGTTCTTTTATAGCTGTTATTACTATAAATTGATCACAGTTTAAAAGGGTGCTTATTTTCATACTCACTCCCCCTTAGTAATGGAGAAGATTTAAGATGCTAAATATGCATGGCTTAATCCATTTGTACAATTTCTACTCCACCTTTACCAAGTAACAATTTAGACAGTACTTTAAATATTTTACTGTTACAACTTTTTTCAGGAAAGTACTCTTTTAAAACTAAGTACATATCTGTGTGTGCATTCTTTTTAAAATAATTTTTAGTAACTCACTGTAATGTGACTATAACAAGGGAGATCATCCAAGTGAATAAAAGCTGGGTAGACACCAACAATTTAACCTGCATCAATGGAAGTGAAATTTACCAGCCAGGGCAGCTTCCCAGTGAACAATATTGGAAGTAAGTACCTTAGATGATCTACTTCTTAAGCAATTGTTACTAAAAAGTTTTTATAATTAACAATAAAATATTAATCAGCTCTTTTCTTAAGTCATATAAGTAGAGAAAAAAGGGAATCAGAGCAAATTCTACTCAATTTGACTCAAATGTTTACCTTTCTTGTGTGAGTAGTGGTAACCTGCTCTAGTCAATAAATTACTATCTATGAATTAGTTATTAAATGGGTACAACACTGTCAGTAATTATTTATTTAACACTATAAATTAAGGCATTGTTTTGAATAAAAAACATTCAAAGTTTAGACTATAATTCGCAAGTTCTAATGATAAACAATTGGGTGATGAGCAATTTTGGGGCAAATTGCTATTTAGGGCTGCAATTCTTCATTATCCATTTTGTTTATAATTGTCACTATATGGTAGAAAGAGACATTTTGGGTTATATTTACTTTGATTAATTTTAAATATTCTTTGTTTTCTCTATTGTGTACTTACTTTTTACTTTGACCCTAATTTCCTTGACTACTGTTGTAATGAGCTCTTCCTAATCTACATGTTAATGCTCTGTTGTGACCCTTTTAAAATTTGTATCTTAAAATGCTCCAAAAATCAGGCTAAGAAGTAAAGTCATAGATCTGTGTGTTCTGCTAGTGGAAATTGTAGAATTTTACAGAAAGCTTTTGGAAAAGGTATAAATAATGGGACCATATAGGTATAATGATAAGTACAAGTCCAATGAATAAGAAAGTATTTAATACAATTCTAAATGTTTTCTTTGACATTTTTACTTGAGATACTTTAGTGAGTAAAATGAAATAATCTGATGTAAGGTTATTTATTTATTTATTTATTTGCATAAAGAATCTTTGAAAGACTGGGGAAAATCATAGTTAAAGGAATTAGTAGATTTTTTATTCTAGGATTTGGAACTTTGGATTGGTTGTAGTTAAGGTTAAAGTTCAGAATCTAGCTTTTCATTGAACACTTTTTTCCCCTCCATAATACAGTATTAATAAAAGATTCATATAACATTGATGTATTAATAAGATGAAATACTTATGAAGCTTCCTCCTTATTAAGACAAAGGCTTATGTGTTTTCAGCAAAGTGGCACTCCAACGTTCAAGTGGAATGGATGAGACTGGAGAAATTGTGTGGTATTTAGCACTTTGTCTTCTTCTGGCTTGGGTCATAGTCGGTGCAGCACTATTTAAAGGAATCAAGTCTTCAGGCAAGGTAATTTGAAAAACACATTATATAGTGATGAGGCTGTTTTCCAATTTCATTGTAGTTCAGTGTTAAGCATTATCAAATGCATGCTTTTTTTTTCTGTAATGGGAACATTCAAATATGTGAAAAGCTTTCTAAGTAGTCAGCCTAGCTCTAAAAAAATACATAGGATCACTGTTATTGTTAAAAATAAAACAAAACAAGCTCAAACTAGTATAAAGTCGTGCAATTACTCAAAAGTTGGACCCTTCTTGCTGATGTAGTATTCTGAAGCTTGCAAGTATATTTTTAACTTTTTTGTCCTACTATATAAATAAGAATCTTGAATGGAATTATATATTGTAATGTTTGTTTTAAAAAGTCTAAGTCATATAGGGTAATAATTTCAAGATTCTCCTAGTTGGAAAGAGATAGAAAAAAATAAAGTATGTAATCATTCTCTTAAATTTCTCTAAAATTGACTCAGAACCCTCTCTTTCAACAGAGTCCTCTTCTGAAAAACATATTTTCCTACTTCATTGTTTCATTTTTTAAACTTTCAGAAAATATTATGGTAATTTCAGAGAACAACATGAATTTTTTTTCTGTGAACATTTGTACAGTACCTAGAAAAGTGAATGTTTACATTTTTACAACTGTAGAGTGAAATTTCCTTAAAGGTGGAGAACAGGAATAACTGTGGATACTATTTTTGTATTCCTGGTACAATATCTAGCACATTCAATTAATGTTAAGCTGTGATGAAACATACTTTTAGATCACAGAAATACTGTGAACGAAGTCAGAGGAAACTTTCTAAAATAATGATTTAATTGCACATTTTTGAAACCGTGGTTCCTTTTTTGCTGTTAATATTGAAAGAATCCATTAAAGGTCATTTATTCAGGCAATTAATTTTTATTGGTCTCTGCCTGACTTGTTTAAATCATCTCCTTGGTCATATTATCAAACATAAGACATCTATAAATCAAATAAATCATCCACATTAATGAAAAGCCAACGTCAAAGGCAATCTGCTCACCTGGAACCATGTGTTTTCTAGGACACAAGCAGTGCACTTGTATGTGTGCTATCAAACTGTCTTAATGGTAGATTTAATGATAATAATAGCAAATGTCCAGTATTCATTTTAATTAGCTTTCATGAGATTTGGACATCTACTAAGGGATTGTTTTCCTTTTTCTTGGGGAATGAGTATGTATTGCAGGGTTTAAAATAATTTTTCCCCACTTCAGTGCAGTAATTTATGAAGAGGTGTTATTCAGTTTGTGTGTGTGTGTGTGTGTGTGTGTGTGTGTGTGTGTGTGTGTGTGGAATCCATCTGGATTACAAGTTATCACTGCTGATATCTTGTGTACTTATGACATGTACCTGGGAAATATCATTCCATACATCAGAGTGTTTTAAAAATGGATCTTTGAGAGTAATGAGAACGGAAAGAGGAAATTATGCCAACTTTGCTTTGGTATCAGACTTAATAATCTCACGAAATTTTTGATACTTTATTTTACTAATGTTAACTGGCTAATGACTTTATTTGTATACAATTATATACAATGATTTTTTAAAAATGACTTATTAACTTTAAATTGTATTTTTTGATAGGTGGTATATTTTACAGCCCTTTTCCCCTATGTTGTCCTACTCATCCTTTTAATACGAGGCGCAACTCTGGAGGGTGCATCAAAAGGCATTTCATACTATATTGGAGCACAATCAAATTTTACAAAACTTCAGGAAGCTGAGGTAAGCCTCAATTTGAATTTCAAATTATCTGCAGAGATAAACTTTTAAAGGAAATACTAAAAATCTTTGGTTATATATGAAAGTGTCATAATGTAGTAGCTTGCAAAACAATATGCGATTAAACTTATTAATATTTCTGTCCACAAGGATATCTGACTTAGCTTTAACATGACACTAATGCTCTCTTATTGGAAGTGAGATTATCATTTTTGGCAATAGGATTTTAAAAGTGATTTTATTCATATAACTAATTCTATTTGACCAAAAAGATTTGAGGCTTATTAATCTGAAAAAGTATATTTCATGCATGATTACCTACAAATTAATGACTAGGACTATGATTTACTGGATAAACTCATAATAGATTTAAAGATTATAGTTGAAAGTTTAATGGATTAATATACATTTTAATTATTTTCAAAAGTTAATATTCTGAAAGTAAAGTCAAATTTTGCCTAATAAATTATGAAGTTAAAATACAAATTTGAAATGTATAAAGCATTACATAATCAAATTGTTACTAATACCAGAAACATAAACATGTGCTATGAATATGAATTGGGTAACCCTCTTTTAACTTTAGTCTATCCCCATATAATGACTGCATATATCACAAGTACATATAATCTTTTACAGTTTTGACTTCAAAGAGCATTAAAATAAGTGTAATCTATATATTATGCTTGCATTGATACAGCCTAAGAATGCTTTCACTGTTTTAATAGTCACATCTAGTAGTGCTATCCAAAATAGATATTTATTTTAGTTTGCTGTGGTATTCTTTGTAGAACTCATGCTTATTTCTACAAATGGCTATTTTCTAAATACGAGCACACTTCATTTTATTGTACTTTGCTTTATTGTGCTTTACAGATAATATGTTTTCACAAATTGAAGGTTTGTGACAATTCTGTGTTGAGCAAGTCTGTTGGTGCCATTTTTCCAACAGCATTTGCTCATTTCATATTTCTGTGTCACATTTTGATGATATTCTCAATATTTCAACTTTTTCATTATTATTATATTTATTATGGTGATCTGTGATCTATAATCTTTGATGTTACTATTGTAAATATTTGGGGGCACCACAAATCGCATTCATATAAGATGGCAAACTTAATTAATAAATTAAGTTCTCCCACCTTTCTTCTTTTCCTCAGGCCTCCCTATTCCCTGAGACATAACAATGTTGAAATTGGGTCTCTAACTTTAAATTAAAGGTTAGAAATAATTAAGCTTAGTGACAAAGACATGTCAAAAGCCAAGATAGCCCAAAGTCTAGGCCTCTTGTGTCAAATAGTTAGCCAGGTTGTGGATGTAAAGAAAAAGTTCTTGAAGGAATTTAAAAGTGCTACTCCAGTGATCACATAAATGATGCGAAAGTAAAACAACCTTACTGCTGATATGTAGAAAGTTTTAGTGGTCTGGAGAGGAGATCAAATCAGCCACCACATTCCCTTAAGCCAAAGCCTAATCCAGAGCAAGTTCCTAACTGTCTTTGATTCTCTGGAGGTTGAGGGAGGTGAGGAAGCTGCAGAAAAAAAGTTTGAAGCTAGCAGAGGTTGGTTCATGAGGTTTAAGGAAAGAAGCCATCTCCATAACATAAAAGTACAATGTGATAAAGCAGCAAGCGCTGATGTAGGAGCTGCAGCAAGTTATCCAGAAGATCTAGCTAAGATAATGAATGAAGGTGGCTATGCTAAACACCAGATTTTCATTGTACATGAAACAGCTTTATATTGAAGGGAGATGCCATCTAAGACTTTGATAGAGAGGAGAAGTCATTGCTTGGTTTCAAAGCATCAAGGGGATAGGCTGATCTCATTACGGGCTAATGCAGCTGGTGACTTTAGGTTGAAGCTAAGGCCCATTTGCCATTCCAGAAATCCAAGGGCCCTTAAGAATGATGCTAAATATACTCTGCCTGTGTTCTATAAATACAACAACAAAGTCTGAATGACAGCACATCTGTTTTCATTTTGGTTTACTGAATATTATAAGCCCAGTATTGAGAACTACTGTTCATGAAAAGAAAGATTCCTTTCAAAATATTACTGCTCATCGACAGTGCACCTGGTCACCCAAGAACTCTGACGGGGCTGTACAATGAGATTAATGTTGCTTTCATGCCCGCTCACACAACAATCCATTCTGTAGCCATGCATCAAGGAGTAATTTCAACTCTCAAGTCTTATTATTTAAAAAACACATTTTGTAAGGTTTTTGCTGCCATAGATAGTGATTCCTCTGATAGACCTGAGCAAAGTCAATTGACAACCTTCTGGAAAGGATTCACCATTCTAGATGCCATTAAGAACGTTTGTGATTCATGGGAAGAGGTCAAAATATCAACATTAACAGGAGTTGATTCCATTCCTTATGGATGACATTGAGGGTTTCAAGACTTCAGTGGAGGAAGCAACTGCAGATGTGGCAGAAATAGCAAGAGAACTAGAATTAGAAGTGGAGCCTGAGGATGTGACTAAAGTGCTTCAATCCCATGATAAAACTTTAACAGATGAACTTCTTAAACTTTTTGTTGCCTCGGAAGCTCTCTGCCTGTTCTTTGATTCTAAATGATAGCCTTGCTGGGTAGAGTAATCTTCATTGTAGGTCCTTGCTTTTCATCACTTTGAATATTTCCTGCCAATTCCTTTTGGCATACAAAGTTACTGTTGAGACATCAGCCAATAGTCTTATTGAAGCTCCCTTTAAGGTAACTAACTAATTTTCTCTTAATACTTTTAAGATTCTCTCTTTGTTTTTAACCTTTGGCATTTAATGATAATGTGTCATGGTGTGGGGCTGTTTGATCTTGATTGGGACTTTCTGACCTTACTGGGCTTGCATGTCACTTTCCTTCACCAGATTAGGAAAGCTTTCTGTTATATCTTCAAATAGGTTTTCAATTCATTGCTGTCTCCCTTCTTTATCTCATACTCCCGTGATGCAAATTTTGCTACGGTTGATGTTGTACCAGAGGTCCCTTGAACAATTCTTATATTTGAATTTTTTTTCTTGTTGCTGTTCTGATTGGGTGTTTTCTGCTACCTTATCTTCTAAATTACTGATTTTATCCACCATTTCATCTACTGTTGATTCCTCATAAGGTATTTTTCATTTCAGATATTGTATTGCTCATTTCTCTTTTAATGGTTTTTTTATCTCCATTTTTATGTTTTCTATCTCTTTGGTAAAATTCTCACAGAGTTTGTCTGAACTTTCTCTAAGTTCATTGAGCATCCTTATAAGCAGGGTTTTGAACTCTGCATCTGGTAGATTGCTTGTTTCCATTTAGTTTAGTTCTTTTTTGGGGAGCTTTGTTCTATTCATTCATTTGGAACATGTTTTCTGGTCAATCTCTCCATTTTGGCTGCTTCCCTGTGCTTGTTTCTATGTTATTTGGTAGAGCTGCCAGGTCTCCTGGTCTTAGAAGAGTGTCCCTATGTAGTAGATGTCCTGTGCAACCTAGAGGCTCAGTCTCCTTTGTCACTTGAGCTGGGTGATCCAAGCTTGTCCCTTGTATGTGTTGTGTGTGCCCTTCTGTTGTAGTTGAACCTTGGTTGTTGCTTGCTCATCAGTGGGAGGGATGGATACTTAGGCTGATTGGTTGTGAAGATTGGTCATTAACTATAGTGGAGGAACTGTTCTGCAGGGCCTGAACCTGTGAAACAGGATTCTCATTAGCAGAGCTCTGGTGCCTACTGAGTCTCCTCTTTGAGTGTGTCATTTGTGAAAGAAGTTGAGTGGTACTCTGGTGTGGTCTGAAGCTGGCCATCTGGTGTGATGATTTTGAGGCATTGTTAATGGATAAAGGTCAGCTGCTGCCTGTGCCCTCCTCTGGCCACTTGGTATGGACTACTAAGTGATCTGAAGATAGCTGCCACTTGTGCTGGGTTTGGAAGTGCCTGGGAGAGGCTAAGCTGTGAACTGAGGCTGACTGTCCTTACTGCCAGGTTTTGGGCTGCTTATTAAGAGGTCCAGGGCACACCAAGTTCAGATGCTGCTTTTTTGTTATTTTCTAAACCTTTGAGAGATTTTATGACAGTCCACGGCATGAGCCACTACAGACCATTTGTATGGGTTAGCCACTGGAATTGGCTTGGTTGAACCCAAAGTTTGGGTGGGGTGGTGTCTCGAGTAATCACCGGAGTGAGACAAACAGAGTTAGCCAGGTTGATGAAGACTCCGATATGGCTGCTGCCTGCACTGCATACTGGGAAGGAGGGAGGGCTCAAGAAAGAAATAATGGCCAAAACCTCCATCTTGAGAAAAGTTGTTCTTCTAGCTCTCACCTTGACGCCAGACAATTCAGCTCCTCCCCATATGTCCAAAGCACTTTTTGTGCTGTTGTCCCAGCACTGGAGCTCAGAGCAAGTGATCAAGTTCATGCATGGGCCTTTTAAGAGGAATACCTGTGTGCTCCAGCAGCCCTCTGTCTCACTCAGCCACAATCGCCACTGGCTTTTACATCCAAAAGTTATGGAGAGTTCTCCTACTGGCACTGGAACCCTGGTCTGAGGAGGCTGGTGTGGGATTGGGATACCTCACTCTTCAGGGTGTGCCTATGCAGCTATAAGATCTGTTGTGATTTTTATCCAGCACACGAGGTTGTGGGGCTAGCCCATTTCGCATCTCTGCCTTTCCTACCAGTCTCGACATGGCTTCTTCTGTACATCCTTAGTTATAGGACTTCTGTTCCATTAGATTGATTCAGGTGATTCTCAAGGATGGTTGTTCTTTAGATTAGCTGTAATTTTGATATGATTGTCGGAGGAGGCAAGCACAGCATTTACCTACTTCGTCATCTTGACCAGAACTTTGGATTTTTCATTTAAAATGTGCAATATCAATTGCAGGTGAATTGAAAACAATAATATTTGCAAAACCTTGAACCTTTTAGAAGAAAATATAGCATAGTATCTTTATGACCTTAGGTTGAGAAAATCCTATTTAAAGTCAAGGATGATGCATAAAAGAAAAAATGGACACCTTCAGCTACATTAAAACAACACTATGATCTTTGGTTCATCTAAGGACACAATATTAAGTGGTGAAAAGAATAAGCCACAAATTAGGAGGAAGTATTTATATATATAATATAGATATATATTAGACAAATGATTAGAATCCAAATTACTTAAAGTATTTCTAGAGATCAATAAGACAAATAATCCAAACAAAAAAAATTGGGAAAAGATATGAACAGAAAAAATTATGGAATATAAACACATAAATACATGCTAAACCTTGTAAGTCATTAGTATAATGAACTCTTATTTCACAGCCACTAGATCAGAACATATTAAAAATTCTGAACAGTGTTAGCAAGGATGTGGAAGAATGAGAACTCTCATGCCCAGCTGGTGGGAGTGCAAAATGATACAACCACTTTGAAAAATAATTTATCAACATTTAATACAAGAAAAAGTTGATATGCTCTATGATATCACAGTTCCATAACTAAGTATGAGAAAACATATAAGTACATTCACGGCTACACTGTTTCTAGTAGCAAAATACTCAACCACCTAAATGTCCATCAACAGGATGAAGAATAAAGTGCGGTATACATAGTGAGACAATACAGCAGTGAAAAAAATGTTCATAACTACATATACTTAACAGGACCATATGAATTTGTCTATATTCTTTTATTTTTCACTTACAAAATTGTATTTTCAGATAGTGCAAATTGATAAGGATTGACTCTCATACAATATTGAAAGAAAAAAATTATATAAGTTTACACATATTAAGAAAACTCTTCTATAAACTCAAAGACATGCAAATTTAAATGCCACTATCATATTTGGGTTTAAATATTTATGTAGTAAATAAAATAAGAAAATAACAAACACAAAAGTCTGGACAGCAGTTCCCACTGTAGGTTGAATGGGTGATATGATCAAGAAGGGGCATACAGGAGTCTTTAACAGACAGATAACATTTTATTTCTTAAGCTGAGTAGTGGGTACTTGGGTGTTTATTTCATTGTTATTTATACTACTTATTCATTAGTGATATGAAATATTTTATACAAATGAAAATATAAGAGTATATGTTTTTAAATACTAAATTATTCTCTCTTATAGGTTTGGAAAGATGCTGCCACTCAGATATTTTACTCCCTTTCGGTGGCTTGGGGTGGCTTAGTTGCCCTATCATCTTACAATAAGTTCAATAACAACTGCTTCTCAGATGCCATTGTGGTTTGTTTGACAAACTGCCTTACTAGTGTGTTTGCTGGATTTGCTATTTTTTCTATATTGGGACACATGGCTCACATATCTGGAAAGGAAGTCTCTCAAGTTGTAAAATCAGGTATTGAATGGTATATATTATAACTTTGATTAATTCAATGTATCTCATTTGAGAAACACTAATATATTTTACAGCATTTACTTAAAGTGCTCAGGATTTAGGGTGTTGTATTTTCTTTCTCATTTCATCTTATATATAATTTGGTTGTTTTAATGATATAATAATTCTTAGATAATCTGAGAAAACAAGGTTATATTAGGGAACAATTATTTAAGATTTTTTTCTGAATTTTGTTTTGTCCTTAATAAGACCACTTACTGCACAATTACATGCGTTATATTGGTGTTTATAGATATACATGTAAATATACATATATACGTGTGTACTCACACACATATGTAAAAGAGAGACTATACACACACACACACATATATTCCTCTATGTACAATTGAGTTTTGATTTTTTAAAACACATCAATATCATATAGACATAAACTCAAGTGACTGAGTGTCCTGCTTTGAAAGTAATTTGTTTGATGAATTTCCTAACTTTAAAGAACTAGCTAGGGAAGCTTAATTACCTAGCTAAAGATTCTTAGGAAAATAATTCTAGGATTCTTTTAAGTAGGAATTCCTTACCAAATTCTTATTTATGGTTAGTATAATTTGACAAAGAGACTGATGAACGAGACTAGAATGTTAAGACTAGAAGAGACCTTGGACATCATCTAGTGTCTAGCTTCTCATTTACAGAGGAGCAGATGGATACACAGCAATGTTATGTCTTGCAAAAGATCAAATAATAAAGAATGACAGAGCCTAGGCTAGAACTGAATCCTCCTGAATCCTAGGTTGGTCCTCTGGGAGGCTGGAGAAACTTAAAATATTTAAAACTAAATATTACATAATATAGAGATGATTTTCTAAAAAACGTAACATACCTCCAATACAAAATAAGATTCAATTCTGATTCTGGATAGACATTTTGAGAGATGGTTGAAGACTAAAAAGTTAGTTCCATAAACATATCTTTTTTGATAGTATAATCCCTTTAGAATTTCTAGGCTAAGATAGGGTGATATAATTTAAGTTTCTGGAGTTTAAGACAGTTGTTATTCTTCGTCAATCTTAAAAAAATGAAACCAATTAAACAAAATTATTGAAATAGTTATGATTTCTTATGTAAAAAATATACCATTTACAAAACTGATCTCAGTAGCTTAATTTATGTTACATGTTTACATCATTTTGTTGTAGAACAATCAAATCAAATATTTTTAAAAGTGAAAGTGAAATAGTTGCTAAAGAATGTATATCATGGATTGGGTTGCCAAATTAAAATATGATTTTTCTAATATCTTATTTTGCAAATGTGAATTTTCAAATAAGTGAATTTTTTTTTTTGGCAGTGAATTTAAATTAAAATGTCGTACTTTTTTTTTTTCTTTTTAGGTTTTGATTTAGCATTCATTGCTTATCCAGAAGCTCTAGCCCAGCTTCCAGGTGGGCCATTTTGGTCCATATTATTTTTCTTCATGCTTTTGACTTTGGGTCTCGACTCTCAGTTTGCTTCCATCGGTAAGTAATACTCCCAGTGTTAACCTATCCCTCTTACATTGTACTCATGTTTCCTCTACTTAAAAAATCCTTTTCTTACTCTGGTTGCCCCCCTTAACATTTACTCTCAGAATAATCTTTCTGGAAATTCTTTTTAAAAAAAAATTTAAAAATACTAAGTACTCATGTACCAGACACCCCAAAGGAGTAAATGTTAATATATTATCATATTTGTTTCAGATATTTTTTAGTAAAATAAACTGTTATAGATGAATTTGAAGTCCCCAATATTTCTCTCCTTAATACAATTCACATTTCTTCCTTCTTAGAAGCAACCATCCCTATGGATAATGTGTTATTCAGTCCATATTTATATACATTTTATGTGTACCCATAGATAACATAAATTTTTAAGTGTTCACATAAATATGTAGTTTTATTGCATACACATTATTCTGACAGTTTTTTTACATATATTATGAATCCATCTTGATGAATAGACATATAGATCTAGTTAATTCACAATCTGTTGCCATAATGATGGACATTTGGACTACTTCTCATTTTTAAAACTTAACACACACTGCTGCTGGGACTATTCCTGCACATGGCCCTATGTATACAGAAGGATTTTCCCTAAGGTACATGCTTAGAAATTCAAAAAGTTCTTATTATATCACCTTCTTTACAAAAAACATTTCAATATTTTACTGTTTACAGGATAAAGTCCAGCCTCCTCTAATTGACTTTCTTTTTTGAAAAACTTTAATTCAGTTTATTGGGGTAACATTGGTTAATACAATTATATAATTTTCAGGTGTGCATTATAATTTGACATTGTGTGTTTACCACCCAAAGTCCAGTTTCCTTCAGCTACCATGTATTTGCCTCCCTTTACCCCATCTACCTCCCCTTTTCTCCCCCACCCCACTAGTAACCACTAGCCTATAGTCCATGTCCATGAGTCTCTGATTGTTTGTCTTGCTCATTTGTTGCTTTTAGGTTTATATCCCACATATAAAAGATATCATGTGATTTTCAAAGTTTTCTATCTGGCTTATTTCTCTTAGCATGATTATCTCGAGGTCTATCCATGTTGTTGCAAATGGCAGTATTTCATCTCTTCTTATGGCTGAGTAATATACCATTGTATATATGTAGAACAGCTTCTTTAGCCAATTATCTATCATAGGACAGACACTTGAGTTGCTTCTATATCCTGGCCGCTGTGAATAATGCTGCTATGAACATCGGTGTGCAAATATCTTTTCGGATATGGGTTTTCAAGTCTTTGGGTAAATATCCAGTAGAGGGATTGCTGGATCATATGGTAGATCAATTCTTAGGTTTTTGAGGAACCTCCATACTGTTTTCCATAGTGGCTGTACCAATTCACAGTCCCAACAGAAGTGTGTGAGGGTTCCTTTTTCTCTACATTCTCTGCAACATTTGTTATTACTTGTCCTGTTGATTATAGCTATTCTAACAGGTGTGAGATGGTAGCTCATTGTGGTTTTGATTTGCATTTTCCTAATAGCTAGCGATGTTGAGGATATTTTCATATATTTGTTGGCCATTTGTATGTCCTCTAGGGAGAAGTGTTTGTTCAGGTCCTCTGCCCATATTTTAATCGAATCATTTGTTATTTTGTTGTTATTGAATTGTATGAGTTCTTTGGATATTTTGGATATTAGGCCCTTATTGGAGGCATTGCTTGCAAATATATTCTCCCATTTGGATGGTTCTCTCTTTACCTTGTTGACGATTCCTTTTGCTGAGCAGAAGCATTTTAGTTTGATGTAGTCCCATTCATTTATTTTTGCTTTTACTTCCCTTGCTTTTGAGGTCAAATTAATAAATCTAATTGACTTTCAAAGCCTTTAAAAATTTCAAACATATGTCTTAATCTTAACACTCATATACCCTTCTACTTTTAGCCAATAATCTGTTTCATAAACACATTTATTTCTTAAACGCGGAAGGCCTTTCTGTCTTCATGACACTTATTTGAATATTCACCTTATTGAAAAGTTGTACTAGAATTCTTCCTTTTCTATAACTCTTTCAAACTACTTTAGCCCTTAGGGACCTGTTACCTTATAGTTCCTACAATGAAAAACCTTATAAAACAAACTAAAAATAACAAATCAGACTGTATGCGATTTTTATCAGAACCTACCAGGATAACTGCCAAGAGAAATGACCCTATTGGTTTTTAAAAGCAAGGAGCAGGGCCCAGACTATATTCTCAATGTATGTATAAATTTCATTAATAGAAGTTGAATTCTGTTGACTGAACATATTGGCAAATGAGTTCACATATAACTTGCCTTATTTTTTTCCTTCCAAAGAAACAATTACAACAACGATTCAAGATTTATTTCCCAAAGTGATGAAGAGAATGAGGGTTCCCATAACTTTGAGTTGCTGCTCAGTTTTGTTTCTCCTTGGTCTCGTCTGTGTAACTCAGGTATATTACAGCATTTTTTCATAGACAAAATA
This sequence comes from Eidolon dupreanum, assembly GCA_028627145.1. Classification (NCBI taxonomy): domain Eukaryota; kingdom Metazoa; phylum Chordata; class Mammalia; order Chiroptera; family Pteropodidae; genus Eidolon; species Eidolon dupreanum. The sequence goes on from CM053505.1 coordinate 68,986,494, forward strand.
TTACTTGGAACATACTTTATAATCCAAATGAAGAAACCAAGGTTTAAGAGGGTGTTTTATGATAAGTCCATGTCTGACTTGGATCAAGGTTTTCTGAGTTTTAGCCCAGATTTTTTTTCCCATTGTAGCACAATTTTGGTAGTAAGTATATTGTGCAAAGGAGAAGGAGGCTATAACAATAAAGTTATAGACTTAAAACATGCACTATATTTCTTAGCATCTACTATGAATATACAGACACTGTATATCCTTTTGAAAATCAACTATTCCGAATGCTTATTTTTTCCCAAGTTACTCAATACAGAATTAAAAGTGCATCGTTTCTGAGATTTTAAATCCACATTTGTGTTCATATTTGAAAACATTCATTTTTACATTTTTTGGCAGAGATAAAACCAAGAAGCATATGTTAAAACCAAATTAATATATTCATTTTGAACATTTCATAAATCATAAAAATAATTAAAACTATACTTAGAAGTAATTGATTTTTTTTTGGTAGGCTGGAATTTACTGGGTTCATCTGATTGACCACTTCTGTGCTGGATGGGGCATTTTGATTGCAGCTATCCTAGAAGTAATAGGAATCATCTGGATTTATGGTAAATAGTGACTATAGAATTATCTACACATTTTATTAAAGAATTTAGTTTGATTTTTTTGTTATGTGTATTATAATAATAAAGTATAACTGGTCAAAAATATTTTATGAATAGAATGTAAGAGTGTGTGTTTTATTGCCAAACTACAGGAAAATGTTCAGACAGAAAATTTGGGGCCATGATGACTAATAGAAGAAATTATGAGCAAGAGCTGAATGCACTTTTTTTTTTCCAGGAGGGAACAGATTCATTGAAGATATAGAAATGATGATTGGATCAAAAAGGTATATATTCTGGCTATGGTGGAGAGCTTGCTGGTTTGTCATTACTCCTATCCTATTGATTGTAAGTATTAATTTGCCATGAATTTCATATCAATAATATATATTTAAACATTTCTAGAATGAAGGATAACTCACATTGGTGACAATATGCTAATGTCATAAATTAATAATTTTCAACATCTGCTTTTTGACTGGTGCCTCTGAGTTGCCTAAATTAAAATGTCTTTGCAGTATTATTTTTGAGGCCATAGTTTTAAATATCTACCATTTGAGAAAATAAATAGGCTCCCATGGACTTAAAAGTCCTACATATTTCAAAATTACCAGTAGGAAAAATAAAAGTAATCATTTATTTGCTCATTTCCTAAAAAAATATTCGAATCCATCTATAGTCTGCTAGGTACAAAAAATAAAAAATATGTATAAGACCCATCCTCTGCCTTCAAGGAGTTCAATCTAAATATACTAATTGCTAAGAATTAACATTCAGATTTTAATGCATATTTTTTCTCTTTATGAGAGATACTTAGTAAATGAAATAATTAAAAGAAAGTCACCTGTGTCAATAGAGACACTTGTTTATATTAATTAAAATTCAACAATTGGTGCTATTTTGGAGTTGAGGGAAAACAAAAGATGTCTTATTGGAGAGACATGACATATAGACATACTATCTTTAAGTAACAGTTTAGGGCAGTAAATGGCTGAATGCCAAAATAAACACTTTAATAGGATGAAGAAGTACTGTCTACTAGAAATAATAGTGGGGGTGTGGCAGTGACAGAGCATCATAGAGGAAGTGATTTGGCTCTTTTTGCCTCATGCCTCAAAGGTTTTCCTGGAGAAGGCCATTTTAAATAATTTGATCTAGAATTTCCTTCACATCTGTAGTAACATGTTTGTTTGTTTTTAGAGGGTGATAAGTTTTACTTTTTTAATATTATAAGGTTGGTTTCAATTTGTCAGCAGCTTAGGACTGGATGCGCTGAATTGAAATATTCAGATGTCCCATATTCTTACTAAATGACTTTAAGAGTGCTTAAGTATTGACAAGTTTCCATAATAAAATAAGCCTTGTATAAATTTAGAAGACCTAACTAGACTGTTAAGCATGCTAATTTTCATTGATTACATAGGTTTGACAACTGAATTTACTTTAAAATGCAAAGGTATTAAATATTAAATGATGTATATCATCAACCATTTTGTATAAAATCGTGCATATTAGACTTCATTAACCCTCATTCGTTCTCTTTCAGTCACGTAAAATTATGGTAATTGTGAAATACATTTAAATTACTGTAATCAAATTAAATGAATGAAATGAATCTATTTAATTCTAAAATTAAACGTGATTATTTTATAAAGATGATTTATTTATTTATTTATTTAAAAAATCTTTTTATTTTTCAGTTACAGTTGTGTTCAATATTATTTTATATTAGTTTCAGGTTTACAGTATGATAGGTAGTCATTTCTATAATTAGTCTAGTGCTCATCTAGCACTATACATAGGTAATACAATATTATTGACTATATTCCCTATGCTGTACTTTACATCCCCGTGACCATTTTGTAACTACCAGTTTGTACTTCTTAATCCCTTCACTTTTTTCAGCCAGTCCCCCAACTCCCTTCCCATCTGACAACCATCAATTTGTGCTCTGTATCTGAGTCCATTTGTTTTGTTTATTTTTATGTTTTAGATTCCACATATAAGTGAGATAATATTGTATTGGTCTATCTCTGACTTATTTTACTTAGCATAATATCCTCTAGGTTTGTCCATGTTGTTGCAATTGGCATAAATTTATTCTTTACTATGCCCAAGTAACATTCCATTGTATATATGTGCCACCACTTCTTTATCCAATTGTCTATTGATGGACACTTTGGTTGCTTCTATATCTTGGCTATTGTTAATAGCTCTGCAGTGAACATAGGGGTGCATGTATTTTTTTGAATTAGTGTTTTGCTTTTCTTCAGATAGACACCAAGAAATGGAATTGCTGGTTCATATAGTAGTTCTATTTACAATTTTTGAGGGACCTCCAATCTGTTCTTCATAATGGCTATACCAATTTACAATCCCAAAAACAGTGCATGAGGGTTCCCTTTTCTCCACATCTTCACCAACACTTGTTCTTTGTTAATTATTGATGATGGTAATTATAACAATAATGAAGGGATATCACACTGTGGTTTTAATTTGTATTTTTCTAATGATTAGTGATATTGAGCATCTTTTTGTATGTCTATTGGCCATCTATCTGTATGTTCTATTTGGAAAAATGTCTATTCAGGTCTTCTCCTGATTTTTAAATTAGATTGTTAGGTTTTTATTTTGGCATTTATTTGCATGAATTCTTCATAAATTTAGGATATTAACCCCTTATCAAATGTATCATAGGTGAACATCTTCTCTCATTCAGTAGATTTTTTCATTTTGTTGATGGCTTCCTTTGCTGTGCAAAAACTCTTTAGTTTGTTGTAGTCCCATTTGTTTATTTTTTCTTTTGTTTCTCCTGCCTAAGGAGATATATCAGAAAAAGTATTCTTAACAACAATGTCAGAGAGTTTACTGCCTATGTTTTCTTCTAGGAATTTTATGGTTTCAGGTCTTACATTTAAGTCTTTAATCCATTGTGAGTTTATTTCTATATATGGTATAAAAAAGTGGTCCAATTTCTTTTTTTATGAGTATCCGTCTAGTTTTCCCAACACCATTTATAAAATACACTGTCTTTGCTCCACTGTATATTCATGCCTCCTTTGTAATAGATTAAAGGTCTATATAGGTGTGGATTTATTTATGGTCTTTCTGTTCCATTCCATTGATCTATGTATCTGTTTCTATGCCAGTACCATGATGTATTAATTACTATAGTCTTATAGTATAGTTTGATACCAGGTACCAGGATACCTCCAACTTTGTTCTTCTTTCTGAAGATTGCTGTGGCTATTTGGGGTCCTTTTTGTTTCCACATAAATTTTAGGATTATTTATTCTAGTTCTGTGAAAAGTGCCATTGGTATTTTGAGAGAGAATGCACTGACTCTATAGATTACTTTGAATACTATGGACATTTTATAGATGTTAGTTTTTCTTATCCATGTGTTTCCATTTGTGTCTTCCTCAATTTATTTCTTCAATGTCTTATAATTTTCCAAGTACGAGTTTTTTACCTTCTTGATTAAATTTATTCCAATTTTTTAAATGCAATTGTATATAGGATTTTAAAAAGTTTTCTTTCTGACAGTTTTTCATTGGTGTATAAAAATGTGACCTATTTCTGAATATTATTTTTGTATCCTGCTACTTTACTGAATTCACTTATCAGTTTTAACATTTTTTGATGGAATCTCAAGGGTTCTCTATAAATAGTATCATGTCATCTGCAACCAATGACAGTTTTACTTTCTCCTTGGTAGTTTTAATGCCTTTTTTTTTCTTGACTGATTGCTGTGGCTAGGACTTGAATACTATGTTGAATAAAAGTGGTGAAAGTGTACATTCTTGTCTTATTCCTGATCTTAAGAAAAACACTTAGTTTAGCCCCATTAAGTATGATGTTAGCTGTGGGTTTATCTTATCTGGCCTTTATTATGTTGAGGTATATACCCTTTGTTTTCACTTTGCTTAGTTATCATAAGTGGATGCTGGATTTTGTCAAACACCTTTTCTGCATCTATTGATATGATCATAGGAATTTTAATCTTTCATTTTTTGTATGTGGTGGTATCGTGTGAATTGATTCATGGATAGTGAACCAACCTTGCGCCTGAGGAATAAATCCCACTAGATAGTGTTATATGATCTTTTTAACGTATTGCTGAATTTAGTTTGCTAGTATTTTTAAGGATTTTTGCATCTATGTTCACCAGTGATGTTAGCCTATAATCTTTTTTTGTAATGTCTTTATCTAGTTTCGGTATCAGGGTAATAGTGGCCTCATTAAATGAACTTGGGGGCTTTACCTCCTCTTGAATGGTTTTGGAATAGTTTGAGAAGAATAGGTATTAATTCTTCTGAGGATGTTTAGTAAAATTTACCTGCAAGGCTATTCAGTCCAGGAGTTTTGTTCGTTTGAAGTATTTTGATTATCGATTTTATTTTGTTTGTAGTAAGCAATCAGTTCAGATTTTCTGATTCTTCTTGATTCTGTATTGGAAGATTATATGTTTCCAGAAATTTATCATTTCTTCCAGATTGTCCAATTTGTTTTCATACAGTTGTTCATAGTATTTTCTTATAATCCTTTGTATTTCTGTGGTGTCATTTATCACTTCTCCTCTTTCACTTCTGATTTTCTTTCTTTTGGTTTTCTCTCTCTCTTTTTTCTTGATGGCTCTGGTTAAAGATGATCAATTTTGTTTATCTTTTCAAAGAACCAGCTCTCAGTCTCATTGTTCTTTTGTATTGTTGTTTTAGACTGTATTTTATTTAGACTTGTTTTGTGGCCTGACATATGGTCTTTCTTGGAAGATGTTCCATGTGTGCATGAAAAGAATGTATATTTTGCTGCTTCGGGTTGCAATGCTCTAAAGATATCAATTAAATCCATCTGGTCTAGTGTATCTTTTAAGGCCACTGTTTCTTTGTTGATTTTCTGCCTAGAAGATCTGCCCTTTGGGTTCAATGGGGTGTTATAGTTCCCTACTATGACTGTATTACTGTCAATCTCTCCCTTATGTTGGTCAGTATATGTTTTATATATTTAGGTGTGCCTATATTGGATGCACATATGTTTATAATGTCAATATCCTCTTGTTGAATTAATCCCTTTATCATTATGATACGTCCTCTTTTTCTCTTATTATAGCATTTGTCTATTTTATCTGATATAAGTATTGATACCCCAGCTTGTTTTTTCATTTCCATTTGCATGAAGTATCTTTTCCCATCCCTTTACTTTCAGTGTTTGTATGTCTTTCAATTTGAAGTGTGTCTCCTGTAGATACCATATGTATGGGTTTTGTTTTCTTGTCCATTAAGCTACCCTATGCCTTTTGATTGGAGCATTTAATTTATTTTCATTTAAAGTAATTATTGATAGGTATATAGTTATTGCCTTTTATTTATATTTATGTTTGCTTCCCCTTTTTTCTCTTTTTAAAGAAGTTCTTTTAACATTTGTACTCATTTAGTGATGATGTACTATTTTAGGGTTTTTTTTTTTTTTTTTTGGTCTAGAAAGCTCATTATCTCCCCTTCAATTTTAAGTGATAGCTTTGCTAGGTAGAGTAATCTCTGTTGTAGGTCCTTGTTTTTCATCACTTTGAGTATTTCATGCCAATCCCTTCTGACCTGCAAAGTTTCTGCTGAGGAATCAGCTGAAACTCTTATGGGAGCTCCCTCGTAAGAAACTAGCTGCTTTTAGGATTCTGTCTTTGTTTTTAACCTTTAGAATTTGAATTATGATGTTTCTTGGTGTAGGCCTCTTAGGTTTCATTTGTTTGTGACTCTCTAAACTTCCTTGACCCGTATGTCTATTTGCTTTGCAAAGTTAGGAAAGTTTTCTATAATTATTTTTTGAAATAAGTTTTCAATCCCTTGCTCTTTCTGTTTTCTTTTCTGGTATTTCTGTAATGTGAATGTTGTTGCATTTGATGTTGTCCCTGAGGTCCCTAAACTATCCTTATTTTTTATTATTTTTTCTTTTTTGCTATTCTGATTGAGTGTTTCATAATATCTTGTTTTTCAAATCACTGATTTGATCTTCTGCTCCATCTAACCTGCTGTTGAGTCCTTGGAATATATCCTTGATTTTAGTTATTGTGTTTTTCATTTCTGACTGGTTTTTTTTTTATGCTTTCTATGTTCTTTTTTAATGCTTGTTATCTCTTTGTTGAAATTCTTACTAAGTTCCTTGAGTATTTTTATAACCAGTGTTTCAAATGCTGTATCTGGTAGGTTGCTTTCTTCCATTTTGTTTAGGTTTTTTTTTCCTGAAGTTTTCTTCTTTCACTTTGAACATGTTTCTTTGTTTCTTTATTTTGGCAGCCTCTCTGTGTTTGTATCTATGTATTTGTTATGCTATGTCTCCCAGTCTTTGCAGGGGGGGCTTATATAGTGAGTGCCCTGGGGAGCCCAGTGGCTCAGTTTCCCTGTTTACCTGTATCAGGTGCTATAGGTATGTCCCTTGTGTTGGTTATGCATGCCCTCCTGTGGTAGTTGAGTCTTGATTGTTATCACGTTCATGAATAGGATTGAACCTCAGGCTGACTAGTCGTGAAGATTGGCCACACTCATAATATATAAGCTACCACACTGTGGCTTACTCCATGGAGCATGATTCACCCCAGCAGTCTCTGATGCCTGCCAAGACCACTCTTTGGGTGTGCCACTTGTTGGGCTAATCAGGTGGTGCTATGCTGTGATCTGAAGCCAGCCTCCACATATTTTTGTTCTGGGACCTCTTGTATGGGGCTGCCATGCAAGGCAAGTTAAGCCATTGCCTATGACTGGCCCAGGGCTATCTGGTCAGAGCTACAAAGCAATTCATAGTTTGTCGCTTCCTGTGCTAAACTTGGAAACATGTGGGAGAATCCATGATGTAAACAGAGACCAGCTGACACTAGTACCTGGCCTGTGGCAACTCAACAAATGGCCCAGGGCACTCCAAGTCCAGGCACCGCCTTCCTGCCCATAAGGCTCAGCCTCTAAAAGATCTTAGGAAGGTCTGAGATTTGGATGAGGCAGGGTCTCAGAGAGTCACCAGAGTGGGATGAGTGGTATTCACCAGGTTAATACAGATTTGTTTTTGATGCCAGTGCTGAGCCTGTGACCATTTAGCAAAAACCTCAAAACATACTCAGGCTGGCCACCACCTGCCTGATGCCCATGGAACATGAGCCAAGGCCGGCTGCTTGCTACATAAAGTACTTTTTGTGTCACCCAAATTGGGTCAAGCAGGGTCCTAGGGAGTCGCCTGGGTAGAGCAACCGGAATTCACCAGGCCAATGTAAATTCAGATTTGGCCATGTGTGGGGAGGGTTTAACCCAGGAAAGATGGTGGTTGTCTTTCCAGCCCTCACCCTGAAGCCACACAACTCAATCTCTCCTTGTGTGTCTCTGGCACCTCCTGAGCTACTGTCCCTACACCTGAGCCCAGGGTGAATTCCTGGGAGTAAGCAAATATGTTCTTAGGCCTTTAAAAAGGATGCCTAGGTTTCCAGCCACCTTCTGTCTTTCTCAGACTGAGTTCCCCACTTTTATTCACAGCCAGACATTGTGGATCTTTTTCTCCCTGACACTGAAACCTTGGGCTGGGGAGCCTGGTGTGGAGCTGGGATCCCTCACTCCTCTGGAAGAAGCTCTGTAGCTGAGATAGTCCTCTCAATTCTTGACCGCCACACTTGGATGTGGCGGCAACCTGTTTGGAGTCTACTCCCCTTTTACCAGTGTAGACATGGCTTTGCCTTTATATCTTTAGTTATAGAACACTTATTCAGCAAATCTTCAGATGGTTCCCCTGATTGATTATTCTATAATTTAGTTATAGTTTTAATGTAGTCATGGGGAGAGGCAAGCACAGCATTTATCTATTTCACCATTTTGGATTTTCCCATTTATAAAAATTCTAAAATTCTAAAGACATTTTAAGCTAAATTTAGTGAAACTATTAGGTGAGTTCTGGTTTTGAGTATTTTATTTAATTTGCTTTGTAGATTTCTATACACATAATTCGTTTTAATGCTGCAACATGTGTAATAGGTTTTTAAAGACATTTTTATAAAAACTTAGCCTTAAAGTGTTTTCAGCATTAAGATTCATATTTCACTGTTTTACCCAAACATACATTGAACTTGTTTTTTTTTCTCAATAAAAGACTGGAAATGAAGTGTTCTTCGGTAAATATGTACTAGTAACATATGAATATGTGTGCGTGTTTGGGTGTGGAGAAAGCGATGCTCTGTGCAATGGGAAATAATAAAAATAATTGCTAAGCAAGGAGCAAAGCATGTTCACTAAAGTGGACTTAACATTCTTATTGAATTAATTGACATTCTGGCTAGCTTATGACATAGAATAAAATCATGCTATCATAAATGAAAGCTAAAAGTTCGACAACAGAAAATTTCAAATATTATTTTATTTTCAATCTGCTATGTTTCACGGCAAAGTATTTTATTGAAACACATTTTGAAGAGTATTTGTATCTTTTATAAATATATGAAGGTGCTAATTTTGAAAGAATCTTTCAAAGCCAAATATAAGTTATTTTGTATTGATTTGTTTAGTATTGTTATCTTCTGGCTAGTTACCTGATTATCTTAGTTGCTTGAATACAGTTTTATTGTAATTGCTTTTGATAAATTATTTCTAAGGAATGGGATCAAATTCCTAATAATTACTGTAAGTGAAATCATTAGTGCGATAAAGCCTAATCTTTAGCACTGTCTTTTCATATTTTACTTTCACAGGTAATTTTGATCTGGTCGCTGGTGAAATTTCATAGACCTGATTATGCTAAAATTCCATACCCAGACTGGGGAGTTGCTCTAGGTTGGTGTATGATTATTTTCTGCATTATTTGGATTCCAATTCTGGCTGTCATAAAAATAATTCAAGCAAAAGGAAACATCTTTCAAGTAAGCACATAAAATAATATTTATATATCATATAAAGTACTTATGATCAAACCAAAGATTCATTTACCCATGTGGTGATAATATATGACCATGAGATCAAATTAGTAACTCTTTCTCTTTTTTTAGTCTACTTCTATATCTGATACAAACATTCATTACTATATGCATAACATTGTACTATACTATACATATATTTGTGTGTCTCCCTGTACTAGACTGTATGCTCCTTTAAGAAAGTGTCTTGTCTTCCTTGTTTCTGTAACCCCAGGCCCTATTAGAGTGCTTGGTATATAAAGGTTATGATATCTATACTTGTGCTAAGTTGTTCCTGAAGATGATGCAAAGCAAATGATCTTTTTGCTATATATCCTATAATCTTCACTTTTAAAACCTAGTATGGTTATAACATATGTCCTAATAAGGTTTGTTTAGACTGGAAAGAGCTTGGTAAATGATCTTGGACACAAACTAGATTGAATCATCCCTCTATCATGAAGGCCTAGGGGGATAGGGTTGATTATGACATCTCACTAGGACATAGGACAATGACAAGACATGGCTCAGGAATTAGATATAAAACAGATTTCCAAGCCCATCCAAGAATGGATTCAGATCAATTGTTTGACCCTGGATCTCCCCTTCCCTTGGTTCCTGAACCTTCCCAGGTATACATTGGTTTAGATCCTCACCTAGCTGTCACCCTAAGGCCATGAAAAAGAAATTTAACATTCTAAAATGAAAATATAGTTTTATATTTATTTATTTAGATTGTAGCTCTTGAGTTCTAAGACAAGTCCTTTTTCTTTTCCTTTTCATTTTAGCGCATTGTAAGCTGCTGCAGACCAGCTTCTAACTGGGGGCCATACCTGGAACGACATCGTGGGGAGAGATATAAAGACATGGTAGATCCTAAAAAAGAGACTGACCATGAAATACCTACTGTCAGTGGCAGAGGAAAACCAGAATGAGATCTAATTTTAAAAAATATGTGCCTGTGTAATGATATTGTTTTAGAATAGAGCAAAATTTTTATTTATTTGTATGTTAATTGAGTAGAAAAATGTATATATTATGTCATAATAGTATAAAAATATTTTCCCATGTAAGCAGGATTGTAATATAAAAATATGAATCTAGTAATGTTTAACAATGGGCTCATTATATTTCTTTTTAGATTAATTATCTGTATAACACACATAGCTGTCTTTATTTCATGATAATATTTTTATACATATTACTATAATGTATTTTTAATATATTGAAGGCTTTATTTTGAGCTGGTTATTTAGAAAATAGTTATATTTTCTGTTTTACAAGTTTTTAAGTATAACTTGTTTCTATTCCCTTGGTACATAATCTTCCTTTTTCCATAAAACTGGAGAAAATAAATCTGTATATTTTAAAGAAAGTGTTAAAATTGAAGGCCTTACTTAATTAGAAATGCCATACATATATGGAAAAAATGGAATATGTATATAATGCAAGGACTGTAGTTTAATACTTTTGATCCAAATATGTCTGAAAACTTCATGTATTTATAGCCATGAAGTTTTTCTATGTGAACTTAATAGTTATGTTCTTTATTCACATATAGTGAAATAACACAGAAAATTAAAGATCTTATGGCCAGTAAGTGATAAATCTAGAAAATAGAATCCCTCTTGAATCTTTGAGTAATTCTTTCCCCATATGATGTCTTCCTTAGGTTCTATTTGGAAGAAAAATATGACCCATCTAATTTCTACTGTGTTTCATAAAATTAAGAGTAGTTTATTATATTCTCTGAAATCTCGTTTTAATTTAAACTAGAACAAGGAACAAAATACCAATGAAGAAATGGCTTCAATCAAATTTAAGATCTTATGTTGTAATATATAGTTAATAGATTAAGTAGACTGATTTTGTCTTATTGAATAAGTTACTACTTATGGGCGATAACTTATTTACATACTTATAAGAGATAAACTTGGTAAACTTGTCAAGGACGAGAGGAGCCAAATTAGAAAGTCCTATGTTCCAGTTTTCTTACAAAAGACGATGAAAACATATATCACTAATAGTTTTATACACTGATTACATATAATTAATGATTGGTTTGAACATCACAGACTAGGATGATGAATATTGCCTAACCATATAAAAATCCTTTCCACTGTTCTTAAGGTTTTTAACCTAGGATTCATATGGAACTGAAATTACATGCAATATTTTTCTATGTGCATATGTGTATGCTTTTTTTAGAGAGTCCACAATTTTCATCAGACCATCAAAAGCGTCCATGACGCAAAGAAGTTTAAGAACCACATGCAACACTGTTGGCTTTTGTTCTTGGCATATAAGGAATAAAGGAATAATTTGATACCTTCATTTCTTATACATTTTAAATTCTTTTTCTTCTTCTTTTTGATTGAAGATAAAAGGAGTAAGGGATTAAGGTATTTCTTTAATGTATATTGCTAATTTGTTTTGGTGAGAGGGGGCATGAAGGTAGATAAATTGGTAGGCCTGCAATTGAACAATCTGTGAGTTATATACATATATACAAGATGAACTCATATTAGATATTTCTAGATTTTCTTTGAAGGTAGTTCAAATGCTGTTAGTAAATGTCAATAGATTGTTAACTCCTCAGTTCTATGGGTTTTCTAAAATAATATATGAAACAGATGGGTGACTAGAGCTTAGAAATACTTTTATCTTAATTTTTAAAATTAGTTTCAGGTATACGATGCTTTGGTTAGACATTTCTTTTCTCTTAATTTTAATCCATATCACATTATATGCATTCAACCATTATATGTTGGTGCTATTTGAGGATGTGGATTTTTCACCAAGTAGAAAAATGCATGACATTTTCTGTAGGTGACTCTTGCAATTTAAGGAAGATTTAGGTCCATTTTTTAATGAAATAATATCTAAATGGCAGTGTGTGAATGGGAAGAAGTAATGGGGAAGAAATGCCCTTCGAGTGCTGACTACGATGAGTGGCTAAGAACGTGTGTTGACTATTTTCACAAGTGTATAAAGTACAGATCTTAACTGAGTGTGTGGCATATTTTAGAGTGCTCAATGACAGCTCACTACAGAGATTCCACAATGGTAAGAAAGTGAATTCCGCATAATGGAAAGTGTCTCATCAAATCTTGTTTATTTGAATGCAAACTTGGAGATGTTTAGTACAGTAAACCAGAGAAAAACGTTTTCTCACTCCAGTGAAGTTAAAATCACTATATCTCAACTATATCCTTTTTACTGTAGCTTATTAAAATTTTTTTTCGAACTTTTATTGTGCTTTCATTTTTCCCTGGTAAAAAATATATTAACAACATCTAATCAATTTTATAAATGTGAGCTAGCAAATTGATAAACATCTGGACTTTGTATCTGACTTGGTATCCCCTCCCCTTTTAAACAATAATTCATTTAATATAAACACATACAACCAAATGAATCCACTCAAAGTGTCTTTATTGATTGCTTCCATTGTTAATACGTTTGGTAAGCATGCCAGTGGATTTCCGGTTAACTAATGCACCATTTAAACCCTTGTTAACTAGGAAATGTTCCAATTCAGCCAGCTTGTATTCCACCATTCCGAGGTTTACCAATATTCGTTTCTGCATGGCTATCGAGTGTGGGAAGTTAATTAAAATATCCTGAGAGATGCTATTGGCTGTACGATCCTTATCAGTATTGCTCTTAGCTGACCCCGTAGAAGAGGATGGTCTTACTAGTGCAAGAGAAGTTGAATTTGATGACATTTCACCACTGTTTCTCTGTAAGAAAAGGAAATTATACCTATGTAGTTTATTGAGTTTGGAAATTAAAAAATCCTACCAAATAACACCATGCTTAATCTTGGTTACCAAAAGGAACTGACTGTCCTCTCCTAAGAATTAGAAATTAAAAATCTGTTAATGATTACATTGATTTGGAAATATGCTCTTCCCAAATACAGACTGAGAGAAAAACATATAAAAGTGGTCTTTTAAGGCTAAAATGCCATATCCTTGCCTTACATTTCTTGGACAGTCCAGTAGGTCTGTATTTGGACCTTGTCTGACCCTTACCTAAAATCACTTGCAACTTTATCTATCTATCTATCTATCTATCTATCTATCTATCTATCTATCTATCTATCATCTATTTTTTTAGGCGAGGCAACCCTTGGTTGACTCACAGATTGCAAGGAACTTGTCATCTTACAATCCCTTAATTTTTTTATTTTATTTTTTATGCCTACAGCAACTGATCTTCCTAGGTGATCTACCATCCAAATACCAACCAGGCCCGACCCTGCTTAGCTTCCAAGATCAGACAGGATCGGGCTTGTTCAGGGTAGTATGGCCATAGACTGCAACTTTAAATATCACCAGAAATATCACATTTTGACCTGAATTCTTTGTGAATGTCCCATAAGGTCTCATAAAGATGGCTGAAAAGGAAAATACAGGGGAGGAAAAGTCAAACAGAAAGATGGGAGTAGTAGAAGCCAGAGAAGAAAAGAGAAAGTATAGGTTAAGATGAGAGGTGGTTGTGTGGAGTAGGCACTGTCAGTTGTAGTTTTCAGTTGGGTGAAAAGCTGACCATAGTACTTAGGGATTTGGAGCTTTTTACAGCAGACCACAGCTGTCAATTCACTGGTCAAGATGAAAGATGTGTAGAGGTAATAAACGTCTGGGGCTTTTTTAAGAGAAAAAGAGGACCTCCCCTCACCCTTATCTTATCACTTTACTATCTTTCTACTCTCTTAGACAACCCCCCCCATCCATGTATTCATTTAACTTTATCTCTTTCCAATCTCTTTTACAACTTTACCTGAAACTGATTTTTCCAGTAGACAACCATACAGGCGAACAGAACGCCACCCACCAGGAGCAACAAGATACTCATAGCTCCTCTTCAGCCACCGAGGCACTTGGCGGGCAGGGGGCCACTAGCCACCCGGACTCAAGAAGCCCGGAGCCAGAGTGCTAAGCGTCTGGCACTGCCTGGTGCAACTAGGATACGCTTCAGCATCCAGCTTTATATGCTAGAGGGCATATGACCTCACAATTGAGCATGCGCATGGGCGGGGGGGGGGGGGAGGGGGGAAGGGCTACGCCACAATCTGAGGATGTAAAATCCTGCCTGCAGGAAACCAGGCAGCACTTGGTTAACTGTCTCAGGTCATTAGCCAGGAAAGTAGGAGAAAATAGGGGAGTTAGGGGTTTCTAAGAAGCTGAAACATTGTAGAAGTACGGGCTCCAAATTGTCTGGGTAAATGCAAAAATTCAAAAGTATTCCTGCCTCCTTTTTTTCTTTTTTTAAAAAGGTATCTTTGTCTTTGCTGCAACTACTCCATTAATTATTTCAAAAACAAGTTCAAAAACAAGACAGAAATACACCATAAAAAAGTAGTTATCCATAAATTGTAAGGCTTTGCCTGAAACCTCCACACTCCCATTCCTATTTTAGAATTCACCGCAACCCTATTCTCATTGAGATAATTGTATATATTTGTATGGCTGTGAAGTTTAAAAAGTAATTCCAGGGACATTTTCCCATACAATTTTATAACAATTTTGTGCTATACGTACTTTTAATAATGTATCTACTTTTGTAAATGCAGAAACAGATTCAGGTGTCAAGTAACATCATTTGAAACTAGTAGCAAAAGCAGATTGTTGTTCTCAGAGCACCCTGGATCTGTGGTTTCATGTCTGACATTAATTCGGGGGAAATTCTTAGTCCTTATTGCTTCAAATGTTTGCTCTCTTCCTCCTTCTCTTGCATCTCTCTTTCTTCTTCTGGTATTCCTATTACACATATGTTACCCCTTTGGTAGTTGTCCCACAGTCATTGGTACTCCATTCTGGTTTTTTCTTTTTTTCAGTCTTTTTTTTCTTTGCATTTTAGGTTTGGAGATTTCTGTTGACACATCCTCAGGCTCATAGATTCTTTCCTCAGCTGTGTCCAGTCTACTTATAAACCCACCAAAGACATTCTCCATTTCTTTTATAGTGTTTTTGATCTCTAATTTTTCTTTGTTTAGACTTTCCGTCTCTCTGCTTATATTATTCATCTGTTTTTGCATGTTGTCTTCTTTTTACATTAGAGCTCTTAGCCCAGTCTGATTACCTCAACATTCCTATTATATCTGAGTCTGGTTTTTATGCTGCTTTGTCTCTTCAAACTGTGTTTTCTCCTTTTAGGCTGTCCACCAATTTTTGTAATGTGGTAATAAGGTGTATGTATGGAAAATGAAACATCTGCAGTCCTATATTTAGGTCTTAGTGTTTTAGTGAGCCTGTACCTTAGATTGTGAACTTGACATATGCATCTTAGTCCCCTTACCCCACTTTAGGAAGGACAAAATGGCTAGAGTGGGCTAGAGTTTAGTATTTCCCTTCTCTCATGTGGAAGGCTAACTGGGGCTGAAGCTGAGCATTTCCTTTCTTCCATGGAAGGCTAGAGCCAGCTGGAATTGGTTATTTCTACTCCCTCATGTTATTTAGTCTCTGATAAAACCCCAGAATGCTAGTCTCTGGCTAAATAGTTTCTACTATGAGCACATGTTACAAGAATAATAGAATTCTCTGACATATTTCATGATGGTTCCTTTTTCATTCCCTTGCCAGAAGCATAAGAAAAATTTTCTCTAATATTCACTGTGATAACCTGGTAGAACTCTAGGTAGTAAAACTCTCAAAAGTTGGGGACTGCTGATGCTTGGTGGCCTCTGAGGTTCTTATCTTTCAGACTTGTCCACACTGAGTCTCCAGTAGTTTGTCAGTTGCAATTCATGGTTTCCTACCCTAGCACTCCCTCAAATGTTGCTATTTATTAGTTTCTGCTCTGGTAAGTGGTGATTCTTTATATTCTCCTTTTTGTCTAATTTAGGGGACATTTACCTAGTGACCTCATTTTTCTTATGATTATAAGAAGATGAGTTGAATTTTAAGTTTGTTCAGTTTTCACTTGCTGTAAGAATGGAGTGTCAACTTCCAAGCCTCTTACATGGTGGACTGGAAACTAGAAATCTCAAATAGTGTCAGTTTGCTAGCATTTTGTCAAATATTTTTTTGCATTAATATTCATAAAGGATATTGGCCTGTAATTTTTTCTCTTTTTAGTAGTGCTTTTGCCTGGCTTTGGTATCAGGGTAATGTTGGCTTCATAGAAGGCATTAGGAAGTCATCCATCCTCTTCAAATTTGTGGAAGAGTTTGAGCAATGATGTTAACCATTCTTTAAATATTTGGTAAAATTCAACAGCGTAGCTATCTGGTCCTGGACTTTTCTTTGTTGGAAGGTTTTTAATTACTAATTCAATCTCCTCATCAATTTTAAGTATATTTATGTTTTCTATTTCTTCATGATTCAGTCTTTGTAGGTTGTGTGTTTCCAGGAGTTTTTCCATTTCATCTAGGTTATCCAATTTGTTGGGGGTACAGTTGTTCATAGTACTCTCTTATAACTCATTTTATTTCTGTAGAATCAGCAGTAGTGCCCACTATTTCCTTTTCGATTTTTGTTATTTGTATCTTAACTTTTTCTTAGTCAGTCTAGCTAAACATTTGTCAATTTTGTTGATTTCTTCAAATTGCCAGCTCTTGTTTTTCATATTGTTTTGATATGCTTTATTTCCTTTATTTCTGCTCTAATATTTATTATTTCCATCTTTCTGATAACATTGGGTTTAGTTTGTTCTTCTTTTCCTATGTCCTTAAGGTATGAAGCTAGGTTGTTGATTTGAGGCCCTTCTTCTTCTTCTTCTTCTTCTTCTTCTTCTTCTTCTTCTTCTTCTTCTTCTTCTTCTTCTTCTTTTGTGAAAGCATTTAAAACTTTAAATGTCCAAAGATTTGTGAATCTTTGACCCATTGGTTGTTTAAGAGTGTGTTGTTTAATTGCCAATTGAATTTCCTGGTTTTCTAGTTTTGTCCATTGTAATAAAAAAAGATACTTTGTATGATTCAATCTTTTTATATTTATTAAGGCTTGTTTCATAGCCTAACATATGGTCTATCATGGAGAGCTTTTCATGTGTACTTGAGAAAAATATACATTCAGCAATTGTTGAGTACATGTCTGTTAGGTTTAATTAGTCTATAGTGTTGTTCAAGTTTTGTATTTTCTTATTAATTTTTTGTCATGTAGTTCTAATTTTTAAAAAGAGGTATGAAGTCTCCTACTATTGTTGCAGAGTCTTCTATTTCTGCCTTCAATTTTGTTAATGATTATTTCATATATTTAGAAACTCTGGTGGTTGGTGCATATATGTTTATACTTGTGATATCTGCTTGCTGTATTGACCTTTTATCAGTATATAATGGCCTTCTTTGCCTCTGTAACAGTTTCTGACTTAAGATCTTTTTCGTTTGATATTAGTATAGCCAACATTGCTCTTTTTTATTGCTATTTGTGTAGAATGTTCTTTTTTCTTTTACATCAATTTGCTATCAATTTCTGCATGTCCTTATATTTTTTAGACAACATATACTTGGGTCCTGTTTTTTTAAATCCATTTTGCCAATCTATATCTTTTGATTAGGGCGTTTAATTTATTTATGTTTGAAGAATTGCTTGTAGGATAGCATTTTAGCATTTTATTTTTTGTTTTCTGTACCTCTTATAATTTTTTTGTCCCTCATTTCCTGGATTACTACCTTCATTTGTCTTTAGTCGATTTTTTTTATAGTGAAGCATTTTGACTGTTTTCTTATTTCCTATTGTTTATATTCTAGATATTTTATTTGTGGTTACTATGAGGATTACGAATAGACCCTAACGTTATGACTATCTACTTTACTAAATTAATACCAAATTAACTTCAACTGCATGCATAAATGCTCCTTCTTTACAACTCTGCTCCCTTCTCACTATTTTATGTTATTAATTTCACAAATTGCATCTTTACATATTGTGTACCCAATTACATATATCTATAATTTTTTTTTGGTTTTGTCTCTTAAATCCCATAGAAAATAGCAAGTGGGGCTATACACCAAAATTACTATGCTACTTTTGTTTTCATATTTGCCCATGCATTTTCTTTTACCAGAGATCTTTGAGTTACTGCTTAGTGTCCTTTCATTTTGACTTAAGGATTTCTTCTAGCATTTGCTTTTGTATAGGTCTGAAAACTCCTTCAGTTATCTTTGTCTGGAAATGCCTTAATTTCTCTCTTATTCTTGACTTACATATTTGCTGGTGGTAGAATTTAAGTTGATAGTTTATTTCTTTCAGTCCATTAAATATATCATCCCACTGCCTTCTAGCATGCAAGGGTTTTGCTGGGAAATCCAACCACAATTTTATTGAGGAATCTTTATAAGTGATAAGTCACTTTTTTTTTTTTTTGCTGTTTTCATTATTTCCTCTTTGCTTTTGGCTTTCAACAGTCTGAGTAAAATGTCTTGGTGTAGGTCTCTTGGAGTTTATTATTTAGAGCTTCTTAGATTTGTATATTTACATATTACCTATGTTTGAGAAGTTGTCTTTAAATAATCTTTCTCTCTTCTTCTGGGACTTCCATAATGCATGTGTTGGTCCACTTGCTGGTTTCTCACAAGTCCTTTAGGCTTTGTTCACTTTTCTTCAGTCTTTTTTCTTTTTACTCTTCATACTTTATAATTTTCAATGTCTTCAACTTCACTGACTTTTTTTCTTTCTGTTCCAGTCTTCTTTTGAACTCCTTTAGTAAAACTTTCAATTTAGTTATTACATTTTTCAGCTTCAGAACTTCTTTGATTCTTTATTATTTCTATTTCTGTTGATATTCTCATTTTGTTCATATATCATTTCCCCAAATTCCTTTAGTATTTTCATCCATGTATCCTGTAAGTTCTTTGAGCATATTTAAGACACTTTAAAAACATTTTTTTTTCTCTAATAAATCCAATGCATGAGTTCCTTCAGGAATGATTAGTGAAGATCTATTTTTTCCTTTGAATGGACAGGAAATATTGTTTCTTCATACATCTTTTAATACTTTGTTAAAAATTCTTGATTTGAAAAAGTGGCCACCTCTTCAGGTCATTGCAGACTGATGTGGAAGACATTCACTAATTAGAGGCCTCATGAGCCTTGGGATCAGCCCAGGGTGACAGCTTGAGGTCTTCTCAGGTCTTTTCTAAGCATGTGCCTCTCTGAGTCTGTGGCTGTGCTATTTTATTATTATTTTTTAAAAAATTTTATCTTACCAGCTACTTTTAAATATCTTAATTTCCCAAAATGTCTCACCATAGTTTCTTCCTGGGGCCATAGAAGTTCTGTTATATTCCTCCACCTGGATCTTTTGCCTCCAGACATCTACTGATCTGTAGTTCCCAATACTTTTTACTGTCTTCTCTTTTTAAAGTGTTTTTTTTTCTTACTTTTAACCATTATAAAATATTTAACTTATAATACCCTGTTCTTAATAAGGGTTGCACTTTTCTACATCTGTCTGCCTGTTGGTCATTTTATACACAGTTATGTATTTTTTTGTTCTTTTGTTTCGGATAGAATGATCCCCTTCAATATTTCCTGTAATTCAGGCCTTGTGGTGGAAAATTCCCTCAGCTTTTGTATGTCTGTAAAGGTCTTCATTTCTCCCACATATCTAAAGGAGAACTTTGCTGAATATATTATTCTTATCTGGTAATTTCTTTCCTTCAGTAGTTTGAACATTTGGTTCCACTCCCTCCTTGCTTGTTAGATTTGTGCTGAGAAGTCTGATGATAATCTATTGGTTTTCCTTTACAGGTTACTGTCTTCCTTTCCCTGGCTGCCTTGAGAATTCTTTCTTCGTCAATAATTTTTGACAATTTTAATATAATGTGTCTTGGAGAAGGTCTTTTTGTGTTGAGATAATTGGGTGCTCTGCTTGCTTCTTGGATTCGAAGATCCAGTTCTTTCTATAGACTGAAATGTTTTTGTCAACTATTTGTTTGAATAGACTCTCTGTTCCCTTCTCCCTCTTTTCTCCTTCTGGTATGCTTATTATTCTTATGTTGCTTTTACCAATGGTGTCACAAGTCTCTCTCTTCCTCCTTCTGCATTATTTTCCAGATTTCTGTCTTCGATATCACTAATTCTTTCCTCCATCTGGTCAGCTCTATTTTCTAAGCTTACTATTTCATTATTCATCTCTTTTAATATGTTCTTCATCTCTAGAAGTTCTATTTTTTTTATCAATCTCTATAGTACAGTATTCACTTTGTTCATTTATTTCATTTCTAATTTCTTGAAATTGACAGTCAGAATTTTCCTGCATCTCGTTTTTTCAGAAGGGCAATCCTATCATTTAAATCGCATATTTCTATGTCTTAGAGTTTATTTTCTGGAGATTTTTCACTTTCTTTCTGAGTTGCCTTGTCATCTTGGTTGTTCATGGTGTTTGATGGACTATTTCTTCACCTGGGCATTAATGGGAGTATTCTACTTTTTTTTTTTTAAAGAAAATTTATTATTTAATGATCTCTCTTTAAGTTAATAAGAAGGATTTTTTCTTTTGATTTCCAGTAGGTGGCGTCCAAGCCTCTTGGATCTCTGCTTTGAGGCTAAAATTGCTCCTCCCCTCTCTGGTGGACTGTGTGCTTTCTCTGCAATAAGGTTCCTCAGTCCCAGCACTCTACCCTTGTGAAAGGGTGTGATGTGCAATGGGGCTCTGAGTCTTTGAAAAGGTCCCGAGGTTCTGTTACTGCCCCAATAGTCAGATACAATGTTCTGCTGCTTGCTCCTGACTCAGCCTGACTGGGTGGGAGTGGGGTTTTGAGGACAGTCTGCCATGTGTGTGGCTATTTCACTTCCCTTAGTACAGTCCCCCAGGTTTCAGTAGTCTTGTATCCATATCACCTGCACCTATCCCAGTTACCAGCTGTAATGTATGTTTCAGTACTGACTGCGCAAATTCCCTTGGGGCTCGGTGTTGTTAGCTCTGAGAGGATATGTGGGCAGGGGAGGACAGTGCTCTGGGCTGGTGGGGCCGCAGCGTGACCAAGCTCCCTTGTTTCAGCATCCCGCTTGGCAATGGCAGTTGCTGAACCACAGCTGTCACCTCTCCCCCATGGAGTCTCTGCCCTGCTCTCTTTCTTGATCCCTGGGGTCCACTGAGAGGAATATGCTGATCACTCAGGCATCACTACTCAGGGTTTTCTAGGGCCAAGAGCCAGCTGCGAAATTCCCCCACCCCTCTTCCTGCAGGAAACTCAGGCTGCCTAAGGCAGTTCCTTTGTTTCACACGCCTAATTTGACTCCCAATTTCATACAGATTTGCCCACCTTTGGATGCTCTAATGCTCAAATCTCTCAGACGTGCTTGCGCGCAGGTTGGGTGTTATTTGTGGAGTTGTAGATGTTGTTATTTCAAGGGAAGAGATCTGGGGACATCACTCACACCACCATGGTTCTGACGTCCAGTCTTGTGAATTTTTTTAATGCTACAAATCATAAAGAATAATTACATTGCCTTATATTATAGGTTAACTTTATGTCCTTAAATTTATGTTAAATTGATTGGTAAATATTCTTTGGCGATCCAGAAATTTCTAAGGAAGAAAGGTGTATAAAACATTGATTATTACACACAGTTTTCATTTACCCTTGTTCTTTATTCATATAACAACTAGTATTTAACAAGATGACAAAGCCTTTGGATAGTATTACTTTATGTATTTATTGTTACTTTGAATTCTTTTTTTTAAAATGTGGCAGATATTTTTATTAGTTTTCTATTATAGTCTAAAATATTTTATTTATTTTTTCAATTACAGTTAGCATACAATATTAGTTTTGGGTGTACAACACAGTGATTAGACATTTACATACTTTACAAACTGATCACTCTGATAAATCTACTACCCACCTGACACCGTGCAGAGTTACTACAATATTATTGACTATATTCCTTATGCTATACTTTACATTCCTATAACTGTTTTGTAACTACCAATTTGTACTTCTTTTTCCCTTCCCCCTTTTCACCTTCTCCCCTCTCCCCGCACTCCCCCCCTCCCTGCCATTGCCCTATCTGGCAACCTTCTAAATGTTATGTGTATCTATGAGTTTGTTTTTGCTTTGTTTGTTCGTTTACTTTGTTCATTAGATTCCACATATAAGTGAAAACATATGGCATTTGTCTTTCTCTCACTTACTCCACTTAGCACAATGCCTTCTAGGTCCATCCATGTTATTTCAGAGGACAAGATTTCATTCTCTTTTATGACTGACAAATATTCCATTGAATACATGTACCACCTCTTCTTTATCCATTCGTCCTCTGATCAGACACAGCGATTGCCTCTGTATTTTAATATTGTAAGTCATGCCACAATGAACATATGAATTTACATGTACCTGTGAAGTAGCATTTTGGGTTTCTTTGGATAGATCCCCAGAAGTTGATTTACTAGGTTCTTCTTTATCTCTTGTTACAGCCTTTATTTTAAAGTCTGTTTTGTCTCATATAAGTTTTACTACTCCAGCTTTTTTATTTGTTTATTTCTATTTTCATCAAACATCTTTTTCTATCCATTTACTTTAAGTCTGTGTGTGTCTTTCAATCTGAAGTGAGTCTCTGATCAGCAGCATGCGTACAAGTCTTGTTTTTCATCCGTTCAGCCATCCTATGTCTTTTGATTGTTGCATTTAACCCATTTACATTTAAAGTCATTGTTGATACAGATGTCATTATTGCCATTTTATTGTTCACATTTTGATCTTTTTTTCTTTTCTTTTTCTTTAAAAAGTTCATCCAACATTTCCTGTAATACTCTCTTGGTGGTGATAAACTCCTTTAGCTTTTTCTTGTCTGGGAAGCTCTTTATCTGTCCTTGGATTCTTCAAATGATAGCTATACTGGGTAGAGTAATCTTAGTTGTAGGTCCCTGCTTTTCCTTACTTTGAATATTTTATGCCAATCCTTTCTGGCCTGAAAAGTTTCTGTTGAGAAATCACCTGACAGTCTTATGGGAGCTCCTTTTTAGGTAAATAATTGCTTTTCCCTTACTGCTTTTAAGATTCTCTTTGTCTTAACTTCTGGCATTTTCATGATGATGTGTCTTGGTGTGGGCCTGTTTGAGTTCATCTTGTTTGGGACACTCTGAGCTTTCTGGGCTTGTATGTATCTTTTCTTCACCAGGTTAGGGAAGTTTTCTGTCATTATATATTTAAATAGTTTTTCAATTTCTTGCTCTCTCTCTCTTCTCCTTCTAGTAACCCTATGATGCAAATGTTGGTATGCTTGACATTATTCCAGAAACCCCTTAAACTATGCTCATTTTTTAAGATTCTTTTTTCCTGTTGCTGTTCTGATTGGGTGTTTTCTGCTACCTTATCTTCTAAATCATTGATTTTATCCTTTGCTTCATCTAATCTATTGTTGATTTTTTTTCTATTTTTCATTTTAGTTATTGTGTTGCTTATTTCTGAGTGGTTATTTTTTATGTTTTCTATCTCCATTTTTATGTTTTCTATCTCTTGTTAAAATTCTCACTGAGTTCATTTACTCTTTTTCTAGGTTCATTGAACATCTGTTTAAGCAGGATTTTGAACTCTTCATCTGGTAGATTGCTTGTCTCCATTTAGTTTAGTTCTTTTTCTTGGGCTTTGTTCTTTTCATTAATTTAGGACATGTTTCTCTGTCTTCCCACTTTGGCTGCTTCCCTGTGTTTGGTTCTATGTATTAGATATAGTTCTATGTTTTCCAATCTTAGTATAGTGACCTTATATTTTAGGTGTCCTGTGGGATCCAGTGGCATCATCTCACTTGTCACTTTAGCCAGATGCTCCAGGTATGTCTTTTGTATGTGTGTCTGTGCCCTTCTGTTGTAGTTGAGCCTTGGTTTCTGTTTGAACATCAATGGGAGGGATTGACCTTTGGGCTGATTGATTGTAAGGGCTGGATGGTGACTACAGTGGTGGAGAGAAAATTGTCTAGAATAAAACAAAGATAGCAAAAAGCAGCAATCATTGTTTCTTGTTGAATTGCCATTGTTAAGCTAAACTGTGTAGGCTAATAAGCTCTTTTTATTTTGTAAAGCTACACTATACAGACAGAAATTATAGAGGACTATTTTATTGTTGGGGAATGATGGGTAAAGAATGTTTTCACCTTGATTTCTCATCAGAATAAAGCTTATCTCATGTGCTTACAGAATGTAATTTTGAAGCTCTTAGATGGGTTTCTTGCCACTTCATTCTTACACAGGAAAAGATTAACTCTCCTACTGCCAAACTGAAATTCTTAGGGGATAAGGTTGCAAAAACTTTTGTTTACTCAACACTTTAGACATAAAACTTAAAATACTTCTCCCTCTTGAGAGTTTAATTTATACTACAGTGTATATGATCTCAATTTTTCTAATACTTAAAAAAAACTCCCTGGATTACATTAGTTATCTGGTGAGTTTTTGCTGATAGAAGGGATAAAAAGAGAAAACAGGTTTAATGGAGTGTGCGAGAGTAGAGAGTAGGACAGAGTAAAGAAAAAAAAAAGAATTCTGAGTACATATATAAATTTATCACTACTCCTGAATTTTCCCCAACACTTGACATATACATCATACAATATTAAATTTTGAAATATCTGATTCCTTAGTCATTTGGCTAACATGAAATATTTGTGGGCAACTTGATGAATGTTTGAATATATGCAATTTTTACATCATAGTTGTATCATTCACAGTGATTTTTATGGTGATGAGAGTTAGATAAATATATTTTGTTATGTGATCAATTATGAAAACGGTTTGCTGTCTAGTAATTTGGATAGCAAGTTAATGCTTTATATTTGTTTATTGTTACTATTCTTTTCAAAACATATTTTATTTAATCCTCCCAACTATACTGTGTAGTAGGTGGAGCAGGAGTAATTCCCATTTTATAGAGCTGGAAGCCAGTGTGAGTTAATTGCTTTGCTTAAGTTCTCAGAATTAGTTAACTAGGAACCTGGTCTCTTGATTCTGGATCCTCTCATCATACTACCTTCATATGTTTATCCTCTAATAGAGAAGAATCACAAGTTAGATATTTTATGGTATTAATTTTCTGTTCCTGCGTTGAAAAGGCAAATAAATGGAGATATCTTGGCAGCATTTTACATATTAAATCTTTTGGTATGTTCACCATCAAGTACATAAAGAGACAACTCATAATTTTTTTAGTTGTGAAACCGTCATAGGGACTGTCAAAAATATTAATATATTGTTTATGTGGTTTAAGTGTTTACCCCTTTTTAGTTGCACTATGGAGATTATGCAATTGTTCAGGAATTTTTCTTGGTTATGTTATCATATTTAGATACATCTATGACAATGTCGTACACCTTAATCTTAAAGTGTAGTAGCTCCTGGTATCTGAAAGCTGTGGACCCATTTCCATTTGATTTTGAAGGAAAAAAAATATGAGCACAGAGTGAAAATCTTAGTGTCCTCATTGTACATAAAAAGACACTCTATCTTCAAGCTGAATCATCAAGAAAACTTCTTAATAAACAGGTCAACATAACCACAGAATTAAGTTAATTGGTAATTGGTATTACAATAGGCAAAGTTTCCCATTTGATCATCTAAGTCATATTTTTCTTTGTATAATAACAAAATTTATCCTAATGTTTATACAATATATGTTTAATACATTCAGTAAAAATTAATTGAAGATATATTTAAATAATGATGTAAAAGTTGTGCAAATAGTTGGTATAAAGTAATGTATAACATTACAATGCTTGATTGTTATCCATTTTTTTTTTACTTTTCAGCTTTAAAGGTACATGTAATAGATAGGAAGCTTGGCTGATTGTTTTATTTGCTATTCATATGCTGTTTGAGATCACCCCTGAGTCATAGTCTCTTTGAAATTTTTATCTTAATATTCCTTCTGTTTTAACTAGGTTCAGATTAAACTGTAGCTGAGATCCAAAATAATAATTATTTAAACAAACAAACAAAAAAGGAAACCATCTAGTATGGGTAGAAGAGATTCATAAATGTATTGAGAACCTAAGTTTTTTACCCTCTATTGCTTCGTTATCTTCAACATATATGTTACACTTCATGGTCAAAGAAGTTTGTTGAACTGCTTTCACTTAACAGACTGGAGGAAAAGATGAAGAAGTATATGTATCCTTTCTTTTAAGGACATATTCCAAAAGATATATATGATACTACCACTTTTATTTTACTAATCATAATGTAGATACATGGCTAAATCTACCTGCAAAGAAGGCTAAGAAATATAGTATTTATTGTGGGTATCAATATGCCCAAACAAAATTTATGGTTATGCTACTAAGAAGGAAAGGAGAAAGAATTATCAAAGGATCTTTATCAATCTGTGTAACACCTTCTAAGGAAGGGATTTAGATTTTGTCTCAGTATACCAACCAATCCTTGTGTTCAAAAGCCACAAATGAACTCCATTATTTGTAAGGACTTGGATGATAATTGAAGATTAAGGAAAATTGTGGGTAGGGGGCAGTGATCTGCTTTATTCAGAATAGCACCCATCTACCTCTTTCATCTTGTCTTAATTAAAATTGTCTAAAAATGATTCTGTTCTTTCTATTGTTGTGTTCCCAGGACAAAGCCAGACTAGATCATAACTATTCAAGGCCATGCAACTGGAACTACTGCATTAACCATTTATATTTTTGTATTTTTCTTATTAATATAATTTTGTTGACTGCTATAAAAACAGAACATAAAATGTTAATTTTATAAAATTAAATTAAGACATATTTTATAGAAACTAAACTGAAATAAAAATGAACCAAGAAATATATGTTGATTTTTTTCTTTCTAATCATGCATTCTCTAGTCCACTTTTCATGAACAGAGGGCATTGCAAGTTTATTTCATTTTTTGTTGCCCTGTATTTTTCATTTACAGTTTCTTTTCATATTGAATTATATCATCTTACCCAGGGTCAAATAAATAAATGGTATGTTGTATTTGTGAAATATATCACAGATCATTAGTCTATAACACCATAATCCAGAAGTCTCTACACATAAATTACCATAGTATTTAAAAAAATACTCTTTTAAATTAATCATATTTGACTTAAAATTACTAGACCATATGTCTTTTGTTTTAAAAGAAAAAAAGATAAAGACTATGTAGGTTATAATCAACTCTAACCTGAGATCTTTTTTTGCTCCTCTACCCCCACATCACCCCTGATGTAGCAATATGGGTAAAATAAAAGGATTATATAATCTGAGTGTTGATGCTTAAATTTGGTATTTTATTTTCAATGACATTGTTTTACTTTAGTCAACATTTAGAGCTTATTTTAGGTAATCTTTAAATTTATAATATGTTCTAGAATGTATTAAGGGACTTGGAAAAGAAATTGCTTTTAGCTTTTTTTGCTAAGAAAATGAGCTGCATGTCCATTTAAAACTGAGACTTTAACAATTCATTATGTCTATTACTGAAACTTTGAAATGTTAACTTGAAAATTTTCTTAAAATATAATTTGTAGCCTTTTCATAACTTGTAATAGTAGAAGCATTGGGAAATTTTGGTAATTGTTCTTAATATTATTAGGAGACTTAGGTACAATACATAATTTTTCTAGCAACACCTATACTTGAATTGTTTAAAATAAACCAATTTCTTGAGAGAGAACCTACAAGAGCTTTACAGAGCAAAAGGTGAGATAAACCAGAAAAAAGAAACCTTCCAAACAACTCTTCAAAAGATCTGGGGAGACTATTCATTACATTTATTCAACAAATTTTTACTGAATACCTACTGTGTGTCAGGCTCTGTTCTAGACAGTAGGAATCTAACAGTGAACAAAACAGATGAAAATACTCCTTGAAGCTTATATTCTATTGAGAAGCTATATTTAAATTCCCATACTGATTATGTTTTTTTTTTTCAGATTTTCATGGAACAAGTAATTAGCCGTTAATTGAAAAAATCAGATCATGGTAAAAGAGGGAGGACTTTAATGAACTTTTAAAAGTTAACATAACCCTGATACATCTTGCCAAATATAACACAGAGAATTTAAAGACTGATTCACTTAAAGATTTTTTAAAAAGTCTAACATAAAGCACTAAGCAAATAAAATATGGACAATATTACAAGGAGAATATCACTAAATGTAATTTATTCCAGAATATCAGGATGACAACATTAGGGAATCTCTTAATATATCATATCGATAGATCAGAAGAAAACTAAGTTATAAGCCTACCTCAATAGATGTCCAAAGAAGCATTTGCTAAATTTCAACATCCATTTCTGGATTAACAAAATGAAGCACTAAAAATTTAAAAACCTAAACATGAAAAATAAGTCCTTAATATTTTGATATTCAGGGGAAAATAATAACCAACATCGTCTGTAATAGTGACACACTAGAAACATTATAATCAAAATTAGGAACAACCTAAGCATACTCTATTATGACAATTCTTTAATAATGGTATAGAAACTCCAGTGAATGCAATAAGAAGTATCTGTATAGGAAATCTAAAAGATTCTACATAAAAAATCTTAGAATGAATGAAAAATTTAGTAAATTTAGTAAAATTTAATATATAGTAAAAGGACAGGCTAAGGAGCTTTCCTATACATATGCTGATAATAACTAGTTAGAAAATACAGTAGAAAACAAGATCACTTACAATGGTAACAAAATAAAAAACTACCTTTACTTGAGAGACACAAGATTTACGTAAATGTAGAAGAATACATTCCTGGATAGGAAGACTATAGAATATAAACATGCTGAGTTTTCTAAAATTCAGACATAAGTTTAATGTAATTCAGACACAAATCTTAACAGGATTTTTGAAACTTGAGAAAATGATTTTAACATTCATCTGGAAGTTTTATTTTATTCATTCATTCATTCATTCATTCAGTCAGTCATTTAGTGGCATTGGTTAACGAAATCCAGTAAGTTTCAGGTGTACAATTTAACAGTAAGGCATATATATATTGCATTGTGTGTCCCCCCTCACTACCCAATGTTAGATTTCTTCTTCTCACCACATATTTGACCCCTTTTACCACATCTACTTTCCTCTGCCCCCTCCTCTCACCCTCTGGTAAGCACTAGTCTATTGTCCATGTCGATGAGTCTCTGTCCTGCTCGTTTGTTGCTTTTAGGTTTATATCACACATATAGTAATATTATGTGGTTTTCAACTTTTTCTGTCTGGCTTATTTCACTTAGCATGATCATCTCGAGGTCCATCCATGTTGTCACAAATGGCAGTATTTCATCTCTTCTTATGGCTGAGTAATATTCCATTGTATATATGTACCACCGCTTCTTTATCCAATCATCTATTGTAAGACACTTCAGTTGCTTTCATGTCCTGCCCACTGTGAATAATGCTGCTTTGAACATTGGTGCGCATATATCTTTTCAGATATGAGTTTTCAAGTTTTTTTTTGGTTATTATTTCTTTTTATTGAGCTTTGCCACCTGGTATTAAATATTACCTAGACTATCTTTTTTTTAAAACTGGAATAATGTAATAAAATATGACTTCTAAAAAGATGATTTGGCATATGCTAACACAACATTTTTGAATAGAAAATTACTTCACTCTAGATTACAAGTTCAATTTGTATTTAGTTTGGTATCCAAGTAACAAGAAAAGATTCATTGTCAGAAAAATAAAAGTACTTAACAAAACCAACAGCTGATGAAATGGAAGATTAAAGGTGACACGGTCTCACTAGCAAGATGGTATGTACAGTTAAACAGAAAGGCTGAGACTACTAAAGAAATTTTTCTCTAGCCAGAGCTTGAGCAGGGAATTCCTTATGAGTCAATTAGTTTCAACTTATCCCTGGGTAAAATAAATAAAATTTTTATCCGATGCTGGGTAGATACAGTGACTAATATCTGCACAATAGATTATGGTGTAGTCTGTAATGAAATAATCTTTTTAAACCCCTCTTTTGTTTTGTTATTCTTATCTGGGTTGGCTATGTAATTATGTGACTTTGTTTGATGAAAACTGAAAAGATGTTCTGGCAGGGGAGGAAGGGGAGCAAGAGTTTACTGAAAATCCTTGGGCAATGAGTGATTGATTAGTGGGTGAGGAGTCAAGTGAGAACTAGTGCCCTGGATGGAATGAAAGAGCTTCCGTTATTCAGAGAAAGCTAGAGAAAGATGGGGAGAGACTGTGGAGAAGGTTGCTATGAGTCTAAGAGAAAGTCAACTTTCTGGGAAAGAAAGCAGACATTTAGGCAGAGAAGGCGACTCTATTCTAATTACTGAGCAAAAAAATTGACATTAGAGAGGGCAGATGATAAAAAAATGAGTCTAGAGAGAAGCAGATTTAGAACATGAACAGTATATGTGTTATGCTTTTGTGGGACTATTTCTCCTTGAATATGTACCCCTTTTTCCCCATCTTTATTGAAATGAACATCTTTATTGTACAATTCAATGAGTTTTTCTTTCAATTATAGTTGGCATATAATAATATACCAGTTTCAGTTGTATAGCATAGTGATCAGAGATCCACATACCTCACAAAGTGATTACCCCACGAAATCTAGTACCCCTCTTCCTTCTCACACATTTATTATAACATTATTAGCTATCTTCCCCATGCTAAACTCTACATCTCTATGTCTATTCTGCAACAATCTATTTGTACCTCTTAATCCCTTTGACATTTTTTGTCCCCCCAAACCCCCTCCCAACTAGTATCCCTCTAAATATTCTCTGTATCGATGAGTTTATTTCAGCTTTTGTTGTTGTTGTTCTTGATTTTGTTTTTAGGATCCACATGTAAGTGAAATTATGAGATATTTGTCTTTCTCTGTCCAACCCATTTCATTCGGTGCAGTACTCTCAAGGTCCATCAAGACAAAATCTTTTACTGTTCCCTTCCTTTTAGTCTGTTTGTGTCTTTTAATGTAAAGTGAGTCTCTTGTAGACAGCATATGTAGAGGTCTTGTTTTCTTATCCATTCAGCTACTCTATCTTTTGTTTGGAGCACTTAATTCTATTCCCTTTGGGTACTTGTTGATAGGAATGTAGTTATTACCATTCTTTCTTCCTTTCCTTATTTATTATTATTTTTTATGATGACATTGGTTAACAAAATATGTTTCAGCTGTCCAATTTAACAGTCAGGCACATACATATACGTATATGTATATATATATGTGTATGTATATGTATGCTATATTATATTATATTATATTATATTATATTATATTATATTATATTATATTATATTATATTATATTAATTATATACATATACATACACATATACATATACAGATACATATACATATATATATATATTTACACTGTGTGTTCACCTATAATTAGATTTCATTCTGTCACCACATATGTGATTTCCTTTATTCCGTCTACCTCTCCCCCTCCACGCTCCCCTCTGGTAACCACTAGTCCATTGTCCATGTCCATGAGTCTTTGTTTGTTTGCCCTGTTCATTTATTGCTTTTAGGTTTATATCACACATATAAAAGATATCATGTGATTTTCAAAGTTTTCTGTATGGCTTATTTTGCTTAGCATGATTATCTCGAGGTCCATCCATGTTGTAACAATTGGCAGTATTTCATCTCTTCTTATGGCTGAGTAATATTCCATTGTAAATATGAACCACAGCTTCTTTATTCAATCATCTATCATAAAACACTTCAGTTGCTTCCATGTCTTGGCCACTGTGAATAATACTGATATGAACATTGGCGTGCAAATTTTTTTCAATATGGGTTTTCAAGTCTTTGAGGTAAATACCTAGTAGAGGGATTGCTAGATCATATGGTAGATCAATTCTTAGTTTTGTAAGGAACCTCCATACTGTTTTCCATAGTGGCGGTTCCAATTTGCAGTCCCACCAGCAGTGTATGAGGGTTCCTTTTTCTCTGCATCCTCTCCACCATTTGTTATTATTTGTCCTGTTGATTATAGCTATTCTAGCAGGTGTGAGATGATATCTCATCATGGTTTTGATTTGCATTTCCCTAATAGCTAGCAATGTTGAGCATATTTTCAAATATTTGTTGGCCACTTGTATATCCACTAGGGAGAAGTGTCTGTTCAGGCCCTCTGCCCACTTTTTTTCTGATTGGATCATTTGTTTTTCTGTTGTTATTGAGTTGTATGAGTTCTTTGTATATTATGGATATTAAGCCCTTATTGGAGCCATTACTTGCAAATATATTTTCCCATTTGGATGGTTGTCTCTTTACCTTGTTGACAATTTCTTTTGTTGTGCAGAAGCTTTTCAGTTTAATGTAGTCTCATTCATTTATTTTAGATTTTACTTCTCTTGCTTTTGAGGTCAAGTTCATAAAATCCTCTTTAAGTTCAAGGTCCTTGAGTTTAGTTCTGATGTTTTTTTTTGTGCATTTTATTGTTTCAGGTCTTATATTCAGGTCCTTAATCCATTTTGAGTTAATTTTGGTGTGTGGTGATAGACAAGAGTTTCATTTTTTTTTTTGCAGGTCTTTTCCAGTTTTCTCAGCACCTTTTATTGAAGAGGCTTTCTTTTCTCAACTGTAGGTTTCTGGCTTTTTTGTTGAAAATTATTTCCACATATAAATACGGGTTTACTTCTGGACTCTTGACTCTGTTCCACTGGTCCGTGTGTCTGTTTTTTCTGCCAATACTATGACATCTTGATTACTGTCACTTTGTAGTATAATTTGAAGTTGGGCAGAGTGATGCCTCCAGACTCATTCTTTTTTCTCAGGATGGCTTTGGCAATTTGGGGTCTTTTGTGCTTCCATACAAATCTGATGATTTTTTGTTCTATATCTTTAAAAAAATGCCAGTGGGATTTTGATGGGGATTACATTAAATCTGTATTAATGCTTTAGGTAATATGGTCATTTCACATAAGTAAATTTGAAAAATAGGAAATATATATAAATAAACTCATAACTCTGAATAAGGACAGTTCTCTGCAGGATGTCAAATGTGACAGCTAGCTTCTCTTAGATATTGTAAGACAAAGTACAGGAAATGAAAGATGATTTGATGGAATTGTTCCAACAGTTTTGGAGTAGAGTCTTTAGGGTTTTCTATATATAATATTATGTCATCTCAAATAGAGACTATCTTACTTCTTTCTTTCTAATTTGGATGTCTCTTTTTTTCTTGCCTAATTGCTCTGGTTATGAGTTCTAGTACTATGTTGAATAAAAGTGAGAAGAGTTAGAATTTTTCTGTTGTTCCTGATCTTAGAGGGAAAGTTTTCAGCTTTTCATCATTAAGTATGAAATTGGCTGTGGGCTTATTATATATGGTCTTTATTATGTTGAGTCACATTCTCTTTATACGCACTTTATTGAGAGTTTTTATCACAAATGCATGCTGAATTTTGTGAAACACTTTTTATGCATCTATTGAAATGATCAGATGATTTCCATCTTTTATTTTAAGTTGTGTATCATATTGATTGATTTGCAGATATTTAATTTTTCTTGCATCCCTGGAATAAATGCCATTTGATTATGGTGTATAATTTCTTTAATGTGCTGTTGAATTAGGTTTGGTAATATTTTTTGAGTGTTTTAACATCTGTGTTTAGGGATTTTAGGTCTGTAATTTTCTTTTCTGTAGTATCTTTATCTGGCTTTGATATAAGGATAATTCTGGCCTTGTAAAATGAATTTGGAAATGTTCCTTCCTCCTCTATTTTTTGGAGGAATTTGAGAAGGATTGCTATTAGTTCTTGAAATGTTTGGTAAAATTTGCCAGTGAAGCTAACTGGTCCTGTACTTTTGTTTGTTGGAGATTTTTGATTACTGATTTAATCTCTTTACAAATAATTAGTCTGTTCTAATTTTCTACTTCTTCATGTTTAGTCTTTGTAGGTTGTGTAATTTCTTGGTGTATAATGGTTCATAGTAGTCTCTTTTGATCCTTTGTGTGGTATCAGTGATAATGTTGCCTATTTTACTTATAATTTTAATTATTTGAGTCCTCCCTCTTTTTTATTTGTAAGAGTAGCTAAAGATTTATCCATTTTGTTTATCTTTTGACTTCCCTTTTTAAAATGAAAGTTGTCTATTGTAGTTATCTGATCCTGTTTCACCTTCAGGCATATGTTAGGGAGGCAGATAATATGTGTTATTTGACAGATCTCAGGATCAAGAGGATCTGCACTTCCAGAGATGTACTAGGTGAACTATATCTAATGAGTCTAATCTACATCTAGATCAGATTTAGATAATGAGATTAAGACTTTGAGCATAATGTCATAATGGGATTTGAATTTTGGAGAAAGAATAAACTATTTTAAGGGAGAAATGCAAATGACTGTGCCTAGAAGAGAAACTGGGTAGATTGAAAAACATGTCCACAATACATTATAGTTCATGCTATCACGAGGTGGCATATTTTCCCTCACTGCTTGAATTTGATCTTTCTTTGTGAGTTATTTTGATGAATAAAATATGATAAAATGATGTCGTGTGTATTCCCGAGCCTGAGCCTAAAGAGAAGGCCTTGGGAATTCTGCCTTCAATCACTTAAAAATGCTGCCCTGAAATTGATATGCTGTTGAAAAATACCAGAATTAAAGACTATGTGAAGGGCAAGATTCAGCCATCCCAGATGTTTCAAATGAATAAAGTTCCCTGACAACTTGTCAGGTGAATGTATCTACATTATTGAGCCTAATACAGATCAGCAGAATATCCTAGACATTCTACAGTCAAAAATAATAAATAAAGCCTTCTTGTTTTAGGTTTTTGGATACTGTTACACAATGCATTGTTTTTCTACTGGTATTTAAAAATTACCCTAAATTTTATCAACTTAAAAGAGCAAATATTATATTAGGCAGTTTCTGAGATGCAGGAGTCTTAGAGCATCTTAGCTGAGTATTTCTGACTCAAAGTGTCTCATGATGTTGGAGTCAAGCTGTTGGCCAGGGCTATAGTCATTTTAGAACTTGGCTGGGGTTGGAAAATATGCTTCCATACTCACTCACATGATCATTATCAGGTCCCTGCTCCTTTCTGGCTGTTAGACAGAGATTTTAGTTCCTCATTATGTGTGCCTCTCCATAGGCCAACTCACTGCATTACAGTTTGTTTTCCCCAGAGTGAATGACTCGAGAGGGAGAGAGTATACAAGATGAAAGCCACAGTCATTTTTAAATCTAATCTCAGAATTGACATATTGTAAGTTCTGCATGCTATTGGTAACACAGACTACCTTTGGTACAATGTTGGAGGGTACTATGCAAGAATTTGAACACCAGAAGGAGGAGATCATGTGGGGTCATCTTGGAGGTTGACTACCACACACAGAAATAAAGAAATAGAACAGATATCAGGGAATTATTATTAGTTTTGAAAGCTATGAGAATTACATTATGGCTTTCTTATTAAAAGTTCATAATGTTAGCAATGCATGCTGAAGTTAAGGGCGTGTGATGATATAGGTCATAAGATTTATTTAAAATACTTCAGCAACAACAATAATAATTAAAAAGGATAGATAAAGTAAATGCAGCACTATCTTTAAAATATTGAATATGGATGATGGGCATAGGGAGTGCATTATCTAATTATTTTAGGTGTGGAATTTTACAATAAAATTTTAAAATCAACATTTATTTTGTCAAGAAATGAAATACTTTGCAACTTTTTAAATGTAGGGTAAACTTTAGATGTGAAATTTAAAATGGGTGAGGAAGTACCTACTTTTTAAAATTTGTTTTAAGGGTTACACAAGCAAAATATAAACAAAGATCACTGATAAAATAAACATTGAGGATGGCTTTTTTTTTTGCCTTTGAATTAGTATTTGCAGCCCAAAGCTGAGAACAAAGAACGGTTAATCCCCACATTTTCAAGAGGGCATCCAAGGCTCAATCATTAATTGGGGCCAGATATCTCCCTCAGTTATTACAAAGAAGCTGCTGAACTGACTCTTTTCGCCTCAATTATCTCTGTAGAACACTCTTTAAGTCTATAAAAACAAGAGACCAATAAGAAAGAATGTAAGTTAGCATTTAATAAGCACCTAAGTGACAAGTTACAGCAGCAAGAATAGTAGATATGTATCTCATTCTTTGGCAGGATGCTTGTTAAGGTCTGCCTGTGGTACTGTAATAGGAGTGTTGTCAAGGGTAGTGAGGGAAATTTGAGGAGAGCTTGACATGTACCTCCTTGAGTTTGTGTGGTATATGTAGATAGTTACAGTTTCCAGCTTCTCTTCTAGAAAAATCTGGATGGGTACAGCCAATGGAAGCAGACCAAGGAGAGAATGTAGTGTGGTGTTCTTGGTAAAGACTTTAGCAGTTTTCTTGAATCTACATGAAGGAGTCTGTAGTATTGGAAGGACTGACACAATAGGGCTGCTGAGACAGTCATAATTTAAGGAAAATTTTCACCCAGAGAAGGGGTTGGGGGGTGTGATTCTAAAGTGTCATCAGCCAACTAGGAGACTCACTGAGATTACACTGTACATTGCCACCCCCCTCCGAAAAAAACACAAAACCTCTGTGGTAGGCATTATCATTATTTATCAATATACAAATCCTTTCTACTTCTGGACACATGAAACAGTTGCTTATTGAAGCTATGTGATTGGCCATGTGGTATGAACTGCACTGACTAATGAAATGTGAGTGGAAGCATCATGCATCACTTCCAAGTTGAAGTACTTAATTATCAGTGCTTGGTTCTCCAGCCTACTTTTTCCCACTGTATTTATTGTAGAAATATTTATTGATGGAAATGCCATAATGATTGAAGAATCTTGGAATGTTGAGCCAACATATGAAGATATATGAACTAAAGAGTCACATAGGCCCCAGAAGACTTACAAGATTAATTCAAAGTGTTTTTTGTAAGCCACTGAGATTTTGGAGTTGTTTTTAGCTGCAACAAATCTTATAAAATTTGTCTGTTATTCCATCAGTATGGACATCTTAACAAGTCACCAACAACTGACAAGAGACTAGTTATATAAGATAATTCCTACCATCTCTTTTATAGGAGTTTTGTTGAAAAGAGTAGAGGAAGAGGTTGGGTTTACTTTCAGTGATGGAGAGATGTCTCCTGAAATCACTCTGAGGAAAGGTTTGAATCCAATATGAGATTGAATATTGAAGCTTTATTTTAATTAGATGACTTTTTTAATAACTGAAAATTTTCAATGACCAGAAAGCTGTGACATCTGTTCAAGATAGTATAGGTACTGGTTACTTAATATGGAAGGGATATCAGAAGAAATAGAGTTGGGAGCAATAAGGAGAGAGAACAAAAGTTCCATAATTGTAACACACCAAAATTAGATTGATTAAGATCAGTAAACAAGTTACATCTATAAAATTCAAGAATACACTATATACATAGACTATGATTGATAATAAATACCTTTCTGCTGCTAATATCTGGAGAGTTGGAGCTTTTTTGTGTCTGTGATATTTCTCTTCCAAAATATCCTTAGAAGTCATAACTTTCCCTTTACTACTTTCTCAAGTATTATGACACAATTCCCAGTGAAGAGCTTTCCTGTTGAATCACCACAGTGACCAGCATAGTGGTTTTCATGTCATGCATACTTAAACAAATGTTTGTTTATAGCATATTTTACTAAAGAACTAGAGACTCTCAGAATAGAATAGACAAATTACAGGCACAACATCAACTCCCATGCTCGAATGACTTAATGTGAATCCTTATTCAGTATTTTCTGCTTTTTTTACCTTTTACAATTTTTATTTATTTATTTATTTATTTATTTATTTATTTATTTATTTATTTATTTATAATTGAAGAGATGATTTAAATTTTTTCCCCCATCTACATCCCCCTTCTCCACTACCTTCTGGTAACAACAAGTCTATTGTCTATGTCCATGAGTCTCTGTTTGTCTGTCCTGTCCTTTGTTGCTTTTAGGTTTATATTACACATATAAATGATATAATGATATCATGTGATTTTCAAATTTTTCTGCCTGGCTTATTTCACTTAGCATTATTATCTTGAGGTCCATCCACGTTATCACAAATGGCAGTATTTCATCTCTTCTTATGGCTGAGTAATATTCCATTGTATATATGTACCACAGCTTCTTTAGCCAATCATCTATCATAAGACACTTTGATTGCTTCCATATCCTAGCCACCGTGAATAATGATGCTATGAACATCAGTGTGCAAATATCTTTATGTGGGCTTTCAAGTCTTTGGGGGTAAATACCCAGTAGAGAGATTGCTAGATCATATGGTAGATCAATTCTTAGATTTGTGAGGAACCTCCATGCTTTTTTCCATAGTGGCTGTACCAATTTGCAGTCCCACCAGCAGTGTATGAGGGTGCCTATTTCTCTGCATCCTCTCCAGCATTTGTTACTACTTGTCTTGTTGATTATAGCTGTTCTAACAGGTGTGAAATGGTTTCTCATCATGCTTTTGATTTGCATTTCCTTAATAGCTAGTGAGGTTGAGCTTCTTTTCATATATTTCTTGGCCATTTGTATGTCCCCTAGGGAGAAGTGGCTGTTTGGGTCCTCAGCCAATTTTTTGATTGGATCATTTGTTTTTTGTTGATACTGAGTCGTATGAATTCTTTGTATATTTTTAATATTAAGCCCTTATTGGAGCAGTTGCTTATAAATATATTTTCCCATTCAGATGGTTGTCTTTTTACTTTGTTGGTAATTTCTTTTGCTGAACAGAAGCTTTTTAGTTTGATGTAGTACTATTCATCTATTTTAGCTTTTTCTTCCCTTGCCTTTGAGTTCAAATTCATAAATCCTCTTTAAGTCCAAGGTACTTGAGTTTAGTTCCTGTTTTCTTCTATGCATTCTATTGTTTCAGGTCTTATATTCAGGTCTTTAATCTATTTTGAGTTAATTTTGGTGTGTAGTAATAGACAAGAGTCTATCTTTTGCAGGTGGCTTTCCAGTTTTTCTAGCACCATTTATTGAAGAGACTTTCCTTTATGTATGTTTCTGGCTTTTTTCTGTAGAAAATTATTTGCCCACATAAATATGAGTTTACTTCTATACTCTCAGTTCTGTTCCACTGGTCCATGTGTCTGTTTTTGCCAATACCATGCCATTTTGATTACTGTCGCTTTGTAGTATAACTTGATTTTGGGCAGAGAAATGACCCCAGTGTCATTCTTTTTTCTCAGGATGGCTTTAACAATTTGGTGTCTTTTGTGCTTCTATAGAAATCTGATGATTTTTTGTTCTATTTCTGTAAAAAAAATGCCAATGGGATTTTGATGAGGATTGTATTAAATCTGTATAATGCTTTAGGTAATATGGTCATTTTAACTATGTTGATTCTTCCAATCCAAGAACACAAAATATCTTTCCAATTCTTTGTATCTTCTTCAATTTCATTTAACAGGCTCTTAAAGTTTTTTTTTTTTTTATTATATAGGTCTTTCACATGTTTTGTTAGATTTATTCCTAGGTATTTTATTCTTTTTGTTGCAATTATAAAATGAAGTTCTCCCACCTTTTTTTCTGATACTTTGTTATTAGAGTATAGGAACACTATGAACTCTTGAACATCGATATTGTATCCAGAGACTTTACTGCTTTTACTTATTTTTTTCTAGTAGGGTTCTTATGGAGTCTTTAGGGTTTTCTATATAGAGAATCATGTCATCTGCAAATAGTGACAGTTTGACTTTTTTGTTTCCTATTGAGATGCCTTTTATATCTTTCTCTTGCCTTGTTGCACTCACTAGGACCTCCAATGTTACATTGAATAACAGTGGGGATAGTGGACAGACTTGTCTTGTTCCTGATCTTAGAGTTAAGGTTTTTAGTTTTTCACCATTAAGTATAATTTTGGATGAGGGTTTGTCACGTATGGCCTTTATTATGTTAAGGTACTTTCTTCTATACAGATTTCGTTAAATGTTTTGATCATAAATAGGTGCTGTATCTTGTGAAGGCTTTTTCTGCATCTATTGATTTGATCATATGATCCTTTTTTAAAATTTATTTATTTGGTATATCACTTTAATCGATTTGCATATGTTGAACCATCCCTGTGGCCCTGGGCTGAAGCCCACTTGATCGTGGGGTATAATCTTTTTAATATGTTGCTGTATTCGGTTTGCTAGTATCTTCTTTATGTTAGATACTGGTCTATAGCTTTCTTTTTTTGTGTTATCTTTGCCAGGTTTTGTTATCAGGGTAATATTGGCCTCATAAAATGAGTTGGGAAGTATTGCCTCTTCCTTGATTTTTTGGAAGAGTTTGAGGAAAATAGATATTAAATCTTTGAATGGTAGAATTCGGTGGTGAACACATCTGGTCCTAGATTTTTACATTTGGTAGGTTTTGATGATTGTTTCAACTTCTGTACTGCTTATTGGTCTAATTAGATTTTCCAGTTCTTCTTGATTCAGTATAGGAAGGTTGTATATTTCTAAGTACTGGTCCATTTCTTCTATGTTATTAAATTTGGTATTATATACTTTTTCATAGTATTCTTGTATGATCTTTTTTGTATTTCTGCTATGTCAGTCATAATTTCCTCTTCTTCATTCCTGATTTTATTTGTCTGTGTCCTTTCACTTTTTACTTTAGTGAGTCTAGCCAAGCATTTGTCAATTTTATTAACATTTATATATATATAAAATGTTTTGTTTTCAATTTTATTTATTTCTGCTCTAATTTTGATTATTTTTTTCCTTCTGCTGACTTTAGTCTTCATTTGTTCTTCCTTTTTAACATGAAGTGTTAGGTTGTTTTTTGGGGCTCGTTCTTGTTTTTGGAGATAGACCTGTAATGATATGAACATTCCTCTTATGACCGCTTTTTCCATGTCCCACAAGTTTTGATATGTTGTACTATCATTATCATTCATTTCTATGTATCTCTTGATGTCTCTTTTTATTTCTTCTCTGACCCAGTAATTCTTCAGTAGCATGTTGTTTTATCTCCATGTATTTGTGGTTCTTCCTAATTTCTTTTTGCAGTTGATCTCTAGTTTCAAAGCATTATGATCAGAGACTATGGTTGGTATGATTTCAATCCTGTTCTATCTGTTGAATCGATTTCTGTGTCCCAGTAAGTGGTCAATTCTTGAGAATGTTCCATGAGCTCTAGAGAAGAATGTATAGGCAGCTGTCTTTGGATGGAAGGCTCTGTAAGTGTCAATTATATCCACTTGGTCTAATGTGTCATTTAAAGATGTTATTTTCTTATTGATTTTCTTTTTGGATGATCTGTTCATATCCGATAGTGAGGTATTTAGGTCCCCTACTAGGATAGTGTTTTGGTATGCCTCTCCCTTTAGTTCTGTTAGTAATTGCTTTACATATTTCGAGGCTCCATGAATGGGAGCATAGATATTAATAAGTGTTATGTCTTCTTGGTACATGATTCCCTTTATCATTATGAAGTGTCTCTCAGTATCTTTCTTTATCATTTTTATTTTGAAGTCTATTTTGTCTGATATTAGTATCAGTATTCCCACTTTTCTCTGAATGTCATTTGCTTGAAATATCAGTTTCCACCCTTTCACTTTGAGTCTATATTTATCTTTGGACCTGAGATGTGTCTCCTGGAGGCAGCATATGGTTGGGTTTTGTTTTTTGATACATTCTGCAACTCTGTGACTTTTTATTTTTGAGTTCAGTCCATTTACATTAAGGGTGATTATTAAAATATGAGCCCTTCTTATAGCCATTTTATCTTTCGCTTTCTGGTAGCTCAGTGTTTCCATTGTTTCCTTGTC
This sequence comes from Eidolon dupreanum, assembly GCA_028627145.1. Classification (NCBI taxonomy): domain Eukaryota; kingdom Metazoa; phylum Chordata; class Mammalia; order Chiroptera; family Pteropodidae; genus Eidolon; species Eidolon dupreanum. The sequence goes on from CM053505.1 coordinate 69,028,636, forward strand.
TTTGTGTTTCTGTTTTTTTTATTTTGGTTGGCTTTTGTGGTTTTTTTCTCTGGTCATTTTTGTTTTTGTTATATACTCCAGTTCTGAATCTTTGATGTGTGATTACCATTAGAAATATGTAAAGGATAGTTATATATATATATATATATATATATATATATATATATATATATTCAACTGTCCATTTTCTTTTGCGCATGCCTTATCTTCATTCCCCTTCGCAAATTTGGATCTTTGAATTCTCCCCTTTTTAGTCATTGTTATCTCAATTTGTCCTTATTTATGCTGAACATTCATTATTGTCTTGCTACAGGGATTCTCTTATTATTTAAGCTTATAATGCCCTGTTCTTAGTAAAGGTTGCACTCCTTTGCTTCTATTTGCCTGATAGTCACCTTACTACTAATATTATGCATTTTCTTTTTCATTTGTTTTAGGTGAGCTGACTCCTTTCAGTATTTCCTGTAGTGCAGGCCTCGTTGTGTAGAATTTCTTCAATTTTTTTTTTATGTTGTGAAAGGTCTTTATTTCATCTTCCTATCTAAGGAAACTTAGCTGGATACATTATTCTTGGCTGGTAGTTCCTTCATTTAATAGTTTGAATACTTGATTCCACTCCTTTCTGTCCTGTAAGGTTTGTGTTGAGAAGTCTGACGGTAATCTAATGGGTTTTCTTTCACAGTTAACTGCCATCTTTTCTCTCACTGTCCTGAGAATTCTGTCTTTTTCATTGATTTTTGATAATTTTAATACAATGTGTCCTGATGAAGGTCTTTCTGGGTTGAGATAATTGAGTTTCTGTTGACTTTTTGAATTCCAAGCTCTAGCTCATTACTTCGATTCGGGAAATTCTCATTATCTATTTGTGTGAAAATACTTTCCAGCCCCTGCTCTTTTTTCTCCCTTTGAGAATTCCCATTATTATTATGTTTCCTCTCCTGATGGTGTTAGCTAGTTCTTTTATTTCTCTTTCATGATTTTTCATTCTTCGGTTTCTTTCTTCTTTCTTCTGTTTTATTTCAAGATTTCTGTCTTTGATATAATTGATCTTTTCCTCCATTTGTGTGACTCTATGTCCCAAACTTGTTATTTCATTTTTCAACTCTTGCAGTGTGTTCTTTATCTACAGTAGGTCTGTTCTGTTCTTTTTGAGAGTTTCAACCTCCTTGCTAAAGAGCTTATTCTTTTCTGCTCATTTTTTTCAGTTTCTGAAATTGTTGCTATCATTCATTCAGATCCCATTGAGTTTTTCTTGGAAGTATCGTCCTGAATTTTATGTCATTTAAGTCACTTATTTCTATGTCTGTAAGCTTATTTTATAAAGATTTTTCTCTTTCTTTCTGAGATGCATTTCTCTCTTGGATGTTCATGGTTTTTAATGGACTATTTCTCTTCCTGGCCATTAATGGATGTGTATTCTGATTTTTTTCCCCGAAGGAAAATTTATTCCATAATGGTCCCTAGCATGTTGCAAAGAAGGTGTTTTCCTTTTGGTTTCCAGTAGGTAGTATGTAAGCCTCTGGATCTCTGCTATATAAAAATTCTTAATAATGTATCATTTCTTCTTATAGTTGTTTAATCTCGCTTGCAACCTTCAGTCTCAGTTGCTGTCAGTGTTAGTTACAGTTTTGGTAGTTTTTGCTCAGATTCCCCTGGGGCTCTGTGGCATTCCATCGCAGATAGTATGGGGGGTGGGGCCCTCTGGTTTGGTAGATGATGTCTGTGGCTCAGCCTTGGTTTTGCATTCACAGAAGGTAAAAATCAACTGTTGTTTCTCTGCTGTCTTGGTTCTCTGCTTTCTGCTTTTATAACTTGGCCCTGCCACCTGCTTGAGTGGATTTCACAACTCTCTCAGGCAGGGCTGTTCAGGGAACTGGCCACACCTTCTCTCCTCCCCCTCTCCTATAGGGTGATCCTGCTGGGAGATGCAGCTTCTTTGTTTCTCCCAGTCCACCACCCAACATCTTGGGTTCTGACCGGTGGTAGCACTTATGCTTAGATTCCATGCTCAGACATGCTGGTGTTCAGTTTGGGTGCTTTTGTTGAGTTGTAGATGTTCAGCTTATTGTGGTTTTAAGGGGAAAGATCCAGTGATGTTCTTCACTCCACCATGTTTCTACAAAATAAATCTGCTTTTATTTTATGAATCTTAGTTTATACTGTCCTTAATTTTTTCTGTCTTTATTGAAATGTAATAGACAATTAATTGGTTGTATTTACATTATGACAATTCAATGAGTCTTTTTTTTCAATTATAGTTGTCCTGTAATAATATATTGGTTTCAGTTGTATAGCATAGTGATCAGAGATCCACATAACTCATAAAGTGATCACCCCACTAAATCTAGTACTCCTTTTCCCCTTTACATATTTATTACAACATTATTAACCATGTTCCCCATGCTACACTTTACATCTCCATGTCTATTCTGCAACAATACAGTTGTACTTCTTAATTCCTTTGACTTTGTTTTGTACCCCCAACCTCCCTCCCAACTAGTATCCCTCTAAAGATTCTCTGTATTGATGAGTTTAATTCCCCTCTTTTGCTGTTGTTGTTGATTTTGTTCTTTGGATTTCACATATAAGTGAAATCATGCCATATTTGTCTTTCTTTTCAACCCATTTCATTCATCAAGGCAATATCTTTTTCCATCCCCTTCCTTTTAGTCTATGTGTGTCTTTTAATCTGAAGTGAGTGTTGTGTCTATCTCTTGGTTGGAGCACTTTATTCTTTTCCATTTGAGATACTTGTGGATAAGAACGTAGTTATTACCATTCTTTATTCCTGTTTTTGAGACAGGTTTTTTTCTTCTTAAAGAAGTTTCTCCAACATTTCCTGTAATACTGGCTTGGCGACGATAAATTCCTTTTGCATATATTTTTTTTTTTTGTCAGGGAAGCTCTTCATCTGTTCTTCAACTCAAAATGATAGCTTTGCTGGATAAAATATTCTTCATTGTAGATCCTGGGTTTTCATCATGTCGAACATTTTGTGCCAAACCCTTCTTCCTGCATAGTTTTTTTTTTGAGAAATCAGCTGCCATTATAGATGCTCTCTTGTAGGTAACTAGCTCCTTTTCATTTGCTACTCTTAAGATTCTCTCTTTGTAGTTAACCTTTGTCATTTTAATTATAATGTGTCTTGGTGTGGGCTTCTTTTGTTTCCTGGTTTTGGGGACTCTCTGAGCATCCTGGGGTTTTATGTCTATTTCCTTCTCCAGGTTAGGGAAGTTTTCCATCATTATTTCTCCAAATAGCTCTTCGACGTCTTCTTTTTTTTTTTCCTGGTGCCCTTATGACATGAATATTTTTACATTTAATAGTGTCTCATAGGTGCTTAAATTATTGTTGTAGTCTTGGCTTCTTCCCCCGCCCCCCCTCTGATTGAGTGTCCTCGGCTTTCTCATACTCCATATAGGTCATTAGATCCATTTCTTTATTCACTCTGTTTATTCCATTAAATATACTTCTCATCTCAGATAATGTATACTTCATTTCTGACTGGTCCTTTTTTATAATTTCCATTTCAATTTTTATGTTTTTTAAAATCTCTTTGTTGAAGTTCTCACTAATTCATCTGTACAACTCCTAAGTTCATTGAGCATTTTTATAACCAGTGTTTTTAACTCTGCATTTGTTAGATTGCCTGACTCACCTGGATATGGCTTGGGTGGGACCATGAGTTGGGGGAGGTGGAGTTTCAGGTAATCTTCTGAGAAGTGCAACCTTGTTAACCAGTTCAATGATGGCTCAGCTATGGCAGCTCTGAGTCTGCACACTGGGATGGGGGAAGGCCCAACAGAGAAACAGTGGATACTACCATCACTTCTGTACAGAACTGGTACTTTGAGAAGTTTAATAAAATTAATAAAAATTCTGGCTAGACTGACTAAAGATAAAAGAGAAAACACACAAACAAACAAAATAGGAGTGAAAGAGGAGAAATTATGATAGATATGGCAGAAATAAAAAGGAGCATTCAAGAATACTAAGAAAAAGTATATAACACCAAATTCAAAAATGTAGAGGAAATGGAAAAGTGCTTAGAAAGATACAACCTTTCTAGAATAAATCATGAATAACTGCAAAATCTAAGTAGACTGATCAATATTATGGAAATCGAAAGAAATTATCAAAAACTTTCCAAAATGTCAAAGTCCTGGACCAGGTGGCTTCACCAGTGAACTGTACCAAATATTCAAATAAGATTTAATACCTATTCTCTTGAAACTCTTCTGAAAACTTGAAGAGAAGGCAATACTTCCCAACTCATTTTATGAGGCCAATATTACCCTGCTTCCAAACCTGGTAAAGATAACACACAAAAAAGAAAACCACAAACTAATATCTCTCATGAACACAGATACAAAAATCCTAAATAAGATATTAGGAACCCAAATACAGCAACATACTAAAAAATGATATACGACAATCAAGTGGGATTCATCCCAGGAACACAGGAATTGTTGAACATATACAAATTAATTAATGTGATACACCACATAAACAAATTAAAATACAAGAATCATATGATCATATTAATAGATGAAGAAAAAGCCTTTGACAAGATACAGCAATCATTTATGACAAAAAAAAACTTAAGAAAATTGGTATATAAGTAAAGTATCTTATCATAATAAAGGTCATGTATGACAAACCTACAGCCAACATTGCACTTGATGGTGAAAAACTAATAACCTTTCCTCTAAGATCAGGAACAAGGCAAGGCTGTCCGCTATCACCACTGTTATTCAATATATCATTAGAGATCCTAAAAAGTGCAATCAGGAAAGAGAAAGATATATAAAACATCCAAATATGAAACAAAGAAGTCAAATTGTCACTATTTGCAGATGATATGATTCTTTATGTAGAAAACCCTAAAGACTTCACAAGAACAGCACTAGAAACAATAAGCAAATACAGTAAGCTTTCTGGATACAAAATTAATGTTCAAAAATCCATAGTGTTCCTATTCTATAATATTGAATTGTCCAAAAAAGAAGTGGAAAAAAATAAAATAATTCCTTTTGCAATTGCAACAAAAAGAATTAAATATCTAAGAATAAATCTAATGAAACTTATAAAAGACCTACATAATGAAAACTATAAGACCCTATTACGAGAAATTAAGGAAGATACAAGGAATGGAAAGATATTTATGTTCTTGATTTGCAAGAATCAACATAGTTAAAATGAACTTATTACCTAAAACATTATATATATTTAATGTGATTCCCATCAAAATCCCATCAGTACTTTTTAAAGAAATAGAACAAAAAAAAAATTATCAGATTTCTGTAGAAGCACAAAAGACTCCAAATCACCAAAGTCATACTGAGAAAAAAGAACAAGTCTGGAGGCATTACTTTGTACAGCTTCAAATTTTACTACAAAGTGACAATAATCAAACCAGCATGGTATTGGTAGAAAAACAGACACACAGACCAGTGGAACAGAATTAAGAGCCCAGAAGTAAAGCCATGTTTATATAAGAAAACAATTTTTGATAAAATGCCAAAAATATACAGTGGAGAAATGAAAACCTCTTCAATAAACGGTGCTGGGAAAACTGGAAAGCCACCTGCAAAAGAATGAAACTATACTGTTGTCTATCAACATATATAACTATTAACTCAAAATGGATTAAGGACCTGCATATAAGACCTGAAACAATAAAATGCATAGTAGAAAACATAGGAACTAAACTCAAGGACCTTGGACTTAAAGAGGATTTTAAGAATTTTACCTCAAAAGAAGGGAACTAAAAGCTAAAGTAAATGCATGGGACTATAACAAACTAAAAAGCTTTTGCACAGCAAAGGAAGCCGTCAACAAAGTAAAGAGACAATCATCAGAATGGATAAATATATTGCAAGTAATGCCTCTGAAGAGGGCCTACTATCCAAAGTATGGAAAGAACTCTTACAACTCAGTAACAACTAAAAAAATAATCAATTCAACTAATAAATGGGCAGAGGACCTGAAAAGACACTTCTCCCAAGAAGACATACAAATGGCAAACAAACATATGAAGAATGCTCGACATCTCTAACTGTTAAGGAAATGCAAATCAAAAGCACAATGAGATACCATCTCATGCCTGTTAGAATAGTTATTATTAACAGAAGAAATAATAACATGTGTTAGAGAGGGTGCGGAGATAAAGAACCCTCATATATTGCTGATGGAACTGCAATTTGGTACAGGCAGTATGGAGAACAGTATGGAAGTTCCTCAGTAAATTAAGAAGTGATCTACCATATAATGTAACAATTCCTTTACTGGGTATTTACCTCAAAGACTTGAAAATATATATCTGAAAAAAATATCCATACACTGAATTTCATAGCATCATTATTCACATTGGCTAGGACATGGAAGCAACTGAAGTGTCCTACGATAGATGATTGGACAAAGAAGCTGTAGTGCATATATACAATTCAATACTACTCAGCCATAGGAAGAGATGAAATACTGCCATTTGCAGCAACATGCATAGACCTTGAGGTAATCATGCTAAGTGAAATAAGCCAGACAGAAAAAGGTGAAAATCACATGATATAACTTATATGTGAGATATAAACCTAAAAGCAACAAATGAACAGGACAAACAAAGAGAGACTCATGTACATGAACTATAGACTAGTGTTTACCAGAGGAAAGGGAGTAGGGGTAGGGGGGAGGTAGATGGGGTAAAGTGGGTCAAATATGCGGTGACAGAAATAAATCTAACTATGGGAGGTGAGCACATAGTGAAAACATATATATGCCTTACTGTTAAAGTGTACAGATGAAACTTATTGGATTTCATTAACCAATGTCACTATAAAAATATAAAAAATTAAAATAAAATAGTATACTTGAAGAACCAGGCAAAATGGTATAGATGATTGATGTTCCATTCATCCCTGCTTGTGATTACATCAAAATTGTGATGAAAACACAGAGAAATCAGCAAGCAGAGACACCTGGGTGTCTATAGTAACAGAACCTCTACAACTAGGGAGTTAATTTAAAAAATCACCCTGCAATTGTTGGAGGTGAGAGTGGTCGAAGACACAAGGCTACTCAGTCTCCAGCTGCTGAGTGGGATTGAAGTTACAGCAGCTGCAACCAGCAGCTACAGACACCTCTTAAAGCGGCTTGTCCACAAACGGACTTTCATGGTGACAGATTTGCTCACTTTGAGCACCAGTGCTGGATTTTCTGCTTGGGGGACACTGGGTTGTTGGAATGAGGGCCAGAGGTGAGGCTTTATACCAGGCAGCAGTGCTGGCAGTATCCATTGTTCCTCTCTTGAGCCCTACCCTCTCCCACTGTGCGGAAGCAGCGCCGCCATATCTGAGACATCATCAAACTGGATAACAGAGGTCACTCTTCCTAGAGGATTACCTGAAACTCTGCCTCCCCCAAGTCATGGCTTTACCTGAGCCACATCCAGTTGTGTCCTCTGCGAGTCCTGTGCCACTTGTTAAGCAATGTCAAGACACACTAGTGACATCTGGCCTCAGTTTTGGCATGGCCTCTTAGGGCAACTATAAGCACAGCATCTGTTGATTGCTTGCTGAATCTTAACAGGTGGCTCTGGAGGGGCACAGGCTGGGGCTAAATTTGGCCTGCAGCTAAACCCCTCTCAGGACTGTGCCACTGGACACCTATTACACAAATCCACACTAATAAGACCAGGAGTCTCAGGAACTGTGTTTAGTACATTGAAACAGACAAAGGCAGCCAAAAGGGGAAGACAAAGAAGTAGAGACTATATGAGAGAACAGGACAGAGATCCAGAAATAATGGAGTCAAGCAATCTACCAGATGCAGAGTTCAAAACACTGGTTATAAAGATGCTCAATGAACTTAGGAGAAGAGTAGATGAATTTAGTGAGAACTTTAACAAAGAGATAAAAAACATAAAAATGGAAATGAAAATTATAAAAGGGGACCAGTTAGAAATGAAGAATACATTATCTGAGATGAAGACTATATTAGAGGGAGTCAACACAGTGGAGGAAAAGAGGATCGAAACACAGATTCAGAGGATGGAGACTGCAAGGACATCCAACCAGAACGGCAAGAAAAAAGTAATCAAGAATATAATAATAATTTAAGGAGCTTATGGGACAAAATTAAGGTTAACAACATCTGTGTCATAGGGGTATCTGAAGAGGGAGAAAAAGAAGTTGAATATATATTGGAAGAAATAATAATGGATGACTTCCTTAACCTAGAGAAAGAAATAGACATAAAACCCCAGGGAGCTCAGAGATTCTTCCAGAAAATGAACCCAAAGAGGCCCGCACCAAGACATAATTAAAATGCCAAAGGTTAAAGATGAATAGAGAATCTTAAAAGCAGCAAGAGAAAAGCTATTAGTAACTTATAAGTGTGCTCCCATAAGATGGGCAGCCAATTTCTCAGGAGAAACTTTGTAGAATAGAAGAGCTTGGCACAAAATTGTCAAAGTGTTGAACACCCAAGATCTACAACCAAAAATACTTTATCTATCAAAGCTTTCATTTAGAGTCAAAGGACAGATAAAGAGCTTCCCAGATAAAAATAAGCTAAAAGAATTTATTAACACAAAGCCAGTATTACAGGAAATGTTGGAGGGACTTATTTAAGAAGAAAAACTATGTATCAAAAACATGAATTAAGAATGGTAATAACTACATATTTATCAACAAGTATCTCAAATGGAAACAATAAGTGATCCAAACAAAAGATAGTGTGGCTGAATGGATAAGAAAACAAGACCCTTGCATATGCTGCATACAAGAGACTCACTTTAGATTAAAAGACACACACAGCCTAATAGGAAGTGGCTGGAAAAAGATATTGCCTTGATGGACCTAGAGGGTATTGTGTTGAATGAAATAAGTCAGATATAGAAAGACAAATACCAAATGATTTCAGGTATATGTGGAATCTAAAGAATAAAACAACAACAACAGAAATAGAAATAAACTCATAGACACAGAGAATATTTTGAGAGCTACTAGATGGGAGGTTGTTTGGGGTGATGGTGACGAAGGGCAAAGGGAGCAAGAAGTACAAATAGATAGTTACAAAATAGTCATCAAGGTATAAAATGTAGCATCAGGAAAATAGTTAACAATGTTGTAAAAAATGTATAAGAGGGAAGAGGGATACTTCATTTAGTGGAGTGACCACTTCACGAGTTATAGATCTCTAATCACCATGCCATACAACTGAAACTAATAATTTATAGTATGCCAACTATAGTTGAGAAAATAACTCATTAAATTGTACAGTGTAAATATGAGCAACTAATTTTCTATTATACTTCAATGAAACTGGGAGAAAACCATAAAAAAAAACTAAAAATAGTATGCTTAGTATATTTATTTATAAGTCTAGGCATAAACAAATATTAAGAAATTTCAAAACAGGATTCTAAATAGTTATAATTAAATTTAGAAAAATATCATCAAATATTACATAGAGATTTAATGATTTAAACATTGCTCAAGTATTCATAAGGATTATGTTATTGTTCAAAATGCTTAGTTTTTAATGTTTTGCCAATCAATATGGCTTTATACTATCAATAGCTAATAGCTTAAGATATAATATACATTTAGAACTCAATTCATTGTTAATGATAGTGATTGTACATCTGCATAGATATTAGAAAAATTTAAAACTGTATCTAGGCCATTGAATTAGATTAGTTCTTACTATCATTTTTACTCTATAAATGACATCAGAACGGATACTAGAACTGTCAACCATATCTTGTTCATTTGTACTTGTATTTTAGTATTCCCTATAATCAAAGTTTTCTTAAAAAACAACCTGTCCATTTAAAACTGCATAATGTAATCCATAAATACACTAAAATCAGCACATGGAAATTGTAATGTGGCAATATACCCAAATTGACATGACACTATTGCCTTCTCCACATAGTGAAATGCCCACATTTCCCTGAGATAAGTCATGTACCCCACGTATAGTATTTGACCATCTGATGTGCAGATACAGTTAGGCTGTCTATAATACTAAATACATTTTGGTAAACTTTGGTTTTTGTTTTTACTTAAATATAAAGTGTATTATTTACTTCCACACCCATGTGAATTTCTCGTACTTGCTAGCATTTATGTATCTATTTTTAAAACCATAGATTTAGAGCATGGATTTGCTCTGGAAGATCTGGGTTCCAATCACTGTTCCACCACTTACCAGCTGTGTAACCTCAGGAAGACACAACCTCAGTAAATCTCATTTTTTCCTTATCTATAAAACAGAGATGTTAAAATGATGATCTCATGGGATTAATAGAATTAATTGAGACAATATGTGTGAAAAAATCATCACCAAACCCAGCACATAATTAATACACAATACATGTTGTCCATTATTAGCAAAATTATTTTCTTAGGCTCAGATTCTCTAGAAATGTATCATTGAGAAGGGAAAGGAAATGCTTACGGTGCAACAGAGAGAATTGTCTTAAGGAAACAGCCATTTGGAATGGGTCCCTCTCCAAAACTGAACATGCTTAAGGAATCAGTGAGCTCATAGTGACTAATTCCATTGGGCCTTGGAAAGAATATTTTCATTACAGTTTACTTTCTGGAATAACATACATTTCTTAGAGAGGTAAATTTATACTTGCTTGCCTACTCCTTTTTTTATCTATACTTTCTATTTGATACTAAAGTTTAATGATTTGGAAATGGTTAGGACACAAAGTAAATAAATTTCCATCATTTTTATTTTAGAAATTATAATTGATTGTTGATCTTTTCTTGATAAACTTTTGAGTTGTATTGCTCAGTTACACATAAGATCAATTTAATTTGTGTTGCTTCAATTTAATGTTTAAGTAATAATGTTTATGTTGCCTATTCATGAATTTGCTCAATACATTCGAGCAAAAATAACCTTAATGGAGGAAACACAACTCTGTTTCACACGAGATTGTAATTAAATTATCCCACCATCCTACAGTCAAATGCTGTGTATATTTTTTTTGTACTGCTGATGTTTCATTGGGATTTAGTCAGACAAAAGAGAGAACATTTCACCCCTCTGAACTGTGAAATTTATTTTGAAAACTAGTGAACTTGATCATGAGAAGGTATACAGTTGGTTTCTCCACTTTGAAACACTTACCTTACAAATAAAGATTGTTATTCCTGTCTGTCTCTACCTCACCTCTGCTAGACTCCCTGATACTGATGTTATCACCAATGCTGCCTTAAAAGTAACTATGTCACTGTACAAAGTTGTTTTATTTTATTTTTGATACAAAAGTAACAAAAAAGAAAAAAAAACTAAAAATCAGGAACATCTTAGAGAAAATGTGTCCAGAGAGAGCTAATCGTTCAGGAATAACTAATCTATTTGATGACCTCTAGCTCAGACAAATATTTCCCCTGTACTGATTGAATATTTCCTCTCATGTTATTAACACAAATGAAGTATTTTGATGAGTGATATCTTTGGATCAATGAGAATTCTCTTGAAATAATTTAAAAATCCATGCCAACAAAAAAGGATTAAGAGGGACTTAATGCATTAAGAGGGACTTAAAGCAGGTTGTTTTCTTCTTGAAATAGGGGTGTAAGATGACTTATCTGAAATGAAAAAATGGCAGTTTTAGTAGAGGCAAATAAAATAGGTAATTTTGGATTCTGAAGCATTTTAAGAAGTAGGTCAGGTCTGATTGTAATCCCACAGGAGTGGACAGAGAAGTATTTACGGCAGCTTGAAAGCTCAATTGAGTTTTATGTGGCTCTGAGGACAAAGTATGTGCCTCAAAACAAAGTATGGATAAGGTATGTGCTCTAACCTTGCTTGTTTTAAATTTTAACTTGAACTGATGATTTGCCCTGGAAAAGAGGTGAAAATTCTCATTTTTCCTCCATTTTCTTATCCCTTTATTTTGTGACTTAAAACCAGGACCTCAGACTAAATTTAGCATTACATTTTGGCCTGGAGGTTGATCTGAGTATTTATTCTGTTGATTGTCTTAAAAGGAAAATGTATTACAAATTCTAAGTAACCAGCATACAAAGGAGTGTTGAAGACCATTCATTTTCTTAGGATAAGGACTATAGCTGAGTTGCTATGTCTTGATCCTTTCTGGGAAGATACAAATATACTCTTCGATGTTATTCTCAAGGTGAATATTTTCAGATTATTTTGTAGAATAAAATTGTCTTGGGGTCAAGATGGCAGAGCAGGTAAATACTGTGCTTGTCTCTTTTCAAACCACATCAAATTTACAACTAATCTAAAGAACAACCATCATTGAGAACTGCCTGAAGTCTACCTGAACAGAAGTCCTACAACTGGGGACATACAAGAGAGGCTACCTGGAGACTGGTAAGAGGGATGGAGGCACAGACAAGCTGGTCCCCATACCCACATGTAGTGGTTAAAATCAGGAAGAATATGTCAGCATCAGAGGTTTTCCAAGAAGAGCAAAGGGTCCTGGTCCCACACTGGGTTCTCCAGATCAGGGTTGCAGTACCAGGAAAAGAATTCTACATGATTTCTGATTGTGAAAACAAGTGTAGATTGTGGTTGAGTGAGATGAAAGGTGGCTAGAGTCACAAACGATTCTCCTAAGGGGCCCATGCTGGGACTTATTCACTGATGGGCTCACTCACTCTGAGCTCTGGCTCTGGGGCAGCAGCTTGAAAGGTGTCAGGAACATAAAAGGAGGAACTAAATTGTCTGGCTTCTGAACAAGGGCTGGAGGGGCAGCTTTCTCCCAGACAGAACTGCTGCCCAAAGCCAATGTTCTTTGTTAAGCTCTCCTCACCTCCAGCATACAGATGCAAGTGGCTGCCATATCTGTGTCTCCATCAACCTGTCTATCACAGGTCATCTTCCTCTGCTATTTCCCTAAGACCATGCCCAACCCAAACTACATGCACACTCAAACCACTTCTAGTGGATTTTCCATTCAAAAGACCAGTCTTGGCTCATGCTACAGATTTTCCTAAATTCTCTTAACAGTTCGTAAAACCCAAATAAGCAGCATCAGACCTCGGTGTGCCTTGTACCTCTTGCTGAACAGCTGCAAGCCTGTCACTAGTGGCAGCAAGTCTCACTTTGTGGCTTATACTTCTCAAAGCAACTCCAAGGCCAGCGTGAGTGGTAGCTATCTATACAGATTGCTTAGTGACTCTTACCAGGTGGCCCTGAGCAGGTCATAGGCTGCAGCTGAACTTGACCTGTGGCAGGGCCCCTTTTGGGAAGCCCCAAAGCTGGTATAAACCATGACTGGCTTCCAATCAAGCCAAAGCATCATATGGAGCTTCATTGAAGTATAACACACCAAAGGAGCAGACTAAACAGGCATCAGAACCCTGCTAAAGTGAATCTTGCTCCATAGAGTCAGCCTCTCTCCAGCCAAGTCTCATGATCAATCAGCCCAAGGGTCAATCCTTCCCACCGATGTACAAACAGTGCCCAAGTCTCAACCACAATAGGAGTTCACACACAACCCATACAAGGGACACACCTGGAGCACCTAGCTCAGATGACCAGGGTAGATAGTGCCACTGGGCCCCACAGGACCCCTACTACATAAGGCCACTCAACTAAGACTGGGTGACATAATAGTCCCACCTAATACATAAAAACAAACAGAGGGAGACAGCAAAAATAGGGAGACAAAGAGACATGTCCAAATGCAAGAATAGAACAAAGCTCTAGAAGAAGAACTCAACAAAATGAAAACAAGCAATAACAGATGCAGAGTTCAAAACAGTGGTTATAAGAATGCTCAATGAATTTAGGGGAAGAGTAGATGAACTCAGTGAGAACTTTAACAAAGGGATAAAACACATAAAAATAGAGATAGAAAACAAAAATACAGGCAGCAATAAAGAATACAATAGCTGAAATGAAGAATACTTTAGGAGGAATAAACAGTAGATTAAATGAAGCAGTTATTTAGAAGATAAGGTAGCAGAAAACATCCAATCAGAAGAGGAACAAGAACAAAGAATCCAAAAAGTGAGGATAGTTTAAGGGGCCTCTGGGACATCAAGTGTAACAACACTTGCATCATATAGACACCAGAAGGAGAAGAGAGAGAGCAAAGAATTTAAAACCTATTTCAAAAAATAATAATGTAAAGCTTCACTAACCTGATGAATGAAATAGACATACAAACTCAGAAATTGCAGACAGTTCCAAGCAAGATGAATCCAAAGAGGACTACAACAAGACACATCGTAATTAAAATGCCAAAGGTTGAAAACAAAAAGAAAACCTTAAAAGCAGCAAGAGAAAAGCAATTACATACAAAGGAGCTCCCATGAAACTATCAGTAATGAATTGTACACATTGAAATGGTGACTTTCATGTTATGTCTATTTTGCAACAATTAAAAAAATAAAGAGATCTGGAGAAAGAGAATAGGACAAAAATCACAAAGATGTCCCCGGATCTTTCTCCTTGAAATACCAATAAGCAGAAGATCTAAAATTCAACACATAACACCAAAACTGCACATAAGCATGTCTGAGAGAGTAATCTGGGCATAAGAGCTTCCATATGTCAGAATAATGGGAGTCTGGGAGGTAGATTAGGAGGAAGAAAGAAGCTGATTCTAGCAGCCGGAGCTCCATGTAGGAGGAGAGGGAAGGTAGAAGATGCAGTGGGTTCCCTGAACAAACATGCCTGGGAGAGCTGTGAGCAGATGCAGCCAGCAGCAGTGCCCAGGCATCAGGGCAGAAAGCAGAGAAGTGGGGATGGCAGAGAAACAACATCTGCTGTTCCAAAACACAAGTCTGAGCAGCAGCCCCCATCCATAATCCAGAGGGCTCTTCCTCCCATATACTCCAAGACCGAACACTACAGAGCCCCAGAGGAATCTGAGCAAATGCTATTGAAACAATCGCTAACACTGACAGGGACTGAGACTGAGGGTAGAGAGCATGAACAAATATATATAAGAAAAAAAGGGCTTATAAAAACTTTATATAAAGCAGAGATCCAGGAAGTGTGGATGCCACCTACTGGAAACCAAAAGAAAAACGCTTCTTTGCAACAGACTAAAGAGAGACCTTTATATAACAAATTTCTTTCTGGAAAAAATAAAAAGTTAGAATACGTTTCCATTAATGCCCAGGCAGAGAAATAGTCCATTAAACACCATGAACAACTGAGGTGAAAAGGCAATTCAGAAAAAAAAGGGAGAAATCTCCAGAAAATAAGACTTAAAGACATAGAAATATGCAACTAAAATGACAGAGAATTCAGGATGGTACTTCTGGAAAAAAACCAACAAGCATTGAGATCCAAAATGAATCATATCAAATATTTCAGGAATTGAAAAATCAGTGAGATGAACAGAATGAGTTCTCTAGCAAGGAGATTGAAACCCTCATAAAGAACTGAATAGATTTTCTAGAGATAAAGAATGCACTGCAAGAGATAAAAAATGAAATAACAAGCTTGGGAAATAGAGTCGACCAAGTGGACAAAAGAATCAATGACAGAAATCAAGAAATAAATCAGAAGGAAGAAGAGAGAAACCAAAGAATGAAAAATAATGAAAGAGAAATACAAGAACTAGCTGATACCATCAGGAGAGGAAACATAAGAATAACGGGTATTCTCAAGGGTGAGGAAAAGGAGCAGAGACTAGAAATTGTTTTCAGACAAATAGTTAACAAGAATTTCCTAAATCTAAGGAATGAGCTGGAGCTTGGAATTTAAGAAGTCAACAGAACACCCAACTATCTCAACCCAAAAAAGGCCTTCTCCAAGACACATTGTATTAAAATGATCAAAAATCAATGACAAGACAGACTTTTCAGGGCAGCCAGGAAAAAGAAGTTGGTGACCTGTAAAGGAACACCCACTAGATTGTCGTTGGACTTCTCAGAACAAACCTTACAAGCCAGAAAGAAGGGGAATCTAATATTCAAACTATTAAATGAAAGAAACTACCAGCCAAGAATAATGAATCTAGCCAAGAAAGCTCTCCTTTAGATATGAAGGAGAAATCAAAACCTTTCCAGACATTATAAGGATTGAGGGAAATCTACACTACAAGGCCTGCATTATGGGAAATACTAAAAGGGGTCAGCTCAACTAAAACAAAGTGAGAAATAAATATATAACAAGAAGTAAGGTGATTAGCAGGAAGATAGAAGCAGAGGAGTGCAACCATTACTAAAAAAAAGGCATTATAAGCTTAAACAATGAGAAGTGATTTGCTTTAACAAGAAAGTAATGAAGGTTTAGCATACAGAGGGACAATGAGACAACAATGATAGAAAGGGGAAGGATTCAAAGATCCAAATTTGCAAAAGGAGAATGGAGATAAGGCACATGTAGAAGAAATATATATTTTTATAACTATCTTCTACATGTTTGTAATGGTAACCACATGCCAAAGATTCAGAACTGAAGTATATAACATAAAACAAAAAGGATAAGAGGGAAAACCCAGAAAATCCAACCCCCCCAAAAAAAGAAAGAAAGAAAAAGGAAAAAAAAAAAAAAAACAGAAACATAAATACAAGGATACATTGGAAACACTGAACTACCAGAAAGCAAAACAAAATGGTTATGGGAAAAATTCACATTTCAATAATCACCCTAAATGTAAATGCACAGAACTCACCAACGTAAAGGCACAGAGTGGTAGATTGGATTAGGAAAAAAACAAACCCAACCATACCTTACCTCCAGGAGACACATTTCAGTTTCAAAGACAAATATAGACTCAAAGTGAAAGGGTGGAAAATGATATTTCAAGCAAATGGCATTCAGAGAAAAGTAGGAGTAATGTTACTAATATTGGATGAAAAAGACTTCAAAATAGTAAAGGTATAGAAAGATACTGTGGAACTCATCATAGTGATTAAAGGAATCATACATCAAGAAGACATAACACTTATTAATATCTATGCTCCAAATCAGGGGGACCTGAAATATATAAAAAAATTACTAACAGAACGAAAGGGAGAAACAGAAGAAAACACAATCATAGTAAGACACTTAAATACCCCACTGACCGGTATGGATAGATATCCAAACAGAAAATCAATAAACAAATAACACCTTTAAATGACATATTAGAACATCTGTACATAATTGAAATTGACAGAGCCTTCCATCCCCAAAGAGCAGCTTATACATTCTTCTCTAATGCACATGAAATATTATCAAGGAATATTGAGACACAGAGATCGCCTCAACAAATACAAGAGGGCTGGAATCATACCAACCATATTCTCCAATCATAATGCTTTAAAGCTGGAGATCAACTGTACATAGAAAGCAAGAAGAACAACAAATAAATGGAGATTAAATAACACACTACTGAAGAATTACTTGGACAGAGAAGAAATAAAAAGAGAGATCAAGAGATACATTGAAATGAATGATAATGATAGTACAACATATCAAAACTTTTGGGACACAGCAAAAGCAGTCATAAGAGGAAGATTCATATCATCGCAGGACTACCTCCAAAAGCAAGAAAAAGCCCAATAAACAACCTAATGCTTCACCTTAAAAAAACTAGAAATGGAAGAACAAATGAAGCCTAAAGTCAGCAGAAGGAAAGAAATAATCAAAATTAGAGCAGAAAAAATAAAACTGACAACAAATAAATAATAGAAAAAAGGAAACACAACAAAGAGCTAATTCTTCGAAAAGGTTAATAAAATTGAGAAACCCCTGGCTAGACTAACTAAAGAAAAAAGAGAAAGGACACAAATAAACAAAATCGGGGTGAAAGATGGAAAATGATGGCAGATACCACAAAAATACAAAGGATCATGCAAGAATACTATGAAGAGGTAGATAACACCAAATTTAATAACCTAGAAGAAATGGACCAGTACTTAGAAAGATACAACCTTACTAGACTGAATCAAAAAGAACTAGAAAATCTAAATAGACCGATCAGCAGTATGGAAATTGAAACAATCATCAAAAACCTACCAAAAAGTAAAAGTCCAGGACCAGATGACTTCAGCAGTGAATTCTACCAAACATTCAAAGAAGATTTAATACCTATTCTCCTCAAATTCTTCCAAAAAATCAAAGATGAAGCAGTACTTTCCAATGCATTTTATGAGGCCAATATCCCCCTGATACCAAAACCTCGTAAAGATAACATGCACAAAAAAGAAAACTACAGATCTATATCTCTCATGAACACAGATGCAAAAATACTAAATAAAATACTAGCGAACCGAAAACACCAACATAGTAAAAAGATTATGCACCACGATCAAGTGGGCTTCATCCCAGAGGCACAGGGATGGTCAAAATATGCAAATCGATTAATGTGATACATCACATAAACAAATTAAAAAATAATCATATGATCATATCAATAGATACAGAAAAAGCCTTTGACAAGATACAACATCCATTTATGATCAAAACACTTAACAAAATCAGTATAGGAGGAAAGTACCTTAATATAATAAAGGCCATATATGACAAACCCTTAGCCAACATTACACCTAATCGTGAAAAACTAAAAACTTTCCCACTAAGATCAGGAACAAGGCAAGGCTGTCCACTATTGCCACCATTATTCAACATAACCTTGGAAGTCCTAGTGAGTGCAATCAGGCAAGAGGAAGGTATAAAAGACATCCAAATAGGAAACAGATAAGTCAAACTGTCACTATTTGCAGATGACATGATTCTCTATACAGAAAACCCTAAAGAATCCACAAGAACACTACTAGAAACAATAAGCAAATACAGTAAATCTCTGGATATAAAATCAACATTCAAAATTCCATAGCATCCTTATACTCTAATAATGAAGCATCAGAAAAAAGTGGAAAAATAATTCCTTTTGCAATTGTAACAAAAAGAATAAAATGCCTAGGAATAAATTTAATGAAATATGTGAGGAACCTATATAATGAAAACTACAAGATCCTATTAAAAGAAATCGAAGAAGATACAAAGAAATGGAAAGATATTCCGTGTTCTTGGATTGGAAGAATCAACATAGTTAAAATGACCATATTACCTAAAGCATTATACAGATTTAATGCAATCCCCATCAAAATCTCATCATCCTTTTTTAAAGAAATAGAACAAAAAATCATCAGATTTGTATGGAATGGAAGCACAAAATACCCTGAATTTCCAAAGCCATCCTGACAAAAAAGAAACAATGAAAGAATTTTACTATAAGATTTTGCTACACTTTCAATATCTTGAAATATATAAAGTTGTGCCATCATTTTTAAATCAATCAAAGAAACAAATAAATAAATGAATAATACAAGATGATAAAACAATGCAACTATAAAGGACTCTATTCGTCAATATTAATTAAAATCAATGGCAAGTTATTTTTGGTTGATTTTATAATTATCTTATATATAAAATTAAATTATATTCTCACTGAAATTTATTAGAAAATGACACACGCAGAACACTGAAAATTAATCATATATTTTTATGCGTTTGAAAATTAAAGAGGCAAGGAGAAAGGTTTGGTCTTGAAAGGTCATTTCCTAGTAATGTCAGAAGCATGTCAGAGTGAGACATGTCCTCATATCTCTCCCATTGAAATAGTAATAAGCTGAACATCTAAAATGCAAAAAAAAAAAAAAAAAACACCCAACATGCACACAAGCACGTCTGAGTGAGGGATCTGTGAATAAGAGCTACCAGAGGTCAGAATTGTGATAATCAAGTGGTAGATTGGGAAGAACAAAAAAGCTGCCTCTCGTAGCCAAGCTCCCTGCACCAGGAATGGAAGAGGAGAAGGGGCAATGAATTCCTTAAGCAGCCCTGGGTGAGAGAGCTGTGAGATTCATGCAGGGGCGTGCACTGAACCAGGTCAGAAGCAGATTGTGTGGAAAGCAGAAAAGTAACAGTTGATTATTATCAGTTGCGGCTGCAAAACATGAGGCTGAGCCACAGTCTCACCTCCCAACCCAAAGGGCCCCTCCTCCCATACCCTCAAGACTGAACACCACAGAGCCCCAGGGGAATCTGAGCAAACACTATGGAAAATGTCACTAACACTGACAAAGACTGAGACTGAGGGTAGTGAGCTTGATTCAATATGTATAAGAAAAAATGCACTATTAAGACTTTATATGAATCAGAGATCCAAAGGCTTTAGAGGTCACCTACTGGAAACCAAAAGAAAAACACCTTCTTAGTGATAGGCTAAAGAGAGACCTTTATGTATTAAATGTTCTTTCTTGGAATAAAAAAAAAAGAGACTATACTTCTATTAATGCTCAGGAGGAGAAATAGTCCATTAAACACTGTGAACAACCAGATGACAAGGCAACTCAGAAAGAAAGAGAAAAATCTCCAGAAAACAAGCTTAAAGATATAGAAATATGTGACTTAAATGACAGAGAATTCAGGATGGTATTTCTGAAAAAACTCAGTGAGATCCAAAACAATTCACATCAACACTTTCAGAAATTGAAAAAAAAAAAAAAACTAGAAGAGCAAAATGAGTTCTTTAGCAAGGAGATTGAAACCCTCGAGAAAAACCAAATAGAATTTCTGGAGATGATGAATACATTAAAAGAGATGAACAATGAAATAGCAAGCTTGGGAAACAGAGTCGACCAAATGGAGGGAAGGATATCGAAGATAGAAATCTAGAAATAACTCAGAAGGAAAAAGAGAGAAACTGAAGAATGAAAAATAATGAAAGAGAAATTCAAGAACTAGTAGATACCATCAGGAGAAGAAACATAAGAATAATGGGCATTCTCGAAAGGGACGGGGGTGAGGAGCAGGAATTAGAAAGCATTTTCAGACAAATAGTTGATGAGAATTTCCAAAATCTAAGGAATGACCTGGAGATTGGAATTTAACAAGTCAAAAGAATACCTAATTATCTCAACCCAAAAAGGCCTTCTTCAAGACATGTTGTATTAAAATGATCAAAAATCAATGACAAAGAAAGAATTCTCAGGGAATCCAGGGAAAAGATGATGGTAACCTATAAAGGAAAACACACTAGAGTATCATTGGACATCTCAGCACAAACCTTACAAGGCAGAAAGGAGTGGAATCAAGTATTCAAACTATTAAATGAAAGAAATTACCAGCCAAGGATAATGTATCCAGCAAGGAAGTTCTCCTTTCGATATGAAGGAGAAATTAGACCTTTTCCAGACATACAAAAAGTGAGTGAAATCTCCAAGATAAGGCCTAAATAACAGGAAATATTAAAAGGGGTCAGCTGACCTAAAGCAAAATGACAAAAAAAAAAAAAAAAAAACATTATTAGGAGTTAGGTGACTAGAAGGCAGGTAGAAGCAGAGGAATGCATCCCTTATTAAGAAAAGGACATTTTAAGAAAATACTTCCTATAGCAGGATAGTAATGAATGTTCAGCATTAACGGTGACAGATTGAGACAACAATAACAGAAAAGCGTAGGATTCAAAAACTCAAATTTTCAAAGAGGAATGTTGATAGGTTCACACAGAAGAAAATAGACTATGATACATATATATAATGATCTTCTACATATTTGTATTGTTAACTACACACTGTAAATTCAGAACTGAAGAACATAACATAAAACAAGAAGAACCAGAGAGAAAACTCAACAAAAAAAAAAGAAAAAAAAAAAAGAAAAACAGAAACACAAGGACAAGGAAGCAATGGAAACACCGAGTTACCAGAAAGCAAAAGATAAAATGGCTATAGGAAAACTTCATATTTCAATAATCACCGTAAATATAAATGGAATGATGTAATCAATAAAAAGGCACAGAGTTGCAGATAGGATCGAAAAACAAAACACAAACACATGCTACCTCAAAGAGACACATCTCAGTTCCAAAGATAAATATAGACTCAAAGCAAAAGAATGGAAAATAGTATTCCAACTAAATGGCCTTCAGAGAAAAACAGGAGTAGCAGTACTAATATCGGATGAAATAGACTTCAAAATTAAAAAGTTAAAAAAAGATAATGAGGGACATTTCGTAATGATAAAGGGAATCATACACCAAAAGGACATAACACTTATTAATATCTATGCTCCCAATCAAGGAGTCCCAAAATTTATAAGGCTATTACTAACAGAACTAAAGGAAGAAACAGAACAAAACATTATCATAGTAGGGGAGCTAAATACCCCACTGTCAGATATTGACAGATCATCCAGACAGAAAATCAATAAGGAAATAACATCCTCAAATGACACATTAGACCCACTGGAAATAATTGACATATATAGAACCTTCTGTCCCAAAACAACTGCTTATATATTCTTCTCTAGTGCACATGGAACATACTCAGGGTCAAATAAATGGGGATAGGGGGAGGGTCACGTGGGTAAAGGGGATAAAATATATGGTAGCTGCAGGAAACTGGACTTTGGGTGTTGAACAATAGAATAAACAGATGTCAAATGATAATGTACACCTTACAATTATATGCTTGTATTAACCAATGTTACCCCAATAAACATAATTAAAAAAAAAGAAATTGAGAAGAACCACAAATACACAGAGATCAAACAACATGCTACTGAAGAATGACTGGATCAGAGAAGAAACAAAAAGACAGAATGAGAGATACACAGAAACAAAAGATAATGATAGTGTAACACACCAAAATTTTTGAGACATGACAAAGTGGACTTAAGACAAAAGTTCATATATTACAGGCCTATTTCCAAAAACAAGAATGAGCCCAAATAAACAACCTAACGCTTCATCTTCAAAAACTACAAAAGAAAGAGCAAATGAAGCCTAAAGTCAGCGGAAGGAAAGAAATAATCAAAATTAGATCAGAATTAAATGAAATGGAAAACAAAAAATAGAAAAAATAAATGTAAAAAAGAGCTGATTCTCTTATAATGTTAATAAAATTGAGAAACCCCTGGCTAGACTCACTAAAGAAAAAAGAAATGAAACAAATAAACAAAGTCAGGGATAAAAGAGGGGAAATGATGACAGATACCACAGAAATACAAACGATCATACAAGAATACTATGAAAACATATATAACACCAAATTTAATAACCTAGAGGAAATGGAGTACTTAGTACTTAGAAAGATACAACCTTACTAAACTGAATCAAGAAGAACTAGAAAATCTAAATAGACTGATCAGCAGTATGGAAATGAAAACAGCAATAAAAAAAAACTACCAAAAAGTAAAAAGTCCAGCTCCAGATGGCTTCACCAGTGAATTCTACCAATCATTCAAAGAGACTTAATACCTATTTTCCTCAAACTCTTTCAAAATATTGTAGAGGAAACAATACTTCCCAACTTATTTTATGAGGTCAATATTATACTGATACCAAAATCTGGTAAAGTCAATACAGTAAAAAATACAAATCAATATTTCTTGTGAATATCCTTGTAAAAATCCTAAATAATGTAATAATCAATTTTCAGTACAAACAATAAAGTAGAAACATTTATAGAACATATAGACCTGAGACCCAGCTACATAGGCCAGTTCCCAGAACAGGTTAACTGCATCCTGCTTAACGCTGTCAAATAGATAGATTACAAAGGCAGCCAAGCCATGAGAAACTTCCGCTTAGACAAACAGCCTTTGTACCTGTGAGAA
>CM053505.1:69052700-69197132 GCA_028627145.1 Eidolon dupreanum
GGTCCTAGCAAGTGCAATCAGGCAAGAGAAAGATATAAAAGACATCCAAATAGGAAACAAAGAAGTCAAACTGTCAATATTTGCAGATGATGGGAATCTCTAAATAGAAAACCCTAAAGACTCCATAAGAACACTATCAGTATCGATAAGCAAATACAGTAAATATTCTGGGTACAAAATCAACGTTCAAAAATCCATAGGAACAGGATCTGAATACAAGAACTGAAACAATAAAGTGCGTAGAAGAAAAACAGGAACTAACCTCATGGATCTTGTTCTTAAAGATAATTTTATTAATTTCACTTCAAAAGCGAGGGAAGTAAAAGCTAAAATAAATGAATGGGACTACATCAAACCAAAATGCTCTGCACAGCAAAAGCTGCTGTTAACAAGGTAAAGAGACAACCATCCACATGTGAAAATATATTTGCAAGCAACGCCTACGATAAGGATCTGATATCCAAAATATACAAAGAACTCATACAGTTCAATAATAACAACAAACCAAACGATCCAATCAAAAATGGACAGATGACCTGAACAGACATTTCTCCCAAGAAGACATACAAATGGCCAACAAACATATGAAAGGATGCTAAATATCACTAGCTATTATGGAAATCCAAATCAAAACCATGAGGAGATATCATCTCACATATGTAAGAATAGCTGGTATCAACAGGACAAGTAATAACTATTTTTGAAGAGGTTGTGGAGAAAAGAGAATCTTTATACACTACTGGTATGACTGTAAATTGGTACAGCTTCTATAGAAAACAGTATGAAGATTCCTCAAAAAACTAAGAATTGAACTACCAATTCTTCTACTGGATATTTACCCCCAAAGACTTGAAAACCCATATCCGAAAAGATATTTGCACACTGATGTTCACAGCAGAATTATTCACAGTGGCCAGGATATGGATGCAACCAAAGTGCCCTACAACAGATTATTGGCTAAAGAAGTTGTGGTACATATATACAATGGAATATTATTCAGCCATAAGAAGAGATGAAATACTGCCATTTGTGACAACCTGGGTGGACCTCGATATTATCATGCTAGGTGAAATGAGCTAGACAGAAAAAGTTGAAAATCACATGATATCACCTATATGTGAGATATAAACCTAAAAGCAACAAGCAATTTGGTCAAATAAGCAGAGACTCATGGACATGGACAATAGACTAGTGGTTACCATTGAGTGGTGGGGGGTAGGAAGGAGGTAGATGCAGTGAAATGGGTCTAACATGTGGTAACAGAAGAAATCTAACTATGGGCACTGAACGAACAATAATATATATATATGTGTGTGTGTGTGTATATATATATATATATATATATATATATATATATATATATATATGTCTTACTGTTGCATTGTACACTTTTTACTCAGTGGTTATCCTGAGCCAATTTCACTATAATGAAAAAAACAAATAAATAAAAATCAATTTTCTCAACGACATTTTTGATTAGGTCTATAACAGAATTATCATCTAACTTTTCATTGTAGATGAATTACTAACACTAGTATAGTGCATTCTAATATTGACATAGCTGGATTATGTTTTTGTAACTGAAAACATGAAGCTTTGTGTAACATTGAAGATGATTCTACAAAAGGTAAAATATTATCAATATCTACTCTCATTTTAACTCAAATCATGCCCTCTCCTCAAGGTCAGCTTACATCTAAAGACTGGTCAGTCCAAAGTTAAAAAGGCCCTACCTCCCTGTCTCAGTTTGAGATAACTCCGAAAAGCCATTCTACCTTTATAGCTCTGCAGGAATCAGCTAGGCCTTTGTTGTTACTACATCATAATTCAACTTCTCTCTCTGCCCAGTCCTGCTTTCTTTGCTTCTCCCCCACAAATGTTCATTCTATTTCTAAACAAACTTTCAAGAGCACATTTATGTCTCAAAGTTCATTTCCCGGTGAATCCAGCATTCAACAATTAATATGAGATCTTAACTATTTAAAACTGTATTTTTTTTGGGGGGGGGGGAAATGAGTTTAAAGTTTCAAGCATCTTATTAGGGATAGATGAACTTTTGAATTGCAAACTACTTGTGTTTTGGAAAGACAGGCTCCTGGACCTTAGATATCTTTTAAGAGTACATAAAGTTTTTTGTATTAATACATTTGATGAACTTGGTCTAATTGCTTTGAATGTAAAGCTCTGAAAAAATTATCCATATCTGGTCCTAGGCTTAGGTAACTTCTT
This sequence comes from Eidolon dupreanum, assembly GCA_028627145.1. Classification (NCBI taxonomy): domain Eukaryota; kingdom Metazoa; phylum Chordata; class Mammalia; order Chiroptera; family Pteropodidae; genus Eidolon; species Eidolon dupreanum. The sequence goes on from CM053505.1 coordinate 69,054,930, forward strand.
TCTTTTATAATCACAAATATTGCTTCTTTTTCTACCCCCTTTCCTTTGCACTTCTTTAATGAATTTCATACTATAGCCATAATTGCTTTTATGGATTAATATCACACTGATGCAAGTCTTGGCATTCAAGAGGCTGTTGTCAGCAATTGAATCTTCTTTCCTTTTATTTTTCAATTCTTTTTAAGCCTTCCACTCCACTTCATGCCCCATCCCACTGCTCCTTGTAAGAATTAAAAAAAAAAAAATAAAATAAAAACATCTGTTCAACCTTGGATTAAAATCAGAGGACTAAGTATAAGTATATATTAGCTAGGAAAGGTATAAAGAAAGTAAGTCAATAGAGAGAGGAAAAGACAAATTTTCCAGAGAGACAAATACTGCAATCCAATAATCATGCTTACTAATTTAATAAAATGGGAGACCATGTGCAACAAAAATGTGCATGCTAATTGTTTCACCATTTTGATTCACAGTAGGAATTCTAGAGATTATAAGGAAGAACGAATGCTGAAAGAGCTAGGATGATTTTCTTTTCTCTTTGTTATAAGAAAAAAAGGAACCCCATAATTTCTCACCTAGAGATATGTGCTCCCCCCAATCTCTTCTATTTTTTATTATGAAAAGGTATGGAATTAGCTAAATGAGTAAATTGATTTAAACTCATATTAAGTTTTATGTTATTATACACTCATGTTATAACCTTGTGCTTCTTTGTTTTAGAGAGAATTGTACTATTTTGAGGAATTCAGAATGTTGTAAGAGGTAAACTAATTTCCTTTTGTGCACTAATTTGTTTAGGATTTAATTGCTGTTGGGTAGCCAGAAATAGACTGCATGTCACAAGATGATAATTTACTGAAATCTGGTCTGATTTAGTATGCAGAGTATTCATCAGATTTATTTGTGTTTGGAATCAGGGTAATCAACAGTCAAGCCAGATGTTTTATGGGCTAAAAAGAAATGCCAAGGCAATGATGAGTGAGATTATCTAAGTGAGAACACCCACACTTCTTAGGTGTAATGGTAAGTGTGGATGCTTCAGTTTCATGTGGATACTTTAAGACTAGCACTGAAAAAAATATCTTTCTCAAATCTTTCATCCATAATACAGTGTAGAGGAAAAAATTCAGTCTGAACTCTGGATACAATGTAGAGAAGGATAGAAATGCTGTGGCATTAATTAAAATGAATGGTAGTTTAAGTAGGGCAGAGCAATATAAAGGCAGGAATAGATGCATATTCAAATTACCCATCTGTACCATCTACTTGCACTTGAGGCATTTCAGCATGCTTACTACCCAGGAACATTTTAATGAGGTGCTTACTCTCAGTACCTAGGCTAATTTGTTTCTCCTAAAAGACGGTTTTGATATGATTTTAAAAGAAAAATATGAAAAAGGCTGAATATTTCATAGGTATATTTCAGAGGAAAAGCTCTCTCTTCATGAACCACCTCAATGGGCATAGTTCTGTTATTGACTAACATGTAAGATTAATGCATGTGCCAATACTAAAGAGACATTTTAATTAGAAATAAGCAATATAAAATATAAATAAGATAGGAGAACATCTTCAAAATGTCAATTTTTATTGTTGTCTTGTTGATGTGGAACAAGTATGAAACTGTTGATAGTAAAAGATAAAAGTATAAATAAAATAAACATACATAAATCATGTATTCATAATTATTTTATATGTAAAACTGTATTTACACATTTTCAGAGCATCTAGTGAATTAATCAAACCGTTATATTTTTGATTACATGATTTTAGATAGAGCAAAGAATTTGAAAATTTTATTCTATAGCCTATGACACAGATCTCATCACAGGGAGAAATATGACTTTAGTACGCTGTGAGCTTGAATTTTTGTAACAATTATTAATTCATATACAGTAGAATAATTGTATACAATAAATATATTAGAACATGAAAAAATGAAAGATTTTGGAAAATAAGTATGGTTCATGACTTTGCATGTTAAATTAAAATGTACAGATTTTTAAGGTATTTTTTCCCCATGTGATGCCATATGACATGTTTCCTTGAATGAAAGCTAAATCCATTACAAATATGATTTTTTTCTTTCAAAATTTGCATAGATATAATTTTCCTATATGATTTCAGGTATAATACTAAAGTGTTCTAGACCTCACTGTCCTCCGTTGTAAAATGAAAGATTTGAAAAATATTTTTGCAATCTACTTTCATGTTCAAAAAGTATATGATTCTTTTTTTCTTTGAGACAACATTCTATAACTAATGGATATGCCCAGTGATCTATTAGGATACCATTGTTGTTGTGGTCCCAGTAATGCTGTGAGAGTCCACACTCAACAAAGCAGACCAAAACCATTTTCCAACTTATATCAACATTGATTCAGAAAAGAGAAGGCTTTTACAAAAGCAGCATTGTTTGTAGCTTTTTTCTTCAGACTTCTGCATGTTGTTGTGTGACTACATTAAAAAACTGTTCTGGAAATTTTGGAGAGTGATGTCAGAAACATGGCAGAGAGAGAGAGAGAGACACCCCTGAATATCTCCCCTTGAAACAACAATAAGCTGAACATCTAAAACTTAACAAAAAACATCAAAACTGCACACCTGAGCACATCTGAGGGTGGGTAATGTGAACAAGAACTACTGCAGGTCAGAATCCTGGGTGTCAGGCAATGGACTGGGAGAAAAAAGAAGCTGCCTTTGGCAGCCACCAGAGCTCCCTGTAGGGGGAGGGAGAGGGGAGAAGGTGCGATGAGTTCCCTGAACAGCCCTGCCTGGGAGTGCTGTGAGCTCCTTGCCACCGGTGGCAGTGCCAGTCATCAGGTCAGAAGGTAGAGAAATGAGGACAGCAGAAAAGCGGGGAATTGTAGAGAAACAACAGTTGATTTTTATCAGTTGCGGTTGCAAAACTGAGAGTCAACTGTATCCTCCAAACCAGAGGGCCGCTCCCTCCATACACTCCAAGACTGAAGATAGTGGAGCCCCAGGGGATTCTGAGCAAACACTACTGAAACTGTCAACACTGACAGAAACTGAGACTGAGGGTAGTGAGCTTAATGAAATATCTATAAGAAAAAAAAGACAATATTAAGACTTTTATAAAGCAGAGATCCAAGAGGCTTAGATGCCACTTACTGGAAACCAAAGGAAAAACATCTTTGCAACAAGCTAGAGACAATTATATAATAAATCTTCTTTCTGGAAAAGAATAAGAATACACTTCCATTAATGCCCAGGTGGAGAAATAGTCCATTAAACACCATGAATGATCAAGGTGAAAAGCTATCTCAGAAAGAAAGAGAAAAATCTCCAGAAAATGAGCTTACAGACATAGAAATAAGCAACTTAAATTACAGAGAATTCAGGATGGTACTTCTGAAAAAAATCAGTGAGATCTAAAATGAATCATGTCAACAATTTCAGGAATTGAAAAAACAACTAGATGAGGAGAATGAGTTCTCTAGCAAGGAGATTGAAACCCTCAAAAAAAGAAAAAAAACCCCGAGAGATCTTCTGGAGATAAAGAACGTACTGCGAGAGTTGAAAAATGAAATAACAAGCTTTGGAAATAGAGTTGATCAAATGGAGGAAAGGATCAGTGATATCGATGACAGAAATCAAGAAATAAATCTGAAGGAAGAAGATAGAAACCGAAGAATAAAAAATACTGAAAGAAATACAAGAACTAGTTGATACCATCAGGAGAGGAAACATGAGAATAATGGGCATTCCTGAAGGCGAGGAAAAGGAGCAGGGACTAAATATCATTTTCAGATAAATACTTGATGAGAATTTCCCAAATCTAAAGAATGAGCTGAAGCTTGGAATTCAAGAAGTCAATAGAACACCAAAATGTCTCAACTCAAAGAGGTCTTCTCCAAGACACATTGTATTAAAATGATCAAAAATCAGTGACAAAGACAAAATTCTCTGGGCAGCCAGGAAAAAGAAGATGGTAAACTATAAAGGAAAACCCATAAGATTGTCTTCAGACTTCTCAGCATGAACCTTACAAGCCAGAAAGGAATGGAATCAAATGTTCAAACTATTAAATGAAAGGAACTACCAGCCAAGAATAATGAATACAGATAAGCTCTCCTTTAGATATGAAGGAGAAATAAAGACCTTTCTGGACATACAAAAATAGAGGGAATTCTCCACTACAAGGCCTACACTACAGGACATATTGAAAGAGGTCAGCTCATCTAAAACAAAATAACAACCAAAAAAATGCATAATTAAGAGTAAGGTAACTAACAGGCTGAGAGAAGCAGAGAAGTGCATCCCTTACTAGGAACAGGGCATTATAAGCTTTAAAATAAGAAAAGATTTGCTATAGCAAGTTAGTAATAAACATTCAGCATACATAGAAACAAATTGAGATGATAATGACTGAAAAGGGGAAGATTTAAAGACAGAAATTTGCAAAAGAGAGTGGAAATAAGGTATACACAGAAGAAAAAGGACGAATATATGTATATATATATATACACACACACACACACACACACATATATATATCCTTTACTATTCATGTTAACTACACGCCAAAGATTCAGAACCAAATTATACAACATAAAACAAGAAGAAACAGAGGAAAACCCCACAAAGTTAACTAAAATAAAGAAACCAGAAACACAAAGATAAGGAAGCAATGGAAAAATCAAGCTACCAGAAAGAAAAAGATAAAAAGGCTATAGGAAAACCTCATATTTCAATAATCACCCTAAATAGAAATGGAGTAAACTCAACAATAAAAAGACACAGAGTTGCAGATTGGATCAAATACCAAAACTCAACCCATGCTGCCTCCAGAAGACACATCTCAGTTCCAAAGAAAAATATAGACTCAAATTGAAAGGGTGGAAAATGATATTTCAAGCAAATGGCATTCAGAGAAAAGTGGGAGTACTGATACTAATACCAGACAAAATAGAGTTCAAAATACAAAAGGTATAGAAAGATACTGAGGGACACTTCATAATGATACAGGAAATCATGCACCAAGAAGAAATAACACTTCTTAATATCTATGCTCCCAGTCAGAGAGCCTGAAATATATAAAGCAATTACTAACAGAACTAAAGAGAGAAAGAAGTCAAAATACTATCATTGTAGGGGACCTAAATACCTCACTGTCAGAAATGGACAGATCATTCAAAGAGAAAATCATTAAAAAAATAGCATCATTAAAGGATACATTAGACAACTGGATATAATTGATATTTACAGAGCCTTTCATCCCAAAGCAGCTGCTTATACATTCTTCTCTAGTTCACATGGAACATTCTCAAGGATTGACCACATACAAGGACAGAGAGATAGCATCAACAAATATAATAGGGTTGAAAACATACTGAACATATTCTCTGGTCATAATGCTATGAAACTAGGGATCAACTGGAAAAAGAAAGCAGGAAAAACCACAAATACATGGAGATTAAACAACATACTACTGAAGAAGGATTGAGTCAGAGAAGAAATAAAAAGAGAGATCAAGAGATACATAGAAACAAATGATAATGATAGTACAACATATCAATACTTTTGGGACATGGCCAAAGCGGTCATAAGAGGAAAGTTCATATAATTACAGGCCTATCTCCAAAAATAAGAATGAGCCCACATAAACAACCTAATGCTTTATCTTAAAAAATTAGAAAAGGAAGCACAAATGAAGCCTAAAATCAGCAGAAGGAAAGAAATAATCAAAATTAAAGCATAATAAATAAAATTGAAAAAGAAAATAATAGAAAAATAAATAAAATAAAGATCTGGTTCTTTGAAAAGGTTAATAAAATTGAGAAACCCTTGGCTAGACCCACTAAAGAAAAAAGAGAAAAGACACAAATAAACAAAATCAAGGATGAAAGAGTGGAAATTATGACAGACACTGAAGAAATACAAAAGGATCATAAAAGAATACTATGAAAAAGTATATAGCATCAAGTTTAATGACCTAGAAGAAATGGACCAGTACTTAGAAAAAGAAAACCTTCCTACTGAATCAAGAAGATCTGGAAAATCTAAAAGGACTGATTAGCAGCATGGAAATAGAAACAATTATCATAAACCTACCAAAAAGTATAAGTCCAGGACCAGATTGTTTAACCAGTGAATTCTAACAAACATTCAAAGAAGATTTAATACCTATTCTCCTCAAACTCTTCCAAAGAATCGAATAGGAGGCAATACTTTCTAACTTATTTTATGAGGCCAATATCACCCTGATGCCAAAACCTTGTAAAAATGGCAAAAAAAAAGAAAGAAAGAAAGAAAAAGAAAACTACTACTGAACAATATTTCTCATGTATACAGATGCAAAAATCCTAAATATGATACTAGCTAACTGCATACAGCAACATATTAAAAAGATTATACACCACAATCAAGTTGGCTTCATCTCAGAGACACAGAGTTCAATATAAGCAAACTGATTTATGTGATATACCACATAAATAAATTAAAAAAGTAAGAATCATATGATCATATCAATAGATGCAGAAAAAGCCTTTGACAAAATATAGCACCCATTTTTGATCAAAACTCCTAACAAAATTGGCAAAGAAGGAAAATACCTTATATAATAAAGGCCATATATGACAAGCCCTCAACCAATATTATACTTAATGGTGAAAAACAAAAAATCTTCCCTCTAGATCAGGAATAAGGCAAGACTGCCCACTATCACCACTGTTATTCAATATAAAATTGGAGGTCCTAAGCAGTACAATCAGGCAAGAGAAAGATATAAAAGTAATCCAAATAGGGAACAAAGAAATCAATTTGTCACTATTTGTGGATGACATGATTCTCTATATAGAAAACCCTAAAGACTCCACAAGAACACTATTAGAAACAATAAGCAAATACAATAAAGTTTCTGGATACAAGATCAATTTTGAAAAATCCATAGCTTTCCTACACTCTAATAATGAAGTGTCAGAAAAAAAAGTGGAAAAATATTTTTTTTTGAAATAGCAACAAAAATAATAAAATATCTAGGAATAAATTTAATGAAACATGTGAAGTACCAATGAAAACTGTAAGACCTTATTAAAAGAAATTGAAGAAGATAACAAAGAAATGGAAAGATATTTCGTGTTCTTGGATTGGAAAAATCAATATAGTTAAAATGACCTTATTACCTAAAACATTATACAGATTTAATGCAATCTCCATCAAAATCCCATTGGCATTTTTTAAATAAATAGAACAAAAGTTCATCAGATTTGTATGGAAGCACAAAAAGATCCCAAATTACCAAAGCCATCCTGAGAGAAAAGAATGAGGCTTGGAGGCATCACTCTGTCCAACTTCAAATTAAACTACAAAGGGACAGTAGTCAAAACATCATGGTATTGGCAGAAAAACAGACACATGGACCAGTGGAACAGGGTCGAGAATCCAGAAATAAACTCATGTATATATGGGCAATTTACTTTTGACAAAGGACCCAAAAACATACATTGGAGAAAGGAAAGCCTCTTCAATAGATGGTGCTGGGAAAACTGGAAAGTCACCTTTAAAAGAATGAAACTAAACTGTTGTCTACCATCGCACACCAAAATTAATTCAAATTGGATTAAAAACCTGAATATAAGACCGGAAACAGTAAAGTGCATAGAGTAACTAAACTGAAGGAACTTGGACTTAAAGAAGATTTTATGAATTTGACCTTAAAGGCAAGGGAAGTAAAAGTGAAAATAAATAAATCAGACTACCTCAAACTAAAAAGTTTCTGCTCAGCAAAAGAAACCGTTAACAAGATAGCCAACTGTCTGAATGGGAAATACATATTTGCAAGCAATGCCTCTGATAAGGGCCTAATATCCAAAATATACCAATAACTCATAGGACTCAATAACAACAATAAAACAAAGGATTCAATCAAAAAATTGGCCGTGGACCTGAACAGACACTTCTCCCTAGAGGACATACAAATGGCCAACAAATATATGAAAAGTTGCTCAGCATCACTAGCTATTAGGAAATGTAAATACAAACCACAATGAGATACCATCTCATATCTGTTAGAATAGCTATAATCAACAGGAAAAGTAGTAACGAATGCTAGAGAGGATGCGGAGAAATAAGAGGCCTCATACACTGCTGTTGGGACTGCAAGTTGGTACAACCATTATGGAAAACAGTATGGAGGTTCCTCAAAAAACTAAGAATTGATCTACCTATATGATCAGCAATGCCTCTACTGGGTATTTACCGCAAAGACTTGAAAACCCATATCCGAAAAGATATTTGCACACCAATGTACATAGCAGTATTATTCACAGTAACTAGTACATGGAAGCAACCAAAGTGTCCTGCGATAGATGATTGGCTAAAGAATCTGTGGTACATATTTATACAATGAACTATTACTCAGCCACAAGAAGAGATGAAATACTGTAATTTGCGACAACCTGGACGGATCTCGAGATAATCATGCTAAGCGAAATAAGGCAGACAGAAAAAGTTGAAAATCACATGATATCCCTCATATGTGGGATATAAATCTAAAAGCCACAAATGAACAGGGCAAACAAACAGAGACTCATGGACATGGGCAATGTATTAGTGGTTACCAGAGTGTGGGGGAAGGGGGAGGAGAGAATTAGATGGGAAAAAAATTTAAATAATTTCTTCAATTAAAAAATGTGCTTTGTCCTTTATTTATAAGGAACATTTCATATTTACTGGTTGACCAATCTGTCACAAAACTTTTCATTTTTATTTTGTTCAAATTTATAAAGGTAGGTAGTTTAATGTATTTCTGCTTGTCACTTCCTCACATTAGAGTTGTAAGATGAGAGAGCTAATTTAACCTTGTTTGGGAGAAGCAAAAAGAGGAGGCTTCTTGGGTTTATTCTGTTTTATACTCCTGGGGCCAGTTGTAGCCACATCACCATGCATGTAGGCAAACTATGCTTACTGAAATTCAGCAGGCATATAATAGTCACCAGAAATCTTAGCTCTGATTTTTGATAATACATAAATAAACACACAACATTTACTTAGTAGTACTACAGAATTATAACATTACTGTGTGTGTGCATGTGAGTGTTTGTGTGTATAATTTTTTAATAAAAGTTGACATCTTTTTTAACTTGGAGGGTTATATATACAAATTTATATATATATATTATATCTATACCTAGATATAATTTATGTAGAATTATAAAATTGTAGATAGTTCTAGAAGGGAATTTAAGAATGATTTAGTGGAAGTCCCCAATTTAATAGATAGGAATGCTGAGGCTCAGATATGTTAAATGAATAGACAGGGTAAATGGAGTAAAATATGTGGTGACAGTACGAAATCTAACTGTGGTAAGTGAACACACAATGTGTGTGTGTATATGTGTGTGTATGTGTGTGTGTATGTATATGCCTTACTATTAAAGTGTACAGCTGAAATTTATTGAATTTCATTAACCAATGTCACCATAAAAATAAATAAATTTTTAAAAGCCATTGACTTCTGAATATTTATGTTGTATTCTGCTACTTTACTAAATTCATTGATCAGTTCTAACAATTTTTTTTGCTGGAATCTTTAGGGTCTCTATCTATAGTATCAAGTCATCAGCAAATAATGAGAGTTTTACTTCTTCCTTTCAAATTCGAATACTTTTTATTTCTCTTTCTTGTCTTATTGTTATAGTTAAGACTTCCAACAGAATATTGAAGAGGAGTGGTAAAAGTGGGCATACTTGTCTTTTTCCTGATTTTAAGGAAAATGTTTTTAGCTTTTCCCCATTTAATATGTTGTTAGCTGTAGGGTTGTCATATATGGCCTTTATTATGTTGAGGTATGTTCCCAAAGTCACACTTTGCTGAGAGTTTTTATCATAAATGGAGGCTGGATTTTGTCAAACACATTTTCTGCATCTATTGATATGATCATATAGTTTTTATCTTTTGATTTATTTGGTGTATCACATTAACATGCGGATATTGTACCAACTTTGCATCCCAGGAATAAATCTAACTTGGTCATGGTGTATGATATTCTAATGTATTGCTGAAATCGGTTGGCTAATATTTTGTTGAGGATTTTTACCTCAATTTTCATAAGAGATATTGGCCTACAGTTTTCTTTTTCTTTTCTTTTTTTCTTTTTTCTTTTTGTATGTCTTTTTTTTTTGGTTTTAGAATCAAGGAAATGGTGGTCTCATACAAGGAGATAGGGAGGCTTATTTTTTCTTGAATTTTTTTGGAAAAGTTCTAGAAGAATATGTGTTGATTTTTTTTGAGTGTTTGTTAGAATTTGCCTATGAAGCCAACTGGTCCAAGACTTTTGTTTCGGGAGAGGTTTTTGATTACTGATTCAATTTCGTTGGTGGTAATCCATCGGTTCAGATTTTATGTTTCTTCTTGACAAGGTCTTGGGAGATTATATGTTTATAGGGATGTATCCATTTCTTCTAGATTGTTTAATTTGTTGGTATATAATTGCTTTAATATTTTCTTATGATCCTTTGTATTTCTGTGGAGTTTGTAGTTAATTCTCCTCTTTCATTTCTGATTTTATTTATTTGAGTCCTCTTCTCCTTTATCCTTGATGAATCTGGTTAAGGATTTGTTAATTTTGTTTATTCTTTCAAAGAACCAGCTCTTGGTTTCATTAATCTTTTGTATTGTTTTTCTAGACTTTATTTCTTTTATTTCTGCTATGATTTTTATTATTTCCTTCCTTCTACTCACTTTGGGCTTTGTTTGATGTTTTTCTAGTTTTTTTTTAAAGTGTTAGGTAAGATTCTTTATTTGAGCTTTTTCTTGTTTCCTAAGGTAGGCTTGCATTGCTATGAATTTCCCTATTATGACTGCTTTCACTGTGTTCCATAGATTTTGAGCCATTGTGTTTTCATTTTCATTTGTCTCCAAGTTTGTTTTGATTTCTTCCTTGAGCTCATTGTTAACCCATTCATTGTTTAGGAGCATGTAATTTAGCCTCCATGTGTTTGTGTATTTTTTGTTTTTTTCTCTTGGAGTTGAATTCTAGTTTCATACCATTTTGATTGGAGAAGATGGTTGATATGATTTCAATCTTTTTAAATTTATTGATACTTATTTTGTGTCCTAACGTGATCTATCCTGAAAAAATGTTCTATGTGCACTTGATAAGAATATATATTTTGCTGCTTTGGGGTGAAATGCTCTGAAAATATCTATTAAATCCATCTGGTCTAGTGTGTCTTTTAGGCCTATTGTTTCCTTGTTAATTTTTTTTTTAACCTGGAAGATCTGTCCATTGGTGTCAATGGAGTGTTAAAGTCTCCTATTATAAATGTATTACTGCTGATCCCTCCTTTTATGTCAGTCAATAATTGTTTAATGTATGTTGGTGCTCCTATGTTGGGTGCATATATGTGTACTAGGGTTATGACCTCTTGATTTTTGATTCATTTATCATTATGTAATGCCCATCTTTTCTCTTATTATAGCCTTTGTTTTAAAGTCATTTTGTCTGGTATTACTACCCTGGCTTTTTTTTTTGTTTCTATTTGAGTGAAATGTCTTTTTTCCATCCCTTTACTTTCAGTCTGTGAGTACCATTTGATCTGAAGTGGGTCTCTTGTAGACAGTACATGCATGAGCTTTGTTTTCTTATCCATTCAGCTACCCTATGTTTTTTGATTGGATCATTTACTCCATTTACACTTTAAGTGGTTATTGATGAGTTCATAGTTACTGCCATTTTATTATTCATATTTGTTTTATTATTTTTTCCCCTTCCTCTTTTTACAGAAGTCTCTTTAACACTTCTTGTAATGCTGGCTTGTTGGTGATGAATTCCTTAAGCTTTTCCCTGTCTGGGAAGCTCTTTATCTCACCTTCCATTTTAATCAAATGCCTTGTGGGGTAGAGTATTCCTGGTTGTAGATTCTTGTTTTCCATATTTTGAATATTTCTTGCCAGTCCCTTCGGGCCTGCAGTTTCCATTGAAAAATAAGCAGACATTCTTATGGGGTACCTTTATAAGTAACTAGTTTCCTTTCTCTTACTGCTTTTAAGATTCTCTCTTTGTCTTTGACCTTTGGATTTTAATTATGACGTGTCTCGGTATGCATCCATTTGAATTCTTCTTGTTTTGGACTCTGTAATTCCTGCACTCATATGTCTAATTCTTTTGCCAGATTAGGAAAGTTTTCTGTCATTATTTATTCAAATAGATTCTCAATCCCTTGCTTTCTCTTTTCTCCTTTGGGTACTCCTATGATGTGGATATTGTTATGCTTCATGTTGTCCCAGAGGTCTCTTAAATTATCTTCATTTTTTAAAATTCTTTTTTCTTTCTGTTGTTCTGATTGGATATTTTCTGCTACCCTGCCTTCCATTTCACCGATTCAATCTTATGCTTTGTCTCATCTACTACTGAATCCTTCTAGTGTATTATTCATTTCAGTTATTATATTCTTCATTTCTGTCTGGATCTTTATGGTTTCTATGTCTTTTTTTTATGCTTACCATCTGTCTTGAGGTTCTCATTGTGCTCATCCTTTCTCCTCCTAAGTTCATTGAGCATCCTTATAACCAATATTTTGAACTCTGTTTCTGGTAGGTTTCTTGCCTCCATTTTATTTAGCTTATTTTCTGGAGTTTTCTCCTATTGTTTAATTTGTGGCATGTTTCTTTGTTTTCTCATTTTATTAGCCTCTCTTTCTTTGTTTCTATGTGTTAGGAATATTTGTTTCATCTCTCAGCCTTGGCCGGTTGGCCTTATGTGGAAGGTGTCTTGTGCAGCCCAGTGGCGCATTCTCTCTGATCCCCTGTGCTGGGAGTTCTTGATGTAATCTTTGTGTGGCTTCTGTCATCTTGTGTTGTAGCTAAGAATTGATTGGTGTCAGCACATTGGTGGATGGGATCAATGCTTGGGCTGACTAACTTGGGATTGGCTATGCCCAAAGGGTATGAGTTACTGCGTGGCGGATGATCCCATCAAGTAGGATTTACCCTAGCAGTCTTGTGTACTTGTTGAGACTACCCTTTGTGTGTACTGCTTATGGGACTAGTCATGAGTTGCTCTGTTGTGATCTAGTGACACCTCGCACTGGCTTTTTCTGACTCCTTGGTAGGGCCTCCTCAGTAGATCAAGGTCAGCTGCTGCCTTTGATTGCTTAGGGCAGCCAGGTGGGAGCTACAAAGTAATCTGCAGATGATTGTTGCCTATGCTGGATCAATAGGTAAGTGGAAGAAACAATGCTGTAGGCAGCAGTTTGGTTATCCCCATTCCTAACCTAGGGCAGTTTAGCACCAATGCCCCTCAAGGCCTGACACTGCCTGTCAGGTTCGTTAGTCTCTGAAACTAGAAGAGCTTCTGGATAATATGCGTATTGGGTGGTGCAGACACCCAGGAAGTTTCCTAGATTTATTGAGCAAATTTCCCCCTGGCACTGCAGTGTCTGTTTACTTGCCATCTCTGTCTCTGTGGTTTCCTGTACAAGTTTCCAATTGTAGCAAGGTCAGCTGCTGCCCATTTTGGGGCTGCAAACACCCAAGCTCTGTTTAAGAATTGTTGAACCTTGTGGGTGTGAGTTTGTGGCCCACAACTGAATGCTTCTCCTGGATGAATGGGCTTTGTGTGGGCCACATGAACTGAGTACTGTTGTTTGCTGTTGAATTCATAACCCAAGGAAAGCACAAGATGGGACTGGGTTGCCTGGGAGCAGGCTTGCCACCAGTAATTTTTAGGTTAGGTGGGGTGTTGCCTCAGTGAGGCTATCAAGCCTACAGAGCCACAGATTTGCTGCCAGCTCTGGGACTACAGAATTCCACTAAAATCAGATATTACTACATGACCTACTGTCATCTGTGATGGGCCAACAAAACTCCTGAGATCTGCCCAAGTGATACTGTATCTTGGCTAGCAGCAGTGATCTTCCCTTCACTGCATTCCCTGAAGTTTGCTTACTTTGCTGGCTGAGATCTGTTAACTGCGTAGAATGTACCACCCCAGGGTACTTTGTAGATTGGATGGGGCAGGATCGCAGGGAATCAAGGGCCTTCAGGCCAACAGCCTCAGTTTTCTGCAATTTCTCTGTCTTCGTGTTCCCTCAGTAGCCACAGATCACAGGGAGACAAGCTGCTTGCTGGAGTGGTCCCACAGGACCCTGAGATACTGCAGCTCATACAGGCAGCACTGGTATGTCCACAACTGTTCGTCAAAAATGCATTCACTATGGTAGCCAAGGTCTTTTGCCTGTGCAGAATGCACAGCCCTAGAGAAGAGCAGGGTGGGGTTGGTTGCCTATCAATGGGCTGCAGGCACTTTGTGGCTTGGGTGAAGTGAGATCTCAGGGAGACAAGAGCCATCAGGCCAATACATCCTCAGTTTTGCTGCAACTTCTGTGCCTATGCATTCCCACTGTAGTCACAGATCACAGTGAGACTAGCTGCTATCTGGGTTTTTGCCACAGACCATTGCGATCCTCCATGCAATATTACAGCTCTGGTAGGCAGCAGAGGTCTGCCTAAAATTTATATCTCCACAATGCCTGCACTGTGCTAGCCAAATTTTGGCCTGTGTAGATTGTGAGAACCATGGGATGGGCAGTGCAGTAGTGATTGACTGTGATTGGGCCACCTGTGGCAATTTGTGGGTTTGGCAGGGCAGGGTTTCAGGAAGACAATGGCTGTCAGATCAATATAGCTTCAGTCTTGCTGCAAATTCTGTAACAGTTCACACATTCCCGTGAAAATACCAGATCACAACAAGACCAGCTGTTGTCTGGGACTGTCCCACAGATCCCTGAGATCTGCCCAAGTTTTGTTGGCAGCAATGATCTACCCGAATCTTTCTCTGAAATGCATGCTCACAGAGCTGACTACTTGCTGTGAATATTTGGCCCTGAATTGGTGTAGGGTGTGGCAGGCATCAGGCAACAAAAACCCTGGGTAATCTGCAGGTTGGGTGGGGCTGGCTGATCTCCTCAGGCCTGTGCAGCTTCTGAATCGGCTGTGTGCCAGGAATCTGCACTGGCAAGCTGGAGTGTTCTGTAGATTGCCCCATAGAGAGGCCCCGATTAATGCACCATGGCGGATGCCTGTCCGGCCCCCATTCTGATGCCAGGTAATGAAGTCTTTCCCTGTATGAATCTTGTGCAAGCCTCTAACCCACCACTAGTGCTCAGAGTGAGTGTCCGCAGGCTAGAGAACCTGTGTGTAGGCCCTTTAAAGGGCATCTTGGGTTTTAGTCTCCTTCCATTTTACCCAGATGACCAGAATCCCCTCTGATTTTTACAGTCAGAGGTTTTGGGAACTCCTCCTCCCTGGACTAGGACTCCAGGGTGGGGAGCCCCTTAATAAGGCTAGGACCCCTCTCTCTTTCAGGGGAGACTCTGTATCCTCGCTCTCCCTCCTGATGTTCCTCCACCACCCACGGGTGTGGTTCCTGCCCGTTTCATGACTTTGCCCCTTCTATTGGCTTCGATGTGGCTCCTTCTTTATATTATCAGATGTGCATGTTATCATCTGGACTTCAGGTGATTCTCCACATTGATTATTTTATAATTTGGTTGTACTCTCAATGCAGACTTGGGAGGAGGTGAACCCTGCTTTTACCTAGTCCTTTCTTTTCCCAAGATGTTAACTTTTTTCTGGATTCTTTTTTCTTATTGCTGTTCTGATTGGATGTTTTATGCTTCTGTAGCTTCCAAATTGCTGATTTGATTCTCTGCTTTATGTAATATACTGTTGATTCACTCTAGTATATTTTTTATTTCAGTTCTTCATTTCTGACTAGTACTTTTTTATGTTTTCTATCTCCATTGTTATGTTTTCTGTTTCTTTGAACTTCTCACTGAGATCATTGAGCATCCTTATAAACAGTGTTTTGAACTCTGCATCTGGTAGATTGCTTGTCTCCATTTTGTTTAGTTTTGTTTCTGGAGTTTTCTTCTGCTATTTCATTTGGAACATTTTTTTGTCCCCCTCCCATTTTGGCTGCTTCCCTGTGGGTTTTTTTTAATGTGTTAGGTAGGGCTCCTATATCTCTTTTAAAAAATTTATTTATTTAAATGAGTTTCAAGTATACAGTACATTGGTTAGACATCTATATAGTTCATAAAACAATCCCTCCAATTGCCCCCTCCCTCCCCTGGCCCTCCACCTAGCCATCATATTAATTCTAACTGCATTCCCTCTGCCATGCTCCCCATCCCTGTGCTATGTCTCTTGGTATTCATACAGTGGCCTTATGTAGTAGGTGTCCTCTGGGCCCCAGTGGCATAGTCTTCCTGGTCATTTTAATTGGATGCTACAGATGTGTTCCTTGTATGGGTTTTGTGTGCCCTCCTGTTGTAGTTGAGCATTGTTGCTATTTGCATGTCAATGGGAGGGATTTACCCTTGGGTTGATTGGTTGTGAGGACTGGTCATGACTACAGTGGAGGAGCTGTTGTGCAGCGGATAACCCTATGGAGCAGGATTTGCTTTATCAGGGCTCACGTGCCTTCCCAGTTCATCCTTTGTGTGTGTCATTTTTTGATGGGGCCTGTGGTAGTGCTCTGGCTTGGTTAGAAGCTTTTCACCAAGTGTGCCTGCCTCAGGGAATTCTGAGAGGGTCCCCACTGCAGGCCAAGGTTAGCTGTAGCTTGTGTTCTATTTGAGACCAGCTGGCAAGAGTCACCAAGAAATCTGCAGATGGCTGCCACCCATATTTGGCTTGCACATCCTTTTAGAGGCCAAGCCACAAACTGAGGCTGGCTGCTGCTAGTGCCCAGCTTGAGTCTGCTCAGCAAGAGGTACAGGGCATGGAGATCAGGTGCTGCTTGTTTGGGTTTTGTGAACATTGAGAGATTTTAGGAAAGTTTGCACTGTGAGCCAAGACAGGCCATTTTTATAGAAAAACCACTGGAGGCAGCTTGGGTGGGCACACTTGTTGGAAGGGGTGAGGTCTCAGGGAATCACTAGTGTGGGGTGACCAGTGTTAGCCAGGTTGAGGAGACTCAGATATGGCAGCTGCCTGCATTTGCAGCCTAGGTGTGGAGAGGGCTGAACAAAAGAACCATGGCCTCCGCCAGCACTTCCATATGGGAGAAAACTGCCCCTTCAGCTTTTAACCTAAAGCCAGATGATTCAGCTTCTTCCTGTATGTCCCTAGCATTTTTTGAGCTGCTGCACCAAAGCTGGAGCTCAGAGCAAATAAGTCTGTCAGAGAGCAGGCTTGCCTATGCCCTTTAAAAGAAACGCCTGACACTTTACCCACGCTTTGTCTCACTCAGCCACAATCTTCATGAGTTTTCACAGCTAGGAGTTGTGGGGACTTCTATTCCTGGTACTGGAAACTTGGGCGGGGGAGCCTGATATGGGGCTGGGACACCTCATTTCTCAGAGGGGATTTTTGTATCTGAGATATCCCTCATGATTTTTAACTGCTACACACAGGTGTAGGACCAGCCCATTCTGTGTCTGCACTCCTCCTACCAGTCTTGATGTAGTTTCTTCTGTATGTCCTTAGCTATAGGACTTCCATTAAACTAGACTTCAGGTGGTTCTCAGTGATAGCTGTTCTGTAGTTTAGTTGTAATTTTGATGTGGTTGTGTGGGGAGGCGAACACAGCATTTACCTAACTCCTCCATTTTTACTGGGAATTTTTTGTCTTAACATAGAATAATTTGCTTCTTTCCTCTTATTCACATTTAAGCTATTATAATCCAAGTTTTCACCATTCCAATAAAAGTGATGGATCAAATGGGCACTTTTTGTCTTCATTTCTCTCAATGACTCAAACTTCATAGTCTAATGTGGAAGCCACTAGCCATGTTTGGCTATTAAAGTTAAATAAAAAAAAATTTACTTCCTCTGTCATAGTAGCCACTTTCCAAGAGCTCAATAGCCACTTGTGTCTAGTGGCCACTCTGTTGTACAGCACTGGTCTAGAGCATTTTCATCACTGTGGAAACTTCATTCAGACAGTGCTATCTCATCAGCTTTTAACAAAAGTTCTCTACTCTTTCCTTTTCAAGAAAGTTTCCCCTCTTTGCTTCTGTGTAAACACACTCTCCTGGTTTTCCTCTTATTTACTGCTGCCTGTTCTTGGTTTTCTTCACTGGATCATCTTATTTCCATCATTAAAATGTTAGAGCTTCCTAGACTTTAATCCATAGACTTCTATTACTTTCACTCTGTCCCCTTACCTTAGGTAACATACCAAGTCCCATGGATTTAAATTACATGTCTAAGCTAGCTACTCCCCAAATTATATCTCCAGCCCTAACCTATAACCTTGAACTTTACACTTATATATTCAATAGTCTACTCAACATTGTCTCCAACTTAATATGTCCAATACTGTCTTATTTTCAACCTTCAAAAACTATTCTTTCCTTAATTGTCTCCTAGCTGTTTATTTTTTAAGAAACAGAAGTCTTAAGAAAAAGAGCCTTTTACCTCCTCCTTATCTGCCTAAGAGAATTCAGGTAAAAAAATTTTTATTTAATAGTCCCATCTATTTACCCTAAATGTGCAACCCAAGCCCCTATGGATTTGCCTATTCCGAACATTTCATACATATTGAATAATACAATATATGGTCTTTTGTGTCTGGCTTATTTCATTTAGCTCAATGTTTTCAAAGTTCATCCCGATAGTAGTGTGAATCAGTACTTTATTTTTACTGCTGAATAACTTCCATTGTATGAATATAAAATATTTATCAGTTAGTGCACATCTGGGTTGTTTTCACTTTTTCGCTATTATGAATAATGTTGCTATGAACATTCATGTAGTCTTGTAGACATATGTTTTCATTTTTCTTGGATACATACCTAGGAGTGGAATTGCTGGATCATATGGTAACTTAATGTTCAACTTTTTGAGGAACTGTCGAACTGTTTTTCATAGTGGCTTCACCAATTTATATCCCTGTCAGCAATGTGAGAGGGTTGTAATTTCTCCACATCCTCACCAACATTCATTATTTTCTTTTTCTTTCTTTGTTTTGTTTTTAAATTCTAACCATTCTAATGGATGTGAAGTGGTATCTCAGTGCAGTTTTGACTTGCATTTCTCTGATAACTAATGATGTTGAGAATATTTTCATGTGTTTCTTGGCCATTTATATATCTTCTCTAGAGAAATGTCTATTTTTGTTAATAGGATATTATGAAATTTATAGTATTTATTGCCAATAACCATGGATGAAAAGATATATGGAAAATATTTGAAAAATAAAATGCTTATTGCATTACATTTTCTTGTTTTTATTTTATTCTGCAGTTTTTTGTGTACTGAGCAAAACTTATTAAAGATACCATGTGAGATCATTAGAAAATATCTTATTTTTCATTGCACATTCCTAATTATATCAATCGGTTAATGCTAAATCTCTTTATTTATGTTAGCTAAATAAAAAGCAATATCAGTTTTCTTATTTTTAGAATTTTGAACTAGAAAGTGCATTAGACATTGTAAATTTCAATTACAAAAGAATTTTTTTTTTTAAAGAACTGTTTGGTTTCCTAAATCAAATTCTTTTTTAACCCAGGAGTCTAAATCAATGTGTAGCAGGATACTTTTTCTTTGTTTTTAATAATCCACTATCTTAAAAAGGATATGGGAATTACTTGGGACAGACTGACACAATTTGGTCTTAAATTTACTCAATGCCTATCTCTATTAGGGAAATATTTTATTCCTGCTACTTTCCTGTTGCAGCCTATTTGTTCCTTCTTCTTCACTTTGTTGGTAAGTTTAAAGGTGAACTTGATTGGGCCTTGTGCTTACTACCCTCAAGTGGCTTCTAACTGACCTACAGCTGAATCTACTAGTAACAAGGAACTTAACCACCTTTAGAAGCAACTCATTTCATATTTGGACAGCTTTGACCTAAAAGAGAATTATTTCTCTAGTTCTCCATTCCTTCTGATTTAACAAGAGAAGTTGAGGACAAGATGTTTGAGAAGAAATTCCATTTTGAATGCAAGTGTTTATAGAGAGGCCTATAGTGGAAGTGAATTCTTTCTGTTTTTCCTTACATACACACGACATTTCACTGTGCTCTAAGGACCGTCCAATTGGCTTTATGGCCCATACTCTCTCATTTTTTCAGTTTCTGATCGCTCTCGGACCCATTCATTTGCCTTCCCAGTCTATCCACTATCTCTGGCTAATAAGCAATCAGCCAGTAATATAAATGCTTACTTAGGAGGGGCAGCTTCTCCACCATTATTTTTCCAAGCAACTTTCTAAAATTTTATCTGTCATTCATTTTATGCAATATGAACTTTTTTCTCATTAATCAAACTATGGTATATGCCTTCCTAGAAATCACTCTGTTGATCACTGCTCTCAAATAAGACATATTAAATAGGATTCTTTTGAAAGTAAATATTAAGAGAAGTGGACAAAAATATTTGAAAACATCTTCTGAATTCTTCCTCCCTTAATATGTGTTTAGTGAACAGATAATAGAAAATTTTGTGGTTTATTATGCAAACTTATGGGGGTGTACATGTGGATGTAACTGTCTATGCTTTTCTGAATTTGTATTAAGTGTAGAGCACACACACAAATACTTATTAACTGGAAGATTAATATTTTCTTAGTTATAAAAAGTTTTAATCACATCCTGGAAGATGGGGAATCTAGGATCACAAAAATTATTTCAAACAAAAACTTAATTCATAAAACTTAATTCATATAGAAGTTTGTTGCAGATATAAACTTCCCATAGTGTGCTGTTATTATATGAAGGCTATTTTCCTGTTCTCAACTATTACCCGAAGGGGGCACCCTTTCCACAAACTAATTTTTCAGGACCCTGAGGGTAGGCACTCCCATTTTGTCAACATGCATAACACTGAAAAGGTCAAACCATTACAGAAACCAGCCTATGTCACAGAATATATTAAGCAAAAAAAAAAATCTGATATTTTATGCTCATCTCAAATATGACAACAAAAAGAGAAAATGAGAGGGAAAAAATTCTCATTAAATAACTGCATAATCAAACGTTTAACAAGGATCAGAATGGATAAACAAAGATGATCAATTCTTACAGACTAACTTTCATGATTTATCAAAGAATGAAATAAAATACTTCAAAACTTCAGCATACCAATAGAACTTGGGAACCAAAAGGAGCTGCCAGAGTAACAAAGCATGTTGCTTCAAAAGAATAGCATCTAAAAAGAATAATCCTATAACAACTATTATAGTCCCCTGCTTAAAATGACTCTTTTCAGAGTTTCCACATCTGCCTCATTGATTATGAGCAAAAAGTAACTTTTAGAGTTTCAGAAATGTCTTAGAAATGCCAAGTAGCTCATTTGTTCCTGGCTCTGTTCAAATGATGTATTTTGTAGCCAGTGAAAGAATAAAAACAGATGCAAATCTTATCTACACTTGGGCATATCCCTGAATATAGCATGTGTTTTGTCTGCTGTAGCCCAAAAAGGAACAAATTGTCAGAGGCCAGCTTTTAGAATAGAGAAAAGACATTATAACATTGTGCAAAATAGAGACAAACTTGAAAAGCCACCAAAATTCTGACTAAGATTACTAAGTTTGAGACCAATTTGTTTAGTAATAACACAAAAAGAAATATGAAAATTTTGGGACAAATCTTATATGCTTTAGTCATAAACAATTCCCTAATTCTTGTAAGAACATGTAGTTTTTATTCACCACCACTATGCAGCAGTCAGAGTCCTAAAGGAGACTCAACTTAACAGGCCTATTCTGATTTTGAAGTGGAGAATGAAGGCTGAGGTAAATGTAGGCCTGCATTCATAATGGGGAAAGGGATCTATGTTTTTCCATTTTATTTTGTTTATTTATAATTATGTATTTTTTACTTAATTATTTAATTAATTTATTTTTCATGTTGACATTGGTTAACAAAATCCAATAAGTTTCAGCTGTACACCTTAACAGTAAGGCATACATATATTTAAACTGTGTTTACCTCTCATAGTTAGATTTCTTACCATTACCACATATTTGACCCCCTTTATCCCGGCTAACTCCCTCCCTCCTCTCTGGTAACTACTAGTCTATAGCCAATGGCCATGAGTTTCTGTTTGTTTGTCCTGTTCATTTGTTGCTGTTAGGTTTATATCCCACATATAGGTGATATCATGCGATTTTCAACTTTTCAGTCTGCCTTATTTCACATAGTATGATTATCTCGAGGTCCATCCTTGTTGTTACAAATGGCAGTATTTCATCTCTTCTTATAGCTGAGTAATAGTCCATTGTATGTATGTACCACAGCTTCTTTAGCCAATCATCTGTAGTAGGACACTTTGGTTGCTTCCATGTCCTGGCCACTGTGAATAATGCTGCTATAAACATCAGTGTGCAAATATCTTTATGGATGTGGGTTTTCAAGACTTTGGGATAAATACCCAGTAGAGGGATTGCTGGATCATATGGTAGATCAATTCTTAGTTTATTGAGCAACCTCCATACTGTTTTCCATAGTGGTTGTACCAATTTGCAGTCCCACCAGCAGTGTATGAGGGTTCCTTTTTCTCTACATCCTTTGCAACATTTGTTACTACTTTTCCTGTTGATTATAGCTATTCTAACAGGTGTGAGATGGTACCTCATTGTGGTTTTGATTTGCATTTCCCTAATAGCTAGTGATGTTGAGCATCTTCTCAAATATTTGTTGGCCATTTGTATGTCCTCTAGGGAGAAGTGTCTGTTCAGGTTCTCTGCCCATTTTTTTTGGATTGTTTGTATTTTTGTTGTTATTGAGTTGTAAGCGTTCTTTGAGTATTTTGAATATTAGGCTCTTATAGAAGGCATTGCTTGCAAATATATTTTCCCATTGATATGATTGTCTCTTTACCTTGTTGACGATTTTTTTGCTGAACAGAAGATTTTTAGTTTGATGTATTCTGATTCATTTATTTTAGCTTTCACTTCCATTGCTTTTGAGGTTAAATTCATAAAATCCTCTTTAAGTCTAAGGTCCTTGAGTTTAGTTCCTATGTTTTCTTCTATGCATTTTATTATTTCAGGTCTTATTTTCAGGTCCTTAATCCATTCTGAGTTAATTTTAGTGTGTGGTAATAGACACCAGTCTAGTTTCATTCTTTTGCAAGTGGCTTTCCAGTTTTCCCAACACCATTTACTGAAAGGCTTTTCTTTCTCCACTGCATATTTTTGGCATATTTTTTGTCAAAAATTATTTACCTACATAAATAAGGGTTTACTTCTGGACTCTCGATTCTGTTCTACTGGACCGTGTGTCTGCTTTTCTGCCAATACCAAGTTGTTTTGATTACTGTCGCTTTGTAATATATTTTGAAGTCTGGTAGAGTGATGCCTCCAGCCTTGTTCTTTCTTCTCAGGATGGCCTTGGCAATTCAGGTCTTTTTTGCTTCCATATAAATCTGATGATTTTTTGTTCTATTTTTTTAAAAAATGCTGATGGGATTTTGATGATGATTGCTTTAAATATGTATAATGCTTTAGGTAATATGGTCATATTAAGTATGTTAATTCTTCCAATCCAAGAACATGGAATATCATTCCATTTCTTTGTACCTTTTTTAATTTCTTTTAATAGGGTCTTATAGTTTTCATTATATCAGTCTCTCACATGTTTCATTAGATTTATTCCTAGGTATTTTATACTTTTTGTTGCAATTGCAAAATGAATTAATTTTTTCACTTCTTTTTCTGACACTTCATTATTAAATTATAGACACACTATAAATTTTTGAATGCTGATTTTAGACCCAGAAACTTTACTGTATTTGCTTATTGTTTCTAGTAGTGTTCTTGTGGAGTCTTTAGTATTCTATATAGAGAATCATGTCATCCGCAAATAATGACAGTATGACTTCTTTGTTTCCTTTTGTTGTCTTTTATATCTTTCTCTTGCCTGATTGCACTCACTAGGACATCCAGTGTTGTACTGAATAACAGTGGTGATAGTGGACAGCATTATCTTGTTCCTGATTTTACAGGGAAGATTTTTAGTTTTTCACCATTAAGTATAATGTTGGCCAAAGGTTTGTCATATATGGCCTTTATTATGTTCAGGTATTTTCCTTCTATGCTGATTTTGTTAAGTGTTTTGGTCATAAATGGATGCTGTTTCTTGGTGAGGGCTTTTTCTGCATCTATTGATATGATCATATGATGCTTATTTTTTATTTGTTTATGTGGTGTATCATGTGAATCGATTTGCGTATGTTGAACCATCCCTGTGCCTCTGGGATGAAGTCAACTTGATCGTGGCGTATAATCTTTTTAATATACTGCTCTATTTGGTTAGCTAGTGTTTTATTTAGGATTTTTGCATCTGTGTTCATGAGAGATATTGGTCTGTAGTGTGTGTGTGTGTGTGTGTTTGTGTGTGTGTTATCTTTACCAGGTTTTGGTATCAGGGTAATATTGGCCTTGTAAAATGAATTGGGAATATGGTCTTCTCTTCAAATTTTTTGCAAGAGTTCGAGGTATTAAATCTTCTTTGAATGTTTGTTTGAATTCACTGGTGAAGTCATCCGGTCCTGGAATTTTATTTTTTGGTAGGTTTTGGATGATTGTTTCAGTTTCCATACTGCTGACCGATCTATGTAGATTTTCCAGTTCTTGATTCAGTCTAGGAAGGTTGTATCTTTTTAGGTACTGGTCCATTTCTTCTAGGTTATTAAATTTGGTATTATATATTTTTTTCATGGTATTCTTGTATGATCCTTTCTATTTCTGCGATGTTAGAAGGGATCTCTTTCATCCCTGATTTTGTTTATTTGTGTCCTTTCTCTTTTTTCTTTAGTGAGTCTAGCCAGGGATTTGCCAATTTTATTAACCTTCTCAAAGAACCAGCTCTTTGTTGCATTTATTTTTTGTATTTTTTTTCAATTTCATTGAATTATGGTCTCATTTTGATTATTTCTTTTTTTCCACTGACTTAAGGCTCCATTTGTTCTTACTTTTCTTATTTATTAAGATGAAGTGTTAGGTGATTTATTTGGACTTACTTTTGTTCTTAGAGATAGGCCTGTAACAATATGAAATTTCCTCTTATGAGTGCTGTTCCTGTGTCCTAAAAGTTATGATATGTGGTACTATCATTATCGTTCATTTCTATGTATCTCATGATCTCTTTTTATTTCTTCTCTGTCCAAGTTATTCTTCAGTAGCATGTTGTTTAATCTCCATGTATTTCTGGTTCTTCCTGCTTTTTTTTTCAGTTGATCTCTAGTTTCAAAGCATTAAGAACAGAGAATATCGTTGGTATGAATTCAACCCTCTTATATTTGTTGATGTCATCTCTGTGTCCCAGTATGTGGTCGATTCTTGAGAATGTTACATGTGCACTAAGGAAGAATGTATAAGCAGCTTTTTTGGGATGATATGCTCTGTAAATGACAATTATATCCAGTTGGTCTAATGTGTCTTTTAAGGATCTTATTCCTTATCGAATTTCTGTTTTTGATGAACTGTCTATATCTGACAGTCTGGTATTTAGGTCCCCTACTACAATAGTGTTTTGGTCTGTTTCTCCCTTTAGTTCTGTTAGTAATTGCTTTACATATTTCAGGGCTCCCTAAATGGGAGCATAGATATTAAGAAGTGTTATGTCTTCCTGGTGTATGATTCCCTTTATCATTATGAAGTGTCCCTCAGTATCTTTCTTTACCTTTTTTTATTTTGAAGTCTATTTCATCTGATATAAGTACCACTACTCCCGCTTTTCTATGAATGCCATTTGCTTGAAATATCATTTTCCACCCTTCCAGTTGGAGTTTATATTTGTCTTTCAAACTGAGATGTGTCTCCTGGAGGCAGCATATGGTTAGGTTTTGTTTTTTGATCTATTCTGCAACTCTGTGTCTTTTTATTGGTAAGTTCAGTCCATCTACATTTTGGGAGATTATTGAAATATGAGATCTTCTTACAGCCATTTTATCTTTTGCTTTCTGGTAGCTAGGTATTTCCAGTGTTTCCTTGTCCTCGTGTTGTTGATTTCTTTATTTTGGTTGGCTTTGTGGGTTTCCCCTGTGGTTCTTCTGGTTTTATGTTATATGCTTTAGTTCTGAATCTTTGGCATGTGGCTCCCATTATGAATATGTAAAGGATAGTTATATATATATATATATATATTCATCCATTTTCTTTTACGGATGCCTTTGCGAATTTGGAACTTTGAATCCTCCCCTTTTCAGTGGTTGTCTCAATTTGTCCCTATGTATGCTGAACATTCATTACTATCTTGCTATAGCAATTTTCTTTGTATTGTTTAAGCTTATAATGTCCTTTTTCTAGTAAGGTTTGCACTCCTCTGTTTCTATTTGCCTGATTGTCATCTTACTCCTAATTATGTATTTTTTATTGTTATTTTGTTTTAGGTGAGCTGACCTCTTTCAATATATCCTGTAGTGCAGGCCTAATAGTGGAGAATTCCTCAATTTTGTATGTCTGGAAAGGTCTTAATTTCTCCTTCATATGTAAAGGAAAGCTTAGCTGGATACATTATTCTAGACTGGAAATTCTTTTCACTTAATAGTTTAAATATTTGATTCCATTCCTTTCTGGCTTGTAAGGTTTTCCCTGAGAAGTTCGACAATTATCTAATGGGTTTTCCATCATAAGTTATCATTTTCTTTTCTCTGGCTGCCCTGAGAATTCTGTCTTTGTCATTGTTTTTTGATAATTTTAAAACAATCTGTCTTGGTGAAGGCTTTTTTGGGTTGACATAATTGGGAGTCCTGTTCAATTCCTGAATTTCAAGCTCCAGTTCATTCCTTAGATTTGGAAATTCTCATCAACTATTTGTCTGAAAATGCTTTTTAGTCCCTGCTGCTTTTCTCACCTTCAATAATGCCCATCATTCTTATGTTTCTTCTCTTGATGGTATCAGGTAGTTCTTATATTTTTCTTTCATTATTTTTTGTTCTTCCATTTCTCTCTTCCTCTTCTTGATATCTTTCTTTATTTTTATCTTTGATATCCCTGATACTTTTCTCCATTTGGTCAACTGTATTTCCCAATCTTGCTATTTCATTTTTCAACTGTTGAAGTGTGTTTTTTTTCTTTTTTCCTTTTTTTTAATCTCCAGAAGGTATATTCTCTTTTATGAGAGGGTTTCAGTCTCCTTGCTAAAGAACTCATTCTGCTCATCTAGTTATTTTTTTCAATACCTTAAATGGTTGATATGATTTGTTTTAGAACTGAGTTTTTTTTTTTTCAGAAGTACCATCCTGAATTTCTCCACTTGGTCATTAATGGAAGTGTATTTTGCTTTTTTTTTTCCCTGAAAGAAGATTTGTTATATAATGTTCTCTCTTTAACCTGTTGCAAAGAAGGTGCTTTTCTTTTGATTTAGAGTAGGTGGCATCTAAGTCTCTTGGATCCCTGCTTTGTATAAAGCCTTAATAACACCTTTTTTTCTTATAGATGTTTAATCACGCTCATTATTCTCAGTCTCAGTCTCCATCAGTGTTAGCCACCATTGCAGTAGCATTTGCTCAGATTCCTCTGGGCTTCGTTGTGTTTGGTATCAGAGGATATGGGGGGAGGGACCCTCTAGGTTGGGAGTGGGATTGTGGCTCAGCCACGTTTTAGCAACACGGCTGGTAAAAATCAACTGTTGTTTCTCTGCTGTCCCACTTCTCTGCTCTCTGCCCTGATGTCTGGGCCCTGCCATTGGGCATGTAGAGCTCACCGCTCTCCAAGGCAAGGCTGTTCAGGGAACTCGCTGCACCTTCTCCCCTCTCCCCCTCCTCCTATAGGGAGCTCTGATGGTTGTAAAAAGCAGCTTCTTAATTTCCCCACTGCCCAACACACGGGGTTCTGACTATATTTATTGTATTTATTACTGTATTCTCTTCCCCTAGCACAGTTTCTGGTACATTATTAATGCTCAATAAATATTGGTCAAATAATGAGAGAATGCATGTTCCCCTGAGCACATTCAAGCATGCAGCCTTTCTCACCATGTCAAGATAAGGAAGATTAGCATACTGCACTGACACTACATCCTTCAGACACCTTTGTCATGAAGTCTGAACAAGAAGATTAAAAGGGAATTGAGGCTAGAGAAGCAATAGAGCACTTTCTTAGCATCTGAATCATACTGTTTGCATAGTTTACGCATGCATATCTTTCTTAGATTGTATAATTATGATAAAGACAGCCATGATTATGAAGCACTTTTTGTGCATCAGGTACTTAATATGCATTATCTTATATAACATTTACAATAGCCTTGTAATGTATGCACTATTATTATCATTTCTCTTTACAAATGAGAAATGAAGACTCAGAGGTTAAATAACTTGCCAAAGGACACATATGTCGAAGTAAGAAGTGAATCTAGGGAGTCTGATTCTAGATCCTGATGTAGAAGAAGCAAAATTTTATTAATAGGAAGTGCTTTTTGTTTGTGTATTGTTTGTTTGCTTTTAATTATAACAGACAGAATAGTTGCAGAGATTCTCTGATTTGGTCATAGCTCTGCAAAAAGCCTTTCTAACCATAAATAGCAACTTTTCCCTTGTCCATCCTTGTGTCAAGAAACAAATAAAGAGTATCTCTGTACTAAGTTCTTGAAAGAGTAAATGCTGATAGAAGAGAAAAATTTGAGGAGGTGGAAATTTAAGATGACAAATGCTTCAGAGACAGTGATAAAGGATGTTAACATTGGATTTAGCCACATTTGCTAGAGTTGTTCTAGTGTAAGGAGGAGACTAGAGAACTACAAGTTGAATCAAGCTATATTCAGAGACTGCAATATGCTGACCAGCTCTATAGCCAGACTACTAGGAAACCTGCAGAACAAAGGAAGATTTCTGCTGGGATTGCTAACAAACCATTTCTGCACACCATGAAGGGAAAACAGGGACACAGAGTCTTTAAATTGCACCCTAAACAAAATAAAATCATTTATTACCTATGACTAAAACCTTGGGAAACCTATGGATTAAAGGCTGGAAATTGCCAGCAGGCCTTTCGTGCTATGTATTCTTATCTTTTCATGCTACATACTCTTATCCTTTTACTTTGTATGCCTATGTCATCAAAGCAAAATGGGTAGACAAATTCTTTAAACTGTAATTTATGGAAACAAAGAATGCTGTATAAACTGAATTCCCTGAACACTTGGGGTCCTTCTCAATGTCTTTTTCTCTATTTCTATCAGTGTCTCTATCTCTCTGTGCATCCCTCTGAGTCTCTCTCAGGCTCTCTCACTCTCTGCCTCTGAGAAGAGACCACACTCTGTCCATGGAGCATTACCTCTTCTCTAAACACTTTATTTTTGTGTTTAACTCTGGTGTGTGTTTGAATTTTTCTTGCACTTAGCCAAGAACCTTCTCTCTCAGTGCAAGGCTTGAGGTTCCCTGTGCCCCAACTCGGGGAAATTTGCCCTGTCCTGCATCAATTCCAATGAAAGGGTGAATGAACTTTGATACTTAACAGTCCAAGGTCAAAAGGAAATGAGTACACCAAAACTAGACAGACATCATAAGAGAAAAGGAAGAAAAAACTGTAGGTCAATATCTCTTATAAATATAGACACAAAAATCCTAAATAAAATTTTAGAAAACCAAATTCTACAACATACAAAAAAGGACTATACATCACAACCAAATAGGATCTATACCAGTAATTCAAGGTTAATTCAACATACATATATCAATCAATATGATATGCTATATTAATAGCATTAGCACAACTTTCTTAATAGATGCAGAAAAGCATTTAACAAAATACAACACATTTTCATCATAAAAACACTCAGTAAACTAGAAATAAAAGGGAACTTCTTCAACCTGATAAAGGGCATGAAAAACTCAGAGCTAACATCAGAATTAATTGTGAAAGACTGAAAATTTTTCTTCTAAGATAAAGAAGAGGAAAAGGATGAACCCTCTTTCCACTTCTGTCCAACATTGTACTGGAGGTTCTAGCCAGAGCATTGAGAAAGAAAAAGAAATAAAAGGGTTCCGAATCAAAAGAAAGCAAAACTATCTCTAATCACAAATGACATAAAGTTAAACACAGATCACCTTAAGATTTAAAATATATATACATACATATACATATACATATATATACATATATATATATACATACACACAAATAAATTGTATTGTATACAATTATATTGTATTTCAAAGCAATTTCTATTTAATGAACAATCTGAAAATCAACTTAAGGAATAAATTCCATTAAAATTTATCAGAAGTATGAAATACTTAGGAATAAATATAATCAAGCGAGTGTAAGGTTTATACAGTAAAAACTACAAAAACATCATTTGAATAAATTAAAAATGTATATGAATATAAAGACAGCCTGTGGAAGAGTAATAATGTTAAAGTGAAAATACTGTCAAAAGTTATCTATCAATTCACAGCAAATCCTATCAAAATCTCAGTTGTCTTTTTTTTGGTACAGTCCTAAAATTCATATGGAAATATGAATAATCAAAAACAGGCAAAACAATTTTGAAAAACAACCAAGTTGGAGAATTCACACTTTACAATATTAAAACTTAAGGTCCTATAATCAAGATTGTATGGGCATAAAGATTACATATATATATACATATGCTCAAAGTAGTAAAAGTGAAAGTATAGAAAGAAACCAACATTCATATTTATGGTTAATTGATTTTAAACAAGTATACCAAGTCAATTCATGAGGAAAAAAATAATATTTTAAACAAATGATACTGGGGCAAGACAATATCCACATGCAAAAGAATAAATCTGAAAGCTTATCACACAATATACAAAGTATGAATCAAATTGCTTCAAAGAAACTTCCGGTCAAAATGGCGTAGTGGTGGCCGCTGTGTTTGCCTCCTCTCATGACCACAACAGAATTGCAAACTACAGGACAACCATCATTGGGAGTTTCAACTGGGGACATGCAGAGGAGGCCACCTTGAAACTAGAAGACATGAAATGACCTGGTAGTTGAGAATCAGTAGGTATATCTTGGCTATAAAGTTCACCCTGGAAGAGTGAGTGGTCCAAGCCCAACCCTGGGCTCCCTAGCCCAGGGTTCCAGTGCCAGAGGGTTAGATTTCCACAAGCTTTGGCTGTGAAATCCAGTGGAGATTATGGCTGAGTGAGGTGAAGGGTTGCAGAAGTCACAAATGTTTCTCCTAAAGGGCCTGCACAGGAACTTGCTCAGTGATGGACTCACTTGGTCCGAGCTCCAGCACTGGGGCAGTTGCTCGAGGAGTGCCAGGGACAGATGAAGAGACACAGAATTATCTGGCTTCAGGGCAAGGGCTGGAAGGGCGACTTTCTCCCAAACAGAAGTTCAGGCAATATCCATTGTTCCTTGGTTAAGCTCTTCCCCCTCCCAGCATATAGATGCAAATGACTGCCATATCTGAGTCTCCATAAACTTAGATAATGTAGGTCTCTTTGCCCAGGTGATTCCCTGAGACTCTGCCTCTCCCAAGTTATGGGTCCACCTATACTGCTTCCAGTGGTTTATTTCACACAAAGAGCCTGTTTTGGCTTATGCTTCAGACTTGCCTAAAATTTCTCAAAGGTTCACAAAACCCAAAGAAGCAGCATCTGGCCTTGGTGTGCCCCCATACCTCTTGCTGAGCAGCACCAAGCCCTGCCCTAGTGGCGGCTGGCCTCAGTGTCTGACTTGGCCTCTCAAAGCACATATAAACATAGCATGGGTTGTGGCCATCTGCAGATTGTCTGGTGACACCAGTTAAGTGGCTTCAGGAATAGATAAGTTGCAGCTGAACTTGGCTTGTGGTTGGGCCTCTCCTAGGAGTCCCTTGGGTCTGCACACCAAGTAGCCAGCTTCAACTAGAGCCAGACCACCACTCAGGGCTGCACCTGAGGAAGACACACCCAAAGGGCAGAATGGGCAGGCACCAGAGCCCTGCCAAAGCAAATATTTCTCTATTGGGTCTACCTCTCAGCAGCCAGTCCTCACAACCAACTAGCCCCAAAGTCAATCCCTCCCATTGGTGTGCAAATAGCAACCAAAGCTCAACTACAACAGGAAGTCACACATAACATATTCAAGGGACACACCTTGAGCACTCAGCTCAGGTGACAAGGGAAAACAGTGACAATGGGTCCCACAGGACATCTATGACATAAAGTCACTCTACTAAGACCAGGAAACTTAGGAGGCCTACCTACTACATGAAACAAACACAGGGATGCAGCCAAAAATGGGATACAAAGAAATATGTCCCACATGAAAGAACAGAACAAAGCTCCAGGAAAAGAACTAAACAAAGTAGAGATAAACCAATTACCAGATGCAGAGTTCAAAACACTGTTTATCAGGATGCTCAAGGAACTTAGGAGAAGAGTAGATGAACTCAGTTAGTACTTTAATAAAGAGACAGAAAACATAAAAATAGAGATGGAAAATCTAAAAGGGAACCAGTTAAAAGTGAAGAATACAGTATCTGCGATGAAGGGTACATGAGTGAAGGGTGCAATGAAGTGGAGGTTTGAATCAGTGATTTAGAGGATGGGGTAGTGGAGGACACTCAATCAGAACAGCAACAAGAAAAATGAATCCAAAAACATATGAACAGTTTAAGGGGCCTCTGGGATAACATCAAGCTTACCAACATTTGCATCATAGGGGTATCTGAACGAGAAGAGAGAGAAAGCAAAGAATTGAAAACCTATTTCAAGAAATAATGACTGAAAACTTTCCTAAACTGGCGAAGGAAATAGACATATAAGCCTAGGAAGTGCAGAGAGTTCCAAACAGATGAATGCAAAGAGGTCCACACCAAGACACGTGATAGCTAAAATGACAAAGGTTAAAGACAGAGAATATTAAAAGCAGCAAGAGAAAAGCAGTTGGTTACCTACAAGGGAGCTCCCATAAGATTGTCAGCCGATTTCTCAACAGAAACTGCAGGCCAGAATGGCCTGGAACAAAATATTCAAAGTGATGAAAACTAAGGGCCTACAACCAAGATTACTCTCACTAGCAAAACTATCACTTAGAACTGAAGGACAGATAAAGAGCTTCTCAGACAAGAAAGAACTAAAGGAGTTTATCACTACCAAGCCAGTGTTATAAGAAATGTTGGAGGGACTTTTTTAAGAATAAGAAAAAAATATGAATCAAAAATATGAATAAAAATGTAAATATCTACATATCTATCCATAAGTACTTCAAATGAAAAAGAATTAAATGTTGTAATCAAAAGACAGGGTGGCTGAAAGAATAAGAAAACAAGACCTTTGCATATGTTGCTTATAAGAGACTCACTTCAGATTAAAAGACACATACAGACTGAAAGAAAGGGATGGAAAAAGATATTTCATGATGGACCTAGAGGGTATTGTGCTGAGTGAAGTAAGTCAGTTAGAGAAATACAAATGCCATGTGATTTCACATACATGTGGAATCTAAAGAATAAAATAAACAAATAATAAAAAAAAGAAACAAACTCATAGATACAGAGAACATTTTAAGGGTTAGTGGATTGGGGGGGGTGTTGGGGAAGTAGGTAAAAAAGTGGGAAAGAATTAAGAAGTACAAAAAAGTAGTTACAAAATATTCATTGAAATATACAGTACAAAGAATATAGTCAACAATATTGTAATAACTATGTATGGTTTCAGATGGGTACTAGATTTATTGGGATGATTACTTTGTGTATTATATAGATGTCTAATCACTATGTTGTACACTTGAAACTAATATAATACTGTATACCAATTATAATTGAAAAATAAAAAATATTAAAAAATAAATAACCTCTTTGTCGAAAGATATCACATTTATATTCTCTGTTTTTATCTATAATGCCTGGCCTTTAATTTAAAAAATTATGTCATCGTAAGAAAGAAAGAACGAAAGAAAGAAAGAGACAAAAATGGAAATTGGACCACCTTCTTATACCATATGCAAGAATAAACTCAAAATGGATTAAAGACTTAAATGTAAGACCTGAAACCATAAAACTCCTAGGAGAAATTATAGGCAGTAAACTCTCTGACATTGCTCTTAGTAATATTTTTTCTGATGTATCTTCTTGGGACAGGGAAATGAAAGAAAAAATAAACATATGGGGCTACATCAAACTAATAAAAGCTTTTGCAAGCAAAGAACACCATCAACAAAACAGAAAGACAACCTACTGAATGGGAGAAGATATTTGCTAATGATACATCCGATAAGGGGTTAATTTCCAAAATTTATAAAGCTCTCATGCAACTTAACACCAAAAAATAAAAACTAACAATTCAATTGAAAAATGGGGAGATGACATGAATAGATCTTTCTCTAAAGAGGAAACAAAGATGGCGATAGACATATGAAAAGATGCTGAATGTCACTGATCATGGTATTAATACAAATTAATACCATGATGATATATCACCTCACACCTGTCAGAATGGCTATCATAAATAACTAAAAAAAAAAAACAAGTGTTGGAGAGGATGTGAAAGAAAGGGAACCCTTATCCACTGTTGGTGGGACTTCAAGTTGGGGCAGCCACTATAGAAAACAGTCTGGAGGTTCTTCAAAAAATTGAAAATAGAATCACCTTTTGACCCAGCAATTGCATGTCTGGATCTTTATCCAAAGAAAACCAAAACAATAATTCATAAAGATCTCTATGCACCCCTATGTTCATGACAGATGGAGAGTTGGGGGGCTTGGTGAAAGAGGAAAAATGATTAAGAAGTACACATTGGTTGTTAAAAATAATCACAGGGATGCAATGTACAGCATAGATTATATAGTCCATAATATTGTCATGACTATGTATAGTGCCAGGTGGGTACTAGACTAATAGGGCGGATCACAGTGCAAATTATATAAATGTCTAACCACTATGCTATGCAGCTGAAACTAATATAAAATAAAGTTGAATGACAAAAAAAATAAATAAATAAGGAAAAAACATGATGCATAAAATATTGCAGCAGTTTTTTCTTATCTCCCAAAAACATCAGTGGTTATATGTTCAGTCCGGTTATTTATTTGGCTTGTTGAATTTGCTGTGTTTAGAGTATTTCATGAACATTTTTAGCTCCATCCTCATAAGGTCAGATTCTGCAGAAGCAGGGATTTTGTTGCATATGATATGTTGAGGGAATACTTTAGGAAACACCTGTAAGTGAGTGAGAGAAGCAGTGCAGAGAAAGAAAAGGTACCAGGAAAAGATGTGGTCTCAAATAAAGTCAAGCCTTGGTCTGACATACGGTGTTATGGGTTTGGAACATAAAGCACACTGCAGAGCTGTCCACATTTTTTTCAGGAAATCAGCCTTTTATACCTCTTTCAGTGACTCAAAAGTAATGGGCCACCCCCAACCTGGGACACAGCTGCCCTGTTGCAGCTCTGACAGCTGAGGGCAATTTCCCAGAGAAAGGGGGACAACTGTGAGATTTCAGCAGCCAACTGTTTTAACAGCTGCATGATAGGTGCTCTGGTGAGATCTAGGTGAGACACTAACAGAGCTTTCTGTATCAGTCTTATTCAAACTTTAGTATACATCAGAATCACCTGGTGGTCTTCTTAAAACATTCCTGTGCTCCAAGCCCTGAGTTTCTGATTCATGTGCTTTGCCTGAGGTGAGCTCAAGAATTTGCATTCATAGAAAGTTCCCAGGTAATGCTGATGCTACTAGGCTCGTGATCACACTTTGAGAACTGCTCATAATGGACATTCAATCAACCTTGACGAATTCAACTCAAATCCTGCATAGGATTGCCACACAATATATAGAACACCTAGTTAAATTTGAGTTTAATATAAAAAACAAGTCATTTAAAAATATAAATACAGCATATCTCTTCTATATATAAGAATATATATTTATATGCAATATAAATACAAAGAATAAATGTGTCTCATATATTGTGTTGGACATGCTTATATAAAGAAATTGTTGTTTCTCTGACATTCCTAGTTAAATTTAGATGTATTTGCTAAACCTGGCATCTCTAGTCCTACATCATCATAAGTGTAAGAAAAAGTGTTGGAAGTGTCACAAGATCCATATATTCATGATGAAAATAAAAGTAGAGAATAAAAATTTAAAATTGATGGGAAATGTCCAGTATTTTATGGGATGATTCTGTGATAGAAACAATTGTGAATAATAAAGAGTATATGATAGAAGATATCAAAAGGTCTGTGCTTCTGCAATTCACAATCATCAGGACAGGAGATGCTAATCAATTGAGGAAACAGAAAATTTTGAAATGTAGGACAGGGGGCCCAGCATGAGTGTCATATACCTATTAGGGTAATATTAATTTAGAAAAGGGATAGTTTAGAAGTGTATTCAAAAACTCAAAAGCTAATTTGGAAAAAATGCTACGAATGGCAATTTTACTCTTTTGCATTAATTTCATCTGAGGACCCTATTTTAATACTTCAGTCCTTTCCTTCTACTGCCCACCCTTGGAGATCCCAAGCTCTTACTCTGCTTTATCTTTTATTTTCTTATAGCACTTATTTCCTTCCGATACATAATTACTTACTTAGTATGTTTATTGTTTCCCCCTGCTAGAATCCACCGGGGAGCGGGGATCTCTATTTTGTTAACTAGTTATGGGTCCCAGGCCTGGCTGGTCCCAGGTCTGGCTGTGATCCAGGCTCACGGCTAGGAATAGGACACCAGATTTAGAATGTTACATTAATGTACTAGGGCGCCTGTGCCTAACTCATGTAAGCATGATTCAGCTTATTGTATCATGCATGTGTGGCAGAATTCCACTATTGTACTCTTATATATGAGGAGCCCATGTGGTCCCCTAGGGAGCAGAAGCTCACTCCCCACAATAGAACCATGCTCCCTGCAATAAAGTTGGTGCCTGCCATTTCATTCTCTTGTTGGCCCCTCATGGGTTCTTCCAACTGGGTGTCTCACCACTGAAACCTTCTCTTCTCCATCAGCTCAGCGCTGACACTGGTGTATCTTTCCTAAGAGCCCGGAACAGACTCTGACACATACTAAGTACTCAATACACATTTTAGAATAAATTAATTAATGAAAGACTTTTTCACAAGTAATGGATTTTCCCCTATGCTCTAGGTTCCCTGAGTTTAAGGTTTTTTGAATCTACACATGAAAGTGAGATCAGGTGGTGAAAGGCTAACTGTTTCTACAGATGTCTTTAAGACACCAGCTACTACATGAGGTCATAGGGGCTAGCATTGAGAGAGGAACTTACCTCAACAGATTTTCAATGTATTCAAAACTGGTCTGTTTGGGGGAAAGATGCCTGATAGAACATATAAACAAGGAGGAGACTAATGTGCTTGGTTTCAGAGCTGGGAAGGACAGCACCAAACTGACTTGATCTATGGTAGAAGATTCTTGAGCATAAACCACATGGCAGTGTTGCTCCCTGTTGAGACTAGGGAACAGCTTTTTGAATCAGTTAATCAGTTAATCAGGTAAAGGGCCGCTTCCAGACTGGGTTGTAAACTTCTTGGTGGGCAGCTCCTATCAGCCCAAGGCAGTTCTCCAGAGAAGAGGGGCAGCTATGAGCCCTCAGCAGATGACATAGCAGTTGTTTGTATTAAACCTCTCTCTTTTGACATCTAATCAAATCAACTTATAGTTCTTTTGATTTTATCCTCTCCTTAATCATAGGAGTATTTGGATTTAGGCAATGGGAGGTGAGAAGCCCTGATAAAAGTTTGAGTTAAGAAAGAGGAGCAAACCTAGCTAAAAGAACTGAATGGGAGTGGAGATGTACATCGGAAAGAGGGGGATAAAGGAAGAGACTTTGGAAAAGTGAGAGGGGAAAAATGGTTCCGTGTTTGGCCTAGGAAGAGTCCCTGTTTCTGACTTGCAAAGTGAATAAATTAGCAACACAATGGCTCCAATTTCCTTCATCCTTGGAAGCTGCAAGAACCCCAAGCTGCAGGTAGGCTTAAAGAGCTCCTACTTAATTCTCCACCCATGACAGTAGTTTTCAAATATTTTTACTTGCATAGCTTTTGAAAGAATTTCAGAAAAACTATATGTCCCATAATACATCTTAAAGTTAACACCTAACAACTTTTTATGGCAAGATGTATGAAAGTTTAAATATTGGAAATGATGTAATTTCTGACATATTACAAATATTGATATAAAAATAAAATTGTTGCATTCCTCTTTTAAAGGTATTGTTTGGAACCAAATACCATAGCAGTTCAATATCCACCATTATCCATTTAAAAGATATATGAACAAAGTCCTTTTGAATAGTCAGAAATTTTTACCACGTTTTTCTCTTGAACTTTTATTTTAATTCTACTGACTCCATAGAATTGTGTCTTATTGTAATATATTTTTGTTCTTAAATCATGATCACATTCTAATATCTATCATAAAAACATGCCTAAACTCACATTGTACAAAATGCTTATTTCCTGTGACTGTAAGAATCTGAGGCTTTGGGACTGTTTTTATTATGATTATTAGTATACAACTGATTAAAATGGCAACTATATTACCAAAACTTACAATTAAACATACAATATTATTGGGAACATATCTCAATGTGATGAGAAAGGAATTGTTTTTTAAAAAAGTAATTTATTTATTTGTAGATGAATGTTAGTTATTCTTAGAATAAGACCAAGTTCAGAAATTTTTTAAATTAATAAATTAATTTTTATGGTGACATTATTAACAAAATATGGTAAGCTTCAGTTTTACATTTTAACAGTAAGGCATATATACATTTACATTTTGTGTTCACCTACCATAGTTAAATTTCTTTTTGTCACAACATATTTGACCCCCTTTAACCCCCTACCTCTTCCCTCCCACTTACCCTCTGGAAACCACTAGTCTATTGTCCATGTCCATGAGTCTCCATTCGTCCTGTTCATTTGTTGCTTTTAGGTTTCTATCCCACATATAAATGATTTTATGTGGTTTTGACCTTTTTTCTGTCTGGCTTATTTCGCTTAGCATAATTATCTTGAGTTCCATCTGTGTTGTTGCAAATGGCTGTATTTCATCTCTTCTTATGGCTGAGTAATATTCCATTGTATATATGTACCACATCTTCTTTAGCCAATCATCCATCATAGGACGTTTCAGTTGCTGGCATTTACTGGTAACCATGAATAATGCTGATATGAACATCGGTGTGCAAATATCTTTTCAGATATGAGTTTTCAGCCTTTGGGGTAAATATCAAGTAGAGGGATTCCTGGATCATATGGTAGATCAATTCTTAATTTTTTTGAGAAACCTTTATACTGTTTTAAATAGTGGCTGTACCAATTCACAGTCCCAACAGAAGTGTGTGAGGGTTCCTTTTTCTCTACATCCTCTGCAACATTTGTTATTACTTGTCCTGTTGATTATAGCTATTCTAACAGGTGTGAGATGGTAGCTCATTGTGGTTTTGATTTGCATTTCCCTAATAGCTAGCGATGTTGAGCATCTTTTCAAATGTTTGTTGAGCATTTGCATGGCTTTGGGAGAAGCGTCATTTAGGTCCTCTGCCCATTTTTTGATTGGATTTTTTAAAATTGTTATTGTGTTGTATTAGTTCTTTGAATAATTTGGATATTAGACCCTTATCAGAGGCATTGGTTGTCTCTCTAATTTGTTGATGGTTTTTTTGCTCTGCAGAGCTTCTTAGTTTGATGTAGTCCCATTCATTTATTTTTGTTTTTTCTTCCCTCGCCATCGAGGTCAAATTCAGAAAATCCTCTTTAAGTCCAAGGATCTTGAGTTTAGTTCCTAAGTTTTTTCTATGCGTTTTATTGTTTCAGGTCTTATATTCAGGTCCTTAATCGATTCTGAGTTAATTTTGGTGCATGGTTATAGACAACACTTTAGATTCATGCTTTTGCAGCTAGCTTTCCAGTTTCCCAGCACCGTTTATAGAAGAGGCATACCTTTCTCCACTGTATGTTTCTGGCTTTCCTTTTGAAATTATTTGAGCATATAAATATGGGGTTACTTGTGGACTCTCGATTTTGTTCCGCTGGTTTGTGCGTGTATTTTTCTGCCAACACCATGCTGTTTTGATTATAGTCGCTTTGTAGTATAATTTAAAGTTGGGCACAAGGACACCTGTAGCCTAGGTCGTTTTTCTCAGGTTGGCTTTGGCAATTCGGGTTTTTTTTTGTGCTTCCAAACACATTTGATGATTTCTTATTCTATTTCTGCAAAACATGCTGATGTGATTTTGATGGGGATTGCATTAAATATGTATATTGTTTTAGGTAATAAAGTCATTTTAACTATGTTTTTTCTTCCAATGAAAGAACACAGAATATCTTTCAATTTCTTTGTATCTTCTTCAATTTCTTTTAATAAGGCCTTATGCTTTTCATTACTTAGGTCATTCACATGTTTCATTATATTTATTCCTATGTATTTTATTCTTTTTGTTGCAATTGCAAAAGGAATTATTTTTTCCACTTCTTTTTCTGACACTTCATTATTAGAGTATAGGAATGCTGTGGATTTTTGAACATTGATTTTATATCCAGCAACTTTATTTGCTTTTTGTTTCTAGTAGTGTTCTTGTTGGGTTTTTAGGGTTTTCTATATAGAGAATCATGTCATCTGCAAATAGTGACAGTTTGACTTCTTTGTTTCCTATTCGGATGTCTTTTATATCTTCCTCTTGCCTGATTGCACTCACTAGGTCCTCCAAGGTTATGTTGAATAACAGTGGCAATAGTGGGCAGCCTTGCCTTGTTCCTGATCTTAGAGGGAAGGTTTTTAGTTTTCATCATCAAATATAATGTTGGCTGAGAGTTTGGCATAAATGACCTTTATTATGTTAAGGTATTTTCCTTCTATATCAATTCTGTTAAGTGTTTTGATGATAAAAGGATGCTGTATTTCGTCGAAGGCTTTTTCTGCATCTATTGATATGATCATGTGATTCTTGTTTTTAATTTGTTTATGTGATGTATTACATTAATTGATTTGTATCTATTGAACAATCTCTGTACCTCTGGGATAAAACCCACTTGATCGTGGTGTATAATCTTTTAAATATGTTGCTGTATTTGATTCATTAGTATCTTATTTAGGATTTTTGAATTTGTCTTCATGAGTGATATTGGTCTGTAGTTTTGTTTACTTGTGTTATTTTTGCCAGATGTTGGCATCAGAATAATACTGGCCTCATAAAATTACTTAGGAAGTATTGCTTCCTCTTCAAATTTTTGGAAGAGAATAGGTATTAAATTTTTGAGGAGAATAGGTATTAAATTTTCTTTGAATGTTTGGTTGAATTCAGTGGTAAAACCATCTGGTCCTGGACTTCTGTTTTTTGTTAGGTTTCTGATGATTGTTTCAATTTCCATATGCTGATCAGTCTATTTAGATTTTCCGGTTCTTCTTCAGTCTAAGGTTGTATTTTTTTAAGTACTGTTCCATTTCCTTTAGGTTATTAAATTCGGTGTAATCTACTTCTTCATAGTATTCTTGCATGATCCTTTGTATTTCTGCAGTGTCTGTCGAAATTTCCCCTCTTTCATTCCTGATCTTGTTTATTTGTGTCCTTTCTCTCTTTTTTTTTTTTTTTTTTTTTTTTAGTAAGTCTAGCTAGGGGTTTGTAAATCTTATTAACCTTCTCCAGGAACCAGCTCATTGGTTCATTTATGTTTTCTATTATTTTTTTTTAATTTTATTTATTTCTGCTCTAATTTTGGTTATTTCTTTCCTTCTGTTGACTTTAGGCTTCATTTGTTCTTCCTTTTTTTAGTTTTTTAAGATGAAGTGTTAGGTTCTTTTTTGGGCTCATTCTTGTTTTTGGAGATAGGCTTATAATGATATGAACTTTCCTCTTATGACCACTTTTTCTGTGTCTCACAAGTTTTGATATGTTGTACTATTATTATCATTCATTTCTATGTATCTTTAGATCTCTCTCTTTATTTCTTCTCTGACCCAGTTATTCTACAGTAGAATGTTTTTTAATCTCCATGTATTTGTGGTTCTTACCAATTTCTTTTTATAGTTGATCTCCAGCGTCAAACCATTATGATCAGAGAATGTGGTTGGTATGATTTTAACCCTCTTATATTTGTTGAGGCTATCTCTATGTCCCAGTATGTGGTCAATTCTTGAGAATGTTCCATGTGCACTAGGGAAGATGTATAGGCAGCTGGTTTGGGATCAAAGGCTATGTAAATGTCAGTTATATCCAGTTGGTCTAATGTGTCATTTAAGGATGTTATTTCCTTATTGATATTCTGTTTGGATGATCTGTCCATATCTGAGAGTGGGGTATTTAGGTCCCCTACTATGATAGTATTTTGATCTTTCTCCCTTTAGTTCTGTTAGTAATTGCTTTACATAATTTGGAGCTCTCTGAATGGGAGCATAGATATTAATAAGTGTTATTTCTTCTTGGTGCATGATTTCCTGTATCATTATGAAGTGTCCCTCAGTATCTTTCTATACCTTTTGTATTTTGAACTCTATTTTGTCTGGTATTAGTATCAGTACTCCCACTTTTCTCTGAATGCCATTTGCTTGAAATATCATTTTCCACCC
Source organism: Eidolon dupreanum (assembly GCA_028627145.1). Taxonomy (NCBI): domain Eukaryota; kingdom Metazoa; phylum Chordata; class Mammalia; order Chiroptera; family Pteropodidae; genus Eidolon; species Eidolon dupreanum. The sequence goes on from CM053505.1 coordinate 69,097,354, forward strand.
TTTCAATTTGAGTCTATATTTGTCTTTTGAACAGAGATGTGTCTCCTGGAGGCAGCATATGGTTTGGTTTTGTTTTTTGATCCAATCTGCAACTCTGTGCCTTTTTATTGTTGAGTTCAGTCCATTTCCATTTACAGTGATTAATAAAATACGAGATCTTCTTATAGCTATTTTGTGTTTTGATTTCTGTTAGCTCCGTGTTTCTATTTTTTCCTTGTCCTCACATGTCTGTTTTAATTTTTAATTTTTAATTTTTGTGTTTTGTGTGTTTTCTTTTTGGTCCTTCTTGTTTTGTGTTATATATTTCAATTCTGAATCTTTGGCATATGGTTACCATTTCAAATATGTAAAGGATGGTTACATATATACACTCATCCATTTTCTTCTGTGCACGACTTATCTCCTTTTCTCTTTATCAGTTTGGGTCTTTGACATCTCCTCTTTTCAGTCACTGTTATCTCAATTTGTCCCTATGTATGCTGAACGTTCATTACTATTTTGCTATAGCAAATCTTTTCTTATCGTTTAAACTTATAATGCTGTTCTTAATAAGGGTTGCTCTCCTCTCCTCCTATCTGCCTGCTAGTTGCCTTATTTATATAGTTATGTACTTTTTTATTGGCATTTTGTTTTAGGTGAGGCAACCCCATCAGTATTTCCTTTAATACAGGCCTCATAGTGGAGAATTCCATCAATTTTTTTATGTCTAGAAAGGTTTTTATTTCTTCTTCATACCTAAAGAAGATCTTTACTGGATATATTATTCTGGGGTAGTAGTTCTTTTCATTTAATATTTGACTGTTTTATTCCACTCCTTTCTGACTTAGATGAGTTGTGCTGATACGTTCGACAATACTCTAATGGATTTTCCTTTATAGGTCATGGTCTTCTTTTCTCTGGTTGCTCTGAGAATTCTTTCTTTGTGTTGATTTCTGATAATGTTAATACAATGAGTCTTGGAGAAGGTCTTTTTGGGTTGAGGTAATTGGGTGTTCTGTTGACTTCCTGAATTCCAGGCTCCAGCTCATTCCTTAGATTTGGGAAGTTCTTGTTAACTATTTGTCTGAAAATGCTTTCTAATCCCTGCTCCTTTTCTTCCCTTCAATAATGCCTATTATCTTATTTCTCCTCTCCTGATGGTATCAGCTAGTTATGTATTTCTCTTTTATTATTTTTCATTCTTCAATTTCTCTCTTCTTCCTTCTGATTTATTTCTAGATTTCTGTCTTCAATATTATGGATACTTTTCTCCATTTGATTGACTTTATTTCCTAAGCTTGCTGTTTCATTTTTCATTTCTCGTAGTGTGTTTTTATCTCCAGAAGTTCTATTTTGGTTTTTTTTTTTTTTTTTGAGAGTTTCAATCTCCTTGCTAAAGAACTCATTCTGCTCATCTAGTTGTTTTTTTTCAATTCCTTAAGTGGTTAATATGACTTGTTTTGCAACTAACTGAGTTTTTCAGAAGTACCATCCTGAATTTTTTGTCATTTAAGTTGCATATTTCTATGTCCGTAAGCTTATTTTATGGAGATTTCTCTCTCTCTCTCTCTCTCTCTCTCTCTCTCTCTCTCTCTCTCTCTCTCTCTCTCTCTGTGAGATGTCTTGTCACCTTGGTTGTTCATGATGTTTAATGGACTAATTCTCTACCTGTGCATTAATAGAAGTGTATTCTGCTTTTTTTCCAGAAAGATTTATTGTATAAAGGTCTTTCTTTAACCTGTGACAAAGAAGGCATTTGTCTTTTGGTTTCCAGTAGGTGGCATGTAAGCCTTTTGGATCCCTGCTTTATATAAAATCTCAATGATGCTTTTTTTTTTCTTGTATATATGTAATCATGTTAGCTACCCTCAATCTCAGTCCCTTTCAGTGTTGGCATCATTTTTGTAGCATTTGCTCAGATTTCTCTGGGGCTCCTTCATGTTCTCTCTTGGAGCATGTGGCAGTAGGGGACTTCTGGGTTGAGGAATGGGGCTGCAGCTCAGCTTTTCATGTTTTACAACCACAGCTTATAATAATCAATAGTTGTTTCTCTGCTGTCCCTGCTTCTTCACCATCCCCATTTCTCTGCTTTCTGCCCTGATGTCTAGGCACTGTCACTGGCTACATGGAGCTCACTGCTCTCCCAGTTAGGGCTGTTCAGGGAATTCGCCTCAACTTCTCCCTTCTCCCCTCCTCCTACAGGGAGCTCTGGCTTGGAGAGGCAGCTTCTTTGTTTCTCCCAGTCTACAGCCCGACTCCCTGGGTTCTGACCTGTGGTAGCTCTTATGCACAGATCCCAAACTCAGACATGCTTGTGTGCAGTTTTTGATATTCAGCTTATTGTTGTTTTGAGAGGAGAGTTCTGTGTACATTTCTTACTCTGCCATGTTTCTGATGTCACTCTGTTTATTTTTTTTAAATAACTTTACATTTTGACATTCACCTGAATCATTTTGTCAGTGAATGTTATTTTCATGCATGAATTATGTAAGAGGTCCAATTTTTGTTTCCATATAGAAAACCACTTATTATAACATTATTTATTAAATAGTTTCTCCTTCACTCAAAGACCTGCCATACCAATATCTCTACCATATAGGAAAGATACATACTTTATTTTTTTGTTGGTCTGTGGGTTCTCTAATCTGTTCAAGTACTTTATTTTTTTTGCAGTGTGTCACTTCACTTATATTCAGTAAGTATTGACATATAGCAGGGCATATCCTCCATTTTATTCCCCCTTTTAAAACATGTCTTACCTATCTTTAGCCTTTTGCTCATACACTCTTACATGCACAAGGCACATGTTAGAATCAGTTTATCCAGTGCCACAAAAATTATTATTGGAATTTTGCATATAATTGGACTGAATTTATAGGTCAAATTCAGAAGAACTGAAATGTTTATGATATTTGATATACACATTAGCATTATATAAGTACTCATATTAAAGTTTTCTTTAATGACTTTCAAAATATTTTGTTATTCCTGCAAACAGAGAAAATAAGACAATTATAGCAATCTTATAGATGACCCATATGTTGGTTTTAGTGGGCAAGTACTTTAAATTAACTATCACTGAATTACTAAAGCACATAGAGAAAAATGTGAAAAGGTAAGAAAAGATGAATATTTTCAAAGAGAATTGGAATCTATAAAAAATCAAATGGACACTCTAAAACTGAAAACTATCTCAAAATAAAAAGTAATTAAATAATTCAACAGCATACTACATACAGCAGTAAACTTGAAGACAAATCAATACAAAATACCTGAAATGAATCATGGAACAACAACAACAACAACAAAACAGAATGGGAAAAGAAGAACTCAGGATAAATAGAACATATTAATATGTCAAAATATGTGTAATTGTGTTATAAATGAGAAAAGAGTAGGAATGGGCAAGAAATAATATTTGTACAGATAATGGCCAAAATTTTTCCAAATGTGATGAAAGGCCTTATCTCACAGACTCATAACACTCGCAAACTCCAAACTAGATAAATGCAAATGAAAAACTTAGGTTTATTATAGTCAAACTTCTGAAAAACAATAATGAACATAAAATCTTTAAAACATCAAGAGAAAAACGACATGTTACCTTTAAAAGAACAAAAATATAGAGAACTGACATTTCAACAGAAACTATGAAAGCCAAATGCCAATGTAATGATATCTTTAAAAATGCAGAGAAATACTTCTGAAAATGCATCCTTCAAAAATAAAGGAAAATAAGGGCATTATCAAACAAACAAATGAAAAAGATGAAAGAATTCATTGACAACACACTTGTATTTCAAGAAATACTAAATAAAGATCTTTAGCCTGGGAAATGATCCCAGATAAATGGAAAGAACTGCAGGAAGGAATGAACACCTAAAAATGTAAATGTGTAGATCGACTATTTTTTCCCACTTTGGTGATATTAAGCCCAACATAAATCCTAAAGGGATCTTTAATTGTAAAGACTTAGAGTCACAATAATATTAATCTAGATATGATCTTTTAAATCATTTTGCACAACTCACTTTATTGGACAAATATGAGTAAATAATTTTATAGATTCACTAGCAACCTAATTTAATGATTCTAATCTTTGAGTTCCAAATATTTTGCTCTCCAGACCATTCATTTTCTTTTAGGCCTTTAAATTCTCTCTGGAAAATCTGTTGTCATCATATGTAACCTCTGAGTACTTTATAGTTTCTATGTTGCTCATGCCTGCTTAACTACAAAAGGTTTTCCTGTGCCAGGAAACTTCAAGACATGATCTCTAATCCTTTTGAATGTCTGGAGTGTCAATCTGTTGTAATCTTTGGAATTTCATAATAGATTTTGTCTAAAGTAGATTCCACATTTGTAGATGAATAAGTACTAATCCAAAGGTAACTTTCTCAGACAAGTTAAGGGTAAGTAGGTTTAATAGTTTCCTTTAAAAGTGTTTTCACTTAAAATGATGTTCTTATATACTAGTTATAGTGGCTAGGATGGTATTGAAGTTCAAGAGCATAGACCTGACAACTTTTCCCAACTAGCCTCTCAGGCTGGTAAGTGCTACAATTGGATCAATTAGTACTAACACTTAGAATGTTTGCTGCCATACAACATTGTACATAAAGAAACATTTTTTTTATCTAATGGTTTGAATAAAATAACATTTTGTAAAACAAATGTTCCATGTTTGTTATTTTAGAAGTCGTAAGTTCCTATAAAGTTGATTGGTTTTGACCCAATTTTACTCATTAATAAAAGCTATCATTTTCAATTTACTGAATGAACCATTCTACTATTTTGAAGTTATGTTGTAAGCAATTCATTTTTCATATGGTTATATCCTTTGTGACTTTGCTATCATTTGATTACCATCTTGGAGAGGAAATGCAGCTTGAATATGTTCCTTGTTGATGTAGCTGCTTGTATTGCCCTGGTATGTGAAGTAGATGTCTAGCAGCCAAGGATCTTCTAACTCCGGGGAAGACCTTTTCTAACTTTTTTTATGTGATCCAGACCATCAGCATGGTGGGATCAATTGTTTCTTCATTTAATTACTTATTCAGACACCATTTACTGAGAAAATGCTCACATAATAGTAGACATAGAAAGGTCCCTTTACTTTCACATAGGGAAGATCTGAATTCAAATGCTGGTTCTGCTACTTATTAGGTAGTAAGTGAGATTTTGGGCAAATTACTTAAACACTGTGATATTGAAATTTTTCTTCTTGAAAATACGAATAGCTAGTATAAGAATAAAGAAACTATTATCTGGTATTGACACTCCTGGGCAAGGTAAAGCCTAAGAGAGGATTATATACAAACTTTCAGCCTATGATTCTATGTACATCATAGCAGGACTATCTTCTTATCTCATCATTTAAATGAAATAAGAAAGAACCATAAAATTAACAGAAACTGAACATCAATATTCATGATGCTATTGCATGGAGACAGAACATTTATGATATTTTCTTAAGCTGTTATGTCTGGTTTATAATGAGTATACCAGAATAAGCAAAAGGGTAGACATTCAAGTCTCCAAAGAACCATTAAGCTCTATGCATCTGTCTGAATTTAAATAATGAAGCTCTGCATGCACAAAAAAAGAAACTCATGGAAAAGGAAACCAAGAAAATATTATGCTTACATGAAGAGATTTCAAGAACAATTCTCTTGTTTGTTAAAATCCAGTTTCTTTAAATTCACATGGAGATACATCTATGTCATAATTGTTCTCCAGTGAAATGAACCCCTCCCCCCATGCACTCTTGATTCTGAAAGGGAACAAAGGTAAAGGTAAATTGAAGTTTTGGGCTCTAATTTCTGGAGTACTTCAGTAATGTCAGCAAACATCAGATATTTTAGAAATACTGAAGCTATATTTGAAGTCCAGTTGCACATTCTTTATATACGAGGTGAGGGAAAGGCAGAAATCAAATAGAAGGAAATGGATACTTTTATTCAGCATGAAAATATCCTGGCTCCTTTACTCTTGAAAGTTTCTTGGTTTAAGGTAGGATCTAATCATAAACATAGAATTAACTCACAATCAGCATCTTCTCTATATGAAACTTAAAAAATATCTTTAGGAAATAAACAGTGTTTTCTTAAGAATATTGAATATATATTACATTTTCCAACATTTGGAGGTGCTGGATTCAAGGGCACATTATCCTATAGCAATTTAAAGTTATCTATAAGTACGTAGGCAAAGGTTTATCTGTAGTCAGAGTCAGAAAGCCCAATCTAAATGCTTAAGATCAGTGCAGAGAAACCGAGTTTCTGTGGGTTAAGGATTTTAGGTTAAAACAAGAAATCATGGGATAGACAATTCCCAAAGTTTTTTTTTTACCTTAGATAAATATTGCCTAAACAAAGTCATGATGTCTGGCATTCAAAGCAATTTATTTGTTCAAACAATGCTATCACAAAAAATCTCATATCTAGGTCCTAGTCTTTATTGCATATTTACAAATTTCAATATAATAAAAATCCAGGGCAGTAATATAACATATACCTTTTCTACCTGTAGCAGAAACCATTTACCATAGTCACAGATAAGGAATTTTTATTAGGTGCATATAAATATTCTTTCTTTTAGGCTGAACACTTAGCTAACATAAGTAAAAGAGTTCAGTGGTTGACCCTGTGTTTGTGTATGTTTCTCTGTGTGTGGTGTTTATAGCTTCATATAATTTCATTATCATGATTGCTTCTTTTGCTAGATTATTCAAAGCCTTAAGATGTTATATTAGTGGCCTTTTGGGGAAATAGTTTAGGGAAGTACAAGTCATTTCTAATTACTTTATTGTATTCATATGCGTGTTCAGCACTCAAACTACATTATTTATTATAAAAACATGCTTCTCTTTTCTTCATTTTAACAGAATTCTTAGTTTATCAGTTCAATTATTAATGTAATAAATATCATTGAGCCTTACTATTTTCTGGGCATTTAGGCTTCAATGGTTAATAAGACATTGTTCCTATCCTCAAATAGCTCAAAATCTAACTGAAAAAACAAGCACATAAATATATAACAAAAACACCAACACATAGGGCACCATAATTGTCCCAGCACATTAAGAGTACAAAATTAAATGGGGATATAGATTATCTTATGAAGCAAATTTTTAAAAATATGAAAGTTCACTAAACACTATTATTATCAATTACAGCTTAATATAACACTGGCACTATGAACATTTTTTTCTACTATGCTTCTTTATATTTTACTGTTCTTCCTTTCTTGGAATCATATTCTTTTGTGAACGGTACACGGCTCAGGACTTCAGGCTCATTATCTAAAAGCTCCACTAGAGGTTCACTTTTTTTCAGGTTCTCTCCAATACATTCTTTTAGAAAGCTGTTAGAGAGCCGTTGGGCTGTTAGGAGTCAATTAAAATGAAGATCATCTCTGAATAGACATTTTTACAAAGACAACATACAGATTACCAATAGACATATGAAGAGATACTCAAGGTCACTAATCATCAGAGAAATGGAAATTAAAACCACAATGAAACATTACTTCACCGTTTGTCAGAATACCATCATCCTAAATCAACAAACGACAAATATTGTTGAGGATGTGGGGGCAAAGAAATATTCATGCACTGTTTGTGGGATTGCAAATTGGTGCAGCCACTATAAAAACAATCTGGAGATACCTCAAAAAATGAAAAATGAATCTACCTTTTGACCTAGCAATTGCACTTCTGGATATTTATCCAAAGGAAGCCAAAACAATAATTAGTAAAGATATGTGTATCTCTATGTTAATTACAGCACTATTTACAATAGCCAAGATATTAACATGACTTAAGTGGTACGTACATACAATGGAATATTACTTGGCCATAAAAAGAATGAAATATTATCATTTGCAAAAACATCGATGGACCTGGAAGGTATTATGCTAAGTGAAATAAGTCAAACAGAGGAAGGCAAATACCATATAATCTCACTTATATGTGAAATCTAAAGAACAAAAATAAATGAACAAACAAAGCAAAACAGACGCAAAGATACAGAGGACAAGCTGATGGTTTCTGGTTGGGAGAGAGGTTGGGGGCTGGGTGAAAAAGGTGAAGGGATTAAGAACTACAAATTGGTAGTTACACAATAATCATGGGGATGTAAAGTACAGCATAGGGAATATAGTCAATAATATTGCAATAACTGTATAGTGACAGGTGGGAACTACACTAACCAAGGGGATCACTTTGTGAATTATATAAATGTCTAAGCACTATGCTGTACACTTGAAACCAATATAAAATAATATTGAATGTCAACTGTAATTGGAAAAAGTAATTTTAATTTAAAAATAATAAAATGAAGATTATTGAGTTTTTTGCTAATCTCAGGATCAGCTCAGTCAGCCATCTTCAACATCAAGTATTCAATGCAATTACCTGGTGAACTTTAAGAAATACTGATGCCTGCGTGCTTTCAATTTCCCACTACTCCCCCACTGAGATTCTAATTTTATTGTTCTTAGATCCTACCTGGGCATCAGAATTTTTAAAAGCACCCCAGATATTTCTAATATGTAGCTAAGTTTGAGAAACATTGTGCTGATTCTATATTATTTCCTCTGATCTACATATATTTTCTTCCTCTACACATGACTGAAAGATTATAAATATTGAAAGCTTGAAGATTTCCATCCCTATATTCAGAACATAGATATTCCTCATTATAAATTTCTCACAAATTATGGGCTTCCTTGCCTTCTAATTTGTGCAGTGATATAATAATGAACCAGCAAGTTTTTCACATTCCTTCCACTTAGAGTGAAAATGTATGTCCCTTTCCCTTGAATCTGGGTTAATCTTAATGATATATTGATTACAAGTAGGATGAAGTGGAAATGCGCTATGTATTTCTCAGGCTACATCAGACAGAGCCATGAAAATTCTGCTTGGTTTTCTTTGAGAAACTACACTACAAGCTCTGAGCCACTATATGAAAAGTCTTATAAACCTGAACTTCCATTCTTTGAAATAAATAAGTCATATGGAGATATCACCTATAAGAGTATGGTTGACAGTTTTAGTCTTCAAATCTTCCCAGTTTAGGTACAAGAAATGTAAGTAAAAAAATTTCTACATGATTCTTCTCCCCAATATTACTGAGTCACTCAAGCCTTTGGATCTTCCCACATGAAGTTCTCAAAATTATGGAACAAATGCAAGCCATTCCTGCTATTCCCTGTTCAAAGTTTTGACCCATGAAATCAAGAAAACGTACAGAATTTGGTACCTGGAATGAAGATATTGCCAAACCAAAAAAATGAGGCATTTGTTGTGGGACCATATGTGGATAGAAACTGGAATGGTCCCTAGACTATCGGTGGAGGCCTTATGGACCTTGGGAGGCTGTCAAACAATATAGGATTAAAGAGCCGTGGGTAAAATGTAATTGAAAGCTGAAGAAAAATGGAGATCCCTGATGTGTATTGGCAAAAACTTTAGCAAAACTATCATTTACAGTTGTGTAGAAAATAGAAAATATACCTTATAACTGATGGTCTGGCTGAGTATTTCCAGATAGGATGTCAAAAGCATCAATTGTATTTTTTTGTTAGCTAAATATCATAAGGTATGTTTAGAAAAAGGCATGCTAAAGAAGGAATTCTTAAATTTCAAGCAAAATTTATAAGAAATACAAAGAATCACTAACTTGCTGTATTTGAAAATAAAACTATAAATCTTAGTGTTCCTAAGGAAGATTATCAAAGTGAGAAAGAGAAAGAAGGAGTTGGCTCACATGATTATGGAGGCTGATAATTCATAAGATCTGTATTCAGCAAAATGACCTAGGAGAGCTGATGATGTTGTTCTAGTCGGAAGGCCAGTAGACTTAAGACGAAGGAAAAGTTGATATTTGAGTCTGAAGTCAGGATAAAAACTGATGTCCCAGTTTGAAGTCAGTCAGGCAGGAGGAGTTCCTTCTTATTCAGGGGAGAGTCAACTCTTTGTTCTAGTTATGCCTTCAGCTGCTTGGATGAGGCCCACTCACATTAGGGAGGGTAATTGGATTTATTCAATCTATCAATTTTTCCCTAGTTTTATTGAAATATAATATTTACATTGTACAATTCAATGAGTTTTTAAAATTATAGTTGACATACAATAATATGCTAGTTTCAGTTGTACAGCACAGTGATTAGAGCTCAAGTGATCACCCCACTAAATCTAGTACTCCTTTTCCCCCTTACATATTTATTACATCTTTGACTATTTTCCCTGTAGTACACTTTATATCTCCATGACTATTTTGAAACTATCCATTTGTACTTCATAATCCCCTTGCCCTTTTTCACTATCCCCCCAACACCACTTCCCATCTAGTAGCCCTTAAAATACCCTCTGCATCTATGAGTCTGCATTTGTTTTTGTTGTTGTTGTTTATTTTGTTCCTTATTACGCATGTATGCTAAATCAGATGGCATCTGTCAATCTTTATTTAACACCTCACTCAGCCCAACACCCTCTAGGACCATGAAGTCAATATCTCTTTCCATACTTTTCCTTTTAGTCCATGTGTGTCTTTTAATCTGAAGTGAGTCTCTTGTAGGCAGCATATGTCGGGGTCTTGTTTTCTTATCCATTCAGCCACCCTATCCTTTGTTTGGAGCACTTAATTTTTTTTTTCCATTTGAGGTACTCATTAATACATATGTAGTTATTAACATTTTTTTCCAGCTTTATTGAGCTATAATAGACAATTAGTTGCTTGTATTTACATTGTACAATTCAATGAGTTTTTTAAATTATAGTTGACATACAAAAACATATTAGTTTCAGTTGTACAGCATAGTAATTGGATATATGTATAACTCACAAAGTTATCACTCCAATAAATCTAGTACCTTTCCTCATCCTTACATATTTATTACAACATTGTTAACTATTCTCGTATGCTACACTTTATATCTCCATGCCTATTTTGTAATTATCCATTTTTACTTCTTTATCCTGTTGCTCTTTTTCCACCATACCCCCAAATCTGTCCCATCTAGTAGCCCTCAAAATATTCTCTGTATCTAGGGCTTTATTTCTGTTTTTGTTGTTGTTGTTGATTTTGCTATTTAGATTCCACATGTACATGAATCATGCAGTATTTTTCGTTCTCTATCCAACCCCTTTGATTCAGCACAATACCCTCTTGGTCCACCAAGGAAATATCTTTTTCCCTCCCCTTCCTTTTAGTCTCTGTGTGTCTTTAAATCTAAAGTGAGTCTCTTGTAGGCAGCATATGTAAAGGTTTTGTTTTATTATTCATTCAGCTACTCTGCCTTTGATTGAAGCACTTAATTCTTTTCTAGTTAAGGTACTTGTTGATAGGAATGTAGTTGTTACCATTCTTGATTCATGTTTTTGGTACATGTTTTTTTTTTTTCTGCTTAAAGAAGTCTCTCAAACATTTCCTTTTATACTGGCTTGGTGTTCATAAATTCCTTCAGTTTATTTTTCTCTGGGAAGTTCTTAATCTGTCCTTCAACTCTAAATAATAGATTTGCTGGATAAAGTATTCTTGGTTGTAGATTCTGTGTTTTCATCATGTTGAATATTTTGTACCAAGCCCTTTTGTCCTGCATAGTTTCTTTTGAGAAATCAGCTGCCAGTCTTATGGGTGCTCCCTTGTAAGTAACTAACTGCTTTCCTCTTGCTGCTTCTAAGATTCTCTCTTTGTATTTAACCATCGGCATTTAAATTATAATATGTCTTTGTGTGAGCCTCTTTGAGTTCCTCTTTCTTGGAACCCTTGAGTTTCCTGGGCTTGTACGTCTATTTCCTTCACCGGGGGAGGGAAGTTTTCCATCATTATTTTTCTGCATACCTCTTCAACATATTGTTTTCATTCAAGTGCCCCTATGACACAGAAATATTTACATTTTATTGTGTCCCATAGGCTCTTTAAATTATTATTATAGTCTTGGTTTCTTTTTTCTCGCTGTTCTGAATGAGTGTCCTTGGCTTCCCCATCCTCTATATCAGTGGTTCGATCATCTTCTTTATTCACTCTGTTGATTCCCTCTAAGATACTCTTCATCTTGGATAATGTCCTCATTTCTGACTGATACCCTTTTGTAATTTCTATTTCCATATTTGTTTTTTATCTTTTTTTAAAAGTTCTCACTGAGTTTACATATTCTTCCCCTAAGTTCGTTGAGCATCTTTATAATCAGTATTTTGAACTCTACATCTGTGAAATTGCTTCACTCCATTATTCCTTGATCTCTCTTCTGTTCTCTCATATGGTTTCTGTTTCTTCATGTTCTCATTTTGGCTGCCTTTCTTTGTCTGTTTCTATATGTAAGCAAAGCTCCTAAGTCTCCTGGTCTTATTAGTGTGACTTTGTGCAGTAGGTGTCTATCTAGCTGCACAGTCCTGAGAAGGCATCAGCTGCAGGCCAAGTTTAGCCCCAGCCTTTGCTCCTCTGTGGTTACCTGTTAAGATTCAGGAAGCAATTCACAAATGTTATGCTTATAGTTGCCTCAAGAGGTCATGCCAGAATCTGCGGTAAGCTGCCATTAGTGTGAGTCTTGGAGTTGGCTCAAGGAGCACCGGACTCTGCAAGGACACAACTGGATGTGACTTAGGTGGGGCTGCGAGTTGGGGGAGGCATAGTTTCAGGGAATCCTCAGGGTGGAGCAACGTCTGTTATCAATTCGATGATATCTCAGCTATGGTGGCACTGTGTCCACACATCGAGAAGGAGGAAGGCTCAACAGAGGAGCAATGGATACTGCCAGTAATTCTGCCTGGGAGAAATCCTTGCCTCTGGTCCTTGCACCGAAAACTCAGTGCCCCCTGTAAGTCACTGGTTACCCCCAAGCAGCTGACCAGGTGCTGGTGCTCAGAATAAGTGAGTCCATCACCACAAAAGTCTGGTTGTGGATGCAGCCCTTAAGAGGAGTGTGCAGTTTCTATAGCCTCTGTCTCACTCAGCCACTCAGAATCAGGCAGCCTCACATCTTTGCTCCCTCCTATATCCTGCCATTGCAGGGTGATTTTGTATTTCTCTCCCTAGTTGTAGGGCTTCTGTTCATCTGGACCCCAGGAAACTCTGATTGCTGTTTGCTCTGTTTCCATTCACAACTTTCATGTGGTCACAATAGCAGTTGAACAGAATCACTATCATCTATGGCATTTTGCCTGGTCCTCGGTCTATCAATTTAAGTGATAAACTCATCTAAAACACCCTCGCAAAAATACTCATGATAATATTTAACTAAAAATCTTGACACCCTGTGGCCCAGTCAAGTTGAGTAATAAAATAATCATTACAGGACTTTAGAGCAAAGATCAAGTCCAAAGTGTCATCAAGAAAATATCTGATAAAGATGAACCAAAAATGTTACTGTGAAACATTTTTTTTTAATATGTCAAAGTGATTTAAAGTAACATCTCCTGGACACCTTTAAACAGACAAAAAAGTCTTAAATGGAGATATAGTTGCAGATATCTTTGGCAAATACAATCTGTCACATGTCTATAACATTTTTCCTAAGTTTGTCACTTTTATGATCAATACCTTATTTTTCTACAATGGCTTTTCTTTGCATAGTTCTAATCTCTTGTCAATAAAGCAGATTGTTCTGCTCTCCCCCCTTTTTTCATGAAATATATACCTTAAAAAATCTTGGCTTCATTTTCTAAAATGGCCAATCTTTCCCAGAATAAAGTAGTATAATAGTAAAACCAATCTATGACATTGTTTTACTTTGACCGATAACATATATGTTAAAGGAAAAGTGTTAAAAATAACAATATATACAAAACTGTGTTAATGAATACATGATATTAAAAGATGTAAATTATAACATAAACAACATAAAATATGGAAGGACAAGTAAATGTTTAGAACATTTTTTATGTAATTGAAGTTAAGTTTTTATCAGTTTAAAATAGACTGTTTTAACTATAAGATGTATTATGAAAGCCTCATGGTAATCACAAAGCAAAAATCTTTGACATTTTCCTTCTCTTATCATCACTAAGAGATTTCTTTCTTGATACATTCTTTGGAAGATAATATACTTAGAAAAGATAGAAAGGAATAGATATGAGGTTTGGCAAGATCATATGGGTGAGGGAAAGACAAAGCAGAGAGGGACAATCAACTTGGTTTTATAACATATTGAGTTTGAGGTTTTGTTCCCACTCTATTCATTTTTCCATTCAGATTACATGGTGTTACTACCCTGCTTAAAATCCTTCAACGGCTCTCCATCTCATAAGTATTAACTAATGACTTAGACTGGCTTATAAATCTCTTCATAATCTACTTTCAAATATTATATTTTGCCACTTCTCTCCTCCCACTCTCTATTATGACTATATTGGGTTACACAGTTCTAAAATGCTATGCCCTCTTCAGCCACTTGATCTTTGTGTATGTTGTCTCCTCTGATGCTAACATATTTCCCTGACTCTTCAGATAATTATTACTTATCATTTGAGATTTGGCTTACACATCATTTTTTCTCTAATTTGACTAGGTTCTTTTTTCTAGCTACTTTTATACTGCAAATGCAATGAAGTCAGGTACTTTATCCAGTTCATTAGCTATTTTATCCCTAGCATCAAGTATATTCTTTAAGACATACTACATATTGGATAAATAATTGGTGAATAAATAAAATTCCTGACACTCATTTGGATAGAAAGGTCCTATAATCAATTAGGAATTCTGATTTTATTTCAGAAGAGAATGTATTTAATCATTTTTATTGTATATCTGCAGTGGAAACTTTTAGAATAAACATCATAATTCAGGGAGGGCACTAGATCAAGAAAACCATGGCCTGATAAAACTCAGAGAAATATGAACGTTTGAAAGATTAATGAACTATGGGAAGAGACATCGGAAGAATGGTCAGAAAAGTTTGGGAAGAATTGATTAGTGTCTCAGAAATCAAGGAAGAAAAGAATTGGTCAAGAAGAACTGACAAGATGCTATTTTTTTGGATAATCTATAAAATAATGAAGAAAAACACCAAGATATATAGGATTCAGGAGATATTTTTACACTTATATATCCAATGATCACTATTTTTACATATTTGTGTTCCTGCAGCTTGTTATGAAGTTTAATTGTGAGAATAGTTTAACAAATATTGGTATTTGAGGTTAACAAACGTATGTGATGTATCGCCTTTTGTTTGTCATTATGTGTACATTTCTGTGCACTCTAGCCACATTATAAATGTTCTCAAAGCCACTAAATAGTTAAATAAAATAAATATGCTTGAAGACTTTGGGTTTTGCATTCAAATTAATATTTAACCATTTTGTGCATACTGGGTTATATTTTGAAATCTTTATAAGGAAATACTGAAAGTTATTATACCTGAAATTATAATTATAGTTTATTTCTTCTGCAAATATCATAAATTAAATCTTGCAGTAAAAAAAGATAATTTATAATGCCTTGATGATATATCATTGGTATTCAATTGTATCTCCAAAATATGCTTTTAATTTTGGATTTCCTTAGAACAATCTTAATTTGTTATCTTACTTTATACTCTCTTAATCACACTCAACTTTAGATAGCTTCATTATATAACTAGATATCCCACACAAAATAAACCTTTACTCCTTCTCTGACACTGGCAATAATGCCATGAAAATTCTCTCTTAGTAACCCCTGGGATTCATTTCTCACAGGAAGAAAGAATAACATAATGGAAGGAAGAGGACTTTGTCACATTGTTTTTAAAAATGTGTCTTTTAAAACCATTTTCAATTATTTAGAAAGAAGTTAGTAAGTTTTGAAAATACCTACAACTAATAATTGCAAATTGATTCAGTTATTTCTGTTTTTGTCCACAACCAGGTCTAATGCCATAAATATTAGAAAATAAAAAGAAAATAATTATATATTAGCTAGCAATGGAATTGTCTACAATAGCATATTTCATCAGTGATAAATAGTGGACATATATAAATTTTAATGTTTTGTTTTATGCCTTTTTTCGGTTCTTATTTTTATTTTATTTTTTTCTTTTCTATTTATTTATATTTTATTATGGTGTCATTGTTAACAAAATCCAGTAAGTTCCAGGTATACAATTAAACAGCAAGACACATATATATTGCATTGTGTATTCCCCTCAATAGTTACTTTTCTTTCTTTCACCATATATTTGACCTCTTTTACCCCATTTAACTCCCTTTCTACCCTCAGGTAACCACTAGTCTATTGTCCATGTCCATGAGTCTCTGTTTGTTTGTCCTGTATGTTTTTTGCTTTTAGGTTTATATCCCACATATAAGTGATATCATGTGATTTTCAACTCTTTCGATCTGGCTTATTTCACTTAGCATGATTATCTTGAGGTCTATCCATGTTGTTACAAATGGCAGTATTTCATCCCTTTCTTTTGCTGAATAATATTACATGGCTTATATGTACCATGGCTTCTTTATCCAATCATATTTCATATGACACTTAAGTTGCTTCCATATCCTGGCACCATGAATAATGCTGCTATGAATATCAGTGTGCAAATATTTTTTCAGAAATGAGTTTTGAGGACATTGGGGTAAATACCAAATGGAGGGACTACTGGATCATATGGTAGACCAATTCTTAGTTTTTTGAGAAACCTCCATACTGTTTTCAATAATAGCTGTACCAATTTGCAGACCAACCAGCAGTTGATGAGGGTTCCTTTTTCTCTACATCCTCTCAAACACTTGTTATCACTTGTCCTGTTGATAACAGCTAGTCTAACAGGTGTGAGATGGTATCTCATTGTGATTTTGATTTGCATTTACCTAATAGCTAGCTATATTGAGCATCACTTCAAATATTTGTTGACCATTTGTATGTCTTCTAGAAAGAAGTGTCTGCTCAGATACTCTTCCAACTTTTTGATTGGATCATTTTTTTTCTCGTTGTTGTTATTGAGTTGTATGAGTTCTTTGTACATTTTGGATATTAGGCCTTATTGGAGGCATTGCTGTAAATATATTTTCCCATTTGGATGGTTGTCTCTTTACCTTGTTGATGGTTTCTTTTACTGTGAAGGAGCTTTTTAGTTTTATATAGTCCCATTCATTTATTTTTGCTTTTACTACCCTTGCCTTTCAGGTCAAATTTATAAACTCCTCTTTAAGTGCAAGTTCCTTCAGTTTAGTTCTTATGTTTTCTTCTATGTATTTTATTGTTTCAGGTCTTATATTCAGGTCCTTAAACCATTTTGAGTTAATTTTGGTGTGTGGTGACAGACAACAATCTAATTTCATCCTTTTGCAGGTGGCTTTTCAGTTTTTCCAGCAACATTTATTGAAGAGACTTTCCTTTCTCAAGTGTATGATTTTGGCGTACATGTCAAAAATTATTTGCCCATATAAATACAGTTCACTTTTTGACTCTATATTCGGTTCCACTGGTCTGAGTGTCTGTTTTGCTACCAATACCATGCCGTTTTGATTTTTGTCAGTTTGTAGTATAATTTGAAGTTGGGCAGAGTGATGGCTTCAGCCTCATTCTTTTTTTCTCAGGATGGCTTTGGCAATTCAAGGTCATTTGTGCTTCCATAGACATCTAAGGAGCTTTTGTTCTATTTATTTAAAAAAATGCAATGGGATTTTGATGTGGATTGCATTAAATCTGTATATAGATTTAGGTTATAAGATCATTTTAACTATGTTGATTCTTCCAATCCAAGAACAAGGAATATCTTTCCATTTCTTTTTATCTTCCTCGATTTCTTTTAAGAGGGTCTTATACTTTTTATTATATCGTTCCTTCACTGATTTCATTAGATTTATTCCTCGGTATTTTATTCTTTTTGTTGCAATCAGAAAGGAATTATTTTTTCCACTTTTTTTCTGACACTTCATTATTAGAGTATAGAAATGCTATGGATTTTTCAACCTTGAATTTGTATCCAGTTATCTTACTGTATTTGCTAATTATTTCTGGCAGTTTTCTTGTTGAGACCTCAGGGTTTTCTATGTAGAGAATCACGTCATCTGCAAGTAGTTACAGTTTAGTTCTTTATTTCCTATTCGGATAACTTTTATATATTTTTCCTGCCTGATTACACCACTAGGACCTCCAGTGTTGTACTGAATAACAGTTGTGATACTGGAGAGCCTTGTCTTATTCCTCATCTTGTAGGGAAGGTTTTTAGTTTTTCACTATTCAGTATAATGTTGGTTGAGTGTTTGTCATATGTGGGCTTTATTATGTTCAGGTACTTTCCTTCTATACTAATTTTATTAAGTGTTTTGATCATAAATGGTTGCTGTATCTTGTTGAAGGCTTTTTCTGCATCTGATGATAAGATCACATGATTATTTTTTAAATTTATTTATGTGTTGTATCACATTAATCAATTTGTTCATGTTGAACTATCCCTGTGCCTTTGAAATGAAGCCACCTTGATCATGCTGTATAATAATTTTAATATGTTGCTGTATTCAGTTTGCTAGTATCTTTTTTAGAATTTTTAAATCTGTGTTAATGAGAGATATTGGTCTGTAGTTTTCTCTTTTTTTTGTGTGTTATCTTTACCAGATTTTGTTATCAGGACAATATTGGCCTCATAAAATGAGTTGTGAAGTACTGCCTTTGGTTTGATTTTTTGGAAGAATTTGAGGAGAATAGGTATTAAATCTTCCTTGAATGTTTGGTAAAATTCACTGGTGAAGCCATCCGGTCCTGGACTTTTATTTTTTGGTAAGTTTTTGTTGATTATTTCAATTTCCATACTGCTGATTGATCTATTTAGATTTTCCAGTTCTTCTAGATTCAGTCTAGGAAGGTTGTATCTTTTTAAGTACTGGTTCATTTCATGGTATTCTTGCATGATCCTTTATATTTCTGCAATGTTAGAGGGGATCTCTTTCATCCCTGGTTTTGTTTATTCGATCTTCTGCTTCATCCAGTCTACTGATAAATCCTTCTATTGTATTCTTCATTTCCGTTATTTTATTCCTCAATTCTGTCTGGTTCTTTTTTATAGTTTCTATGTCCTTTTATTTATGCTCTCATTGTACTCATTCATTCTTCCTCTAAGTTTGTTGATCATCCTTATAACCATTATTTTGAACTCTGTCTCTGGTAGGTTGCTTACCTCCATTTCATTTAGCTTATTTTCTCTAGTTTTCATTTGTTTCATTTGTGGCATGTTTTTTAGTGTTCTTTTCAATGTGTCAGGAATATTTGTTCCATCTCTCAGCCTTGGGAAGATGGCCTAATGTGGAAGGTGTCCTCTGTGTTCCAGTGGCACACTCTTCCTTATCCCTTGTGCCAGGTTCTCTGGAGGTGACTTTTGTGTGAATCGTGTGTGATCTTCTGTTGTCTGGATTCTTTTTCTTGTTGTTCTGATTGGGTGTCTGCTACTACCTTCTCTAAATCGCTGATTTGATCCTCTGCTGCATCTATTTCTTTATTCCCTCTAATGTACTCTTCATCTCAGATATTGTATTCTTCATTTCTGACTGGTTCCCTTTTGTGTTTTCTATCTCTTTATTAAAAGTCTTAGTCCATCTACTCTTCTCCTAAGTTCATTGAGCATCCTATAACCAGTATTTTGATCTCTACATGTGACAGATTATCTCCAATTTGTTGAGTTCTTTTTCTATAGCTTTGTTCTGTTCTTTCATGTGGGACATCTTTATTTGTCTCTCCATTTGGCTGCCTTCTTGTGTCTGTTTCTATGTTTTAGGTAGGGTTCCTAAGTCTCCAAGTCTTAGTAGAGTGGCTTTATGTAGTAGATATCCTGTGGGGCCCAGTGGAACAGTCTTCCCTAGTCACCTGAACTGGCTGTCCAACATATGTCTCTTGTATCTGTTGTGTGTGCTCTTCTGTTGTAGTTGAGCCTTGATTGATGTTTGCACAGCCGTGAGAAGGATTGACCCATAGGCTGATTGATTGTGAGGACTGGTTGTTGAGGGCCTGACCCTACAGAGCAGGATTCACTTTAGCATGGTTCTGGTGCCTGAATAGTCTTCCCTTTGAGTATGTTCTCTTCAGATACAGCCTTCAGTGCTGGTCAAGCTCCATTTGAAGTCAGCCACCAGTTATGCAGGCCCAGGGGCTTCCTGTGAAGGATCCAATCATGTGCCAAGATCAGCTGTAGCCTGTGCATTGCTTGGGGCAATTTGGCAAGAGTCACCAGGCAATCTGTAGATAGCTGCCTCCTGTGCTGTGCTTAGAGGTGCCTCAAAAAGCCAGGCCATGAATCGAGGCCAGTGACAACTATTGACAGACCTGGGACTATTCATCAAGTGGTATGGGACACATAGAGGCCAGATGCTATTACTTTGGGTTTTGTGAGCCTTTGAGATATTTTAGAAAAGTCTGTAGCAATAGCCAAGACAGGCCATTTATATGGAGTAAACCACTGGAGACTGCTTGTCTGGGCCTGCAGGTTGAGAAAGGCGGAGTCTCAAGGAATCACCTGGGCGGAATGACCTATGTTATCCAGGTTGATGGAGACTCATACATGGCAGCCACTCGGAGAAGGGAAGTCTCAATCAAGGAACAATGGATATTGCTAGCACTTCTCTCAGAGAAAGGTGCCCTCCAGCCCTCACCCTGAAGCCTGACAACTCAGTGTCTGCTTGTATGTCCCTGGCACTTTTTGAGCAGCTGCCCCAGTGCTGGAGCTCAGATTGAGTGAGTCCATCAGTGAGTATGTCCTGGTGCAGGCCTTTTAAGAGGAAGATCTACAAGTCACGCAATCCTCTGTCCCACTCAGCCACAATCTCCCCTGGATTTTCGCAGCCAAGGGTTATGGGAACTTCTCTTTCTGGCACTGGAACTCTGGAATGTGGAGTCCAGTGTGGCACTGGGACCCCTTGCTCCTCAAGGGGGAAGACAAATTTGCAGCTAAGATTACTCTCTGGATTCTCAAAAATCACACGCGGTTGTGGGACCAGGTTGCTTCATGTCTCTGCCCCTCCTACCACTATCGAGGTGACCTCTTCTGTATGTCCCAAGTTCTAGAACTTCTGTTCAACCAGACCCCAGGAAATTACCAGTGATGAGTGCTCTGTAGTTTTGTTATAGTCTTGGTCTGTTTGTGAGAGGAGGGGTTCACAGCATCTATCTTCTACATTATTTTCTGCTTGCTTTTATTTTTTTTACTCTTTCTAGTTTTTTTTTATATTTTATTAAGTTTATTGGGGTAGCATTAGTTAATAAAATTATAAAACTTCAGGTATACATTATAATTTGACATCCGTATATTCTATTGTGTTTTTACCACCCAAAGTCCAGTTTCCTTCAGATACCATATATTTGATCACCTTTACCTATTTCACCCTCCCCCTAAACCTTATATTTGACCCCCTTTACCTTGTCTACTTCCTTCCTCCTCCCCCACACCCTACCCTATGGTAACCATAGTCCATTGTTCATATTCACTAGTCTCTGTTTGTTTTCTCTGTTCATTTGTTGCTTTTAGGTTTATATCCCACATATAAGTGATATCATGTGATTTTCAACTTTTTCAGTCTGGCTTATTTCACTTATCATGATTATCTTGAAGTCTATCCATGTTGTAGCAAATAGCGGTATTTAATCTCTTCTAATAGCTGAGTAATATTCCACTGTATATATGTACCACACTTCTTAGCCAGTCATCTATCATAGGACACTTCAGTTGTTTCCATATCCTGGGCACCGTGAATGATGCTGCTATGAACATCGGTGTGCAAATATATTTTCAGATATGGGTTTTCAAGTCTTTGCGGTAAATACCCAGTAGAGAGTTTGCTGGATCATATGGTAGTTCAATTCATAGTTTTTTGAGGAACCTCCATACTGTTTTCCATAGTGCTGTACCAGTTTGCAGTCCCACCGGCAATGTATGAGGGTTCCTTTTCCTTTGCATCCTCTCCAACATTTGTTATTACTTGTCCTGTTGATTATAGCTATTCTAATAAGTGTGAGATGGTATCTCATTGTGGTTTTGATTTGGATTTTCCTATTAGCTAGTGATGTTGAGTATCTTCAAATATTTGTTGGCCATTTGTATGTCCTCTAGAAAGAAGTGTCTGTTCAGGTTCTCTGCTCATTTTTTAATTTGATAATTTATTTTTTGTAGTTAATGAGTTGTATGAGTTCTTTGTATATTTTGGATATTAGGTCCTTATTGGAGGTGTTGCTTGCAAATATATTTTCCCATTTGGATGGTTGTTTCTTTACCTGGTTGATGATTTCTTTTGCTGAGCAGAAGCTTTTTGATTTGATGTAGTCCCATTCATTTATTTTAGCTTTTAGTTATCTTGCTTTTGAGGTCAAATTCACAAAATCTTTTTTAAGTCTAAGGTCCTTGAGTTTAGTTCCTATGTTTTCTTCTATGCATTTTATTGTTTCAGGTCTTGTATTCAGTCCCTTAATCCATTTTGTGTTAATTTGAGTGTGTAGTGACAGACAACAGTCTAATTTCATTCTTTTGCAGGTGGCTTTACAGTTTTCTAGCACTATTTATTGAAGAGGCTGGTCAGTTTCTTCTGGATTATTAAATTTGGTGTTATATACTTTTTCATAGTATTTTTGTATGATCCTTTGTATTTCTGCAAAGTCAGTTGTAATTTCCCCTCTTTCATCCCTGATTTTGTTTATTTGTGTCTTAACTCTTTTTTCTTTAGTGAGTCTAGCTAGGTGTTTGTCAATTTTATTAACCTTCTCAAAAAAACAGCTCTTTGTTGTGTTTATTTTTCTATTGCTTTCTTTGTTTTCGATTTCATTAACTTTTGGTCTAATTTTGACTATTTCTTTCCTTCTATTGACTTTAGTCTTCATTTGTTCTTCCTTTTCTAGTTTATTATGTTGATGCATTAGGTTGTTTATTTGGGCTCGTTCTTCTTTTTGGAGATAGGTCTGTAATGGTTTGAACTTCGATCTTATGACTGCTTTTGTAGTGTTCCAAAAATGTTGATATGTTTTACTATCATTATCATTTGTTTCTATGAATATCTTGATGTCTCTTTTTATTTCTTCTCTGACCCAGTTATTCTTCAGTAGCATGTGTTTAATCTCCATGTATTTATGGTTCTTCCTGATTTTGTTTTGCAGTTCATGTCTAGTATGATCAGAGGATATTGTTGGTATAATTTCAATTTTCTTATACTTGTTGAGGCTATCTCTGTGTCCCAGTATGCGGTCAATCCTTGAGAATGTTCCATGTGTACTACGGAAGAATGTATAAGCAGCTGTTTTGAGATGGAAGGCTCTGTAAATGTCAATTATGGCCAGTTGGTCTAATTTGTCATTTAAGGATGTGATTTCATTATTTATTTTCTGTTTGAATGATCTGTCTATATCCAACCATGGGGTATTTAGGTCCCGTACTATGATAGTGTTTTGGTCTGTTTCTCCCTTTAGTTCTGTTAGTAATTGCTTTACATATTTCGAGGCTTTCTGACTGAGAGCATAGATATTAATAAGTGTCTTTTTGGTGCATGATTCACTTTATCATTATGATGTGTCCTTCAGTATCTTTCTTTACCCTTTTTTATTTTGAAATATATTTCATCTGATACTAGTACTGCTACTCCTGCTTTTCTTAGAATGCCATTTGCTTGAAATATCATTTTCTACCTTTCACTTTGAGTCCATATTTGTCTCTGGAGCTGAGATGTGTCTCCTGGAGGCAGCATATGGTTGAGTTTTGTTTTTTGATCCATTCTGCAACTCTGTGCCTTTTTCTTGTTGAGTTCAGTCTATTAACATTTAGAGTGATTATTGCAATATGAGATCTTCTTATAGCCATTTTATGGTTTGCTTTCTGGTAGCTCAGTGTTTCCATTGCTTCTGTATCCTCATGTTTCTGTTTTCTTGTATTTTGATTGGCTTTTGGGTTTTCTCTATGGTTCTTCTTGTTTCATGTTATATACTTCAGTTCTAAATCTTTGGCGTGTGGTTACCATTATGAATTTTTCAAATTTGGTTTTTTGAATCCTCTTCTTTATGGTCATTGTTATCTCAATTTTTTACCTATGTAAGCTAAAATTTCATTATTAACTTTTTACATCAATTCTCTTCTTATTATTTAAGTTTATAATGCCATGTTCTTAGTTATGTTTGCACCCTTCTGCTTCTATTTGCTTGATAGTCACTTTACTCCTAATTATGTATTTTCTTTTGTGTTTTAGGTGAACTGATCCCTTTCAGTATCGCCTGTAGTGCAGGCCTCATAGTGGAGAATTCCCTCAATTTTTTTTTATGTCTCAGAAAATCTTTATTTCTCCTTCATATCTAAGGAGAGTTTAGCTGGATACATTATTCTAGGCTAGTAGTTCCTTTCACTTAATAGTTTAAATATTTGATTCCATTCTTTTTGATTTGTATGGTTTGTGCTGAGAAGTCCAAGGATAATCTAATGGGTTATCCTTTTTGATTACTGTCATCTTTTCCTTGCCTATACTGAGAATTCTGTCTTTGTTGTTGATTTTTCATAATTGTAATACAATATTTGCTGGAGAAGGTCTTTTTGGGTTGAGATAATTGGGTGTTCTGTTGACTTCTTGAATTTCAAGCTCCAGCTCATTCCTTAGATTTTGGAAATTCTTGTCAACTATTTGTCTGAAAATGCTTTCTCATCCCTGCTCCTTTTCCTCGCCTTTGAGAATGGCCATAATTCTTATGTTTCCTCACCTGATGGCATCAGCTAGTTATTGAAATTCTCTTTCATTATTTTTCATTTTTTGGTTTCTCTCTTCTTTGTTCTAATTTATTTCTAGATTTGTATTCATTATCACTGATCCTTTCCTCCATTTGGTTGATTTTATTTCTCAAACTTGCTATTTCCTTTTTCAACTTTTGCAGCATATTGTCTATTTCCAGATCTATTCTGTTCTTTTTGATGGTTTTAATGTCTTTGCTTTGCTCATCTAGTTGTTTTTTCAATTCCTGAAGTTGTCGATATGATTCGTTTCAGAACTCACTGAGTTTTTTTTCAGAAGTAGCACCCTGAATTCTCTGTCATTTAAGTTGCATATTTCTATGTTTATAAGCTTATTTTCTAGAGATTTTTTCTCTTTCTCTCTGAGATGCCTTGTCACCTTGGTTGTTTGTGGTATTTAATAGACGATTTCTCCACCTGGGCATTAATGGAAATATATTCTGCTTTTATTTTTCCAGAAAGAAGATTTATTATACAAAGATCTCTTTTTAACCTGCTGTAAAGAAAGTGTTTTTCTTTTGGTTTCCAATAGGTGGCATGTAAGCCTGTTGGATCCCTGCTTTATAGAATGCCTTAAAAATTCCTTTTTATTTTCTGATAGATATTTAATGATGTTCGCTACCCTCAGTTTCATTCCCTGTCAGTGTGAGCAACAGATTTGATAGCATTTGCTCAGATTCCCCTGGGGCTCTGCGGTGTTCGGTCTTGGAGGGTATAGTGGGAGAGGACCTCTGGGTTAGGGTTTGGGGACTACAGCTCCACACTGGTTTTGCCACTACAACCAGTAAAAATCAACTGTTGTTTTTCTATAGTCCTGCTTCTTTTCCTTCTGCCCTCATGACCAGGCCCTGCCCCTCACCAGCTACAGGGAGCTCACAGCTTTTCCAGGCAAGGCTATTTAGGGTATTTGCTTCTCCTGCTCCCTCCCCCTCCTCCTACATGGAACTCTGGTGGCTTCAAGAGGCAACTTCTTTATTCCTCCCTGTCCACCTTCTGAAAACCGGGTTTCTGACTTGTGGTAACTCTTATGCGTAGATCCCATGTTCAGACTTGCTGTTGTGCACTTTGGGTGTTTTTGTTGAGTTTTAGATGTTCTACTTATTGTTTTTTCAAGGGGAGAAATCTGTGGACATCTCTCACTCTGCCATATTCCCAAAGATCTGCCCTTTCTATTTTTTTTTTTTTTGAGTAGGAGCTCAGATTTTTTATTTGAGACCTTATGGTCCATAATTTTATAACATTTTTTAAACCCACAAATCAGCAAAATGAAAGGTAAAAACATTTGGAGATGACATTTCCCATGGAAATAAATTAATCAGTCCATGTGAGCAATATGAAATGGTTATCAAAGCATTTGTATAGATAATAATTTAAACCAATAAAATCTTTTATAAAGTTTTTTGAAAAAATGATTATTTCTTTGACTTATCTTGATTATTTTGTCAATTATACAATTTATATTGACAGCATAGATAACTTCTAGAAATTAAAATAATATAAAAGTTTGATATTCACATAAACATACTATATGTTGAGAAAAAGGACAATCTGAGATGAGTTCATAGAGGACACAAAAGACTATCACATGATGCTTGCACCAAAAACAGTACAGAGGAGTTCGGGGCAAAAAGAAATACCAGAAATGTAAGAATCAAAGAAGCTAAGCAGAAATAGGACTGATAAGTATATATAGGAGCACAAAATGCAAGACAAGAAGTAAGATTCAATTTACATAAGAGAAGATAACAAGGAAACACTCGATCAATATAATTTAAGAGAGATTATAAAAATGAGGAAGCTTTACTTAAAAATGTTTATAAGGCAGTGCTGCCTACTAGTTAATAATGTTTTCCAGGATTACACTAATGACTCATCATTTACTAAATGTGAAACCTGGGACAAATTACTTATCTTCTCTAGGCCTCCATTTTCTCATCTCTAATGTAAAGTATGATAAAAGTTATGACCTACCAGGTTTATTGTGAGGATTAAATGAGGTCATATGTAGTCATTTAGCATGATGCTTACATATAGTAAACAAGAAATATTATTATAACTCTGACTACATTTTTATATGTCCTCAGTACATATATTGAATACCTATCAAATTTTTTCTTACACTTCTCCGAATGTTTTTGTTTTTTCTTACTCTTTTTGAGGTTATTGTCCAATACTTCACTACCAAAATCGCTACATAAAGAATCTCTTTTCCTGACCTTAACCTTCTAGTTTGCTCATTCAACTGTTTATAATATTGCCATTTCATAGGAAAAATAAACTGAGACACAGGAAAACTCAGTAAGTTTTCCAAAGGCATACAGATGACATATGGTGGAACTGTATAGGTAATTATTATCTGACATGAAAATAAATGAAGAAAAGTAAGGAATTTGAATTTTTAAAGGTTTAAACTTTTAATTATAATCTGATAGGTGGAAAGCAGACCATCTGTAAGGAGGTAAAATGTCAAATTTGACTCAGAATAAAAGCATTGTTTTCTAAACAGCCTGTGTACAGCAACCCCAAGTTTCTTTAGGATTTTGTTAGCTATGGTGGTGAAACACCTTGTAAGTTAGAAAAACTGTGAATCTATAAGAGGATAGAAGGCATCTCTTAAGACTAGAAAAATATTGGGTAGCTTAATTAGTTCACCTAGGATGGTATTAGTACAATGATTTTTTTTAATAAGATAGCATGATTAAGTTTATCAATAGTAACTGACGAATTATTGTTTTCAAATTATATACACCAAAGGATTTGGACATATAGCAGTTTAAACTATTTCTCAATATGCAACTCAGGTGTGCAAAAGTATCTTTACATTTTTATAATTGATACTTGTTTCCAACCTAAACCTTTGTTTTGCCCGATGGTGGCACACATAATCCTGCTAATTCAGGGCACACTGAGATAATTCAGGGTTTTCTCTTTTATTTCATGGAAAATTCATTATATTTATGGATTATCTTCCTTTTTCTCTAAAGGTTTTATTACCCTAATTTCTTTGAACATTTGTCATTTAGGAAGCCAGAAATTTTGAGATTCACAGACCTCTTATATGTTACTACTTCTCCTATGAATTGCAAAGCCTATTTTGAAATCTATTTTGAAACTAAAAAGCTGATAATTAACTCTTTCTTTCTCTTTGAATTTCTGTCATAACTATACCTTGAAAGCAGTGAGTATAGAATGATACCTTTGCATGAATGGGGTAGAGGAGCAATGCCAAAAAAAAATGTAACAAAATGTATATTATGCCATATTTTAAAAATTTATCACCCCAAATTAAAATATCTCCAACAAGTCTTTCCAACCAATGTGTTCTAGATGTAAACTTGAACTAGAAGATCAGAATCTTCCCCTATCCAGAGCTTCTCAACTAGTATAGCATATTGATGTGTTCCAAATACATTATAGATATGCCAAGATATTGCACTCTTCAGCTAGGGTAGCCTGCGGCCATTACAAGCTTAATATAAATCTTATCATTTAAAAAAAGGATTTTTTACTAATCAGAGAGTGGAAAAGTGTATGAACATTAGTATAATTGATATTATGTATCTTTTTACATATTAAAGAGCCACTTATACTTCCTTTCCTGGGAAATATGTTTCTTGGGAACATAACATTTCTAATTTTGCTTTTGGGTTATCTTTTTCTTAATATATTGACAGACACTTTATATAAAGACATTAACTTCTTGTGATAAATTGCATCTATTTCTTCCTCAGTTTGCTATGTCTTCCAATTTTCCTTTATGGCAGTTTTTGTTTAACAGAACTTTTTATTTTTATGCAATTTTAATTTTTTTAATTGTGGTAAAATATACACAAATGGTCCATTTTAATTTTCATGTTCTCAACCGCTGCACTGTTTTAATACTCTCTGAGAAATTAAACACTTTCATATTCTTTCCACAAAAATGAAAGGAAAAAGTAGCAATATATTCTATTGACTGACACAAAACAGTTTCTGTAAAAAAGGAATATGTGGTAGGACTGTTAGAAAGGCTAATAGTAAGAGGTCTGGCTTTTGCCCTCAGCTTCTGGATGGTAACCTCTAAGCCCTAGGAATGTCATGCATGATGGGAGTGTTTTTGTTTACCCATGGGCCTTGGATTATGTTGGTAGTCTAACAATGTGATATAGATGAGGAGCTGACCTCAGCAGGTAATTTTTTGGATGGGGCTGACCACACCAGAAAGACTGACAAAGTAATGTAAAGTGGGGATTTGGGTCACACAGTATCAGCTGACCAGAGAGGCTGGAGACTGGAGACTGAGATTAGTCATGTAAGCAACCAATCATGACTATGTAAAGGAATCTTAATAAAAACTATGAACTAAGAGGCTCAGGTGAATTTCCCTAGTTGGCAATATTCCATTTGTTGCACA
Organism: Eidolon dupreanum; assembly: GCA_028627145.1. NCBI lineage: Eukaryota > Metazoa > Chordata > Mammalia > Chiroptera > Pteropodidae > Eidolon > Eidolon dupreanum. The sequence goes on from CM053505.1 coordinate 69,126,395, forward strand.
CAGATACCAGGAAAATAAAACATCCAAGACTCCCATGGGGAGCAGACAATAGAAGCTCTGTGTTTAGTATTTTTCCTGTATTCTGCCTTATGCACTTCATTCCTTGACTGATTTTAATCTGTACCCTTTCCCTGTAATAAACCATACTGCAAGTTAAAAAAAAAAAAAGACTGATAGAGAAATTCTATTTTAAAACCAACTTTAGTCAGGAAGATTTCTTCACAGAAATATGATTGTTAAATAGTATAAATCCTAAATATATCACACTGTTTGATTATGGACTATTCCAGGAAGATTAAATCACACAACTTTTAATTTGAGGAGTTCAATAATATCTACCCTAAATGTAAAGTGAAATTGCTCTTAGAAAAATATCAGTTTGATGAGAAGATAGATTTTAGTCTACTTTAGACCAATATGGTTAGTTTCTGACTGCATTTCAGCACAATCATTGCTCTCATCAGAGAGCAATCACCTTTTTTTGAGAAAGGGCAAACTAAATTTTTAATTAACATCAAAATTCTACCAATAATTACCCAATCATTATTGAAGCAGATGCTGTGAAGTATGCAAAGATGAACAGATTTTAGTTCCAAAATTTGGAGGAAAAAAGTCTCAACAATGTATAAAAATATTGAAAAATTTAAGCTAGAATTAGCTCTAGAACACATTATTGCATTTTTACCTTAAAAAGATGGATGACTAGACATCCACAGAAATACTGTCAAAACTCTTGTTTGCTCAAAGTTGTTCATATTAATGAAATAAATATTAATAGTCTCTAAGTAAAATTTAAAACAATAAATCATTGCCTTTTGATTTAACTTTGAGTCATAAGATAGGGCAAAACCCAAGTATGATATTTTCTAATTCTGTCCATAAGCATAAATAAAAGTCAGTATCAATACAAATGATAATATAAGGTAATAAATAAATGGTTATTTATATGCCCAAGTTTCCAAAACATAGGATATTGTTGTATAATTCTCCTATAATAAATTCCAATTTTTTTCTGCAATAACAGATTAATAGAAATGTGAATTTTCAAACTTTCAAGTGATTTAGTAACTAATTTTGATTTTGATGCCAGATACTATGGTGGAAAGTTATAAAATCCAAATGTTTTTTTGTGCCATTTAGCAAAGAAAGAATGAGGGAGAATAGTCTGCCAAACTATACCTGCTACTCCACCCTGGACCTAGTTTCTGACCACTCACTCAGTTCCAGTGCTTCCAAATTATTACTCACTAGCCTCACCCCACTCTTAACTCCTTTTGCATCAAGACTCTAGTTTCCTTTCTATCAATTCGTCCTATTTTCCAGAAAACTGATTTTTCTGATTTCATGTTGATCTTCATCCACTTTAAATAAAATGAAATGCTATAAAGCTTCAAATAATCAAAATATGGGAATTAGATTTCTTTAGTGTTATGAAAAATACATTTCATGTGCTCTACAAATACATGGGAAAGTAGCAAGAAAACTTCAGATTTTAAAGCAGAATTTCTTAACTGCTTGCTATAGTATAATCTTTCTTTGATTACTACAGGACAAAAAGGTGAGCAAATCCCATAAAACATTCATTGTTTTGAAACATAAGGGCACTTGAAAATTTATTGGGAGTTGGCCTAGACATTTTTATATGTATAAGAATTGTCAAACTTAGCACATCACAATTAAAAAGGGATAGGGTCTTTTGCTTATTACTGAGTTTGGCAGAAACACATTTGTATATTCCTCCCTTGTAATTGACAACCTTTTAATTAAGGTTAAAGAGTAAGCCCATGGAGCAGAATTGATGAAAAAGTTATCAAGATTTTATGACAAAAAAAAGTGCTTCACAAACCGGCTTTACTAGATTTTAAAACACTCTCTTTACTCATGCATTACTTTGGGTATCTCTGAAACTTCTGAAAAATACTTTTTTTGTGTGTAATGACTTACTAATCTGTAAGGAATGAGAACCTTTAAAAATATTACAATAACCTTTAGCAGAATTTGGCATCTTTCTTCCATTAACATTAGTCGAACATTACAACTAGATCTTAAAAGGTTACAAATTTTAATCTTTTAGACTTTCTGAGGTTTTGAATTTGTCTATATCAGTTTGTCTTTTGGAATTGCTAGCTTTGGAATTCTTCCTCTGTGTACTTAGCAGTCTGTCTGGATTTGAGGATGTAGAACGTAACTGATATTCATCTGAGGATCCTTTTTGCCAGCTTGGCTTCATTTGTTCTTTATCCACCTCTTTCTGAAGCTGTAATGCTAATAACCTATCTTGTTCTTCTTGTTTACATCTTTCAAAAAGTTGATGTTCCAAATTTAACAGCTTTGAGGTGAAGGGGATTTCTGTTTCCTCTTGGTCTGAGGAAGCTTTGGGGAACATTTTACCTCTTTTAGCAGAAAAGCATTGATCTCCAACTGTTTCAAAAGAAGATTCCTGGTTGTTTCTTTTGGAAATATCTCCTTTACTTATGATTGAGTGAGACTCTTCTCTTTCTTTCTCAACTGTGTTATTTCCAATAATCTGTGGCATATCAGATAGTGGGCACCCACTCTCTATTTTGCCATAAGACTTAACTGCAGCTTCTCTGGAGGATAGAACTCTGGCTTTAGACTCCTCATGACTTATGACATATAACTTCTTATAGACTTGCTTGATCTCTTTTTGACTTTTCCTTCAAAGCATCTTTCTGTACCGTGGGCACATAACTGAGGCATAGGTGACTCTACTGAAGACTTTTTCACCTTGTTCTTTAATGTCAAGCCATATTTGAGAAGAAAGTGTTGGCATATCTTCCTCAATTTCTGTGTCTTGCTGGGTAGGGCTGTTTCCATCATTACTGTCAGTTTCCTTAAACATGGAGTTTTTCTTGCCTTGTATTTTAGACTGTGATGCTGGCCCAAATTGTGACTTGGTTGTGTTTATCTTTCTTGCCAATTCTTCATCACTTTTCAGTTTTGCTTCCATCTCTCTTATCTTCTTTGCCTTTTTTCCTCCTCCTCTTCCTCTGTCAATAATTTCCATATGTATCCTTCACTGGCTTTGTTCTCTTCTTCCTCATTGGCACGTCGCTCTGCCTCCATCTTGTTTACCTCCTCTTCATATTCTCTTCTCAGTTCCCCGGGTTTACTTAACAGATGAACTGGCTGACCATCATCAATGCTTCCTTCTGATTTTTGCCCAGCTTACATTCCTTTGGATAGTATTTTTGAATTTTTTCCCATAGTTCCATATTGACAAAAGAATTTCTTCGGGTATGGTATTGGGTCCATGAAGAGATTCACTGGTGACAGAAGGGACAGCATAAATTTGCCTTTTCGATAGTCGATTGGAAGCATGTGTTGCACAGTGCGTGATTACAAGGCAGTGTTACGGGCTCGATCAGGATTTCCACACAGATCTCACATTGGATTTCAGACAAAGAAAGGATGGCATCTTCAGGTACAGCCATTTTGATATGCTAATAAGGGACAGTCAACATCAACACCTAGAAGAGAAAAAGTAGTATTTCCGGCTCAAGTTTGGAGATATCCAATTAACAGTTTAATGTTTAACTGTTATGCCCAGCAATGTAACATAATTCAGAGACTGGGAACGTTAAACAATCTTGAAGCAAAAGATACTCTGCAGGCAAGGTAAACAGTTCAACCCTGGAAGGCAATGTATTTGACCAAGTTTAGGGCAAGCACTAGGTAAGCAAATAAATGAATGTTCCTATACGGAGACCTTGGCTGCTTTGAGGTATTAACAATGGTTTCGGCAGAGCTAACTGTGTTTTTCGGTTCTCTGGCATAGCAGGAGGTACACACCAAGTTCTCCTCCTCCCTCTCACCAAATGAGGGTGCTCCCTTGGCTGTGGGTAGACAAGCTAGAAGCAGTCAATGCCCATGGCCTCGAGGCCACAGCTTCTACCAGGACAGGGGGTTCCGCTGCTATAGTACTTCAGTTTTACCATTGCTATGGAAGTCTCACGAGGTTTCCTGGATTTCACGAGGTTTCCTGGGTCTCATGATGTTTCCCAGGTCTCGCGAGGTTTCCTGGCTCTCTGAGCTCCCCCCACCCACCACCACATCCCGCCCTCTTCTCCCTTCTCCATCTACCAAAAAGCTTCTACAAATCTTATCATTAAAAAAAAAGTTAGTGAGCATCATCCCAAACTATCTCCTTTCCCATTCTTTTATTTAATCTTTTTTTTAAATAAATGTGTTTATGTATCAGCAAGCTTAGTCAGACCAGAGGTGGATGAGATATGGAAAGCAGAAAAAAAAAAAAAAACAATTAATAGGATAGATAAACTAAGATGGATTTAAACAAGAGGAAGATGCTGAGGGTGGGATTTCAAATCAGCCACAACTCCTTCAGAGACAAAACTCTAATCCCTAAAATTCTAAAAAACAAAAACAAAAACAACAAACGAAAAAAAGTAAGAGGAATTAGGGTACCAGGAAGGAAGTCAAGGGAAGATTTCATTAGGCCTAGTAATTTGAATTATGGTTTGATTTGATTTGAGAGCAGGACCAGCAGTAATGCTAAATCCTGAGGTTCAAAATTAGTGACCTAAGACCTTTCGGATTCTCTTGCCTTGGGAAAGAAATGGACCTAGTATCCAGAACAGGGATTAATGTCAGCAAGATTTAGCAATTGGGAACGAGGAAAATTGTTTATATATCTAAAGAATTAATCTGAACAGAAATTCAATACTGTAAAAATGGTGGCTTTTCTTATTCTAGTGATTCATGATTGTACATGAGTTCCAGAATAAGAGTTGAATCTGAGAAAAGCCAGGAACAGAGACTATATACCTCTTATTGATGAGATTTCTACTGATAGATTTTAAAACTTATCTTTCTTTCCTTATAGATCAAAAATAAAGAAAGAGAAAAAATATATTTAAGACTTAAACACACAACATTTCTTTTATATGTCCATCAAATAAAAAAAAAAAAGCTTCTGGTGCCAAAATTATTGAAACTAGGCAAACCCTCTCAACCCAACTTCATAAATCATGACCCAAAATGCCAAATTTCCTAAATTCTTTATGCTCTGTGATGTTCTGTACTGCCTTGCCCATGACTGAAGCAACTCCTGTGTTTTCCAAATCTCTTTACAAAGTCCTCCGTACATGGCTACTGCTCCACACAAGCAAACTATCCTATACAGCTACTCAGACTACATGTGAGCATTACATTCATTTCCTTAACTGAAGCTTAGCTCTTCTCTGAAATCACTTCCCCTCCAGTACTCTCAAGTATTTATTTTCTTACACATATGCAATTCAGTTGACAGGATTGTGTCCTCTCTGATATTTATTGCTATTTTCAATTATTTCACTCTTCCAACGTCTTCTTTTAAACAAAACAAAAAATAAAAATGGCAACAACAAACTCCTGTTTTGTTGCTAATTATGCCATTCTATTATACCATCTTCTCCTCCTGATCACTGTCACCTACAACCTCCCTGCCACTTTCCTTCTTTTCTTAAACATTTTGCCATTAGGCTCATAATATTTTTTTCTTCTGTTCAGCATCTCTGAATTGACCCAGGCAACTTTCCTATGTACATGGATTATCCATTTAATACCAAGACCTTTCAGTTCTTGAATAACCTCAATATTTTTTTCTGTGCTCCATGAGAGTCAGTCACTTCCATAATTCTAACTTAGACTTCAACATCATTCACAACTGTTATAACAAAAAAAAAATAATTAAAGTCTTTCTTTCTCTTACTTCAACCTCTTATCCTTCCACCTTGCTTGTTCAACTGCTTCCCTTATGGTCATACCTAAGGGTCATGGAGACTTCCAGTCTATTGATCCCTTTATTTTTTCCCATTTACTTAGATCCTGCCTTTCATCACTTGCTTCCTCATCCAGCATAGATTTCATAGCCTATCATTTCAATAATATCCAGCTAATTATTCTCAGTGTAAGTTTAGACCTACAACTTCAACATGCAAGACTTCAACACTACTCAATATCCTTACCATGTTTGTCTAGTTGTCATTATTTAAAAACCTCTCTAGTATCCTCAACTCTCTGACTCCCTCTCTCATTCTGAGCCGATGCAGAAAGAGGGAGAAGTGCTCAGAGATTTGAGAATAGAGGATAGAAAGAAACTTTCAAGAGGAAATGACCTCATTTTCTCAACACGAAATCCACACATTTACTTAAAACAGCCTATCACCCTCTTCCCCAATTAGAATAAAGGAGCTGCCCTTACTCTATTTAAGACTAATTTCTCCACATTACTTATACTCACTGTCTCCATTTATTTATGTCCCACTCACCTACTTCAATATAGCTTTCTGCCTCATCCTTCCATTAAAACAGAGCTGCTTAATGTCATCAATGCCACTAAATATAAGTGGACTTTACAGTTAATGTTTTATTTGACTTCTCATCAGCAATGTTCACTGTTAAACTACACATCCCTTCTTAAAACACTCTTCCCTTACTGTTTACAACACAATATTTAACTGTTATTTATTCTTCTCCACTTCTACCCATCTGTCTCTACCCCTTTACAGGCTCATCCTTTTCTTTTTAGCCGTTGCATGTTACATAATCAAGGTATGTTCATAGACTCCATTGGCTTTTCATTCTAGTCTTTCCCCTGGCTTCAATTAGCACATATGCCCAAATGAGTAAAAAAAAAAACTGTATGTAACATGTAATGGGTAGAGAGGCAGAAAAATAATAATAGTTAAGTAATATATATATATATATATATATATATATATATATATATGAGAGAGAGAGTGACAGAGAAATAAATTGCAATAAGTATTGTATATGTGTGTATATATGTGTGTATCAGACATCTGATATCTGTGATCCAAAACAGTATATTTAACTACTTGTTCTATATCTTTCCTTAGTTGTTTTAAAGTTACCTCAGACCAATACTAAACACATCACACACACACACACACACACACACACACCTACCTGACCAAATACAGTTTTTTTTCAAGATTTCCTATTATCAAAATGCATCATTGACACCACCTCATGCCTACCTCATGATTAATCTAGCACTAAGTCTCATGGATTACATCTTCTCAATGTGTTACATCCATCCAGTTCTGTTAATCTACACTGTTGCCATCCTAATACAAGGCACTATCTTTTGATTGAACTATGACAGCTCCCTAATTTTTCTCATCATATCCACTTCCTGTCTGCCTCTATCTACTGCCAAAAATATTAATGCAAATCTTATCTGTGGTCCCCCTCTCGATTTAAAATCTTCCAGTGTTTTCCCATTGCTTGTAGGATAGGATTAAAACTCTAACACGTTCAGCAAACCTCTGTAGTCTGTCCTTTGTCTACCTTTCAAGGCTTTCTTGCTTTGTTCCCTCACAGCACAAGAACTTTATACATACTACCTCTTATTTTCTCTAACATTTTATACCATGCCATTCTAAGTCATCCAGCAGAATTCATATCAAATTGCTTTTCGATACTCTTTCATTCTTCTTAGCATAAATATTTGTTTGTAGTTGTTCATTTGCATTGTTATTATTGTCTATATTTTTCCTCTAGAGTCCAGACTCTAAATTCTATAAGAGCATATCTGTTTTTGTCCAACTTATATTTCCAGTGCCTAGTAAATAATTGTTAAATGAATAAATGAGTGAATGAATAGACACTTTTTCAGCACAGCAATGAAATTTACCAAGTAGGAATTTAGTTCTTTAGGACACTCCTTCCCATATGTCTTTTTTTCTCCATAGTAGAACAATGTCCTTACTTTCCTTGGATGTTCAGTGCTCTCAAAATCTTTCTCTCGAATTCTTCTCTAGTTCTGAAAGTTTAGTTTCATATATTGAGGCCATAAGCTCATTGAAACTTAAAAGAGTAACTGGCTGGTAAGGTACAATAGTTTTCTCCTCCCAACTGAAATTTATACTTTAAAAATGGATTAAACCTTAGCATTAAAACAAAGTAATTCTGTTGTGAGATTACTCCTGTCCGTCAGCTATGTGCAAGAGGGCTCTGAACTGATACCAGAGCATCTATTGAAGAAACATTTTTTTCTTACTCAATTTTTGTGAAACCCATTTCATGTTCATGGTACAAATTTAAGTTTATTTTGGATTCTTCTAAAAAATTGTTGATACCATTTTTTTACTGAGGTTTAGCCAAATACCTGATTGTTTATAAAGTCTCAGAGCTGAGCATGACTTAAGTATTCTCCATTTTCACAGAATGTAATACATTTATTTTCATTTTCTAACTGCCTTGAGTAGTAATTATCATTGAAGTGGTTATTGTCAAGGCAGTGTATAAATTATGTCAACTTCTGTGTAGGCATTTAGATACATAGAGATAAAGATAATTGATTTTATTATACTTATGTTATTGATAAGGACAAATTTTCACACCATACCATTCTCTCCATTATCCCAAGGAAGAATAACTTTCCTTGAGAGTCATAGACCCAATGAAAGACTAAGCACTGGAGCTGACAAATTTGCTTTGGCTTTGATGACTTGTAAGAAGCTATACATTTTGTTTGCTGAGAAATCTAATCTCTGCATTAATCCAGCAGAATAAAAGAAATCTACAAGTAGATGAGAATCTGATTGATATGCAGCTGTATTAAAATGAGAGAAAATGTAGTACTGTTTACCTATGGTTTCCTTCAGCCACCACAGGGTAATAAAAACATATTTTTTAATTACCATTTCTTGATAGAATGTAGAAATATTAACCTCTAGATACCCATTTAAAAGCTTTAAATCATATGGTGGAAAATATTCAACTGAAGTGAAGTAGAGGGGAGGACAATCTAAGTAATTTGGAGACATCTGATACATAAAAAGGAAGCTTATAAAGACTCCAAGAGAAATAAAGAGAAGACAGAACTCAACTAGTAAGGCCTTGGAAAATGTCTGACATATTTGAGAAAATGATATCAAATCAATAATGGCCAAATTTACATCTTATTTCAGGGAATGGCTGGAAATCGTAGGCTATAATTTCTAGCATCAGATGTGAAATTTCTTCTTTAAGTGAACGAATTTTGATACCTTAAATTTCTACGGTGCCTTTCTTTTCAAAGAAAGTTTTCTTAAACTGAGGCTCGCAAGTACATAGAATTGATTGTTAGCAGAAACTTGCAAAGAGAAAAAATGTTCCAAGCCATGTTGTCCTCTTTTTTCTTTCTCCTAGCTCAAATTCACATTCTTTACCACATACCCTCCCACATTTGACCATCATATGCCAAAAGGAAAACAGAAAATATATTCCACTACACATATGAACACTTCTTTTGGAGTGGATGAACAAATCATTCCCAGAATCAACTCTCTCTTATGGGGGATTCCACTATATCCATTCATTTATTGAGTAAAAAAAATATTGAGCAGCCATATTTTGGCAGACACTTAGTTATTTTTGTTTTGTTTTGTTTTTGTTTTTGTTGTTTTAGGCCTTACAGGATAAAAACATGAGCAAGATACATGAGTCTTGCCTGTATAGAGCCCCCTACTTGTAGGAGATGAATAAAAACAAACTAAAATCATAGTACTGTGTGAAAAGTGACAACAGGGAAAATACAGACTGTTGTAGGTAAGATTTACATCTGTTGGCCCAACATAATTACAGATATCACCTTTTTTATCTTAAAAAATGTCCATGTTTAGATGTTTAGATGACCACCCTTGGTATAGAGTCTAAGAGATGATAAGTCTAACCCAGTCCTGGAGATTCAAGGGTAATCTCCCAGAGGAAACTATCATTAAAAGCCATAACCTAAAGGATGAGTAGATGATGATAGCTAGACAAAAATGAGAGGAATGGTGCTCATGGCAAAGAATACAGACATGAAAAAGCCCAGAGAGAGGATCTGCTAGCGCACTGAACAAAAGCAGGTATGTCTGAAATATTTCAAGAATTGAAGAGAGTATGCAAATGAGGAAGTAGATTAGGCAGAAATCAAAGCCACCTTTCTGCATGTTGAACATGCCAAGCAATCTCGAGCCTCAGCGCCTTTGCATCCTTTGTTTTCCCTACCTAACACATGCCTCCTCCAAAAATCCACATCTCTCTCTCTCTCACTCTGTCTCTCTCTCTGTCTCTCTCTCTCATCACTTTATTGTAACCTATGCTCAAATGTCACCTAATCAGAGAGATCTTTACCTTCTCAATTGAAAATAATACACCTACTCATTATTCTTTATCCCTTAATTTACTTAATTTTTCCTCTTTTCACTATCTGATACATTGTTTATCATCCCTGTTCTCCCTGTAGAATGTAAGCTGCATGAGAGGAAGTTTATTTTCTTTTTTCACTGCTCTATCCCCAGTACCCAAATTATTCCTGGCACATTGTGGTTGTTCAATAAATATCTGATAAATGAAGACATGAAAAGCACTTAGAAAAATACCTGACAGATAATAAGAGCTAAAAAAATGTTAGCTATTTTTTAAATAAATAGTATAGATACGGTAGAGAAAAATAATGACAAGGTAAAATAAAAACTTGAGTATTTAATTATTAAAACATCAATGACAAAAACTTGGATTAGAGTCTCTGCTTGAAACCTCCAGTAAAAGGAAGGACTTCATTACTTTCTAGGGTAGACTATACCAAAGTTAGACCAAAGATTTTTACTTAGGTTGAGCTGAAATCTGCCTTCGTAACTTCTTTCATCTCTTATAACCTTGAAAACCACAAAGAAACCCTCTTCCAGTCTGCTATTATATATTTATTTATTATTTATTAATTGATTTTTTTTATTTTTCAATCATATTTGTCATACAATATTATATTAGTGTCAGGTGTACAACATAGTAATTACACATCTATATAACTCATGAAGTGGTCACCCCAATAAATCTAATAGCCATCTGGCACCACACATAGTTGTTACAGTATTATTGACTATATTCCTTATGCTATCCTTTATATTTCCATAACTATCTTATACCTACCATTTTGTACTTCTTAATCTCTTCCTCCTTTCTCACCTAACACTTCTCCCATCTGGTACCCCTCAAAATGTTCTCCATAATCATAAGTTTGTTTCTGTTTTTTATTTATTTTGTTCTTTGAATTTCACATGTACATGAAATCGTATGGCATTTATATTTCTCTATTTGACCTACTCCACTCAGCACAATACCTACTAGGTCCATTATGAAAACTTTTTTCATCCTTTTACTTTTAGTCTGTGTGTGTCTTTTAATTTGAAGTGAGTCTCCAATAGGTAGCATTTGTAAGGGTCTTATTTTATCCATTCAAACATCCTATTTTTTGACTAGAGCATTTAATTATTTTTCATTTGAAGTACTTTTTTAATAGATATGTAATTATTGTCATTCTTTATTTATATTTTTGATACATAATATTTTCTTCTTCTTAAAGAAGTCTCTCCAACATTTCTTGTAATATTGGCTTGGTGGTGATAAACTCCTTTAGCTTTTTTTTTTTTTTTTTCCCAGGAAGCTTTTTATCTGTCCTTCAGTTTTAAGTGATAGCTTTGCTGGGTAGAGTAATCTTGGTTGTAAGTCCTTGCTTTTCATCATTTTGAATATTTCCTGCCAATTAATCCCTTCTGGCCTGCAAAGTTTCTGTTGAGAAATCAGCTGACAGCCTTATGGGTCCTCCCCTTGTAGGTAACTAACTTTTTTTCTCTTGTTGCTTTTAAGATTCTCTCTTTATTTTTTTTTACCTTTGGCATTTTAATAATGATGTATCTTTGCGTGGACCTCTTTGGGTTTATCTTGTTTGGGACTCTCTGTGCTTCTGGGTTTGTATATCTATTTCCTTCACCAGGTTAAGGAAGATTTCAGTCATCATTTCTTGAAATAGATTTTCTATTCCTTGCTTTCTCTCTTCTGGTATCTCTATGATGAGAATGTTGGCTGGTATGCTTGATCTTGTTCCAGGGCTGCTCATCAAGAGGTATAGGACACAATGAGGCCAGATGCTGTTTTGGGGGGGTTTTGTGAGCCTTTGAGATATTTTAGAAAAGTCTAAAGCAATAGCCAAGAGAGAGAATTTATATGGAGTAAACCACTGGAGACTGCTTGTCCAAGCCTGCAAGTTAGGAGAGGTGGAGTATCAGGGAATCACCTGGGCAGAGTGACCTGTGTTATCCAGGTTGATGGAGATTCAGATATGACGGCCACTGCGAGAGATGAGGGCTCAACCAAGGAACAATGGATACTGCCAGCACTTCTGTCTGGGAGAAAGCTGCCCTCCAGCCCTTGCCCTGAAACCCTACAACTCAGTGTCTCCCCGTACATCCTGGCACTCCTTGAGCTGCTGCCCCAGTGTGGAAGCTCAGAGCAAGTGAGTTGACAGAGAGTAAGGCTGGGCGTAGGCCCTTTAAGAGGAAGGTCTGTGAGTCCTGCAGCTCTATGTCTTACTCAGCCACAATCTCTACTGGTTTCAACAACCAGAGGCTGTGGGACCTTCTCTTCCTGGCACTGGAACTCTGGACTGGAGACCCCAGTATGGGGTAGAACCCCTCACTCCTCAGGTGAAGTGGGGGCTCAGCAACCAAGATAACCTCTTAATTCTCCACTGCCATACACTGTTGTGGGATTGGGCTGTTTCACTTCTCTGCCCTTCCTACCAGGCTCAAGGTGACCTCTTCTTATGTATGTCCCCAGATGTAGGACTTCTGTTCAGCCAGACCTCAGGCAACTCCCAGTGATGGTTGCTCTGTAGTTTCATTATAATTTTGGTGTGGTCATGAGAGTAAGCTTGCACAGCATCTAACTTCTATGCCATATCGACTAGTCTTCTGTTTCTTTACTTTTAATCAGAAAAGACTGAATTCCTTGAACTGAACTTCATGAATTTCTGTTAGCCTTTTAACATATTCAGACATTTGATTTAACCCATAGGCTTCATTGTTTCCTGGGTATTATTATAAATGCAATTTATGATTCTATAAGCATTTTAATAACTGCAATTACTGAAGTAGTTATGAATTAATTGTACATGAGCATTGACTCATATTTAAGTATTTTCTCTAAAAGACATAGAATTTACTTATTAAAGTGGTTAGTTTAGCTGATTAATATAGAATTCTATTTTTTATACTTGAAACAAGAGAAAAGCTAATCTCTTAATCAAATGCCTCTCCCTAAACTTAGTATAGTAAATCCTTGGTGTTTGAGGATTTAAAATTCAAAGTTTCAAGTATCCATAGAAGACCCAAATATTAATGGCATGTTACAATTTGTAGTTTTATTGAGGCGTGAGTTTTCCTGAGACATGAATTGCACACCCTGGAAAGTTAACATATGGCACTGAGGCTCTTAGTTTATGAGTGAGCCAAGCTAACTCCCAAGCTTATATGTCAAGATGGCTTTGTTATTTTCTGCTCAAATTTGCATATATATATTTTATGGGATCGAAACACACATTATAGTAATATTAGAAAATATAAGGGATACCCAGAGATTTAGAAGTTTTTTTTGAGACTATGTCAGGTCAAACATACAGTTCTTATCTGGTGGTCATAATACTCTTCTGCTTCCTGGTGACATTGTATTGTCCACTCAGCATAAATTTATTATCTATTCCCTTCCACCCCACTATACAAAGGATTTCTTTGCCAATTTGGATGAACTCATGATCAATATCAATGCTCTATACATTCTCAAATTACATTAAGCTAACCAGGTTTTATGTGAATAGATCTAAGTGGGAAAAACAATCAGAGAATACTCATACTGGTGGACCAGAGTAAAAAAATGAGATAACTTTTTAAAAGCAAATTCAATTGATTAAACCATAAATGAATAATTTTTGGAACATAAGATTTTTCCACTTGAAATTATTATGGCATTTCAACACTCTATGTATCTAAACTAAAACTACAGTTTGACTGAACATAATGCTTTACATTATGTTCTACATTAACAAAAATTCATTTATTTTTTTAATTTATATTTTATTTTCTTAATTTTTTATTTTGAAATCATTGTAGATTCATTGAGAGTTGTGAAGACAGTAAAGAGAGGTCCCAGGTACACTTTACCCAGTGCCACAATGGTTACATCTTAAGTAATCATATTATAATATCAAAACCAAAAATGACTTTGGCACCAGATAGTTTTATCATGTTATCACCACCAATATTATAATACAGAACTAACTATCCATTCCATCATCATAAAGATCCCTTGTGTTATGCCTTTATAGTTTCGCACTTCCTTCCACACCGCCCACTTCCATGACTAACCCTGGCAACTACTACTCTGTTCTCCATCTCTATAAGTTTTTCATCTCAATGATATTATATAAATAGAATCATATAGGATATAGCATTTTGAGATTGCCATTTTTATACTCAGCATAATGTATTTGAAATCCATCCAAGTTGTTATGTTACAAATAGCTTGTTCTTATTTTTTGCTGAGTAGAATTTCATGTTATGAATATACCAGTTTGTGTAACCTTTCACCCATTAGAAGACATTTTGTTTCTTTCTAGTTTGGGGCACTTACCAATAAAGATTCTATGAATATTTGTATACATTTTTATATGTGTGTGTGTCTGAAGGTGCTCAGAGAGAGGGTGCATCCTATTTCTCCTTTGCCATTCTATGATGGCTTTACACAAAGAAAAGGGTAAAAAAGTCTTAGGATCCACTAGTAACTTTGTTAAAAGGAAAATCCCAGATCAAAGTTCCAATTAAAGGCTTTAGTTATAGAAAATAGTCTGTAAAAAGTAGGCTAACACTACTATCACCACCATCTTACCCTGATATGTACAAGTGCCTGTATCATTTGGACCTTATATATAGTGCTATTTTTTTAATGTTGTAGATGAAAACATCAACTGGGAAGTGTCTGCAACTATTAACTAACCACTGCATATGTCTTAGTATATCCTGCATCAGAGAAAGCTGTCCAATGATTCTATGTTGTCCAAATCCAATAGGTATTAAAGGTAATGTGTTAAGAGAATATCTGTGAAAGAAGTATTTAGTAGACAAAAAAAAAGAATATACATTTTAAAATAGAGGATTGTTGATCATCAGTGGGTTCATAAATTGGCCAATATAAAAGTATCTCCTATTTCCAATATAAAGAATGAAATAACAAGAACCATGCATAATAAAGGAAGTCATATTTTTTGGCTGGGAACTTTCTACTTATCTCAGGAACATTTGCTGAGACCTGCTCTGGGATTTCTCCTCCCATATGAATAAATGTAAAAGTCTCATGAAAGACCAGCCATTTAACTTGGGTTCAAAAAGAGTTCATTATATCACAGTTAATGTTTCTCCACCAAGGTATCCATAAGTAGATTAATGCTCCACTTTCAAGAAGTCTCTTACAGATTGGTGGTTGCTAGAGGTTGGGGATTGGGGATGGGAGAAATGGGTGAAGGTAATCAAAAGGTACAAACTTCCAATTATAAGATGAATAAGTTCTGAGGTGTGTTGCACAACATTGTGACTATAGCTAACAATACCATATTTGAAAGTTGCTAAGAGAATAAATATTAAAAGTTCTTGTCCAAAGAAAAAACAATTGTAACTATGTGAGGGGGTGGATGTTAATTTATTGTGCTAGTTGTTTCTCAGTATATAGGTATACCAAATCATTATATTGTACACCTAAAGCTAATACAATGTTATATGTCAATTATATCTCAATAAAACTGGGGAAAAAAACAAAGTCTCTTGTCTCTCAGACTAAGAAGTCAGCACTTTCAGCTCTCTGTATTCAACTATAGACAGGTCAAATAAGTTTGAACATTTGGGCATACCCCTCAGTTTCTTCTTATAGGAAGTGAGGTTTGTAAAACTTCTTTCTTGTTTATGAAGTTTATTGTGAAGGTAAATTGGAGAATGGGAGAGATATGTTTTGAGTTATGTGTTAAACAAGTCCAATATAAATTCAAACACTGATATTTTTGGTACAATTATTACAAAACTGGACAGGTTATTTAGTACAGTAGGTGAGAAGACACTATCCTCAAAATGTGGTGACAAATGATTTTGGGTTGAGTCCTAAACTTATTAAATTGTCAATGCTGAATTATCAGTAAATCAAGAAGGATGTTAATGAGCATCTGTGCTTCAGCTTCCATTGCCATTTGGCAAACGGTAGCACAAAAAGAAAATGGTAATTAGCAATAAAGGTGTATTTATTAGTTTGTGCAATTGACTGCATGTCTCTTCTACACAGCATGTGTTCTTTATAAAACTGCCAGATAATGAATGCAAAATCTGCTCTTTTTCTTTAGGCTAGAGCTTCATGACCTTGAAGTGCCACTAGAAGAAAATCGATTAATGTGGGAATTAAAATTTATTCTTTTCAATGAAAAACAAAACAAAGAGATGTAACAAATTGAGTAAAATGTGAGTAACCCTCAATCTCTACATTTCCCAAAGGCCTCCCCTAAATTCTGCTTTCCCATGTCTATTCATCCTGCATATTGCCTCCTGTAATCTTTCCAAGAGAAAATTGATTGTGAACCCTTCAATGGGTTCTCAGGATAGGATTCATTTTCCCCTAGCCAGTTATGTAAGTCACTTATGTAAGTGATCTAGCCCCTGCCTACTTTCTAGCTTATTCTCAGACCACTATCCCTCATTCCCTTCTAATCTAAACTCTGATAAAGGAAATGTTGGTGAGAAGGAAACAAAAATGTATGTTAGAATAGGCAGGTTTGAGATCAATGTGGCATCCTATAGTAAAGTAGAAAACATTCACACTCAGCAGTCCTGGGTATGTCATTAAAAACATGCATCTGAAAATGCACTGGTGTCTTCATTGCAGTGTTGCTTACAAAAGTGAAAAGAAGTATGAGAAGAATTAAAAAAAAACATTTAAATAGAAGAATAAATAAATTGTGGTCGACTCACATAATGGAATCATATACAAAGAGTAACAATTAAAGAGGCCAGGGGCTGCTTGTTTATGTTTTGTGAACCTTTGAGAGATTTTAGGAGAATTCACAGCATGAGCCAAGCCAAGCCATTAGTATGGAAAATCCACTGGAAGCGGCTTGAGTGGGCTACCAGTTGGTTGGGGCAGGGTCTTAGGGAATCACCAGGGTGAGGCAACCAGTGTTAGTTACATTGATGGAAACACAGATATGGCAGCCCCCTGGATCCTTAAGCACATCAGGGGAAGGCTAAAAAAAAAGGAGCAATGTTCTCTGCCAGCACTTCTTTCTGGTAGAAAGCTGCCTCTCCAGTCCTCACCCTGAAGTCTGACAACTCAGTTTCTCCCCATATGTCCCTGGTGCCTTTTGAGCTGCTGCCGTAGCACCAAAGCTCAGAGCAAGTGAATATGTCACTGAATAAGTCCATCTGTGGGTCCCTTATGAGAAAAGTCTCCAGCAACCCTATGTCTCACTCTGCCACGATCTCTGCTGGTTTTCTCAACCAGAAGTTGTGGGGACTTCTCTTCTTGGCACTGGAACCCTGGGCTAGGAAGCCTGGTGTGGGGCCAGGACCCCTCATTCTTCCAGGGAACCTCTGCAGCTGAGACATTTCTTCCAATTCTCAGCCACCACAAGCAAGTGTGGGACTAGCCCATTTTGCATCTTCACCCTCCCTACCAGTCTCAAGGCAGCCTCATCTGTGTGTCCCCAGTTGTAGGATCTGTTCAGCTAGACTGCAGGTGACTCCCAATTATGGCTATTCAGTAGTTTAGTTGTAATTTTGATATGGTAGTGAGAAGAGACAAGCACAGCGTTTACCTACTCTGCCATTATAACGGCCTCAATTTTCTTTCTGTTTATCAGTTTATTTAGATTTTCCAGTTTTTTGTAAGTCTAGGAAGATTGTATATTTCTAAGAACTTGTCCTTTACTTCTAGGTTATTGAATTTGGTGGCATACAGTCTTTCACAGTATTCTTGTATGATACTTTGTTTTTTGGCAGTATTTGTCATAACTTCTCTTTCATTTTTGAATTTATTTGTGTTCTTTCTCTTTTTTCCTTAGTGCTTCTAGCCAGAGGTTTGTAAATTCTGTTGCTCTTTGAAGAACCAGCTTTTTGTTTCATTAATTTTTTACTGTCCTTTTGTTCTTAATTTTATTTAATTCTGCTCTAATTTTTATTTCCTTTCTTCTGTTGACATTGGGCTTCATCTGTTCTTCTTTTTCTAGTTTTTTAAGATGTAATATTAAGTTGTTCATTTGGGATCTTTCTTGTTTCTTGAGATAGGTCTGTAATGTTATGAATTATTCTCTTATGACCACTTTTGCCATGTCCCCAAAGTTTTGATATGTTGTACTTTCATTCTCATTTGTTTCTATGTATCTCTTGATCTCTCCTTTTATTTTTTCTATGACTTAGTCATTCTTTAGTAGTCATATTTACATATTTGTGGGCTTTCTCACTTTCTTTTTGGAGTTGATCTCCAGTTTGAAAGTACTATGGTCAGAGTATATGCTTGGTATGATTTCAATCTTCTTAAATTTGTTGAGGCTACTTTTGTGTCCCAACATATAGCCTATCCTTGAGAATGTTCCACGTGCATTAAAGCAGAATGTATAATCTGGTGTTTTGAGATGAAAGGCTCTATAAATGTCTATTATATCCAATTGGTCGAATGTGTTATTTAAGGTTGATATTTCATTAATGGATGATCTATTCATAGCTGTCAGTGGAGTATTTTGTTCTCATGTTATAATTGTGTTTTTGTCAGTTTCTCTCTTTGATTATGTTAGTAGTTGCTTTATATATTTTAGTGCTCTCTGACTGGGAGTGTATATATCAATAAGTGTTATGTCTTATTGATGTATTGTCCCTTTTATCATTATGAAGTATCTGTCTTTGTCTCTCATTATCTGTTTTATCTTGAAGTCTATTTAATGATATATAGGTATGGCTACATCTAGTTTTCTCTGGATGTCATTTGCCTGGAGTATCATTTTCCACACTTGCACTTTGAGTCTGTATTTGTCCTTGTGGAGATGTGTCTCTTGAAGGCAGCATGTGGCTAAGTTTTGTTTATTAGTCCAATGTGTTACTCTCTGCCTTTTTATTGGTGAATTCAGTCAGTTTACACTTAGGGTGATCATTAAATTATGAGGTTTTCTGTAGCCATTTTATCCTCTGTTTCTTAGTAACTCAGTGTCTCCATTGTTTCTTTGTCCTTGTGTTTCTGTCTGCTTTATTAGTTTGGTGATATCTTATTATGTTTTTCTCGTTCCCTCTTGTTTTATGTTATGTGTCTCTTCTGGATTTTTTTTGGTGTGGCTACTATTAAGTTTATGTAAAAGAAAGTCCTTTTTGTTCTGTGTATTTCATCTTCAATCCCCTTTGCAGATTCAGACCTTTACTTCTTCCCCTTTTCTGTTTTTGTTGTCTCAAATTATCCCTATTTATGTTGAGTTCATTTCTAGATTGCAGTAGCTGTTGTCTTCTTCTTTTCTTTTGAAAATGTTTTTTTTTTTTAACTTTAACCATTCTGTAATATTTAAGGGTATAATACCCTATTCTTAACAAGGATTGCACTTTCCTGTCTCTCTCTGTCTGTTAGTCATCTTACTCATAGTTTTGTAATTATTTTTGTTCTTTTGTTTCAAGTGGAATGACCACCATCAGTATTTATTGCAATGCAGGCCTTGCAGTAGAAAATTCTCTTGGCTTCTGTATATCTGAAAAGGTCTTTATTTCTCCTTCATATGTTAAGGAGAACTTTGCTGGGTGCATTATTCTTGGCTGTTAATTTCTCTCTCTCAATAGTTCGAATATTTGATTCCACTCCATCTTAGCTTATAAAGTTTGTGCTGAAAAGTCTGATGATAATAGGTTTTTCTTTATAGGTTACTGAGTTCTTTTCCCTGGTTGCTTTGAGAATTCTTTCTTTGTCACTAATTTTCAACAATTTTAATATAATGTGTCTTGGAGAAGGCCTTTTTGGATTGAGATAATTAGGTGTTCTATTTACTTCTTGGATTTGAGGATCCAGTTCCTTCCATAGGTTTGGGAAATTCTCATCAACTATTTGTTTGAATAGGCTTTCTGTTCTTGTCTCCCTCTCTCTTCCTTCTGGAATACCTATTATGCTTATATTGTGTTTTTTTTTTTCAATGATGTCAGATATTCTTGTAGAGTTCTTTAATTTTTTTCACTCTCAAGTCTTTCTCTTCTTTCATCTGTATAATTTCGAGATTTCTGTCTTCGATATCACTAATTCTTTGCTCCATTTGGTCAGCTTTATTTTTTAAGCTTGCTATTTCATTCTTCATCTCTTTTTCTTAGTAAGTTCTTCAGATCCAAAAGTTTTACTCGGTTCTTTTTAGAGATTTAATTTCTTTGTTAAAGTATTCCTGTTGTCCATTGATTTTATTTCTGAGTTCATTGGACTGTCAATCTGAATTTTCTTGCATGTTGTTAAGATTTTTCATAAGTGCAATCTTGAATCCTGTCATTTAAGTCACATGTTTCTATATCTTTATTTTTCTGGAGATTTTTCGTCTTCTTTCTGAGCTGCTTTGTCACCTTGGTTGTTCATGGTATTTGATGGATTGTTTTTTCTTTGCGTAGGCATTTATGAAATTGTACTTTTTTCAATTCTATTATTATTTAGAGTGATCTCTCTTTAGCAGGTTAATAAGAAGAGGTTTTTCTTTTGTTTTTCAGTAGGTAATGCACAAACCTCCTGTACTGACCAGGCCTCCTGTATCTTTGTTTTGTAGCAAACAAAAAAACAATGTTCTTTATTCCCTGGGGCGGTATTTGTCTTCTTTGTGACCAGGTCACACATGGGAGAGTGTAAAGGGCAATAGGGATGCAAGCCTCTGAAAAGCTCCTGAAGTCCGGATACTGCTCCAGCAGCCAGATGCATCACTGTGCTATGTTCTCTCAAATCAGCCTGGATGGGTGGGTGTGGGGTGAGTTGGGAGAGGCTGCCTGTGTATCTGTGGCTGTTGTCTTTCCAGTAATGCTGGCATCCAAGCTTCAGTTGCTTTGCCTCTATAGCTCCAGCCCTGTCTCTGGGACCAGCGGCAGTGTGTGTCTTAGTTCCCTGCCCTGTATCCCTACTCTCTCTCTATAAGTTTCCCCTGGGGCTCACTACTAGCTCTGGGAGGGTACAGGGAGGTGAGCTCTGTGGAAGTGTGTCCAGGAGGTGGGGTTGGGGGAAGCCACCAGGCTCCATGACTAGCTTTCTGCTTGGCAATGGAGATTGCTAAAATCAGCTGTCGCCTCCCTGTATTCTGTCTCTGTCCTGTTCCCTGCCCTGATCTCTGGGCTCTGCCATGTGGAACATGCTGATCACTCAGGCAGGGATGATCTAACTTACAGAGTGTGCAAACTGCTGTCTTTTTTCTCCCACTCTCCCTACAGCCTGCAAAAAGCTCCAGGCTGTATCCACAGCATGAGTCTCTGCTCCTCTCCCTTTTCTCCTCCCTTTGCTCACCCGATTCGCCCACCTTCAAATGCTCTGATGTGGAGACCTCTCAGACGTGTTTATGTGCTAGGCTTGGTGTTTTCTATTAGATTGTAGGTGTTCAGTTTGTTGTACAACTTCAAGGGAAGAGATCAAGGGGATCCCTCACACTACCATTCTTCTGATGTCACTCTTATGTAAGTATTTTAAATGAATAAAAATGTATATATGGTCTATGGGCCTATATATTTGTGCCTATACATAAAAAGGAAGAATATACAATAACTTCAGGAGAGAGGTTACTTCTCTGGAGAGAAGTCAGGGAAGAATGGGATAGAAGAAGATGACAAAAGGGGTTTACTTTCAACTGAAATATTTTATTCTATATCTATCTGTGATATTGTGATTTATAATAAATATATGTTTAGTGTTTAGTCTTCATCCAAGTGCTGACACAGAGCTTCTAAGACCCTTGAAATTTCCTAAGTGTTGAGAGCCATTAACATATCTTTTATTATGTTAATGAGGTGACCTTTGGAAAGGATCTAAGGATGAGGACTTGTTGCCAGCTGAATCAACCATGTGATTAGAGGGTTGGAACTTTCAGCCCCACCCAACTCTGGGGAGAAGAGAGGGCTGGAGATTAAATTCAATCACCAGTAGCCAATAACTTAATCAACCATGCTTATATAATAAAACCTCCATAAAACCTCTAAAGACAGCACTCAGAGAGCTTATAGGTTGGTGAGCACTTGGAGATTTGGTAATAATGGAGCCCTTGGAGAGGGCATTGAAGCTCTGAGTCCCTTTTCATATACCTGTCTTATGCATCTCTTCCATCTGGTGTTAAACCAATATCTAATAATTAAAATATTTCTCTGAGTTCTGTGAACTGCTTTAGCAAATTAATTGAACCCGAGGAAGTTCTATATCCAATATATAGCCAGTAAGTCAGAAACACAGGTGACAACCTGGATTTGAGATTGACATTTGAAGCTGGGGGGTGGGGATCAGTCTTGTATGACTGAGCCCTTAAGCTATGGGATCTGTTGCTATATCCAGGTAAATAGTGTCAGAATTAGTTGAATTGTAGGGTAAACACCTAGTGTCTGGGATTTGGTTATTGGTGTGGTAAAGCTCCCATGCAAATAGGTAAGAATTTGTATTAGAATCACTTTTCTTTCTTTCTTCCTTCCTTCCTTCCTTCCTTCCTTCCTTCCTTCCTTCCTTCCTTCCTTCCTTTCTTTCTTTCTTTCTTTCTTCCTTCCTTCCTTCCTTCCTTCCTTCCTTCCTTCCTTCCTTCCTTCCTTCCTTCCTTCCTTCCTTCCTTCCTTCCTTCCTTCCTTTCTTTCCATCTATCTATCTTTCATCCATCTATCTAATATATCTTTAAGAAAATGTGCAAAACATCTATTTAACCTGTGCAATGAATACACAGGTGTTCAATCTATTGTTTTTTGTAGCTTAGTTTATTTGGAAAGTCTCAATAATAATAATCCTTTATTCAAATTTTTTTGGTCACAAAGTGAAAAACACAGAAATAAAAGCCAAGCTATGCAATGAATGGAACAGGATGGGGTGGGAGTGGGGATGTTTTATTGACTTTTTCCTCAGTCATCTATTTTTTTCTTCTTCTTTCTCATGTTTATAGTGAATAAAATAAACTATTCCTTCTTATAGGATTTTATAGAGTGTGATCTTCTAAATGACTATTTCCTTAATGTTTACTCATGAGATATGAAACTAAATAGGGTGTGGACTTAGATAGCTAAGTGAGTGGGTGTTGTAGTCTACTCTGTTGATGAATGTGTGGCTTTTAGGTAATATAATTACCACTGGTTGTATTTATTTTCCATGAAGAACCTTCTGAATTTATTTCCTTTATGCTATAATGAAATGTAAGTTGGTACAAGCACTGTAGAAAACCATTTGACATTACTTAGTAAAGTAGTACCTATGCTTAACATATGATCCAGCATTTACACTTCTCTTATAAACTCTGAAAAATACTATTAGAAATGTGTGACAGGAAATATATTTATAAGAGCTGCTATAATAGCTAAAAAACAATCAAACAATCAAATAGAAATGTCATAATGTCCAAACATTAGAGAATAAATTAATAGTGGTAGACACACAGTGGATTCTATAAAGCAGAGAAATTGAATAAACCAGAACAACAGGTCATAGAACAACACACACAAGATGATTCTCTTTATATAAAGTAAAAAAATACACAAAAAATTAAAGTATATTTATGTATTGATAGATTAATTGATTGATTTTTATTATGGTGACATTGATTACTGAAATCCAATGTTTCAAGTGTACAATTAAACAGTAACACATGCACACACACACACACACACACATATGTGTTCACTATGTGTTCAATACACATAGTTAGATTTCATCTTTCACCACATATTTGACTTCTTTTACCCAGTCTGCCTCTCCTCTCCCCCTGCTCTCTGGTATCCACTAGCCAATTGTCCATGTCGTGAGTCTCTGCTTGCTTGTCCTGTTTGTTTGTTGCTTTTAGGTTTATATCCCACATAAAAGTGATATCATGTGGTTTTCAACTTTTTTCTATCTGGCTTATTTCGCTTAGCATGATTATCTCGAGGTCTATCCATGTTGTCACAAAAGGCTGTATTTCATCTCTTCTTATGGCTGAGTAATATTCCATCGTATGTAAGTACCACACCTTTTTTTAAAATAAATTTATTTATTTAAATTAGTTTCAAGTATACAGTACATTGGATAGGCATTTATATTGTTTATAAAATGATTCCACCAATTTCTCCCTCCCTCCCCTGGCCCTCCACTTAGCCATCCTATTAATACTGACTGCATTCTCTCTGCCGTGCTCCTCATCCTCATGCCCAACTATTGACTACTTATTTGTACTTCTTTAATCCTTCACCTCATTCTCCCAGCCCCTCAACCCTCTCACCTCTGTCACCAAATAGTCCACTATATTTATGAGTCTGTTTTTGATTAGTTTGTTCTTGTTCCTTATATTCCATATATAAGTGAAATCATATGGCATTTATCTTTCTCTGATTTATTTTACTCAGTATAATAACCTCTAGGTCCATCCATGTAGTTGCAAATGGTAGGATTTCATTGTTTTTAATGGCTGAGTAATATTCCATTGTATATATGAACCATAATTTCTTTATCCAGTTGTCTACCAATGGGCATTAAGGTTGTTTCCATATCTTGGCTATTGTAAATTGTGCTGCCATGAATATTGGAGTGCATAGATCTTTACAAATTATTGTTTTGGTTTTCTTTGGATAAATACCCAGAAGTGCAATTGCTGGGTCAAAAGGTATATCCACTTTTAATTTTTTGAGAAATCTCCATACTGTTTTCCATAGTGGCTGTACCAATTTGTAATCCCACCAACAATGCATGAGGGTTCCCTTTTCTTTGCATCCTCGCCAACACTTGCTGTTTTTGGATTTATTGATGATAGCCATTCTGACAGGTGTGAGGTGATATCTCATTGTGGTTTTAATTTGCATTTCTCTGATGATTAGTGACCTTGAGCATCTTTTCATAAGTCTATCAGCCATCTGTATTTCCCCTTTGGAGAAGTATCTGTTCAGGTCTTCTGCCCTTTTAAAAATTGAATTGTTTGTTTTATTCATCGTTGAGTTGTATAAATTCTTTATAAATTTTGGATATTAACCCCATCTCAGATATATCATTAGGGAATATCTTCCCCCAACCAGTTGGTTGTCTTTTTGTTGTATTAATGGTTCCCTGTACAAAAACTTTTTAGTTTGATGGAGTCCCATTTGTTTGTTTTTTCTTTTGTTTCCCTTGCCTGAGGATATATATCTGAAAAGAAATTCCTGTTAGTAATATCAGAGATTTTACTGCCTATGGTTTCTTCTAAAAGCTTCATGGTTTCGGGTCTTACATTTAAGTCTTTAATCCATTTTTAGTCTATTCTTGTGTATGGTGTAAGAAGATGGTCCAGCTTTTTTTTTTTTTTGCATGTATCTGTCCAGTTTTCCCAACACCATTTATTGAAGAGACTGTCTTTGCCCCATTGTATATTCTTACCTCCTTTGTCATATTTTAAGTAAGTGTATAGGCGTGGATTTATTCCTGGGCTCTCTATTCTGTTCCATTGATCAATATATCTGTTTTTATGCCAGTATCATGCTGTTTGAATACTCTAGACTTGTAGTATATTTTGATATCAGGTAGAGTGATATCTCCAACTTTGTTCTTTCTTAAGATTGCCATGACTATTAGGGAATTTTTATGGCTCCCTATAAATGTTAAGATTATTTTTTTCTAGCTCTCTAAAAATGTCATTGGTATTTTGATAGGGATTGCATTGAATCTATAGATTGCTTTGGGTAGTATGGCCATTTTAACAATGTTGATTCTTCCTAACCATGAACAAGGTATATGCTTCCATTTATTTGTATCTTCTTCAATTTCTTTTTCAATGAATTATACATTTCTGAAAACAGGTTTTCTATCTTCTTGGTTAATTTGATTCCCAGGTATTTTATAGATTTTGCCACAATTGTAAATGGGATCATTTTCTTAATTTCTCTTTCTGAAAGTTCATCATTGTTGTATAAAAATGTCCCTGACTTGTATATATTTATTTTGTAAACTGCTGCTTTACTGAATTTATTGCTCAGTACTAACATTTTTTTTCCTGGAATCTTTAGGGTTCTCTCTATATCATGTTATTGACAAATAACGAGAGTTTTATTTTTTTTCCAATTCGATGCCTTTAATTTTCTTTTTTGTCTGATTGCTGTGGCTAAGACTTCCAATACAATGTTGAAGAGGAGTGGTGAAAGTGGGTATCCTTGTCTTGTTCCTGATCTTAAGGAAAACGCTCTTAGCCTTTTCCCATTAAGTGTGATGTTAGCTGTAGGTTTGTCATATATGGCATTTATTATGTTGAGGTATGTTCCCTCTATTTCCACTTTACTGAGAGTTTTTATCATAAATGGATGCTAGATTTTGTCAAATGCTTTTTCTGCACCTATTGGTATGATCATATGGTTTTTACCATTCAATTTGATAATGTGGTGTATCACATTAATTGATGTGCGGATATTGAACCAACTTCCCATGCCAGGAATAAATCCAACTTGATCGTGGTGTATAATATCATGGTGTATGATGTTTTTAAAATATTGCTGAATTCGGTTTGCTAAAATTTATTGAGGATTTTTACATCAATGTTCATAAGAGATATAAGCCTATAGTTTTATTTTCTGTAATGTCTTTGCCTGGTAGTGGTGGCCTCATAATAGGAGTTAGGGAGCCTTCCCTCTTCTTGAATGTTTTGGAATAGTTTGAGAAAAATAGGTGATAATTATTATTTGAATGTTTGGTAAAATTCACCAATGAAGCCATTTGGTACAGGACTTTTGTTTTGTGGGAGGTTTTTGATTGCTGATTCGATTTCATTGGTGATAATTGGTTGGTTCAGATTTTCCGTTTCTTTTTGACTCAGTCATTTGAGATTGTGTTTCTAGGAATGTGTCCATTTCTTCCAGATTGTCCAATTTGTTGCCACATAATTGCTCATAATATTTTCTTATGATCCTTTGTATTTCTATGGAGTCCATGGTTATATCTCCTCTTTCGTTTCTGATTTTATTTATTCACCGTTTTTTTCCTTGAGGAGTCTGGCTAAGGGTCTGTTAGTTTCGTTTATCCTTTCAAAGAACCAGCTCTTAGTTTCATTAATCTTTTGTATTGTTTTTCTAGACTCTATTTCATTTATTTCCACTGTGATCTTTATTATTTTTTTCCTTCTATTCATTTTTGGCTTTGTTTGCTGTTTATTATTCTGTTTTTTTTTAATTGTAGGTTAGATTTTTTGTTTGAGATTTTTCTTGTATCTTGAGGTAGGCCTGTATTGCTATGAATTTCCCTCTTAGGACTGCTTTCACTGTGTCCCATAAATTTTGAGTCATTGTGTTTTCATTTTCATTTCTCTATAGGTACTTTTTGATTTCTTCCTTGATATAATTAATAACCCATTCATTGTTTAGTAGTATGTTATTTAGCCTCCATTTGTTTATGTATTTTCCCGTTTTTTCCCCTTGTAGTTGATATCTATTTTCATATCATTGTGATCAGAGAAGACAGTTGATATGATTTCAATCTTCTTAAATTTATTGAGACTTGATTTGTATCCTAACATGTGGTCTATCCTTGAAAATGTTCCCTGTGCACTTGAGAATAATGTATATTTTGCTGCTTTGGGGTAAAATACTCTGAAAATATCTATTAAGCCCATCTGTTCTAGTGTATCTTTTAGGCCCATTGTTTCCTTATTGATTCTTTGCCTGGAAGATCTGTCCGTTGGTGTCAATGGGGTATTAAAGTCTCCTACTGTGAGTATATTATTACTGATCTCTCCTTTTATGTCAGTCAATAATTGCTTTATGTATGTATGTGCTCCTATGTTGGGTGCATATTTGTTTACTAGGGTTATGTCCTCTTGATTTATAGATTCCTTTATTATTATGTAATGTCCTTTTTATATCTTATTATAGCCTTTGCTTTAAAGTCTATTTTATCTAAGTAATGCTACCCCAGCTTTTTTAAATTTCTGTTTGCATGAAATATCTTTTCCCATCCGTTTATTTTCAGTCTGTGAGTGTTTTTTATTCTGAAGTGGGTCTCTTGTAGGCCACATATGCATGGATCTTGTTTTCTTATTCATTCTGTTACCCTATATCTTTTGATTGGAGCATTTAATCCATATACATTTAAAGTGATTACTGATAGGTACTTTGTTACTGCAATTTTATTTTTCATATTTATTGTTTTTATTTTATTTTATTTTCTACCCATTTTCTTTTTGCAGAAGACCTTTCAACATTTCTTGTAATGCTGGTTTGTTGGTTATGAATTCTTTAAGCTTTTTTCTGTCTGGGAAGCCCTTTATCTCTCCTTCCATTTTAATTGAAAGTGTTGCTGGTTAGAGTATTTGTGGTTGTAGATTCTTGTTTTTCATAACTTTGAATATTTCTTGCCATTGCCTTCTGGCCTGCAAAGTTTCCATTAAAAAGTCAGCAGACATTCTTATGGGGGTACCCTTGTAAGTAACTAGCTCACTTTCTCTTGCTGCTTTTAAGAAATTCTCTTTGTCTTTGATATTTTGCATTTTAATTATAATGTGTCTTGGTATAGGTCTGTTTGAATTCCACTTACTTAGGACTCTTTGTGCTTCCTGAACTTGTAAGTCAAATTCCTTTGCCAGGTTAAGGAATTTTTCTGTCATTACTTCTTCTAATAGAGTCTCAATCCCTTATTCTCTCTTCCTCTTCAGGTACTCCTATGATTCGGGTATTTTTACACTGCACATTGTCCCAGAGGTCTCTTAAACTATCCTCATTTTTTAAAAATTCTTTTTACTATTTGTTGTTCTGATTGGGTTTATTCAGCTATCTTGTCTTCCATTTCACTGATTTGATCTTCTGCTTCATCCAATCTATTGTTGAATCCTTCTATTGTAGTCTTCATTTCAGTTATTGTATTCCTCATTTTTGTCTGGTTGTTTTTTATGGTTTCTATGTTCTTTATAATGCTTATTATTTGCCTGTTGAGGTTATCATTGTACTCATCCATTCTCCTCATAAGTTTGTTGAGCATCCTTATAACCATTATTCTGAACTCTGTTCTGGTAGTTTGTTTGCCTCCAATTTATTTAGCTTATTTTCTGGATTTTTTCATGTTTCATTTGTCGCATGTTTCTTTGTTTCTCATTTTATTAGCTTCTTTGTGTTCATTTCAATGTGTCAGGAATATTGGTTTTGTCTCTCTGCCTTGACCAGACTCCCTAATGTGGAAGGGGCCCTGTTAGACCCAGTGGCACACTCTCCCTGATCCCTTGTGCCAGGAACTCTGGATGTGACATTTGTGTGCGTTGCGTGTGATCCTCTGTTGTCACCAAGCCTTTATTATTGTTAGTAGATCAGTGGATGAGATTAACATTCAGGCTGACAAATTGTGTGAACTGGCTACACCCTCAGAGTAAGAGTTATTGTGTGGGAGCTGACCCCACTGAGTGAGATTTGCCCTAGCAGGCTGTGTACTTGTTGCAACCACCCTTAGTATATATCACTACTGGAACTAGTCAGGCAATGCTTCGTTGTGGTCTGGTGCCAGGCTCCAGATGCATTGGTTTTGTGGCCCCGTGGGAGACGCTTCCCCATAGGCCAAGGTCACCTGCTGCTTTTGACTGCTCAAGGCTACCTTGTGAGAACTACAAAGCAATCCTCTGATGGTTGTTGTCTATGCTGAATCTATAAGTATGTGGAAGAGACAACACTGTGGGCAGATCTCGGTTATCCCCCATCCCTGAGCTATGGCAGTTTAGCAGAGGGACCAGTGCTCCTCAAGGCCTGATACTGCCTATCAGATGCCTCTGAAACTGCTGCAGGGACCCTGGAAGTCTCCTGGATCTAGTGAGTAAATTTTCCTCTGCCACTGCAGTGTCAGTTTACATCCCCTTGCTGTCTCTATGGCTCAAAGCAAGGTCAAATACTGCCTACTTTGGGCCTAAATTCACTACCTCAGAACAAGGGCAGTTGTCTATCAATGTGCAGCAGACACTTTGTGTACTAGATGGGGAGGAAATCAGGGAGTCAAGGGCTATCAAGCCAATACAGACCCCTGTAATCCCCTTAAGAGATATCGCAGCTTGTACAGGCAGCAGTGGTCTGTCCACAATAGTTTTCTTTGAAATGCTCTCACTGTGATAGCCAAAGTCTGTTGCTTGCACTAACTGCTCAACCTCAGAGCCAAGCAGGGCACAATAGGCTACTTGTCCATAGGCTGCAGGCACTTTTTGGCTTGGATGAAGTGTGTTCTCAGGGAAACAAGGTCCATTCGGCCAATACAGCCTCAGTTTTGCTGCAATGTCTATGCCTGGGCATTCCTGCTATAGACACAGATCACAGTGAAACCAGCTGCCGTCAGGGGCATTGCCAGAGACCCCTGTGCTCCCCGGACACAATATTGCAACTCTTACAGGCAGCAAAGGTCTGCCTGCCATTGATTTCTGTGCAATTCCCACACTGTGCCAGCCAAAATTTGTTGCCTGTGTAGATTAGGAGATCAGGAGTGGGGATGGGCAGGGCTGTGGCAGTTCACTGTCAATGGGCCACCTGGGGCAATTTGTGGGTAGGGTGGTGCAGGATCTCAGAGAGACAATGGCAGTCAAATCAATACAGCCTTATTCTTGCAGCACATTTGGTAACTGTTGTGAGTTCCTGCAGAAGACTCTGCTTGCAGCAAGACCAGCTGTTTTCTGGGACTAGCCCACAGATACCCAATATCTGCCCAAGTTCGTGTTAGCAGCAGCTATCTGTCTGGCCCTATCTCTGAAATGTGGCTCACAGCAGCTGGCCACTGTTGCTGGGGTTAGAAACTCTGTTCTCGAGCAGAGGTTCTTAATGGCTCTGTGGGAGGAGTCTGCACAGTCAAGCTGGTGCAGTCTGTAGATTGCCCAGTAATGGAGTCGGATTAAGGCTTAATGGTGGCTGCCTTTTTACCTCTTGTTCAGAGGCCAGGCAATGGAGACCTTTTCAGAATGAATCATACAAGTCTCTGACCCTCTGCCAGCATGAGGGGTGAGCATCCGCAGGTCAGAAAGCCTTTGCTTGGGTCCTTCAAAAGGATATCTAAGGGTTCAGTTGCCTTCTGTCTCACCCAGATGGCCAGAAACTCCTCCAGTTTCTACAGTTAATATTATAAGAATCTCCTCTTCCATGGATTGGGACCCTGTGCCAGAGAGCCCCCAGATGAGACCAGGACCCCCCTCTCCCTCAGGAGAGCCTCTGCAGCCTTGCTCTCCCTTTCCATGATCCTCCACCACCCACCGGTGCAGGTCCAGCCTGATTCACGACTTCGCCCATCCTATTGGCTTCGATGTGTCTCCTTTATATTATCATATGTAGGTGTTATGATCAACTATAATTCAGATTGTAATTTCAATGTGGTACTGGGAGGAGAAAAACCCTGCTTTTACATAGTCTTCTATGTTTCCAGAATACTTTACCCCAGCTTCTTTATTCTATCATCTATCGTAGGACAGTTCAGTTGATTCCATGTTCTGGCCACATGAATAATCCTGCTATGAACATCGGTGTGAAAATATCTTTTTGGATATATGATTTCAAGTATTTGGGGTAAATACCCAGTAGAGGGATTGTTGTATCATATGGTAGCTCAATTCTTGTTTTTTTGAGGAATCTCCATACTTTTTCCATAGTGGCTGTACAAATTTGCAGTCCCACCAGCAGTGTATGAGGGTTCCTTTTTCTCCACATCCTCTCCAACACTTGTCATTACTTGTCCTGCTGATAATAGCTATTCTAACATGTATGAGATGGTTTCTCATTGTGGTTTTGATGTGCAATTCCCTAATACCTAGCGATGTTGAGCATCCTTTAATTTGTTTGTTGATCAATTGTATGTCTTCTTGGGAGAAGTGTCTGTGAAAGTCCTCTGCCAATTTTTTTTTTAAATTGGATTGTTTGTATTTTTTTGTTGTTATTATTGAGTTGTATGAGTTTTTTTTTTTTTTTTTGTATATTTGATATATAAGGCCTTCATCAAAAGCGTTGCTTGCAGATACATTTTCCCATTTGGATGATTGCCTCTTTACCTGGCTGATGGTTTCTTTTGCCATTCAGAAGCTTTTTAGTTTGATGTAGTCCCATTCATTTATTTTTGCTTTTACTTCCCTTGCTTTTGAGGTTAAATTCATAAAATCTTGTTTAAGCTCAAGGTCCATGAGTTTAGTTTTTATGTTTTCTTCTATGCATTTTATTATTTCAGGTCTTATATTCAGTTGTTTTCATTGTGCAGCTGAATTAAAATTGCATTCTCGTTATGATGCCATTAGCTTTTCAAGTAAATATGTACGTACATTCATAACTGCTTGACAAAGGTATAATATCCTGAAAATATACTACCGAATATTAAATCTGACTCATTTACATTTTAAAATGCAGTTTCTGGCCCACAGTATGTGCTCCATAAATGTTTGTTGAGTGGAATTGAAATCAGAAAATTAGAAGAGATTGTTCAGCTTTTCAATAGTGCATTAAATTGAGTATACGATTTCTCAAGCTGAAAGGACACTAAATGAAGGGAAGTAGGTTCATTTGACTGTATCACACACATGATGACATAAAGCAATAAGGAAATGATTCAGATTATTCATCCCAAATTTTGCCTGACATAGACAAATTAGTAAGGCTTTTGTTTTTATAACTTTACATTACTCACAGAACTCTTTCCTGTTCCCTGTCTCTTTATACATTAAAAAACATAGTGCTGGATTTGTGAATATAGTATGCAATCTAAAAACTAGAAGATTTGGAGGAAGTTTCATAGAGGTGATTACATATGACCTGTATTTTCTAGATATGGATGAAAGAGTTAGCTAATAATGAAAGAGAAAAAAAATGCATTGTAGGCAGAAGATAAATAGGATAAGCAAAGGCATGGGGTTGCACAAGGGTAAGAAGTCTTCAGGAAATGGTGAGACATTTGCTGGAACATATGCTATATGAGAAGGGGTATGAGTAAGTTAGATTGAAGAGTTTGGTAGAGAAAATATTATATAGAGCCTTGAATATGTAACTAATAAGTTAGACTTTATCCAGTAGGCACCAACAAGAGATTTAGAAACTTGATTTTCATGGTAGAAGGCTTTCCCTGTGACCTTATGTTTTCACTGCCTTGGCAATCTCAGCTAGAACAACATCTGGAGCTGATTGGCAACTTAGATACTATGAAAGTCTCTTGAAGCTTTTAAAGTCTAGACTATGAGACACGAAAACTTCTAATTCATGGTAATTACATTTCTAGATTTATTCCTGTACATGATAGCCACATGTGGCATGAGGCCAATAGGAGGTATGAAATCAAATTCAGAAAACTGTGTTGAATATATAACCTGATCTTGACTATGTGACTGAAGTCCTCAATTCTCTCTCTCTGTCACATCTGGCCTGAACCAAGCACCAAAAGAAATGATAAGATTAAAGTTTTATTGCTTTGTTTTCCTATTTCTAATATCCTCAAAGATAATTTTGCATCATTTTACTTCCTATATCTTATTAGAAGTATATGGGGATACGGACACACAAGCATCTATAGCTTGGGAATGGGAAGGCTTCTAAGCATGAACACTTAGTGCTTGCTTTCACATCTGATATCTCTGGCTCTACCAGATTTGATTATATTTATATGATAGGAAGATAACTCTTGACAATATGATGATATACTGAAGGGGTCAGTGATTGGTGTCAAAGACCAGTTAAGAGGTTGTTACCACAGTTCAGGCAAGAATTGAGAATAGTGTATACTACAGCAAGTGGTAGTGGAAATTAAGAGCAGTAGAGGAGTGAGGAAGCTATTGACCTCTGTGGTAGAATTAAAAAACAAAACAAAACAAAAAACAAAAAAACTGTGAGAACAGTCAGATGAAAGAGGGGAGAAGGTGGAAGAGGAAGAGAAGTCTAAGTCTAACCATGTTTCTGGATTGGACGTACTGAGTGGCATTATGAGGTGAGAACATGGGAAACAAAAAAGCTGGTGTGCAGGAAAGAATATATCTAATTTTAGACACTCTGAGTTCAAAGTGCTCATAGGACATCCAGAAGAGTGATCCATTGACAATATAAAGAGTTGTATCCCCTTATAATTCTTAAATGGCACATTTTTCACATTTCAACAGTTCCAAATTTGGAATATGTTCTAATAAGTATGATCCAGAATTTTTTCCTCAAAAGCTGCTATATCAGTAGTTCATCTTTCCTCAATGGTGAAAGACTGAAAGCTTTTCCTCTAAGATCAGGAACAAGGCAAGTGTGCCTACATTTACCACTCCTATTAATGGAAGTTATAGCCTGAGAATTAGGCAAGAAAAAGAAATTGAAGACATTCAAATTGGAAAGAAAGAAGTATAATTATCTCTGTACATTTAGGATCTGATCTTATATATAGAAAACCCTAAAGATTCCTCACAAGAAAATCTGTTAGAACTAATAAATGAATTCAACAAAGCTTCAGGATATAAAATCAATACACAAAAATTAGTTGTGTTTCTTCTATATACTAACAATGAACAACATGAAAAGGAAAGTAAGAAAACAATTTCATTTACCATAGCATCAAAAAGAACAAAATAATTAGGAATTAACTAAGAAGATATGACACTTATATATTTCAAACTGCAAACCATTGTTGAAAGATATTAAAGACATGAGTAAATTCAAAGGTATTATGTGTTCATGGATTGGAAAACAATATTGTTAAGATTTCGATAATATATAAAGTCATCTACAGATTCAATGCAATCCCTATCAAAATTTCAATGACATTTTTAAGAAAAATCTATTCTAAAATTCATATGGATGCTCGAGGGACACTAAATAACCACTAAATAAAATAATCTTGAAAAAGAAAAATCAAAGTTGGAGGACTCACACTACCTTATTTCAAAACTTACTACAAAGCTATAGTAATCAAAACAGTGTAGTAGCGGCAAAGAAAAACATATTAACCAATGAAATAGAATACAGAGCCCAGAAATAAACTATTGCACATTTGGTTAAATTTTTTTTTAATGAGGGTGTCAAGACCGTTCAATGGGGGAAAAATAGTCTTTGAAACAAACGGTGCTGAGAAAACTGAATATCCACATGCAAAAGAATGAAATTGAACTCTAACCTTAACATCATATGCAAAATTAACTCAAAATGAATAAAAAACTTAAACATAAGAGCTAAAATTATAAAATGTTTGGAAGAAAACATACAGGAAAAGATTCATAATATTAGATTTGGCAGTGATTTCTTAGATGTGACATCAAAAGTACAGGTAACAGAACAGAAAATAGGTAATTGAGGTTCATCAAATTAAGAGTTTCCATGAATCAAAGGACATTATCAACAAAGCAAAAAGGCAACCCACAGAATAGTAGATAGTGTTTGCAAACCATACATCTGATAAGGAATTACTATTCAACAAAAGAAAAAAAAATGGTCAGAGGACTTTAGACATTTTTCAAAATATATACAAATGGCCACTAATCACATGAAAAGATGCTTAATGTCACTAATCAATTGGGGAATACAAATCAGCATCACAATGAGATACCACTTCACACTTATTAAGATGGCAATTAGTAAAAAACAAACAAATAAACACAGAAAACAATTTTCATATTGGATGTAAAGAAATTGGACTATTGTGCATTGCTGATGGGAATGCAAAATGGTGTAGTTGCTATGGGAAACAGTATGGCGGTTTCTCAAAAATTAAATATGGGTTCACCATATATGATGTTGATTCCACTTCTGGGTATATAAACAGATTTAAAACAGACACTCAAACAGATATTTATGTTTATATCAGCACTATTCACAAAGCCAAAAGGTGAAACAATCCAAATGTCCACTAACTGATTAATAAATAAATTATGGTAAATAAATACAATGGGATATTATTCAGCCTTAAAAAATGGAATTCTGGCATATGCTGTAAATGGATAACCTCAAAGACATTATACTAAGTGAAATAAGCTAGACATATTCTGCTTATATACAGTGTCCAGAGTAGCTCAATTCACAGAGAAATAAAGTAGAACAGTGGTTACTAGATACTAGGGGAGCAGGGGAAGAGGAGTTATTGTTTAATAGGTAGAGATTTTCAGTATAGGATGATGAAAATGTTCTGGAGATGGATAGTGGGGATGACTGCACAACAATGTGAATATACTTGATGCCACTGAAGTCTACACTTAAAAATGATTGAAATCATAAATTTTATTTCACAATAAGAGAAATTAATAAATAAGAATAAATCATCCTAATTTGGAAATCTTAAAAAATTGTCTATTCTATAATTAAGATCAATGTGAGAATGGCACATTAGCCTTCATCAAGAACCAGCCATCTGTGGTTTTTACTCCTTGCTGACAGATGATGGAAATCTTTCTCATCTCCCAGAGTCATTATCATTTCCTTGATAAATAGGGAAAACAAGAGCTTTCACCATGTTCTGGCCAATAGTTAAACTGACCCCCACTGGAAAGATTGCTAGGCATTTCAAATCTCCTGATTCCTCCATGGATGGATAAGGTTAAAATAGCCCTTAATAATATTTTCCTTATAACAGCATCAGAAGTAGGGCCTGGTATGGACATTCCATTTTCTAAAACCATTAAACAAAGCTCACTTATTCCACCACCAAATTCTTGGCAAAAATTATGGAGATTTTCACTTCATTTTCACCTTGATCTTGTCTCCCCCATTCTTGAGTTCACCTGTGTCCCTGACCTGTATTTCTCACCCATTCCTAACTATACATTTTTCCTTTAGGCCCATTTGGTTTATTCAGTTTGGCTTTTGCAATCTCTGGCCTTACCTAGTGCAAAACTACTCATTTTCTGGGTCAAGCTGAGTCCTTTGAACCCCATAACATGCTCTTCATCCAAGCAACCCTCTTTTGAATATTGGAAGGTGCCAAGTTTAGGGGCCCTTATGTATGTTGTTTCTACTGCCTCATACTGTTTTAATCCAATCTTTGCTCAGATGAACCCCTACTCATCAGTCAAATCTCAGTTTATATATCACTTTTATAGAAAAGTTTCTCCTGACCCTTTTCTCCTCCCATTTCTAAATAAGATGCCTGTTAAAGCATTTAAAAGACTCTTTTTCTTTATAACATTCTTTGTTTCCACCTACCAGGAAAGGAGCAGCAGAGCTGCGATCTTATGAGTTCCATTTCATTTAAACTTTGGGCATATTAATCCAAAAAAATTTTTACTATTGTTTTAAACAATGATGTCCTGGGAAATACACTTGTAATGAGCATCCATTTTGCTCATTTATATATTAATTAATTTATTCTAAATACATTGCCTCTGCAATCTCTATATCTGTTGGATCGGTTACAGAGCTGTTCATCTGAAACAATATCATGGGACTTCACTTGTGTAAATAAGTTGGATTGATTGCCAAATCCAAGCTACCATTTTATCAGTCATTTGAACTAGGCAATCTGTAATTTGCTGCAACATGATTTGTGCCACAGAATTACGGAATATTGGATCTGGAAGGGACTGCAAATAGTCACAAGTACAATCTTCCTATTTTACTTTTGAAGAGACTGAAACCAACATGACACACTTACTCTGTGCCAGTAATACTAGGATCCTGCCACCACAGACAATTACTTCCCAGAGCTATTGTATTCATTACTTTTAAATTGCTCATCTTCCCCATATAATTCAACAAATGTCCACTTATGTCCTTCAACTCTTTCTTCCCTACCTTCTCCTCAACTATCCCTACATCCCACTCTCTCCTATATATGATCCATCTCAGCAAATCAGGTAGCATTATTTTAACCTTTCCCAAAAGCTATATATACTTGCTCAGGAGCAATGAGCTATACCCACAGTGAATCCCAGCACTAGGCCAGAACTCCTAAGCTAGCTCTGTACAAGTTCTGTAGCCAGTCATAACCCTTCCCTAACACCTGACCATTTTGATTTCTGCATAAGCATAGAATTTTAGTAGCTTTTTCATACCAACATTGAATAGTCCTTTTTATGACAAACATTTTATAGACATTTTAATAAAGTACCAAGTCTCAAGATGTCAATAGCTTAATTCCAAATTTGTTTTAAAACAACTCTAAGATGTGGAATGGAATCTGCTGTTATCAGAATATAATTTTGCTGAGGCATGAAGCCTAGAATGGCTTGAGCCTGAGGGAGATTATGAGGCACTTAGGACTTTATAGAAAATTCTGGCTTGGTTCTTCAGAACAACACAGGCTTAAAAGATGCTTAGAAAGTCATTTCTTATTTCTCTGAAACCCAAGACACACTTGCTAAGACAACAAATTTTAGCCATCACTGTAGAGAAGACCACCTCAGCTCTTAACCATACATTCCATTGCCCACAAAAACATTAAGAGTACTTCTTGCTGTTGATCTGTTCATTCTTCTAACAGGTCATGAATATTCAGTGACTATGTAATAAGTGATATGCCAAGTACTGTTTGAGGTTCTGGGGACATAACAGTCATTAAATGGTACTTTGCCTCTCTGTCTCCTGGAGTTTATGCTACTGGTAAATGTGGCAATTAATTAAATAGAGGTTTTGGGTGCCAATGTCCATATAAAAAAGACATCTTTCCTGACCAGGAAAATTAAATGTAATGGATCTAAGGATGCACAGCAACACAATTTGTGTCTGGGCACAGGGTGGTTAAAAGAACTGGGGCAAGTCTGGAGGAGAACTTAAACTTTACTTATTTCACAATGTTGTCTAAGCCTATCCATAATTAAAGGATACCCCTTGTACTAGCCATTCTTTTCAAAGTCTTATCATGTTACTCCTTGCTCATAAACTTCTATTGGCTCCCTGATGCTATTAAGGTTAGATTTTAACTCCTTGCTATGACATAATAAAAGGTTCTAAACAATTTAGAGCAAATTTCTTTCTGTATTTTTATATTGTTATATATATTTGTACACTCTGGCCAATGAAACATCACACAATTTCTATTCCTTTATGCTTTTAGACATGCTGTTTTCTAGAACACTGCACTTTCCCCATCTCCACCTACTTAACAAACTCTTTTTAATTCATTATGACTCGGTTCAAATGTAAACTCTTGAGTAAAGCCTTTACTGACTGTCCCAGTCTCCTATCATCCCATCTTAACTAACAAACTCTGCCCCTCCCTTAAGCAATAATAAGCTATAAGCTTAATAATAAGATGTCTTTTTGAGTACTTATTAATTCTCCTAAATATATTAGATATTTTCACATGTGCTCTCTAAATTTATACTTAAAATTGTGAAGTAGGTACTATTATTATTCCCCTTTTACAGATAAGTTAACTAGTGCAAAGTCAAACAGCAGTGAATAGAAGATTTAAGACTCAAACTCAGAGTATTTGACTCCTGAGACAATAGTCTTAACCATTTATTTATTCGTTCATTCTATTCATTCACTTATTTGTCTTTATATGTGCTAGGCACTAAGAATATTGGATAGGAAAAATGTTTCTGCATGCAGAGCTTTCAGTCCTCATGCCTCTCAAAGAGAAAGCATGCAGAAGAATAGGCAAAGAATCAAACTGAGGTGCCCTCTGCCATGTGATGGTCAAGATTTCTATTACTATTTCTACCACTGAGCATGAGATTTTATTCATATTTCCTTTGGCAGAGATATTTCTTTTATGAATAAAACCAAATAAAATACCAAGATATCATGTCCTCAAACTCTGCCTGGATTGGCAATTGTCTACTTCTAAAACCACATCTCATGGATTTTACTTACGCTTAGTTACATTCCTGTCACACTGCCATTTTTATCATCATTGAAAAGCTCTTTTTTATCATAGGGGTTTTGTTTATTTATCATCATCA
Organism: Eidolon dupreanum; assembly: GCA_028627145.1. Classification (NCBI taxonomy): domain Eukaryota; kingdom Metazoa; phylum Chordata; class Mammalia; order Chiroptera; family Pteropodidae; genus Eidolon; species Eidolon dupreanum. Next base: position 69,166,206 of record CM053505.1, read on the forward strand.
TCACCATCATCATCATCATCATCATCATCATCATCATTTTAATAAAAGGTAAAGTATCACATTTGAATGACTACTCATGTTTAATTCAGACTTTTTTAAAGAAATGAAACATTACGAACTTGAATTTTCTACTGTCTACTCTCTGGCCCCAAATGCTTTCCTCCTTCCCCAGAGGAAATCACCATCATAAATGTTCTACCTCTATAGTTCATGTTTTCGTGTTTTTAAAGATATGTGCATGTCTTCATTTCTAAATTTATAAAAATGATTTCATACTGTATATGAAGTAATAGAACTTGATTTTATCACTCACCACTAGGTTTATGATGTTTATCCATGTTGACATGTACAGATTTAGTTCATTCACTTTTACTGCTGTATTATATTCCATCATATTAATATACCACAATGAATTAATTCACTCTCTGGACTATAGGCATCTGCCTTTTCACAATTAAATACAGTATTTCAATACACATTCCTGGACAATTATGGAAGGCATTATGCTAAATAAAATAAGTCAACAGAGAAGGACAAATACTGCATGATATCATTTATATGTAGAATCTGAAAAATCTGAACTCATAGAAACAGAGAGTATAATGATGGTTACCAGGGTCTAGGGAGAGAGTGAAGATGTTGGTCAAAGTGTACAAACTTCTAGTTTTAAGATGAATAAATTCCAGAGATTTAATGTACAGCATAGTGATTATAGTAATAATACTTTTTTATATACTTGAACGATGCTAAAAGAGTAAATCAATGTTTTCACCAGAAGAAAGAAATGGTAATTATGTGATGTGATGGAGATGTTAGCTAAAACTATGGTGGTAATCATTTTGCAATGTATGTGTATCAAATCAACACTTTGTACATTTTAAACTTATACAGTATGTCAATTATATCTCAATAAGTTGAAATAAGTAACAAGAGGATAATTAAAAATATCTTATGACAATAAATTTGAAAACCTAGATAAAATAGACAAATACTTAGAAAAATATATTACTTGACTCAAAAATAAAATTTCCTGAATATTTCTATAATTCCACTAAAGAAATAAAATTCATAATTAAAATTTTTCCCATACAGAAAACAAAAAAAACCTAGTATAATTTTATGAGAAAGTATTACCAGACTTTGAAGGAACACATAATTCTAATATTTCACACTTTCCAGGGTATAGAAAAACAAGAAATAATTTCAATTCATTTTATAATGTTAATGTAATCTTAATGCTAACACCTGACTACAAATATATGTGAAAGGCAAATTATAGAAAATCTCATAAACATAGGTGAAAAATTCCTAAATGAAACATTAACAAACCAAATCCAGTAATATATAAGAAAGATCATATGTAATGATTGAGTTGCATTTATTTCCACAGATTTATAACGCCACATCTGTCATCTGCCAAGTTTTCTTATATATGTGGACATATTTCAGGCACTAATGTATTGTTTTGTAATTTGTCTATATCCATGCTAATATAGCAATGTTTTAATTATTAATTACAGTTTTAAAATACATCTTGAAATCTTATAGCATATATTCTCCTACCATAGTTTTCTTTTTCAAATTTGTCTTAGTTCTTGGATTTTTCTCTTCCAGATGAATTTTTGAATCAATTTGTTTAGTTCCAAGAATAATTTTATTGAATTTCTTTTAGAATTGCACTTAATTTATATATTAATTTGGTGGAGAACTGACATCTTTATAATGAATATAGTAGGTCTTTCCCATTATTATGTCCTCAATAATTTCTAGACAAAGATCTCGAATTTATTTTGATGTTTTATATTTATTCATAGGTACTTTAAAATTTCATTGCTATTTTGAATGATTTTTTTTTATCTTATTACATTTCCTAATTGGTTATTACTACAGCATGAGGACAATATTGATTTTGATCTTTTACTGATCTCTGTTGCCCTTCAAGTTTATCTAAAAATAATAACATGATTAAGATATAAACATATAAAGAAAGTAACTGAGAATCCATTCTGAATGTTTTTATGTTTATCACTTGACTATTATTTGTTGTCTGTTTTAATAATAAAGTTTTTAAAACCCACGAAACACTTCAATACTTTAAAAAAATTATTTTATTAGTTTCAAGTATATAGTACATTGGTTAAACATTGATATAGTTTATAAAACAATCTCCCTACTTGCCATTACATTAATGCTAGCTGCATTTATGGTTCTACCCAACTTACCAGTTACTGAAAATGATCATGATCAAAAAAGCACCATTTGACTACCAAGGCTTATAGAATGTGAGAGCTTCAGTGGTCACCAGATATAATGCATTAATTTATTCATTCAGTAAATATTTAAGAAACTACTATATGTATTGAACACGTATTATGTTACTTGCACAGTGCTAGAGGTAATCAAGAAAGCTAAGGTCTCTGCCCTTTTATAGAGCTTATCATCTAGCTGGAGAATCAACGAACCTGTTGTGATGCTTAATTTTGTGTGTCAAGTTGGATAGGCTATAGTAGTTTTAATCAAACATTAATCCAGGTGTTGCTTTGAAGGTATTTTGTAGATGTTGTTAACATCTATAATTAGTTGAATGTAAGTAAAGTAAATATGCCTTGACAATGTGGGTGAACCTCATCTAATCAGTTGAAGGCTTTAAGAGCAAAAATAAGATTCCCAGTGGAGAAGAAATTCCGTCTCAGGGCTACGGCATCAATTCCTTCCTGGTTTCCAGCCTTCTGGTTTGCCCTAAAAATTTTTGACTTGCCAGCCTCCCACAATAATGTGAGTTAATTTCTTAAAATAAATTTCTCTAGATAGATATATACATATATGTGTGCATGTACATGCATATATACATATGTGCATATGTGTATGTACACACACACACAATAGGAAACACACACATACAGTCTTCTATTGGTTCTTTTTTTCTGTAGAACCCTGACTGATACATCTGTAAAAACACAAATAAATATATGATTATAAATTACAGTACATGTCATGAAGGGAAGAATTGGCAAAAATGGCATGGAGTAGGGGTTGAAGGAGACTTTACTTATGTGAGCAAAGAGTATCCGATGAATTACCTTCTAGGCTGAAACTTGAAGCATAAGAAACTGCTTGCCAGGTGAAAAGCCTTCAGAAAATATGGATCAAATTGTATTCCCATGGAAGTTTATGAGAGTACCCAATACCCATGCCAATATGGAATACTATCATTTTATTGCTAACTCTATGCCAATTTGCTAGGCAAAAGGTGACATTATGTTAATTTTTCAACTTGTTTTTCTGTAATTATTTTTAAGGCTAATTTTTTTCATATTATATGTCATTTGAATGCTTCTTTGCTTGTACAATTTTGAATAAGATAGCTTACTAATAGCTCCAGGAACAGTGTCTTGTATGTAGATAGCACCAAAGATTAGCAGAGGTGGAAGAGACCTAAGGAGTTACCAGTTCGACCTATGCCCAATGTAAGAATTCTTCTGATAGCATACATTACAAGTGTAGCTTCTGCATGGTTAAGCTCAATGACTAATGAGAGAACCATAGACTATCCTGGAATGAATGAACTTTACATATCATTAGATTCATTCATAAATTCATTCATGTCAATAAATATCTATTGAGACTTATAATAAGAAATAGTCCAGTCTCTTTAAAGATTAGTAACAGATGGTCATAGAGCTTAACTGACATTACCTAGTTTCTCAGGGGTAAGAGAACAATAAGTTAGGAACAAAAATCAGGTTTCTATAATCCAAATCCACCATAATTTTTATGATTAGGTGATATTTTCCCCCAGAACATTAAAGGAAAAACAAAAATCCACATCTACATAAAAGTAGACCTAAAATCCTTTTTTTTTTTATAGCTTTATAGCTAAGGTGTTTTGAAATTTCAATGTTATCTTAAAATTCTCTTGAGGTTGAATGAGAACATGTAATAGCCTGTTTTCTTATGTTATATATTAAGAGTTATCTATTAGCACAATTAGCAAATGTACTTAGATTTAGTAACATTTTGGATTCTAATCCTTTAACCATAAATGTGACAAATCAAGTTAAAGAATTTGATAACAAAAGGCATGTTCAAAAATAATTATGGAGGAGTTTGGAGAAACATGGAAGAGTGAGAGAAGTCCCCAGATCTCAACCCTTGAAACAACAATGAGCCGAACATCTATAACTCAAAAAACAAAACAAAACACCAAACTACACACCAGCACATCTGAGCATGGGATGTGTACATAAGAGCAACCACGGGTTAGAACACTGGGACTCAGGCGGTGGACAGGGAGAAATTAAGAAGCTGCCTCTCCCAGGTCCCAGAGCTCTCTGTAGAAAAAGCGGAAGGGGAGAAGGAGCATTGAGTTCCCTGAACAACCCTGACTAGGAGTGCTGTGAGCTCCATGCAACCAGCAGCAGGGCCCAGTCATCAGAGCAGAAAGCAGAGAAGCTGGATGGCAGAGAAACAACAGTTGATTTTTACCAGCTGTGGTTGCAAAACAGAAGATGAGTGGTAGCCCCCAACCCTGAAACCCAGAGGGCCCTTCCCCTCATATCCTCTGAGACCAAACACTGTGGAGCGCCAGGGGAATCTGAACAAACACTACCAAAACTGCCGCTAACATTGACAGGGACTGAGACTGAGAGTAGCAAGTGTGATTACACATCTACAAGGAAAAAAAAAGGCATTGTTAAGGCATTATTTAAAGAAGGAACCCAAGATGCTTAGATGCCACCTACTGAAAATCAAAAGAAAAAACACCTTCTGTGCAACAGGCTCAAGAAATATCGTTATATTAGAAATCTTCTATCTGGAAAAAAAGCAAAATACACTTCCATTAATGCCCAGGTGGAGAAATAGTCCATTAAACACCATGAAAAACAGAGGAGACAAGACATCTCAGAAAGAAAGAGAAAAATCTCCAGAAAATAAGTTTACCAACATAGAAATATGCAACTTAAATGACAGAGAATTCAGGATGGTACATCTGAAAAAAAACTCAGTGAGTTCTGAAATGAGTCGTATCAACAATTTCAGGAATTGAAAAAACTAGATGAGCAAAGCAAAGACATTGAAACCCTCAAAAAGAACATAATAGATCTTCTGGAGATGGAAAATACACTGCAAGAGTTGAAAAATGAAATAGCAAGTTTGGGAAATCGAGTCAACCAAATGGAGGAAAGGATCAGTGATAGCGAGGACAGAAATCTAGAAATAAATCAGAAGGAAGAAGAAATCAAAGAATGAAAAATAATGAAAGAGAAATTCAAGAACTAGCTGTTACTCTCAAGTGAGGAGACATAAGAATAATGGGCATTTTTGAAGGCGAGGAAAAGAAGCAGGGACAAGAAAGCATTTTTGGACAAATAGTTGACAAGAATTTCTCAAATCTAAGGAATGAGCTGGAGTTTGGAATTCAAGAAGTCAACAAAACACCCAATTATCTCAACTCAAAAAGACCTTCTCCAACAAATATTGTATTAAGATTATCAAAAATCAATGACAAAGATAATTCTCAGGGTAGCCAGAGAAAAGACAAAAGTAAAGAATAATGGATAACCTATTAGATTATCATCAGACTTCTCAGCACAGACTTTAAAAATCAGAAAAGAGTGTAATTAAATATTCAAATATAAAGTGAAAGGACTACCAGCCTAGAATAATGTATCTAGGTAAGGTCTCCTTTAGATACAAAGGAGAAATAAAGACCTTTCCAGACATACAAAAATTGAGTAAATTCTCCACTACGAGGCCTGCACTATAAGAAATACTGAGAGGGGCCAGCTAACCTAAAACAAAATTAGAAAAAAAATACATAATTAGAATAAGGTGACTATCAGGTAAATAGAAGCAGAGGAGTGCAAACATTACTGAAAACAGGGCATTATAAGGTTAAACAATAAGAAGAGTATGGAAATTTAAACAATTATCAAAAAACTTACTAAAAGTAAAAGTCCAGGACCAGATGGCTTCACCAGTGAATACTACCAAACATTCAAAGAAAATTTAATATCTATTCTCCTCAAACTCTTCCAAAAATTTGAAGAGGAGGCAATATTTCTCAACTCAATTTATGAGGCTAATATTACCCTTTAATAAAACCTGGTAAAGATAACACACAGAAAAGGAAACTACACACCTATATTTCTCATGAACACAGATGCAAAAATTCTAAATAAGATACAAGCGAACCGAATACAGCAACATATTAAAAGGTTATACAACATGATCAAATGGGCTTCATCCCAAAGGCACAGGGATTGTTCAACATACGCAAATCAATTAATGTGATACACCACATAAACATATTAAAAAATAACAATCATATAATCATATCAATAGATGCAGAAAAAGCCTTCGATAAGATACAGCATCCATTTATGTTCAAAACACTTCACAAAACTGGTATAGAAAAAAAGTACCTTAACATAATAAAGGCCATCTATGACAAATTCTCAGCCCAAATTGTACTTAATGGTGAAAAACTAAAAACCTTCCAAGATCAGGAACAAGGCAAGGCTGTCCAAAATTGCCACTGATATTCAATATAACATTGGAGGTTCTAGAGAGTGCAATCAGGCAAAAGAAAGATATAAAAGGCATCCAAACAAAAAAGAAGAAGTCAAACTGTCATTATTTGAGCATGACATGATTCTCTATATAGAAAACCCTAAAGATTCCACAAGAACACTACTAGAAACAATAAACAAATACAGTAAAGTTTCTGGATGCAAAATCAATGTTCAAAAATCCACAACATTCCTATACTCTAATAATGAATTGTCAAAAAAAGAAGTAAAAAAAGTGATTCCTTTTGCAATTGTTACAAAAGAATAAAATACCTGGGAATAAATTTAACAATACATGTGAAAGACCTGTATAATGAAAACTGTAAGGACCTATTAAAAGAAATCAAAGAAGATACAAAGAAATGAAAAGACATCCCATTTTTTTGGATTGGAAGAAGCAACATAGTTAAAATGGCCTTATTATCTAAACATTATAGAAATTTAATGAAATACCCTTCAAAATCCCATCAGCATTTTCTAAGGAAATAGAACAAAAAAATCATCAGATTTGTATGGAAACACAAAAGACCTTGAATTGCCAAAGCTATCCTAAGAAAAAAGAACAAGGCAGGAGGCATCACTGTGCCCAACTTCAAATTATACTACAAAGTGACAGTAATCAAAATGGCACAGTACTGGCAGCAGAACAGATACATGGAGCAGTGAAACAGAATCGAGAGTCCAGTAGTAAACCTACATTTATATGGGCAAATAATTATCGACAAAAAAAGTCAGAAACATACAGTGGAGAACAGAAAACCAATTCAATAAATGGTGCTGAGAAAACTAGAAGGCCACCTGCAAAAGAATGAAACTAGACTGCTGTCTATCACTACACACCAAAATTAACTCGAAATGGATTAAAGTTCTGAATATCAGACCTGAAACAATGAAATGCATGGAAGAAAACATAGGAACTAAACTCAAAGACCTTAGACTTAAAGAGGATTTTATGAATTTGACCTCAAAGGCAAGGGAAGTAAAAGCAAAAATAAATGAATGAGCCTACATTAAACTAAAAAGAATCTGCTCAGCAAAAGAAACTGACAACAAGGAAAAGAGACAACCATCCAAATGGGAAAATATATTTTCAAACAACACCTCTGACAAGGGCCTAATATTCAAAATATACAAAGAGCTCATACGTCTCAATAACAACAAAAAAGCAAACAATAATCAAAAATTGGGCAGAGGACTTGAATAGACACTCCTCCCTAGAAGACATACAAATTGCCAACAAATATTTGAAAATATGCTCAATATCGCTTCTATTAGTGAAATTCAAATCAAAACCACAATGAGATACCATTTCACACCTGTTAGAATAATTATAATCAACAGGACAAGTAATAACAAATGTTGGAGAGGATGCGGAGAAAAAGGAACCCTCATACACTGCTGGTGGGACTGCAAATTGGTACAATCAACAAGGAAAACAATATGGAGGCTCCTCAAAAAACTAAGAATTGATCTACCATATGATCCAGCAAATCTTCTACTGGGTGTTTACCCCCAAAGACTTGAAAACCCATATCCGAAAAGATATTTGCACACCGATGCTCATAGCATCATTATTCATGGTGGCCAGCACATGTAAGATACCGACATGTCCTATGATATATGATTGATTAAAGAAGCTGTGGTACATGCATACAATGGAATATTACTCAGCCATAAGAAGATATCAAATACTGCCATTTGCAACAACCTAGATAGACCTCGAGATAATCATGCTAAGTGAAATAAACCAGACAGAACAAGTTAAGTACCACATGATATCACTTATATGTGGGATATAAACCTAAAAGCAACAAATGAATAAGACAAACAAACATAGACTCATGGACATGGACAGTGGACTAGTGGTTACTAGAGAGTAGGGTGTGGGGGAAGAAGGGGGATATAGACAGTGTAAAGGGGGTCATATGTAGGGGTTAGGGGGAGGGTAAATTGGGTGAGGGAGATCAAATATATGGTAGCTGAAAGAAACTGGATTTTGGATGCTAAACACACAATAGAATATATAGATGTCAAATTATAATGTGCACCTGAAAATTACATAATTGTATTAACCAGTGTTACCCCAATAAACTTAATAAAATAAAAAATTAAAAGTTAAAAAAATAAAATTAATGAAGGAGAAAAATAAAATAAAATAAAACGTGCAAAAATTGTAAACAAAATGTTTAAAATTAAAGCTATCAGTGCATCAAAGTATATAATATGACCAAGTAGGATTTGTTTCCAGAATGCAAAAACTAGTCGACTTTAGCAAAATCTATCAACAAACTAAAGGACAAAAGCATAATTAAAGCAGCAAAGGTATTTAAAATTTTTAGTATTCATTTCTCATTAAAAACAAAAACTACAAGTAAAATGGAAATGTCATGAAACTATATGATAAAGACTAACAAAACTCAATGATAAATAATTTGTAAATATGAGTAAAAAGTATATGTTTGTGCCTTATACTATTCTTGCAAACTTTCTAAAAGTTTAAAATTATATCAAAATAAAGAGCTTAAGTTCAAAAATAACCAAACATCAAAAAAAGAGTTGAGTGAGATGCAATGGAGTGTCCAGAAAATATTTACAATTATTTAGTAACTAACAAAACTAATATTAACAAAACTAACAAAGCAAATATCTAATAGCAGATCCTGTCACAACTGGTTATTCATTTGATAGTAAACAATACTGATTCCCAATGTCATATCATAATCCAAAATAAATTCCAGGTTAATCAAGATCTTGTGTGAAAGAAAAAAAAAGAATAGACATGGTAAATATAGCACAGATGGTAAATGCTGTCCTTGCCTCCTCTCATAACCAAATAAAAATTACAACTACATTACAGAATAACCATCACTGAGAATAGCCTAAAGTCTCACTGAACAGAAGTTCTCTAACTAATAATATATAGAGAAAGCCACCTCAAGACTTGGTAGGAGGGTGGAGATACAGATTGAGCTGGTCTCATATCCGTGTATAGCATTTAAAAATCAGGATAGGGGATTTTTGCACTCTGGGGATGGTGGAGGGAGAGGTAAACCAAGATTTCATTTTCAAGATAAAAAGTCCTTCAGGCTCAACTTTAATCTTACCTAGCACTCCACAGGAGTGTGCCAACCCACCATCTCCCCATACAAATTATTCAAGAAAACAACCTGTGAGTGAAATGTTTAAAGAACAGTTAAGGAAAACTAGATCTTCATTCAATTCCTGCTATAGTGTGGTAAAATGTCTTAAAGTAGAGAATGATGAAAATGATCAGACCATTTTAGAGAAACCAGCATCTTCAACAGAAGAAAACTGTTTGGAATTTCAAGAAAATTTTAAACATACAGACAGTGAATTTGAAGAAAGTACATATCTGAAAAATACCTTCAAGAATATCAATGCAAGTGAATCTAAATCACGTGATACTGAGTCTTGCAGTGATTTCCATAATGACTATGTGAATGAGAATCTTCCCAAACAAAGATTAAATGAAGAAAAAGTAAAATTGATGAAGAAGATTCATGAGAAAGAAGGCCTTCTTCAGAGACTAAATTAGTCAAAATGTATAGATCTAAGAATGACCTGTCCCAGTTATATTTGTTAATAAAGATGTTGAGAAGCTGTAGCCAGCTGTTGCCTTGTGAGTTGCAGTCAGCCATGTTGGAGGAGAATAAGAAACTCAGCCTTACTCAGTTGATAGACTACTATGGATTAGATGATAAATTACTACTCTATTATAGGCATGAAGAAGAATTTATAGGTGTTTAATTCATACTTTTTTCTCCAGAATGTCTTTTAGAATGACAACTGAAAAGATACTTACATTTTAAGGGGAAGATATAAACCTTTAGGCCGTATGGAAAGATATCTTGATGAAATCAATTTAGGGCACTCTCTTATATAAATCTAAACTAAGTTTTAAAATAAAAATTTGGTATTTTTTAAAAAAATTTTAATCACATTTTAAAAACTAATTTGGACATTTGTGGAAGTCATTGATAATACGGTTTTGTTTATTGTGGTAAAAAATAAGGGTTTAATGTTAAAAAATAGTCCAATTTCATGAATATTCAAACCTAAACTGGTCAAAGAATGTTTGCCTCTGTCCTAAGTTTATGAACCTTGTTTCCATCCATTTTCCACATAATTCTATATGGATGATTGAGCAGGTAATTAAACTTATATGTCCAAAAAAATAAAAAAAAATCAGGAGAGATATCTCAGCTGTGGAGGTCCCCCCTGAGGAGAGAGGGGTCCCAGCCTCATAGCAGGCTCCCCAATCCAGAGTTCCAGTACTGGGAAGAGAGGTTCCCACAATTTCTGGCTGTGAAAATCAGCAGAAATTGTGGCTGAATGAGACAGAAGGCTGTGGGAATCCCAGGCACTCCTTTTAAAGGGCCTATACATGAAATTACTCACTGATGTATTCACTCCCTCTGAGCTCCAATACAGGGACAGCACTTTGAAATGCCCCAGGGGCATATGGGGAGGAACTGAATTGTCTAGCTTTAAGGTGAAGGCTGGAGAGGCAGATTACCCCTAGACAGAGGTGCTGGCAGAACCCACTGGTCCTTTCCTGAGGCCTAGCCCCTCCTAGCATGTAGATACAGGTGGCCACCATATCTGAGACTCTAACAATTTGGCTAATACTTTGCCTACCACTGGTGATTCCCTGAGACCCTGCCCCACCCAACTTGCAAGCCCAACCAAGATGTTTTCAGTGGCTTTTTATACAAACAACCTGTCTTGGCTCATTCTGTGGACTTTCCTAAAATTTCTCAAAGGTTCACAAACCCCAAATAAGTAGCAGCATCTGGCCTCAGTGTGGCCCATACCTCTTGCTGAGCAGCCGCTTGCTTGGCACTAGCAGCAGCTGGCCTCATTGCAGCTTGGTCTCTCCAAGGCACCTCCAACACCAGACAAGTGGCAACCATCTACAGATCACTTTGTAGCTTATATCAAGTGACTCTGTTCAGGGTACAGGCAGAGCTGATCTTGACCTGTAATAGAGCTCCTTTTAAGAAGCCCCCATACCAACACACCCAGAGGCCAATTTCAAACACCAGAGCACCACTCAACCACTGCCACAAAAGACATTGAAAAGGCAGACTAGGAAGGCACCAGACTCCACCTCCTCCACTGTAGTCACAGCCAGTTCTCACAACCAATTAACCTGAGGATTAATTCCTCTGGTTGACATGCAAACAGCAACTAAGGCTCAACTACAATAGCAAAGTACATACAACCCACACAAGGAAACACCTGGATCACCTGGCTCAGGTGACCAGGGAGACAGCACTCCTGGGCCTCATGTAAAACCTACTACATAAGGCCACTCTACTAAGACTTGGAGACATAGCAGCCCTACCTAATATGTAGAAACAAAAACAGGGAGGCAGCCAAAATGGAGATACAAAGAAACATGTCCCAAATGAAAGAAGAGAACAAAACTCCAGGAAAAAAAAAAAAAACTAAACCAAATGAAGATAAGCAATCAACGATTTCATTGAGAACTTTAACAAAGAGATAGAAAATATAAAAAAGAACCAATCAGAAATAAAGAATATGTTATAATGAGTGAATAGATTAGATGAAGCAGACAATCAAATCAGTAATTTGGAAGAAAAGGTAGAAAAAAAACACCAAGAAGAGCAAAAAGAAAAAAATAATCCTAAATAAATAAATAAATAAATAAATAAATAAATAAATAAATATGGTTAAAGGAGCCTATGGGACAACATTATGAATACCAATATTCTCATCATAAAAGTACCAGAAGAAGAGAGGGAGCAAGGAATTGAAAACCTATTTGAAGAAATAATGTTGGAAAACTTTCCTAAGCCGGCAAAGAAAATAGACATACAAGCCCAGGAAGCACAGAGTTCCAACAAGATGAACACAAAGAGGCCCACACCAAGACTCGTCATAATTAAAATGCCAAAACAAATGTTAAAGACAAAGAGAGAATCCTAAAAGCAGCAAGAAAGCATCTAGTTATCTATAAGGAAGCTCCCATGACTGTCAGCTGATTTCTCAAGTATGCAGGCCAGAAGGGATTGGCAGGAAATATTCCATGATGAAAAACAAGGACCTACAACCAAGATTACTCTACCCAGCAAAGCTATCATTTAGAATCAAAGGACAGATAAAGAACTTCCCAGACAAGGGAAAGCTAAAGTTGCTCATCTCCACTAAACCAGTATTTTGAGAAATGTTAAATGAACTTCTTTAAAAAGGAGAAAAAATATGAATAATAAAGTGACAATAAGTACTTATCTAGCAATAGTTTAAATGTAAATATATTAAATGCCCCAATCAAAAGACATAGGGTGACTGAATGGATAAGAAAACAAGACCCTTATGTATGCTGCCTATAAGAGATCCACAGATTGAAAGACACACGTACACACACTGAAAGTAAAGGAATGGAAAAAGATATTTTATGAAAATGGAACAAAACAAAACAAAAATCTGGTGTAGTAATTTTGATGATTGCTAGATGGGGGTGGGTTGGAATGATAAATGAAATAGGGAGAGAGTTAAGAGGTACAAATTGGTATATACAAAATAGTCATGGGGATGTAAAGTACAGCATGGGGAATATAGTCAGTAGTATTGTAATAACTAAATGGTGTCGTATGGGTACTGAATTGATTGGGGTGATCATTTTATAAGTTATATAAATGTCTAATCATTGAGTTGTACTCCTGAAACTAATATTGTCTGTCAACTATAATTTAAAAATGAAAATACAAAATTTAAAAGATAGTTCCTAAGGAAAAATTCAAAGAAAGAGCACAGAACAAAGAGTTTTTAACATCCTTTCTTTCAGAGAATGCCTCACCTCTCAATACCATTCTTAAATGATCTCCTCATTCTTGGTTTCAACTTACATCAGCACTTTTCTTTCTAACAGCAATAAGAGGGCAGTTAGTCAACCTGAGCTCCTCCTAGACACTAGAGTGTGCTGCTATTTTATTTTATTTTTTTTTTAAATTAAATACAGTGTGCTAAATAGCCAGGATAATAAGCTAACACAAGCATTAGCCATTCTATTTGAGGATGTAAATCAATAATAATCCAGAAAATTCCTGTCTGTACCATCATGAAGCTACTTCTCCAAAATGTGGCATAGTTCTTGTATGTTCAATTGGGTCCAATTGGATGAACAACACAGCTTCTCAACAACTTTATAAATGTATTTTTGATATTGTTCTTAGAAGTCACATAAAAAGATGTGGGTGAACTTTAATTATATTTACCTCCAGGTCATCCTAGATTTTTTGCCAAGAAGTTATACATAAGTCTACACCTCATATCACACTACACAGATATATTGCTTAGTCAAAATTATTAAATAAAATGAAGTGGAGCAGATAAGAGTGTAAACAATACAAATATCATACTATAAAATACCCCAAATTTACCATCACCTTATGAAAAATACACCACATCTGTAGTAACCATTATCAGTAAATTTTTTGAGGGGTCCATTGGTGAAAGGTCCAATGGAATGAACATCATGTCCTGTATTCCAAGAGCCAATTAAACCCAATCTTATCTACAAAGCCACAGTACCCTTTTCCATTTCTTCTGATAATACTAAGTTTCAACCAGAGAATTTCATCCAATCAAGTTTGAGTTTCTTCTTTCATCAGCTACATCTGACAGCATTTTCTACTGAGATTGATTTTGCTTTTTTGTAGCACATCTGAAGATTGAATATTCCAACCCCAAGTCAATCATCTAAATAATTTGTCTAAATGCTTTAATTACTAAGACATGAAACTATCCGAGCCCTGGTGCCGTACCTGCAAAATTATAGATAAATCAGGTAATTTTCCAGAATAAAAGATCTTTTAATAAATTTATAAACTAAGAATCAATTTCCACAATTCTCTGTGATAAATTAATAATCTCAGAACTCAACACATATTATAGTCTAGACTCTTTTGTTACTAGCCACAAATCAAAGCAGAAATTAATGACACTGGAGGGAAAGAAACAAAGAAAATTATTTCATTGGTGTTCATCTTTTTTGGGGGTGAGCAGTGGTATTCAGCATTTAAGAGAAGTGATTTTGTTCAAATATGTTGATCCTACCTCTCTCCCTCTAGGATTTCTTTCTATGTGGCAATAGAAACACACAGAACACGAGGCAATGTGAATTTACAATAACTAGTTTATTTATGCTAGCTATGATCACACCAGCTAAATGAATATTAAACAAATATCATACTCAAAGACACTCTTCATCATGCAGACTCAAAATGTAGTCACAAAAATGGAAGCAATCTACATGCTCCTTCTTATGTATATCTTTGTATATTTCACTGCCCAAGATCTTGTTAAATCTACTAATTTATAACACTTTGTTTCTAGTAATATAACATACAAAACATTTTAAAGCCTTTGCAAATGCTCTAACCCAATAGATTCTCAAATTCCAAAATGTTATATTTTTATTCTGAAGAATATTACTTCCATCGGTTGTATATGTCTTTCTATATTAATCTCTCTACAAAAATAAGTTAATCTTTGGATTCTCCTACATCCTTCTATATCCAAGTTAAAAGTAATACCTTTTTTTATATTAATCATGTAGTCCATATGTCTCCACCTTATGTGCTTGTTATTCTTTGTTGTCAAAATAGTTGAGTGTAAAAGTTGCATAAATTGGTTCAATAAATATATAGCATTTTAAGATAATATTGGAAATTCTTTTGTGCAGTACAAGCATCTTTTAGTATGCTTTACATTACCTGTACATTTTTAATATGATTATGGATTCATCAATTTTTAATGGACTCAACTCCTTCGATTGACTGCAATTATTGTTTCTTTTATTTCATTTTCTTTCTTTCCTTTCTTTTTTGATGCTCTATTTTCACACTTTGCCCAGTGAGAGACTTCTTTAGGCAGGCCTCTTTATTAATGCTCAATATGTCATTACCTGGCGAAAGCCTTCTTCAGATCTCTTTGTCCTTTGTACCCTCAGTTAGCATTCTCACTTTCTGTAAATGACAAGATGTTACAAGCTCATCTTGCTTTCTCCTGCCCCAAGATTTAGTGCTAGCTACCTTTCAAGGATCCCTGGTTTCTTTAAATAGAGAATAGTTTAAGGAGCCAAAATCTGGGCACTATGGTACAGCACAGATTTTTCCACAATGCTACTGATAATGGGTGAGGCAACTTTAGAGACCTTTTAGGCTATTTTGGTGATAGAGAAAGAGACTTCCAGGGCAAGAGCACATATTTACAATTTATCTCTACTTTTTACAAATTTTACCAATCAAAATTGCCATACCATGCTGTATATTGTCATATCCAACTCATACATTTGATTTCATTGCTGATGAATGTTTAGAAGCTTCCATTTCTTTTTTCTTCTTTTTGGCCCTTCATCCATGGATCCTGGAACTTGCTCCAAATTGCACAGGTCCAAATGCTCCTCTCTGCCCAAGTTATCTATACTATTTTCACTTGAAAAAGAAAATAAATGCCAGTCTCCCTCCAGGTAGCATTGTCAGATTTAACAAACAAAAGCACTTGAAATGTTTGGTACATACTTATACTAAAACAAAATCTGTTGCTTATATGAAATTTAAATTTAACTGGATATCGTATTCAGCTGAAAATACTACTTTCAAGGGAAAAGTAAAGAATCTAAAAGCATTGGTTATCTAATATCACAGATAATGTCTACTAACACTCTTTAATATGTATGAATTGAAAGGAAGATATACCACCGATTCGCAATCCCATTAACAGTGCAAGAGTGTTCCCTTTTCTCCACATCCTTGCCAACATTACTGATTTATTGATAATAGCCATTCTGACAGTGTGAGGTGATATCTCATAGTGGTTTTAATTTGCTTTTCTCTTATTAGTGATGTTGAACATCTTTTCATATGTTTATTGGCCATCTATACGTCCTTTTTGGAGAAATGTCAATTCAGATCTTCTGTCCATTTTTTTAAAATTAGATTGTTTTTTGGGCTTAAGCTATATATGAATTCTTTATAAATTTTGGATATTAAGCCCTTATTGGATGTATCATTGGGAAATATCTTCTCTCATTTAGTAGGCTTTCTTTTTGTATTGTTGATGGTTTCATTTGCTGTGCAAAAACTTTTTTGGTTTGATGTATTCCCATTTGTTTATTTTTTTGTTTCCTTTGCCCAAAGGGATATATCCAAATAAAATATTACGAAGAGTGATGTCAAACAGTTTACTGCCTATATTCTCTTTTTTTTCTAGAAGTTTAATGGTTTCAGTCTTATATTTAAGTCTTTAATCTATTTTGAGTTTATTCTGTATATGGTGTAAGAAAGTGGTCTAGTTTTAGTATGGAGGTTTCTCAAAACATTAAAAATAGAATTACCTTTTGACTCAGAAATTCTACTTCTGTGTAGGTATCCAACAAAATCTAAAAGAATAATTAGAAAAGATATATGCTTCCCTATGTTCACCACAGCATTATTTACATTAGCCAAGATATGGAAGCAACCCATATGCCCATCAACTGACTATTGAATAAAAAAGAGGTGGTACATACATACAATGAAATATTACTCAACCATAAAAAAATGAAATCTTGCTATCTGCAAGAAAATGGATGGACCTAAGGGTATTGTGCTGAAAGAAGTAAATTAGACAGAAAAAGATAAATATCATATAATTTCACTTATATGTGGAATCTAAAGAATGAAACAAATGAAACAAACAGACTCATAGATACAGAGAACAAACTGATAGTCACCAGATGGGAGGGGGGTTGGGAAGGGGGAAGGTAAAGAGAGGTGAAGGCATTAAGAAATACAAATTGGTAGTTACAAAATAGTCATGGGATTATAAACTACAGCATAGGGAATATAGTCAATGATATTTTAATAACTATGTATAGTATCAGGTGGATATTAGACTAATTGGGGGAATCACATTGTAAATTATATAAATGTTTAACCACTGTGCTGTACACCTGAAACTAATATAAAATAATATTTAATGTCAACTCTAATTGAAACATAAAAATTAAAAAAATGTATAAAAGCATAGATTGGAAAAACACACAATAAATTCTGTATATATTGCTCTGTGGGAGGAATGGGACCAGTGTGAAAAACAAAGGGTGCTCATTTTCATCTGTGATGTTGCTAACATCTGTTATTTCCAGAGGATGAGTAGAAGGAGCATTGTAAGGTAATTATTTGTATTTATCTGCATATATGTATGAAATATAGCATAAAGAGAGAGTTACAGGGGAAAATATGTTACCTATTCCAACTTTAACTCCAAATCCCCACTGTCTAATTGAGGAGCTTAGGACATCTCTGATTTCAATTTAGTCACTCTTTAAAATGTGTTAAATGTGCTATCTTATTTAATAATCTTCCCAAACACACCATTCTATAAAGGAAGAAACTGAGGTTAAGTAATTTGCCTGTAGATGCAGTTTATATTTAAACACAGGTCTATCTGACCATTGCCATTAAATAATACTTCACATTGACTCAAAGGTAAAAAACAGACAATGTAACTTTGTAATCTTAATATGTACCCCTAATGTATCTGGATATATGTTTGGATTCTAGCTGGATGAAATCTAATAATAATCAAAATTTTCCCTTCTCTATGTTTTCCTGTACCTATTGGGGCATGGGACCTATTGCGTAAGAGAGTGAAAATTTGTCTCAGAGAACAAAGTTGAATGAATCCCTTCCCAGATATTATTTTTTACTAAGATTTTATTTTTTAGAGCAGTTTTAGGTCCATAGCAAAATTGAGAGAAAGGTACAGAAATTTACCATAATACCCTGCCCCCTCATGGGTATAGCCTCCTCTATTATCCCCCACTAGAAGGGTACATTTATTAAAATCTATGAACCTACATTGACACATCATCATCCAAAATCCATAGCTCAAATTAAAGTTCACTCTTGGTGTTGCACATTTTATAGTTTTAGACACATGTATAATGATATGTATCCATTGTTGTAGTGTCAATACAGAGTAGTTTCATGCCATGAAAGTCCTCTGTTCTCTGTCTATACAACCTCCATAAGAAACCCTGGCAACAAACCACTGAACTTTTAACTGTCTTCATAGTTTTTCCTTTCCTAGAATGTCATATAGTTGGAATTATATAGTATGTAACCTCTTCAAGTACTTAGGATTCCTCCATGTCTCTTCATGGCTTGAAAGATCAGTTCTTTTTAGGGTTAAATTATATTACATTGTCTGGATGTACTGCAGTGTATTTATCAGTTCACCTACTGAAGGCCATCTTGGTTACTTCGAGGTTTTGGGCAATTATGAACAAAGCTGATATAAACATACACATCCCAGTTTTTGAGTGGACATTATGTTTTCAACTCCTTTTAGTAAATATCAAGGAGCACAATTGCTGAATTGTATGGTAAGAATATGTTTAGATAGGAACAAACCTCGAGGACCTTGGACTTAAAGAGGATTTTGTGAATTTGACCTCAAAAGCAAGGGAAGTAAAAGCAAAAATAAATTAATGGGACTACATCAAACTAAAAAGCTTCTGCTCAGCAAAAAAAAAAAAAAAAAAAAAATATCAACAAGATAAAGAGACAACCAGACGAATTGGAAAATATATTTGCAAGCAATGCTTCCGGTAAGGGCTTAATATCCAAAATATACAATGAAATCTTACAACTCAATAACAACAAAAAAATAAACGATACAATCAAAAAAGGGGTAGAGGATGTGAACAGACACTTCTCCCTAGAGGACATACAAATGGCCTACAAACATATGGAAAGATGTTCAATATCTCTACCTATTAGGGAAATACAAATCAAAAACATAAAGAGATACCATTTCACACCTATTAGAATAGCTATAATCAACAGGACAAGTAATAACAAATGTTGAAGAAGATGCAGAGAAAAAGGAAGCCTCATATACTGCTGATAGGACTGCAAATTTATACAGCCACTATGGGAAACAGTATGGAGGTTCCTCAAAAAAACTAAGAACTGATCTACCATATGATCCAGCAATCCCTCTACTGGTATTTGCCTCGAAGGTTTGAAAATTCATATCTGAAAAGATATTTTCACACCAATGATAATAGCAGCATTATTCACAGTGGCCAAGACATGGAAGCATGTGAAGTGTCCTACAATATAGATGATTGGCTAAAGAAGTTGTGGTACATATATACAAGGGAATATTACTCAGCCATAAGAAGATATCAAATACTGCCATTTGCAACAACCTGGGTGGACCTCCAGATAATCATGCTAAGCAACATAAGCCAGACTGAAAAAGTTGAAAATCACATGATATCACTTACAGGTGGGATATAAACCTAAAAGCAACAAATGAACAGGACAAACAGAGACTTAGAGACATGGACAATGGACTACTGATTATCAGAGGGTAGGGGGTGAGGGAGGAGGGGAGAGGTAGATAGGGAAAAGGGGGTCAAATATAGGGGAATAGAGAGAGGGTGAAGTGGGTAAAGGGGATCAAATATATGGTAGCTGAAGGAAACTGGACTTTGGGTGGTAATCAAACAATAGAATATATAGATAGATTTCAAATTATAATGTATACCTGAAAATTATATAATTGTATTAACCAATGTTACCCCAATAAACTTAAAAAAAAGAATGTGTTTAGTTTTGTAAGACACTGTCACCATCTTCCAAAATGACCATACTATTTTGCATTTCACCAGCAAATGAATGAGAGTTCCTATTGCTCCACATCTTCACCAGCATTTGGTATTTTCAGTATTCCAGATTATGGCTATTCTAATAGGTGCGTAGAGGTATCTTATTGTTGTTTTAATTATCAATTCTATGATGACATATGATGTGGAGCATCTTTTCATATATTTATTTGTCACCTTCGTATCTTCTTTGGTGAGATGTCTGTTAAAGTCTTTGGTCTATTTTTTAATCAGGATTTTTCTTTTATTGTTGAGCTTTAAGAAGTCTTTGTATATTTTGGAAAACACTTTTTTTTATCAGATGTCTTTTACAAATATTTTATCCTAGTCTGTGACTTGTCTTCTCATTCTCTGATACTGTCTTTCACAGAACAGAAGTTTTTAATTTTAATGAAGTCCAACTTATCGAATATTTCTTTCAGGGATCATGCCTTTTGTATTGTACCTAAAGTCATCACTATGCCCAGGTAATCTAGGTTTTTTTTCTATGTTATCTTCTAGTTTTACAGTTTCCTGTTTTACATTTAGGTTAGGGGTCCATTTTTAGTTTTTTTTGTGTGTGTGTGATGAGTGTAAGGTATGTGCCTAGATTCATTTTTTTTTACATGTGGATATCTAGTTGTTCCAGCACCATTCATTGAAAAGACTATATTTTCTCTATTGTATTGCCTTTGTTCCTTTGTTGATTACATTTATGTGAGTCTATTTGTGGGCTTTCTATTCTGTTTCATTGATCTATTTGTCTATTCATTTGTCAATATTACATTTTCTTGATTACTGTAGATTCATAATAAGTCTTGAAGTCAAATAGTGTCAGTCTTCCAACTTAGTCCTTCTTCAATATTATGTTGGCTATTCTGAGTCCTTTGTATCTTCATACAAAGTTTAGAATTTATTTGTCAATATCCACAAAATAACTTGTTGGGATTTTCATTGGGATGTCATTGAATCTGTAGATCAAGTTGTCAAGAACTGTCATCTTGACAATATTGAGTTTTCTTATCCAAGAACCTAAAATATCTAATGATTTATTTAGTTCTTCAATTTAATTCATCAGAGTTTTGCAGTTTTCCTTATATGATCTTATCCATATATGTATTTAGATTTATAACTAAGTATTCACTTTTCTGAGTGGTAATATAAATGGTACTTTTTAAAAAAAAATTCAAATTCCACTAATGCATTGTTGATAGGTAGGAAAGCAATGGAATTTTATATATTAACTTTGTATCCTGTATCCTGAAATCCTAATATAATTTCCTATTACATCCAGAAGGACACTAATTTTTTTGTTGGTTCACTTGGATTTTCTACATACATGATTATATCATCTACAAACAAAGATAGTTTTATTTCTTCCTTCCTAATTAATTTACCTTCTATTTCTTTGAGCTTTTAAATAAGTTTGTAAAACTTATGGAAAACTATCAGTAATATTAAAAGCCAAGTCATTTTCTTATTTTCTAGAATCTATATCAAGACTTTGGGATATGAAATGTTTTATGGTTACTGCAGCATGACTGTAACTATGAACACTCAAAAGCTTTAAAAATTGTGCATAACATTTATATCATAAAAATGGGTTAGGAAAGAATTCATGATTATATATAAAAGAATTCAACTCTCCAAAAGCAAGTGAGTTTGAACCAGTGGGGAGAGAGAGGACAAAGGAGAGGAATGGAGTTAGAAGACAGTGAGCATCTCTCATAATGAATCCTATGTTCTCCATACTCATCCCAGGGGAAAGAATGGTGTGAGGGGAACCCTAGATAAGTTGGAGAAAGCTCTCTAAAGCACAGGGAATCTGTCTTGCTACCCAGGTTGTTAACTGAGTATATTGTAAGAAACACATTCGGTGATAACTCAAATATCAATGATTATGTGAAAGTCAAAGCTGATGGATTTGGTGGTAACCCTACTGAGTTCTAGGTACCTCACTGTAGCACTTTGGAAAATTCCTATGCCTCAGATGAGTGCAGAGGAGGCTGAGATAAGGCAGGCCAAGTACATGTGAACTGGTAATTGAAATAAGGAGGACACAGAGTGTACGGACTATCAAACAGAGGCTACAGTGGGACCAGGATTATGACAATAAATGCTAGTGGGAGTGGAAGGCAAAAACAGCAGCAATCAACTAGAGGTTAATCTATGTTAACAGAAGAAATAGCACAAGCATAGAGCCAAAGTACATTCCACCTACTGCCATGCCAAGACAATATAGGATTCTTCAAACTCCACCCTCCTTTTTGTACTGGGGACAAAGAAAATAATAGGTGTTCCACAGGTCATGTAATTTAAAGAAAGCAACAAAAGCAAAGAGTACAGACAACTTTGAAATTATGTTACCATATGGATAAGTTGGTGTTGGTTCACTTGTGTTTTTTTTGTAGTTGTTGTTGTTGATGTGTTTATTTTTAAAAATTTCAATAAATTTAGATTGATAGAAAAGTTGCAAAAACAGTAGAGTTCTCATATAATCTTCACTCAGTTTCTCCTAATATAAATATCTTATATATCATGGTACATTTATCAAAACTGATAAATTAACATTTATGCAATACTATTAAATAAACCACAGACTTTATTTTAATTTCACTGGTTATTCCACTAACACCCTTTTCATGTTCCAGAATCCAGTCTTGGATACCACACTGCACTGAGTTATCATATTTTCTTAGTCTCCTCCAAGGTGTGAAAATTGTTTAGTCTTTCTTTGCCTTTCAAATCCTAATACTTTTGAAGTGTAAAGGTCAGTTATTTTCTAGAATGTCCCTCAACTTGGGTTTCTCTGATATTTTCTGATAATAAAGTGGGAGTTATGCATTTTTTGGAAGACTACTACAGAGGTGGTAGTTGGGTCCTTCTCAGTGCATCATATCAGGAGGTACATGATATCTATATATCTTATTACTGGTGACATTAACCTTGATTACTTAAGATAGTGTCTGTCAGCTTTCTTTACTGTAAAGTTACTATTGTTCTCTTTGTAAGCAATAAATATCTTGGAGAAGGTAATTTGAGACTATACAAATATGCTGATTCTCTACAAAACTTTTGCCTACTTTTAGTAACCTTCAGTAGATCTTTTCAGCAACAATTCTTACTGTTTTTTTAATGGCAATTTTCTATTATCCACTGTCCTTCTACATTTGTTAAGTATATTTTCTATAAAGAAGAGTTGTTCCTTTTTCACTTATTTACATCAGTATAAACTCATCAATATATATTTTGTTCTATGGGCTATAATCCAATATTATTGTTATTTATTTTATTGTTCAACTTATTTCATTTGTGATGTAAAGCTTAAAATTAAGGCCTAATATTATGTGCTGCCT
Organism: Eidolon dupreanum; assembly: GCA_028627145.1. Taxonomy (NCBI): domain Eukaryota; kingdom Metazoa; phylum Chordata; class Mammalia; order Chiroptera; family Pteropodidae; genus Eidolon; species Eidolon dupreanum. Next base: position 69,189,821 of record CM053505.1, read on the forward strand.
TAATATCTGGTGAAATCAGAAGGGCCTCACATGGCCTAATAACAAGTTTCCCTTCTCATTCTCTTCCTGCAGATAAGTCCCCAAGCCAAACAATCCTTCTTATCGAAGAGACAAGGCAGTGTCTGCTTATCCTTGAGTAGCGGAATTCAGTTCCCCGCCAAAACACAGAATTATTCTAACAGGCCAATCACATCCTCTTGTGGAAACCAGAGGTACATCCTACCCTCTGATACTACAAAGCTTACCTTCCACCACCCTGCTTGCTCTTTTTGTTTCCAAGAGCAATACCCTTGTGTCCTTATGTGTAATGTGGTGTCCTGCTCCCTTGGGCTAATTGCTTTTATCAATCTTATCTTTCCAGTATTGGGGGTCATATGTTTGGCCATTCCCATAACCCTACAGTAAGAATACTTCTCTTGCTAATAGGGTGAAGAGGAGGAAATTAAAACAGCATCTCAAGCCACTGGGAGTTATTTCAGGTTGTTTTGGTACTCTTTTGACTTGCAGAAGTGGTTGATTCTTTCGCTGGGCAGAGAAAATAGAAGATGAGCCTGGAGAATCTTGTGTTCCCAGTAAGAAAGTGCTCTTTTGCATTTTATAAAAGGAAAACACACAATCAAAGTTGTTTCCTCCCACAAATTATTGCAGTTTCCAAAGATGTCACCATAGTAATCCTTCATCCACTATAATCATTTTTATAATACTTAGTTGAATTATAATTCTCAAAAAAACTTTTGTAACAATGATACTAAGTCTTAGCTTCCAAAACTGCATCAGATTTTTACATTTTATAGAGTTTATTAACAACTGTGTTTACAACACAACATTAGGAATATCCCATGTGTGTACTGTTAAACTGCCAGATCCTCCACATATTTTGCTTCCCCATGGGGAGCCTGTTCTGCTTCTTGGTAAGACACATGAGGTCATATATAGTAATCCTCATTTAACCAGCTCCAGACTCCACAAGCAACAGTCACTCCTGGGAAGCTGGGACTCATAACATGATATAAAAGAGAATCCAAACATTGTTACTTCAAAGAGGTATGTCTGAAACTTTCAAACAAAGGAAAGAAGCTACACAAAGCACATGGAATAATTTTGTGTTTACTAATTGCATCCCAAAGAGCAGCAAATCATGCAGTCTTTCTAGCCTCAAACAAGTGGATTTTTGTTTTTGTTTTTTTGATCTTCCTGTTTTTAACCTGGGACTTCAGATGTCTGAGATGTATACCTCAAAATAAAATTCCATCTTATAAATAGATAATAGTACATTATGAGAAGTGACTATTATGTAACAAAACCTAACATAAAAATATTAATTTTGTTATGGTGGTGAGGTTACAGGCATTATTTTTCTCTAACTAATTTTAATAATGGGCGTATATGTTATTAAATAAATGTAATTGAAAAACAGAAACAGAAAAAAATGTACTTGAAATAAATTTTTTTCCTTAAAGCTGCTAATTTAGAAAAATACACACTTTCCAACAATTATGTTATAGCGCCAAGATCCTTTTAGAACTCCTTTTGGAAAAGTGCCTTTGGAGTAAGTTTATAAGCCACATAAGAAAAATGTAATCGCTATTTTAATAGTCATAACTTATTTGATTAAATTAAAATGATGTTCCCTAGTTTAATCACCCACTTTATTCACAGCTTTGGCTTCAAATTTTTGCTGCTCCTAGAAATAAGATTGAAATTGCACAAAACTTGTTACCACTCAGTCTATTCAAATAACCTGAGGCAGACTCCTTAAGAAATTTCAGCTAGCTTCTAAGGTAGTACAAGATTCCCTTAACATCTGGTATCTAAAGATTTGCATACATTTGTCCCCTCAATCATCACATACAAGATTAGACCACTTTCCCTCCTAATGTAAAAAGGTAACAAGGAAGTTCACATTCATTTTCCCAGAATGAGTTCATTAAAACTGAGATAGTGATTGATTTCCTCATAAGCTATTAATCGTTCCTCAGTCCTTAGCACAGCGCTTGATACATAGTATATGCAGAATAAATGTTTATATAAAAGGCAATAATAAATGATAATATTTCCTCTTATGCTGATTTCCACCATTTATCAAAGCTCAAAATGCCAAAACACATGGAAGTCTTCTGTTCTGTCTACCGTTATCCCACTGGCCTAATAACACTTACATAACTAAATGAGTTTTATTATGTTTTACAACTTAAAATTTCACTTGTACTATTTAATCTTATTTTCCTCACAGCCCTCTGAAGTAATTACTTTTGCTGTTCCATATGAAAGATAATGAAACTACAACACAGTATGATAATATAAACTTTATTGTTAAAAGTGGTAGCATTGGGATTTAAACATATATTCTGGCCCCTACTACAGTGTTCTTTTCATTCTACCAAACTTCCTTCTCTCTATAGTTACTTTTCCTCTTATTTCTAATATCTGACATTATTTTGAAGTAGTCCAGTGCAAAAGCCTCCATTGGGCTTCAATCAAGCCTCCCAGTGTGTATATGAAATGTATTTCTTCTGCTACTCCAACTACCCAAGAAAGGCACAGTCACCTTCCAGGAAAATTGACTGCCTTCCCTTGGCAAGATAAAATTTAATTAGTGGCCCAGATTCCAAAATATCAGTAAGTACCCTTACTCATGAGTTTTCTTTGAGAAACAACTAATCTTGAGAGTAGAGGGGTCTTTTTATTTTAGGCCCTACTTTCCCCTTTGCTTCATTTCTGAAAAGCACTGTGTGGACACAATTCATATCAATAATATTCACGTACAAATTTTGATCATTTACTCTGGTTTGTATTATGGATAAAGAAATAAGAAGATATACTATTGAATGCCTCCTAGGATGACCGAACTTCTGGTTTGCTTAGGACTGAGGGGTTTCCCAGCACATGAAACTTTCAGTGTTAAAACTGGGACAATTCCAGGCACTACAGGATGGTTGGTCACCACCATCCATATACAAACCCAGTAAGGTGAGAAAGTAATCTCCTTATCTCCTGAACCAGATTGCAAATTTCTCAAAGGTTGCAACTATGTCACATAGGCCTACTTTAACACTCAGTACATACTATTTGATCAACAGATTGGAGTTCAAAAGGTTTTAAAAAACAGACACTATTCACCAGTTGTCAAAAAAATTCTTGTAATCTAAGTGATTACCTGGAAGGATGGATATGAAAATAACCAAGCCATAGAAGACACTGCTCAAATTCTATCTTCTTTATTGCTCTTGGATTCATTAAGAGAAACAGTAATCTACTTTGCGTTGATTGACCACACATACACTGGATATTTATCATATACTAGGTCTCTGGTAACCAAAGAATTCCTGTTCTTAAGGAACTTGCAATCTATTATTGAAAGCATATAAGTAAAAAATTTCCAATGCATTGTAATAAATACAGCAATAGAAATATGCACAAGTAACTGTGGCAGCACAAGGAAATAATAATTTCTCCCTAAGTTTAGAGGAAACCTCAGGGAGGATGAAAAACTATTGGATTGTGAGAGATGAAGTGAGAGATATCCATGCAGAATGGTACTGAAACGGCATTCCAGAGAAGAGACATTATGTACAACGATATGGCAAATGACATTAACAGAGGAGGAAATTACAAGCATTTTGATATTTATAGGGAATAGATACCTGAGTGGGGATGGTTTCAGAGAGAGAAAAAGCTGAAGATAGTTGTGGAGTTAACTTGCAAGTCTGCTAAGATTATTATGTTTTTTCATATAAGTAATGGAAAGTCATTGAAGGTTTTCAAGTAGGAGAGTGACACGCTCAGATCTGCCTTTAAGAAAGGTCAGGATTGAGGATGGAAAAGGCCATGTTAAGACAAGTCAGGGGGATCAGGACAAAGCTGAATTATTGAATGAGAGAGAATAATGTTCTACATTTTTGACATTATACTATCAACTTTTTAAAATTTCATATAGATTTGAAAAATACTCAAGCCCAGTCCTAGTTTCTCTCTTCCTACATTTGTCCCGATTTTTCATAAGTTCACATCATAATAAATTCCAACTCTCTGCTTCTTCACTTCCAGGTATCTAGTGTACTGTCTTATGCTTGGCATTTATAGCATCACGCTAGCTCAATTTCCATCTATTCCTCAAACTCAGCAGGCAACCAAGCAAACCAAGACCCCATTTAGTGACTGTAATACAGAAATGGTATTTTACTTCATTGGCTCCACTGGACCCTTTACCTTGCCTTAATTTTGAAAAGCTATGCTTTTAGAGATTCTTTCCTTTGTCTTCCTCTAGGTCTCATCCTACACAGACAGACTCACCATGGAGTGCTTGAGAGAAGCTTGCAGATAGAAATAAAGCACAGCTGGAGTCTCCAAATACACTAGTGCCCTGATGATTTGCTGAGGCTTAGTATCACTTTGAGAAGCAGCTAACAGGTATGAGAAAATATGAAGTTCTCTGTGAATTTCCTCCCAGGTATCTTTAGTTCCATGGTTGCTACAGCACTCACCTTGAGTTTTGCAAGTTTAAAAGGGCTTTGCTACTTAACAGGAGTTGACAGCCTCTTCTCAGTCCTGTCTGTAGTCTACCTTCATGCCACTACCAAGTCAAAGTGACATCAAGACTGATTTTCTTGGGCACAGATACCACTGCTGGATCCATGAAACTTAGCAAACAATGAACCTCATTTTTTTTTGACAAGGTAGAGATCTTTAGCCTTGCTCTTTTTTATGTGTGTGAATAGAACTACATCATGGATTTATTGGCCTATACATCAGTCTTGGTTTACACTCATATCTTTCCCCTTTCTCATTTCACATGCGCACACACATACATATACACATACATACCTCTTCCCACCACCCTAAGAAACTCCTCAGTTCTGGTCATCCTAGTCATTCAACAAGGCTAAAGGTGGGTTCAAACTTGTCTATGAACAACTCTTGCGCAATCAAGAACACTTCAATTTTAACTATTCTTTAGAGTATATTCCATTCAACATATACTGAGCTTACTAGCATCCTACTATGTGCCAATAGTTGCATTAAGCATTTGAAAACATCTATTCTCATTTAATCCTCAAAATCACCCTGTAAGGAAAATGCTATTATGGTACTCATCTCCTAGTTGAAAAAAAATATTATTCTTTTTTAATAAAGGAAGAAATTACAATGCACTCATTCAATTTTTTCATATATGCTAAAATATTAATTGTGAGCATGTCTATGTATATCACTTGTTTGATGTTTATTTTTCCCTCTTTGTACCTCATCTGGGTTTAATTAAACATTTTTGTAATTCTGTTTTATCTTCACTAATTATGTATTACTCATACCTCTTTTTTTGTAATGTATTTAGTAGTAAAAGTAAGGACCACTATATACATTTTTTAAAGTTCTATTTCTTCATAAAGAACCTATTTTTTTCTAGATTTTTAGTTACTCGTTTGGTCTACAAACTTAGTTCTCTGAAAAAATCAAAAATTTTATTAATTTGCTATTTGCCCAGCTTTTTCCCTTTTTTTTTTTTTTTTTTTTTTTTTTTAGAGTGGGAGGATTTCTCATTCAACCTTAAATCTCTGGATTGAAAACAGAAACTCCCATACATTAAAAAAATAAATAAATATGTTTTTAGTTGACACCAAGAAGAAAATACATTTTATACTTAAATATACATTTATAAATAATATCATAATCAGAAATATTTGACAAATATGAACTCTGTAGTTTTAAAATTATTTTATTTTAATTAAACTGGAAAGATATATATACATTCATGTTTCACCGTTAAAAGTTGATGTCAAGTTTATAAAGTTATATAATAAATGCTTATATAAGTTTGACCACACTTTAAATTTTGCTTCATACTTTGAAAACAATTGCCAAGTTACCAAGTCATTATTAATTATACCCTTCATTACATATACACATACATGATAATTAAATGACACTACTGATAAACTTTCTGAATGTCAATCTCTAGATACAGTGAAGAATTCACCAAATTCATTGCCAATTTATCAGAACTGTCTAGTGAACCAAACAGGTTCTGCCTGCTCACTCCTGGCTTACCTTTTTAAAAATTCTAAACTTTCTTCAGAGGCAGCCCTTTCCCTTTCTTCCTATAAAGTCTAGTGCAGATGTTGACCTCTCCATAAAACTTTCCCTATAATTCCATCTCAAATAAATTGCTCCTTCCTTTGTACTCTTGAAACATTTTTTCTAGATTCTTATAATAGATTCATCTACAAATTCTCAGAGATACTGGAAATAAAACAACCAAATAACTTAAATAACTTAAATGAGCAGTTAATATGTTTCATTCATATATGTATATTCATTTCCACAGAATGCTATTGTAGAATATAAAGCAGCCCCTCTGCAAATCTCAATTGCAAGTGAGATGATGTTTAAGGAATTAAAAACCTTATTTATATTAACAAAAATAAGTTGAGTAAATAAATTCTAAAACTTCAACACTACTTACGCATGATAACATATTTATGATGCTATACATTCTTACTAGTTGGCATGGAAACTTTATTATTTAATAATGCTTAGAAAATTTGGTTACAAGTACTATCAATACTGTAAAATGTGCAATTTATAGTAATCATTAAAATATTTACTAATACATATTATATATATATAATTCTGGAAGGATAGACACCAAAGTATAATAGTGGTTTTGTCCAGGTAGCAGGTTCATAGATAATTGTTACATATACTTTTCTATTTATCTCTTTATTTCATAATAAATTTGCATAGTATTTATAATCAGAGGACACCAAAAAAGTTATTTCAATATTGGGAAAAATATATGAAAAAATAGTGTTGAGGAACAAAAATCTTGAGTGAAGTGATAAAAGCTCTTAAAAAGTAAATAAACAACAAAAACAGTAATTAAGTGAGGTGAGGTGATGGATGTGTTAATTATCTTGACCTTGCTAATAATTCCACAATGTGTACTTATATCAAATCATCACTTTAATAAATACAATTATATTTGTCAATTATTCTTCACTAGTTAAAAAAATAACAAAAGCAGCACAGTAAACAAAGAGTGCATCAATGATATACTACAAAACTTAAATTAGTAATAATGACACTGATACAATTAATTTCCATTTACTATCCTTTGCTTGCTAGAAATTTTAAACTACACCCTTCCTCTGTTGTTTAAAGGTGACATATAATTTTTTTTTTTATTTCAGATAATATATGTGTTAAGAAGAATGTTTTTTATCTGGTTCTCAATCTAAATGTCCCATAATTGATTTTGTTTCTTTTTTTTCATAACTAATATAATTCTTCTATTGAAAAAGTAACACATGCACAT
>CM053505.1:69197232-69237792 GCA_028627145.1 Eidolon dupreanum
TTTTCAACAAGGTAACAGACTATACACTATAAGAGATACAGCCCTACCACTCTGGACACCCAGATCCTTTCCTTAGAGGCATTCACTATGAACAGCATCTTTTGTATACATTCCTATAAAAGCTGTATCTGTCTATTTTTCCTTTACACAATGAAAACATAGTATTCACACTGTTCTGTATTCTGCTTTGTAGAGTTAACCATATATCTAAGAAACTTACTTATAGGTACAAATAAATGTGCCACATGCTTTGGATAGCTTAACATTGTACAGAATTTATTTAAGCATTTACCTGAATGAATGCATGAAGAGTGTTTCTACTCTTTTTTTATAGATTAAATAGATTTTAGAATATCTATTTATTTATTATTTATTTATTTAATTTTCTTCAACTTTATTGGGGTAACATTGGTAAAAACAATTATATAATTTTCAGGTGTACATTATCATTTGATATCTATATATTTTATTGTGCGATTACCACCCAGAGACCAGTTTCATTCAGCTACCATATATTTGATCTTCTTTATGCACTTCACACTCCCCCTATTCTTCCATATTTTACCCTCATTTACTTTGTCTACTTCTACCCTCCTACTCTACCCTCTACCCTTTGAAAACCACTAGTATGTTGTCCATGTCACTGATACTTAGTTTGTCCTGTTTATTTGTTGCTTTTAGGTTTTTATCCCAGATATAAGTGACATCGTGTGATTTTAAACTTTTTCAGTCTGGCTTATTTCGCTTAGCATGATTATCTCGAGGTCCATCCATGTTGTTGCAAATGCCAGTATTTCGTCTCTTCTTATGGCTGAGTACTATTCCATTGTATATATGTACCACTGCTTCTTCAGCCAATCATCTATTGTAGGACACATCGGTTGCTTCCACATTCTGGCCACTGGGAATAGGGTTGCTATGAACATCGGTGTGCAAATATCTTTTCGAATATGAGTTTTCAAGTCTTCGGGGGTAAATACCCAGTAGAGGGATTGCTGGATCATATGGTAGATCAATTCTTAGTTTTTCTGAGGAACCTCCATATGGTTTTCCATAGTAGCTTTACCAATTTGGAGTCCCACCAGCAGTGCATGAGGGTTCCTTTTTCTCTGCATCCTCTCTAACATTTGTTATTACTTGTTCTGTTGATTATAGCTATTCTAACAGGTGTGAGATGATATCTCATTATGGTTTTGATTTGCATTTCTCTAATAGCTAGTGATGTTGAGCATCTTTTAAAATATTTGTTGGCCATTTGTATGTCCTTTTTAGGGAGAAGTGTCTGTTCAGGTCCTCTGCCCATTTTTTGATTGGATCATTTGTTTTTTAGTTACTAATGAATTGTATGAGTTCTTTGTATATTTTAGATATTAGGCCCTCATCAAAAGCATTGCCTGCAAATATATTTTCCCATTTGGATGGTTGTCTCTACCTTGTTGATGATTTCTTTTGCTGAGCAGAAGCTTTTCAGTTTGATGTACTCCATGCATTTATTTTAGCTTTTACTTCCCTTGCCTTTCAAGTCAAATTTATAAAATCCTTTTTAAGTCCAAGATCCTTGACTTTCATTCTTATGATTTCTTCTATGCATTTTATTGTTTCAGGTCTTATATTCTGGTTCTTCATTCATTTTGAGTTAATTTTGGTGTGCGGTATTAGCCAAAGGTCTAGTTTCATTCTTTTGCAGGTGGCCTTCCAATTTTCCCAGCACCATTTATTGAAGAGGATTGCCTTTCCCCACTGTATGTTTTTGGCTTTTTTGTCAAAAATTATTATCCTTATAAATATAGGTTTACTTCTGGACTCTCAGTTCTGTTCCACTGCTCCGTGTATCTGTTTTGTTGCCAATACCATCCGTTTTGATTACAGTCACTTTATAATATAATTTGAAGTTGGGCAGAGTGATTGCCGCCAGCCTCATTCTCTTTTCTCAGGATGCCTTTGGCAGTTTGGGGTCTTTTGTGCTTCTCTACAAATCAGATGATTTTTGTTCTCTTTCTTTCAAAAATGCTGATGGGACTTTGATGGTGATTGCAATACATCTGTATAATGTTTTAGGTAATATGGTCATTTTAACTATGTTGATTCTTCCAATCCAAGAACATGAAAAATCTTTCCATTTCTTTGTATCTTCTTGGATTTCTTTTAATAGGGTCTTATAATTTTCATTACATAGGTCCTTCACATGTTTAGTTAAATTTCTTCCTATATTGTTGCAATTGCAAAAGGAATTATTTTTTCCACTTGTTTTTCTGATGCTTCATTATTAGAGTATAGGAAAGCTATGGATTTTTGAACATTGATTTTGTATCCAGAAATTTACTGTATTTGCTTATTGTTTCTATTAGTATTCTTGTGGAATCTTCAGGGTTTTCTATATAGAGAATCATGTCATCTGCAAATAGTGACAGTTTGATTTCTTTGTTTTCTATTTGGATGCCTTTTATATCTTTCTCTTGCCTGATTGCATTTGCTAGGACATTCAATGTTATATTGAGTAACGGTGGTGATAGTGGACAGCCTTTACTTGTTCCTGATCTTAGAGAGAAAGTTTTTAGTTTTTCACCATTAAGTACCACGTTGGCTGATGGCCATTATTATGTTAAGGTACTTTCCTTCTATACCAATTTTGTGAAGTGTTTTGATCATAAATGGATGCTGTACCTTGTCGAAGGCTTTTTCTGCATCTATCATTAATATGATCATGTGATTCTTTATTTTTAATTTGTTTATCTGGTGTATCGCATTATCAATTTGCATATGTTGAACAATCCCTGCACCCATGGGATGAAGCCCACTTGTTTGTGGTACATAATTTTTTTTAATATGTTGCTGTATTTGGTTTGCTAGTATCTTATTTGGAATTTTTGCATCTATGTTCATGAGAGATATTGGTCTGTAGTGTTCTTTTTTGCATTATCTTTACTTGGTTTTGGTATCAGAGTAATATTGCTCTCATAAAATGAGTTGAGAAGTACTGCCTCTTCAATTTTTTTAGAAGGATTTGAGGAGAATTCACTGGTGAAGCCATCTGGTCTTGGACTTTTAATTTTTAGTAGGTTTTTGATTATTGTTTCAATTTCCATACTGCTGATCGCTCTTTTTAGATTTTCTAGAACATCTTGGTTCAGTCTAGGAAGATTGTAATATTTCTAAGGACTGGTCCATCTCTTCTAGGTTAATTAAATTTATTATGTACTTTTTCACAATATTCTTGCATGATCCTTAGTATTTCTGCAGTCAGTCATAATTTCCAATCTTTCATCCCTGATTTTGTTTATTTATGTCCTTTCTCCTTTTTCTTTAGTGAGTCTAGCCAGAAGTTTTTCAATTTTATTAACCTTTTCAAAAAACCTGTTCCTTGTTGTATTTATTTTTTCTATTTTTTTGTTTTTGTTTTCAATTTTATTTATTTATGCTCTATTTTTATTATTTTTTTCCTTCTGTTAACTTTAGGCCTGATTTGTTCTTCTTTTTTTTGTTTTTTTAAGATGAAGCATTACGTTCTTTATTTTGGCACGTTCTTGTTTTTGGAGATAGGCCTGTAATGATATGCAGTTTCCTCTTATGACCGCTTTTGCTGTGTCTCATAAGTTTTGATATGTGTACTACCATTATCATTTGTTTCTATGTATGTCTCGATCTCTCTTTTTATTTCTTCCCTGACCGAATCATTCTTCAGTAGCATGTTGTTTAATCTCCATGTGTTTGTGGTTCTTCCTGCTTTTGTTTTGCAGTTGATCTCTAGTTTCAAATGATTACAATCAGAAAATATGTTTGGTATGATTTTGACCCTCATATTTGTTGAGGCTATCTCTGTGTTCTAGTATGTGGTTGATTCTTGAAAATGTTCCATGTGCACTAGAGAAGAATGTATAAGCAGCTGTTTTGGGATGGAAGGCTCTCTATGTGTCAATTATTTCCAGTTGGACTAATGTGTCATTTAAGGATGTTATTTCCTTAATGATTTTCTGTTTGAATGATCTGTCCATATCCAACATTGGGGTATTTAGGTCCCTTACTACAATAGTGTTTTGGTCTGTTTCTCCCTTTAGTTCTGTTAGGAATCGCTTTACATATTTTGGAGCTCCCTGAATGAGAGCATAGATATTAATAAGTGTTATGTCTTCTTGGTGCATAATTTCCTTTATCATTATAAAGAGTCCCTCAGTATTGTTCTTTACCTTTTTTATTTTAAAGTCCATTTCATCCAATATTAGTACTGCTGTTCCTGCTTTTCTCTGAATGCCATTTGCTTGAAAAATTATTTTCCACTCTTTCTCTTTGAGTCTAAATTTGTTTTTGGAGCTGAGATGTGTCTCCTGTAGACAGCATATATATATTTTTAAATTAGATCTGCAACTTTGTGCCTTTTTATTAGTGATTTCAGTCCATTTACATTTAGGGTGATTATTGAAATATGAGGTCTTCTTATAGTCATTTTATCTTTTGCTTTTTGGTAGCTCAGTTTTTCCATTGCTTCCTTGTCCCTGAGTTTCTGTTTTCTTTAGTTTGGTTGGCTTTTGTGGGTTTTGCTCTGGTCCTTCTTGTTTTATTTTATATACTTCAGTTCTGAATCTTTGTTGTGTGGTTAATATTACAAATATGTAAAGGATAGTTATATATATACAGTGGTCCATTTTCTTCTGCATGTGCTTTATATCCTTTCCTCTTTGTGAATTTGGATCTTTGAATCCTTCACTTTTCAGTCATTATTTTCTCAACTTGTCCTGATGCATGCTGAACATTCATTGCTATCTTGCTATAGCAATTATCTTATTATTATTTAAGCTTATAATACCTTGTTCTTAGTAAGAGTTGCATTACTCTGCTTCTATTTGCCTGATAGTTATTTTACTCCTAAATATATATATATATATATATATATATATATATATATTTGTTTTGTTATTTTGTTTTAGATGAGCTGACACCTTTAAGTATTTTCAGCAGTACAGGCCATGTAGTGGAGAATTCCCTCAATTTTTGTATGTCTTGGATGGTCTTAATTTCTCCTTCATTTCTAAAGGAGAGCTTAGCTGGATACATTATTCTAGGCTTGTAGCTCCTTTCATTAAGTAGTGGAAATGCTTGATTCCATTCCTTTTTGGTTTCTAAGGTCTGTGCTGAAAAGTCTGAGGATTATATAATGAGTTTTCTTTTATAGGTTATCGTCCTCCTTTCTCTGGCTGCCCTGAGAATTCTGTCTTTGTTGTTGATTTTTGATAACTTTAATACAATGTGTCTTGCTGAAGGACTTTTTGGGTTGAGATAATTGGATGTTCTGTTAAATTCTTGAATTCCAAGCTCAAGCTCATTCCTTAGATTTGGGAAATTCTCGTCCATTATTTGTCTGAAAATGGTTTCTGGTCCCTGTTCATTTTCCTCACCTTAGGTAATGCCCATTATTGTTATCTTCCCTCTCTTGATGGTATCAGCTAATTCTTGTATTTCTCTTTCATTATTTTTTATTCTTCAGTTTCTCTCTTCTTTCTTTTGATTCATTTGTAGATTTCTGTCTTCAATATCACTTTTCTCCATTTGGTCAACTCTATTTCCTAAACTTGTTATTTCATTTTTTAACCCTTGCAGTGTGTTCTCTTCTCCAGAAGTTCTATTTGGTTCCTTTTGAGGGTTTCAGTCTCCTTGCTTTGCTCATGTAGTTGTTTTTCCAATTCCTTAAATTGTTCATTTGAGTTGTTTTGGATCTCATTGAGTTTTTTCAGAAGTACCATCCTGAATTCTCTGTCATTTAAGTCACATATTTCTATGTCTGTAAACTTATTTTCTGGAGATTTTTCTCTTTCTTTCTGGGATGCCTTGTCATCTTGATTGTTCATGTTCCTTAATAGACTATTTCCCCGTTGGGCATTAATGGAAGTGTATTCTGTTGTTTATCCAGAAAGATTTATTATACGATCGTCTGTCTTTAGCCTGCTGCAAAGAAGGTGCTTTTCTTTTGGTTTCCAGCAGGTGGTGTCTAATGCTTTTGGATCCCTGCTTCATATAAAGCCTAGATATCTTTTTTATTTTCTTGTAGATATTTAATCACACTTACTACTCTCAGTTTCAGTCCCAGTGTTAGCAACAGTTTCCATAGCATTTGCTCAGATTCCCCTGGGGCTCCACAGTGATTCGTTTTGGGGGTATTGGGGTGGGGCTCTCTGGGTTGGGAGTTGGGGACTGCGGCCAGCCTCAGTTTTGCAACTGGGGCTAGTGAAAATCAGCTGTTGTTTCTCTGTGGTCTCATCCTGCTTCTCTGCTTTCTGCCCTGATGCCTCGGCCCTGCTGCTGGCTGTTAGAAGTTCCTACACTTCTAGACAAGCTGATCAGAGAAATTGCTGCACCTTCACCCCTCCCCCTTTTCCTGCAAGGAGCTCTGGCGGCTGTGAGAGGCAGATTCTTTATTTCTCTGAGTCTACCGCCTGACACCCGGGGTTCTGACCTATGGTAGCTCTTATGTGCAGATCCCACATTGAGACGTGCTGGTGTGAAGTTTGGGTGTCTTTTGTTGAGTTTTAGATGTTCAGCTTATTGTTGTTTCAAGGGGAGAGATCTGAGGACATCTCTCACTCTGCCATATTTCTGAATTCTACTCTTTTGATGTTATAAATAGACATGTAATAGGTATCCTTGGTGTGGATATAAATGTGTGTGTGTGTGTGTGTGTGTGTGTGAGTGTGTGTGTGGGTGTGTGTATAATGTAATATCTACAGGATAAAATTTGAGTAATGCGGTCAATGATTCAATGGATAAGTGCATTTTTTATTTTGAAAAATGCTTTTAATTGCCTTCCAAACTAATTCCATCAATATACCCTTCAACCAATAATATATGAGATTGTCTACTGACTCATTTTTTCCTCTACTCTGTGTAGGTGAATATTCTTCTATATGTGATTAAATAATTGAATCCTTAGCAATCTGATAATATAAGTAATATTATATACTTGTTTTAATTCATATATTTTTAATTATGAGTGAGATTAATCATCTTTCTGTATTTACAACATACATATATTTTTCTATGATTTACCAGGGTAGTTTGCTCATCCTTACACTGATTTGTCTTTTTTTTTACATAGATTTAGAAAGGCTATTTATATTTTAGGAAACTTACCTCCTTCTTTGTCATATGTATTGTTATATATTTTCAGTTCCCATTTATGTATATATGTATGTGTGTATGTATGTATGTATGTATTTATTTATTTATTTACTTTTCCAGGTTATTTTTTCGTAAATTTTTCATGTTATTGAATTTTCCATTCTTTTTATAGTTTATGAGTCCTGTGTCTTGCTTTAGGAAGACTTTATTTATTTCATGGACGCAAACATATTCCCTGTGTTTTTCTAAAATATATTTTCCAAATCTCTTCATATTTAAATCGTTGAATCTTCTCGCATTTATCTTTAAGTAAGGAGTAAGTTAATAAATTATGTTTATCTCTTTCTACCCTCAAAATAGATGGCCAGTTGTTCTAAGATCATTTATTGAATGATTGATCTTTTCCCATTAAAAAAAATACTCTAGAGTGATGTCAGAAACACGGCAGAGTGAAAGATGTCTATGTTTCTCTCCCCTTCACACAAAAACAAGCTGAAAATTTTAAATGCAACAAAAAACACCCAACGTACACACAAACACATTTGAGCAAGGGATGTGCGAATAAGAGCTACCAGAGGTCAGAACTGCAGAAGTATGGCAGTAGACTGGGAGAAATAAAGCTGCCTCTCGCAGCTGGCGATCCATGCAGGAGAAAAGGAAGGGGGGATGGTGTGGCGGGTTCACTGAACAGCCATGCTGGAGAGAGCTGTGAGTTCCATCCAGTGGCATTGCCCAGGGATCAGAGCAAAAAGCCAAGAATTGGGGAAGGCAGAGAAGCAACAGTTGATTACTATCATCCAAAGTTGCAAAATGCAAGACCGAGCCATAGACCCCATTCACTAACCCAAAGGCACCCCCTGCCATTCCTCCACCTAATATGGTGGAGCCCACGGGATATCTGAGCAAACACTACCAAAAAGGTTGCTTACACTGACAGGGACTGAGATCGAGGGTAGCAAGCATGATTGAATAATTATAAGGAAAAAAGGTATTATTAAAAGCTTTATATAAAACAGATATCCAAGAACTTAGACACCACTTACTGGAAACCATAAGAAAAATACCTTCTTAGAAATAGACTAAAAAGAGACCTTTATATAATAAATCTTTTTTCTGGATAAACAACAGAATACACTTCTATTAATTTCCAGGTGGAGAAATAGTCCATTAATCACCATAAACAACCAAAGTGACAATGCAGCTCAGAAAGAAAGAAAAAAATTTTCCAGAAAATAAGCTTACAGACATAGAAATATGCAACATAAATGACAGAGAATTCAGCATGATACTTCTGAAAAAACTCAATGAGATCTGAAATAATTCATATCAACAATTTCAGGAATTGAAAAAATAAAACAACTAGATCAGTTTTTAGCAAGGAGTTTGAAACCCTTAAAAAGAACAAAATAAGACTTTTGGAGAAGAAGAAAAAACTGAAAGAAATGAAAAGTGAAATAGCAAGCTTGGGAAATAGAGTTCACCAAATGGAGGAAAAATCAGTGATATCAAAGACAGAAATCTAGACATAAAACAGAGGGAAGAAGAGAGAAATTGAAAAAATAAAAAGCAATGAAAGAGAAATGCAAATACTAGCTGATATCATCAGGAGAGGAAACAAATGAATAATGGGCATGCTCAAAGATGAGGAAAAGGAGCAGGGATTAAAGAGCATTTTTTAGACAAATAGTTGACAAGAACTCAAATCTAAGAAATGAACTAGAGATGGGAATCTAAGACATCAACAGAAAACACAATTATCTCAATTCAAAAGGCCTTCTCCAAGACACATTGTATTAAAATTATCAAAAATAAATGACAAAGAAAGAATTCTTAGGGCAGCCAGGAAAAATAAGACTGTAATCTATAAGGAAAACTCATTGGATAATCGTTGGACTTCTCAGCATGAACCTCACAAAACCCGAAAGGAGTGAAATCAAATATTCAAACTATTAAATGAAAGGAACTATGAGCCAAGAATAATGTATCCAGCTAAGTTCTCCTTTAGATATGAAAGAGGAATAAAGCCTTTTCCAGACATACAAAAACTGAGAGAATTTTTTCTACAAAGCTTGCATTGCAAGAACTACTGAAAGGGGTCAGCTCACCTAAAACAAATTGACAAAAAAAAAAAAAACTATGAGTAAGATGACTAGCAGGCAGTTAGAAGCAGAGGAGTGCAAATCTTATTAAGAACAGAACACTATAAATAATAAGAGATTTCCTGTAGCAAGATAGTAATGAACGTTCAGCATACATAAGGACAAATTGAGACAACATGACAGAAAAGGGAAGAATTCAAAGATCTAAATTCGCAACATTAAAATGGAGATAAGGCATGCGCAGAAGAAAATGGAATACTATATATATATATATATATATATATATATATATATATATATAAAACTTTCCTCTACATATTCGTAAAGGTAATCACATGCAAAAGATTCAGAAGTGAAGTATATCATGTAAAACAAGAAGGAACAGAAGGAAAACCCACAAAAGTCAACCAAAATAAAGAAAACAGAAACACAAAGACAAGGAAGCAATGGAAACACAAAGCTACCAGAAAGCAAAACATAAAATGGCTATAGGAAAACCTTGCATTTCAATAATCACTCTAAATGTAAATAGACTAAACTCACCAATAAAAAGGCACAGAGTTGCAGATTGAATCAAAAAATAAGACCCAACCATATGCTGCCTCCAGGAGACACATCTCAGCTCCAGAGACAAATATAGACTGAAAGCGAAAGGGTGGAAAATGATTTTTCAAGCAAATGGCATTCAGAGAAAAACAGGAGTAATGGTACTAATATCAGACGAAATCGAATTCAAAATAAAAATGGTAAAGAAAGATACTGAGGGACACTTCATAATGATAAAGGGAATCATGCACCAAGAAGACATAACACTTGTTAATATCTATGCTCCCATTCAAGGAGCCCCAAAACATGTAAAGCAATTATTAACAGTACTAAAGAGAGAAACAGACCAAACACTGTCTTAGTAAGGGACCTAAATATCCCACTGTCAGATATGGACAGGTCATCCAAACAGAAAAACAATAAGGAAATAACATCCTGAAATGGCACATTAGTCCAACTGGAAATAATTGACATATAGAGAGCCTTCCATCCCCAGACAGCTGCTTATACATTCTTCTTTAGTGCACATGGAACATTCTCAAGGATTGACCATGTACTGAGACACAGAGATAGCCTCAACAAATATAAGGTTGAAATTATACCAACCGTATTCTCTGATCATAATGCTTTGAAACCAGAAATCAACTGTAAAAAGAAAGTGGGAAGAACCACAAATACATGAAGATTAAACAACATACTACTAAAAAATAACTGGGTCAGAGAAAAAAATAAAAAGAGAGATCAAGACATACATAGAAGCTAATGATAACAATTGTACAACATATCAAAACTTTTGGGACATGGCAAAAGTGATCATAAGAGGAGAGTTCATATTATTACAGGCCTATCTCCAAAAATAAGAACAAGCCCAAATAAACAACCTAATGTTTCATCTTAAAAAACTAGTAAAGGAAGAACAAATGAAACCTAAATTCATCAGAAGGAAAGAAATAAGCAAAATTAAAACAGAAATAAATGAAATAAATATAATAGAAAAATTAATTCAACAAAGACCTGATTCTTTGAGAAGGTTAATAAAATTGAAAAACTTCTGGCTAGACTCACTAAAGAAAAAAGAGAAAGGACACAAATAAACAAAATCAGGGATGAAAGAGGGGAAATTTTGACAGACACCGTAGAAATATAAAGGATCATACAAGAATAATATGAAAAAGTATATAACACCAAATTTCATAACCTAGAAAAATGGATTAGCACTTAAAAAGATACAACCTTCCTAGACTGAATCTAGACAAACTGGAAAATCTAAATAGACCAATCAGCAGTATGAAAACAATTGAAACAATCATCAAAAACCTACCAAAAAGTAAAAGTCCAGGACCAGATGACTCGCCAGTGAATTCTACCAAACATTCAAAGAAGACTTAATACCTATTCTCCTCAAACTGTTTCAAAATATCAAAAGGTAGGCTATACTTTCTAACTAATTTCATGAGGCCAATATTACCCTGATACCGAAACTGGGTAAAGATAATGCATAAAAGAAAACTAAATAACTCTCATGAATACAGATGCAAAAATTATCAGTAAGTTACTAGTGAACCAAATGCAGCAACATTTTCTTTTTTAAATCTTTTTTTACTTTATTTATTTATTAATTTTAACATTTAATTTTTAAAATTTTCCCCCTACCCCTTCCCCTCTGGTAACCACTAGTTCATTGTCTATGCTCAGGAGTCTTTTTTTTTTTTCTGTCCAGTTCATTTGCTACTTTTAGGTTTATACCCCACATATAAGTGATATCATGTGATTTTCAATCTTTTCTGTCTGGCTTATTTCACTTAGTATGATTATTTCATGGTTCATCCATGTTGTTGCAAATGGCATTTTCAAAAGATTATGTACTATGATCAAGTGGGGTTCATCCGAGGAGCACATGAATGGTTCAACACATGCAAATCAATTAATGTGATACATCACTTAAAGAAATTCAAAAATAAGAATCATATGACCATATCAATAAATGCAGAAAAAGCTTTTGATGAGATACAGCAGCCATTTATGATCAAAACACTTAACCAAATTGGTATAGAAGGAAAGTACCTTAACATAATAAAGGTTTCTTGTGCTTAGCAAAAGAAACTGTCAACAAGGTAAATAGACAACCATCCGAATTGGAAAATATACATTGCAAGCAATGCCTTCGATAAGGGCTTAATAACCAAAATATACAACGAAATCATACAACTCAATAACAACAAAAAAATAAATGATACAATAAAAAAATGGGCAGAGGATCTGAATAGACATTTCTCCCTAGAGGACATTCAAATGGCCAACAAATATATGAATTGATGCTCAACATCACTAGCTATTAGGGAAATGCAAATCAAAACCACAATGAGTTACCATCTCACACCTGTTAGAATAGCTGTAATCAACCGGACAAGTAATAACAAAGGTTGGAGAGGATGAAGAGAAAAAGAAACCCTCATACACTGCTGGCAGGACTGCAAATTAGTACAGCTACGATGGAAAACCGTATGGAGGCTCCTCAAAAACCTAAGAATTGATCTACCATATAATTCAGCAACCCCTCTACTGGGTATTTACCCTAAAGACTTGAAAACCCGTATCTGAAAAGATATTTGCACACCAATGTTTACAGCAGCATTATTCACAGTGCCCAGTACATGGAAGCAACCGAAGTATCCTACAATAGATAGATGATTGCATAAAGAAGCTGTGGTGCATATATATAATGGAATATTAGTCAGCCATAAGGAGAGATGAAATACTTCCATTTGGAACAATATGGATGGATCTTGAAATAACCATGCTAAGCAAAATAAACCAGAAAGAAAAAGTTGAAAATCACATGATATCACTTATATGTAGGATAAAACCTAAAAGCAACAAATGAATAGGACAAACATAGACTCATGGACATGAACAATAGACTAATGATTACCAAAGGGTAGGGGGAAGGTGGGAGAGGGGAGGTAAATGAGGCAAAGGGGGTCAAATATGTGGTGACAGAAATAAATCTCACTATGGGAGGCGAACACATATTGTAAATACACACACACACACACACACACACACACACACACATATATGTATATACACACACATATGCCTTACTGTTAAAGTGTACAGCTGAAACTTATGGGATTTTGTTCATCAATGTCACCATAAAAAAATAAAAATAAAAGACTTAGTCATGGCAATATAAAGTAAATATAAAGAGAATATATTTTATAATATGGTAATAACTATGTATAGTACCAGGTGGGTACTAGACTAATAAGGGGGATTGATTTGTAAATTATATAAATGTCTAACCACTATGCTGTACACCTGAAACTAATATAAAATAATATCAAATGTCATCTTCATCAGAATCATTTTGAGAAAATTGTTGGAAATACAGATTGCTGGGCTTTATCCAAGACCTAATAAATCTAAATTCCTAGGAGGCAGAACTCAATAATTTCCATTTTAACATGCTTCCCAAGTTATAAATATTATAACTTATAAACATTAAAGTGTAAGAACTACAATTCAACACATAATTTTATGTCTTCTGCTTGCTTTGCAACTCTTCTCAAAGTTTAATTGTGTCTTTGGTACAACAAAGTGAATTTAATAATTTTCATTGACCATTTGACTAGTTTAGCTAAAACCGGTCAAATTGTATACTTCACTAAACATAATTATTCAATGAGATTTTCACTTGCTTCCATTTACAGTCAACAAAAGATCTATTATGGAATTCATTTGAGAGGAGTGAAAAAATGTATACGCAGTAGTTTTTGTTCTTTAAAATAATTATAATACCTTTTTAAAAGGGTAGGATTAGTAGTTGGGGTATGTAGATATATTTAGTTTTCCAAATTCTTAACTCATCTAGTTTAAAATTTCTAGAAATAAGTTTGTGCAAAAGTGGTGTAGATAAAACTAACATTTAAACCATAAAATAAAGTGCCAAATTTAGCAGATTATCTGGATGTTGCTAAACACATGAGTATTTTACATCTGGATTTTTTCATATAGATGTTTTATCAATATATTAACCTAATTATCATAAAGTACTAGGATGCAAGATTGCTATAATGAAAAAATGATTGCTATAATTACCTAGTTATTTAACTAAAGCACTCTTTTAAAATGTCTATTTTTCTACAGAATATTATAAATACTCCAAAATCATTTCCAAAGCAAAAGATCATCTGGACACTTTGGAAATATCATTATCATAGTTATTTTCTGTTACTGTTTATAATTATAGTCTCAAATCACTTTAATATGTTTCTATAAATTGTCAGCACATTTTAAAATACAAATGAGCTCTTCAAAGAAAGTACTTACTCATAACTTCAGATTTATATGTTCAAAGATACATCCAATAATCCTACTGCCAATTTCTCTATTGCTTTGGAATAAACCTTGGAAACACAGTACTCTCAGTGGCACTGAGAGATCTGGGATCAATGAACTGTTTTAGTCCCTTCTCTTACCCTGTCTGACTCTTTCTGATGCCATGAGGCCAATAGATAGCCCAAGGGAATCATCTTTGCCTCAATCCTGCCTTACCAATATAACATTCTTACCTCAGTCGTGACCTTCTCAAATATCCAATGCTTACTGAGTTACATATCTGTTCCTGTGTGTCTCTGTGTGTAATCATGTTAAGCTTTAAGCAGGAGGTCCTGAAGGAAGGAGGTACCACCATCATCAGCAGCAGCAGCAGTAGTATGTATTGAGTGCTATACTAGGTCCTTTACATATTACCTACAATTCTCAAAACTGCATTATAAACATAGAAACATTTGCAGAGACAGAGGGTCAGAATGATTTATCTAATGTCAAAGTCAGTGACCTTGAAAAGCCAGAACTTTAACTCAGTATTATCTTTGATTAGCACTATATACAAATGTTCAAGAGAGGCAATCTAGCATGGTGTTAAACAGTACTGGCTCTGGAGCCAGACTGCCTGAGTCTGAATCGATTGTTAGTAATTGAATATGTAATCTTGAGCAAGTTATGTTTTTTGAGGGCCTCAGTTCCTCATCTGTAAAATGGGGATAAAAACAGTACCTATTACACAGAGTTTTTGTGAGGATAAAATGGATTAATACTTGTACCAGGTGTTTAGTAAGGAATAAATAAATGCTAGGTAGTATTAAGTGAGCTTAAATGAAGATGATGAACTCTAATCATTCATTGGTTAGACGATAAAGAGGATATTAGTCTTTCTCTATAAATGTTACATGTAAGTATTTGGAAAAAGAAAGTATGACCCTTGACTAGAAAGAAATAGTTAATATTTCACACTCCTAGGCAAACATTGGACTCCTTTCTAGAGCTTAAAATATTTTCCCATATATTGTTCCCTACTTCAAATTTATATTATCAATACTCCTTTTAAATGATCTTTTTCCAATATGCTAACTTATGACTATGAGGTCTCCTCTCCCCTCCTTGGGAAGAACATTGGCAACCAAACTAATTAAGTAGCTCTTTATTACTAATGAAGCACATTGCACTTGTATCTGTAGGAAATCTACTTGCATTGTCTCCTCAGTTTTCCCCCATGTGAGGGAACATTATCCAGGAAAAAAGTCTTTAAATTGTTCTCAAGTTGATCTCTGATTGTTCTCAAGTACACACGGGGCCTTTCCAAGTGAAGATATAGGACTCTATTTGAGAATACTTAACTCCTTTGAATCACTAAATCACAGTAAGGTTTTTGTGGGTAGTAAGTAGTAAAGAAACAGGTGCAAATTGCTAATACTCTTTTATTTAAATAATTCAAGAAGAAGAGTTAAACCATATATTGCTAGTGACTTAGTAACCCTAAATTTTGTTCCTGGAAATCCTTCTGACAGTGAGCACCCAACTTGTCAAGCACAGATCTCAAGATATGGAACTTGTGAAATAATTTGTCTGCTTCTTTTATTCCTTCCATTAAATTCAAAAGATTATCTTCATTTCATAATGGCAAAAACTGAAGGTCAAAGAGGCTGTGAGAGGTTTATTATGTTTAGTGCATTAATATTATTACTAAAGATTATATTGAATATGGTATCCAGTGTTCGATTACTATTACTGTATAACACATCGCACTAAAACTTAGTGTTTTAAAACAACACAAAAATCATTTCATTGTCTTTATGGTTTCTGTGAGCCAGGAATTCCAGAAATGTTCAGCTAGGTGGTTTAGGCTCAGATCTCACATGTGATTGTGGTCAGGTGGTAATTGGAGCTTAAATTGCAGGCATGCTGAAACAGCAGGGGGCTGGCCATGCATTCTTTCACTTTATTTCATTTCAGGGCCTCCCCATGTGGCCTGTCTACATGGTCTAGTCTTGGCCTTCCTTATGGCACTACATGAAGCCCTCAAGACAGTTGGACTATTTACATAGCAGCTCAGGGCTCCAAGTGAGTATCCAAAAGTACCAGGCAGACACTACATCACTTTTTATGACCCAGCCTCAGAAGTCACATAACATTACTTCTGCTTACAATGCAGAGGTTTCATGTAGTTACAAGCCTACCTAGATTTAAGGGGAGGCAATGAAGACCCCACTTTTTAAAGGGAGAGGTGTCAACATTACTTTGTAAGAAGAACATGTGGCACGGGGGATATTCTTGCAATCACCTTTGGAAGAAAGCAATCTGTCACACTTGGCATTTGTAATTCTTTATATACTGTTGATTTATGTATCATATTTAAGTAAACTTTTTGATGTTTTGATAAGTAGTTTGTTTTCATAGAAAACACTTCATTAAGTCACTAGATATGCTTTCCTGCGTTCATCCTGGACTATAGAAAAACCTGTTTACACTAAGAAGACAAAGCTAAAGAACCACCACCCACAATTCTCCAAACTCAGTCTTGGAGCCTTGTTCATAATCACTTCTATCAACATTTCCTGAAAGTATTCTATGGAAAACAGTTTGAAAATTTCTGCAATGAACCAACAGCAATAACTTTTTCTGAAGTTTTAAAATTAAAAATTGCAAATGTCCCATTTTAGTATCAACATATCTGCTAATACACCTCTAGTCAAAAAATTTAAAAAATGCTATTTCTTTGCTGTTAGCATTATGTGTAGAAATGAACACAAAGATTTGCAGTTGAATGCTATATCTGTCACTGATAAAAGAATTTTAATTGAATTTCATATCTTTGGTGGTAAACATGGTTTACAAAATGATATCAATTGGCATTTTCAGCAAAGGGAAAAAAGTGAAGGTTAATTGTTAAACATCTAAAAAGAAACTAATTTGGTGTATACATACTTTATTCTACTTCACTCTAGTTCATAAATAATGGTGATATCCCCATCATCTAAAATTCGAGAGTGATATCAGAAGTATGGCAGAGTGAGGGATCTCCCTGGATCACTCCTCTTGAGATAATAAGCTGAACATTTAAAACTCAACAAATAACACCCAACCTGCACACAAACACATCTGAGAGATCTGCACATAAGAGCTTCAAAAGGTCGGAAGTACTGTGAGCCTGGGGGTAGATTAGAAGAAACAAGAGAGTTGCTATATGGAACCCGGGCTCCCTACAGAAGGAGAGGGAGGGGAGAATTATCATCCCGGGCCCTAATAGTCCTGCCTGAAGGATCAGCATGTTCCACGCATTGGAACCCAGGGATCAGAGAAGAAAGTGGAGGGGGAAGTAAGTGTAGATCGGCAACAGCTGTGTCTTAGCAGTTGCCATTGCAAAGTGGGAGGCTGAGACATAGAGCCTAGCAGCGCCTCTATCCTCCAACTCAAGACGTGCCCACCTTCCTTCACATATTCTCCCAGACTGAGCACCAGGGAGCCCCAGGGGAATTTGCACAATTTACACTGAAACATAAACCACAGACTGGCGCTGGGACTGAGAGCAGCTGATAGTGGTTTGAATATATCAGAGAGAAAGGAACATTTTAAACCTCAAAGCAGAGATCTGAGAGGTTTGGACGCCACCTACTGGAAATCAAAAGAAAAACCCATTTTTATCAGCAGCCTAAAGAGAGACATCTATATAATAAATCTTCCTTCTGAAAAAAAGCAGAGTAAACTTCCATTAATGACCAGACAGAGAAATATGCCATCAGATACCATGAATAACCAACGTGATAATGAGCTTAGAAAAGATGAAAAAATTCTCCAGAAAATAAGCTTAAAGACATAGAAATACGCAATTTAAATGACAGGGAATTCAAGATTGCACTCCTGAAAAATCTCAGTGAGATGCAAAATAATTCTGACTGACAATTCCAAGAACATAGAATCAAAATAAACAAAAAGAAATTTTTTAGCAAGGAAATTGAAACGCTGAAAAAGAACCAAATAGAACTTCTGGAGATGAAGAAGACATAAAAAGAGATGAAGAATGAAATAGCAAGCTTAGGAAATAGAGCTGACTAGATGGAAGAAATAATCATTGATATCAAAGAGAGAAATCTAGAAATAACTCAGAAGGAAGAAGAGAACTGAAAATGAAATACTAACTAACTAACTAACTAAATAAATAAATAAATGAGCTATACAAGAACTATTTGACACCATAAGGAAGAGCAATAATGAGTATACCAGAAGGAAAATGGAAGAAAATGGAAACAGAGAACATATTCAAACAAATAGTCGATGATAATTTCTCAAATCTAAGGAATGGGTGGATCTTAGAAACGAAGAAGCAAACAGAATGCTAATTATCTCAATTCAAAAAAAGATTTCTCCAAGATACATTATATTAAAAGTGTCAATAATTAATAACAAAGAAAGAATTGTCAAGGCAGCCAGGGAAAAGAAGACAATAACCTCTAAAGGGAAACTCATTAGACTGTCTTTGGACTTCTCAGCACAAAAGTTACAAGCAAGAAAGGAGTGAAACCAAATATTAAGTGAAAAGAATTACCAGCTAAGAATAATATATTCAGTAAGGCTCTCCTTTAGATCCGATGGAGAAATACGAACTTTTACAGACATACAAAAGTTGAGGGAACTCTCCACTACAAGGCCTGCATCACAAAAAAAAAAAAAAAACTGAAAGAGGTCAGCCCAACTGAAACAAAATGACAAAAAAATGTATAACTATAAGTAAGGGAGATAGAAGCACGGAGATAGAAGTAGGATAGGGCAACCATTATTAAGAACAGGGTATTATATGCTTACACATTAAGAACATAATTGTTATTGAAAGTTAGAAATGAACGTTTAACATACATAGGGATGATTTGAGACAATAACAGAAAAAGAAAGAGAGCAAAAATCTAAAATTGAAAAAAAGAATGGAGATAAAGCACACACAGGAGAAAATGGACTATTATATATGCATAACCACTTTGTACATAATCTTAATGGTAAACACACACCAAAGATCCAGAATTGAGATACATAACATAAGACAGGAAGGACCAGAAGGAAAATCCACAAAACTCCACCAAATTAAATAACAGACAGAAATGCCAAGACAAAGAAACAATGGAAATGCCGAGCTACCAGAAAACAAAAGATAAAATGGCTATAGAAAAACCTCAAATTTCAATAATCACCCTAAACATAAATGGACTGAACTCACCAATAAAAAGGCATAGAGTTGCAGACTGGATCAAAAAACAAAACCCAACCATATGCTGCCTCCGGGAGACACATCTCAGCTGCAAGGACAAATATAGACTCAAAGTGAAGGGTGGAAAATAATAATTCAGGCAAATAGCATTCAGAAAAACAACAAGTAGTTGTGCATGTATCAGACAAAATAGACTCCAAGATAAAAAAGGAAAAAGACATACTGAGAGACACTTCATAATGATAAAGGGAATTATATATCAAGAAGATATAACACTTATTAATATCTATGCTCTCAATCAGGAAGCCCCAAAATGTATAGAGCAATTAATAACAGAACTGAAAGGAGAAGCTTACCAAAACACTATCATACTAGGGTACGTAAATATCTTACGGTCAGCTATGGATAGATCATTCAAACAGAAAAATCAATAAGGAAATAACATCCTTAAATGACACATTAAACCAATTGGACATAATCAATATTTCATAGAGCCTTTCATCCCAAAACAGCTGCTTATACATTCTCCTCTAGTGTACATAGAGCATTCGCAAGGATCGATCACATGGTGGGACACAAAACTAGCCTCAACAAATATAAAGGATTGAAATTATACCAACTATATTCTCTGACCATAATGATTTGAAACTAGAGAACAACTATAAAAAGAAATGGAGAAGAACCACAAATACATTCAGATTAAACAAAATGCTACAGAAGAATGGCTGGGTCAGAGAAGAAATCAAAAGATTAAGAGCTATATAGAAAGAAATGAGAATGAAAGTACAACATATCAAAACTTTGGGACACGGCAAAAGTGGTAATAAGAGGAAAATTCATATAATTAAAGACCTATCCAAAAAATGAGAATGAGCCTAAGTAAACAAGCTAACACTATATCTTTAAAAAGTAGAAAAGAAAAACAAATCAAGCCCCAAATAAGCAGCAGGAAAAAAAAATAAGAATTAAAGCAGAATTAAATAAAATTGAGAACAGAAAGACAATAGAAAGAATAAATGCAACACAGAGCTGGTTCTTTAAGAAGATTAATAAAATTGACAAACCCTTATCTAGACTCTCTAAAGAAAAAAGAGAAAGGATGCAAATAAACAAAACCAGAAATAAAAGAAGAGAAATTATGACAGACACTGTAGAATCATGTAGGATCGTACAAGAATACTATGAAAAAGTATATAATACCAAATTTAATAATCTAGAAGAAATGGATCAGTACTGAGAAAGATACAATCTTCCTAGACTGAATCAAGAAGAACTGGAAAATCTAAATAGACTGATCAGCAGTATGAAAATTGAAACATTAATCAAAAACATACCACAAAATAAAAGTCCAGAACCAGATGGCTTCAATGGTGAATTCTTCCAAGCATTCAAAGATTACTTAATACTTCTTCTTTTCAACTTTTGCAAAAAACCAATGAGAAGGCAATACTTCCTAACTCTTTTTATGAGGTCAACATTACTCTGATACTAATACCTGGTAAAGATAACACAAAAAGTGAAAATTATAGATCTATATCTATGATAAACACAGATGTAAAAAGCCTAAACAAAAGACTAGCAAATTGAATACAACAACATATTAAAAAGATTATAAACCATGACCAAGTAGGCTTCATTCCAGGGGCACAGGGATGGTTTAATGTATGCAAAATGATTAATGTGTTACACCACATAAACAAATTAAAAAATAAGAATCATATGATCACATCAATAAATGCAGAAAAAACCTCTGACAAGATATAAGATCCATTTATGATAAAAAACACTTAATGCAATGGGTATAGAAGGAAAGTACTTTAATATAATAAAGGACAAAAATCAAAACACTCAGCTAAATTATACTTAATGATGAAAAACTAAAAACATTTCTTCAAGATCAGGAACAAGACAAGACTGTTCACTACCACTAGTATTATTCAATACAATATTGGAAGTCTTAGGGAGTGAATAAGGCAAGAGAAAGAAATAAAGGCATCCAGATAGAAAATAAAGAACTCCAACTGTCACTATTTGCAGATGACATGATTCTCCATATGGAAACCCTAGAGACTTCATGATAACATTATTAGAAATATTAAACAAATACAGTAAAGTTTCAGGATACAAAATTAATATTCAAATATTCATACTGTTCCTATACTCTAACAATGAATTTTCAGAAAAAGAAATGAAAAAAAATCCTTTTGCAATTGCAAAAATAAAAGAGTAGAATACCTAGAAATATACCTAATAAAACATGTGAAGGACCTATATAATGAAAACTACAAGACCCTATTAAAAGAAACTTAAGAAGATTCAATGAAATGGAAAGATATTCCTTGTTCTTGAATTAGAAGAATCAACATAATTAATATGACCATATTACCTAAAGCATTTATGCAATCCCCATCAAAATCCCATCAGCATTTTTGAAAGAAAGAGAACAAAAATCATCAGATTTTTAGAAAAGCACAAGAGACCCCGAAGTGCCAAAGCCATCCTGAAAAAGAAGAATGAGGCTAGAGGCATCATTCTGTCTGACTTCAAATTATACTACAAAGCAATAGTAATCAAAACGCCATGGTATTGGCAACAAAATGGACACACAGACCTGTGGAACAGAATCAAGAGTCCAGAAGTAAACTCATATTTATATGGGCAAATAATTATTGGCAAAAAAAATGTGAAAAACATACAGTGGAGAAAGAAAAGCATCTTCAATAAATGGTGCTGGGAAAACTGGAAAGCCACCTGCAAAAGGATGAACCTAGACTGTTGTCTATTACCACACAGCAAAATTAACCCAAAATGAATAAAGAACCAGAATATAAGACCTGAAACAATAAAATGCATAGAAGAAAACATAGGAACTAAACTGAAGGACCTTGGACTTAAAGAGGATTTTATGAACTTGACCTCAAAAGCAAGGGAAGTAAAATCTAAAATAAATGAATGAGACTACATCAAACTAAAAATCTTCTTCTCAGCAAAAGAAATTTTCAACAATGTAAAGAGACAACCATCTGAATGGGAAAATATATTTGCAAACAACACCTCTGATAAGGGCCTAATATCCAAAATATACAAAGAACTCATACAACTCAATAGCAACAACAACAACAAAAAATGATCCAATCAACAAATGGTCAGGGGACCTGAACAGACACTTCTCCCTAGAGGACAGACAAATGGCCAACAAATATTTGAAAACATGCTCAACGTCACTAGCTATTAGGGAAATTTAAATCAAAACCACAATGAGATACCATCTCATACCTGTTAGAATAGCTGTTATCCACCGGACAAGTAATAACGAATGTTGGAGAGAATGTAGAGAAAAAGAACCCTCACACACTGCTCATGGGACTACAAATTGGTACAGCCACTATGGAAAACAGGTGGAGTTTCCTCAGAAAACTAAGAATTGATCTATCATATGATCCAGCAATCCCTCTACTGGATACTTACCCCAAAGACTTGAAAACCCATATCTGGGTACATATATACAATGGAATATTCCTCAGCCATAAGAAGAGATGAAATACTTCCATTTGTGACAACATGGATGGACTTTGAGATAATCATGCTAAGTGAAACAAGCCAGACTGAAAAAGTTGAAAATCACATGATATCACTTATATGTGGTATAGAAATCTAAATGCTACAAATGAACAAGACAAAAAAACAGAGACTCATGGACATGGACTATAAACTAGTGATTACCAGAATGTAGAGTGTGGGGGGAAAAAAGGGGAGATATATGGGGCAAAGGAGGTCAAATATAGTGGGGTAGGAGGAGGGTGAAGTGGGTAAAGGGGATCAAATATATGGTAGCTGAAGGAAACTGAACTTTGGGTGATAAACACACAATAGAATATTCAGATGTCAAATTATAATGAACATTTGAAAACTATATAATTTTATTAACTAATGTTACTCCCAATAAACTTAGTAAAAAAAAATGAATTAAGACAGACAGAAAAAGTTGAAAACCACATGATATCATTTATATGTGGGATATAAATCTAAAAGCAACAAACAAATGTGACAGAGACACATAGGCAGTGAATTAGTGGTTACAAGAGGGAGAGGGGGGAGATTGTTAAGTGTAAAAGAGGTCAGTATTTGGCGACAGAAGGAAATCTAATTATGGGTATTTAACACAATGCAATACATATGACATACTGTTGAATCGTACAATTGAAACTTACTGGATTTTATCAATCAATATCACTTCATTAATTTTTAATAATAAGCAAAAATAATAAAATTTTGAAAATTGTGGTTTAAAATAACTTAATCACAGAGTATAGGTTACAAGTCTTAAAATATAGCAAGTGAATACATCATTTATTATTCTAGGCCAAGTTTAGTTAGAGAATAATTTCAAATGTTTTGAAATGCAATGTGTTTTTGTTTGATTAGAGTTTTAAATGTGAATCATGAGCAATGGTGATCTTTAAATATCCTATTCATTTTTAGACTGCAGTAGATAATTTCAAACCAATTAATTATAAGCATTATATTAAATAATCAGTATTTATGAATTCCATAGCAGTCAGTTCATTTCTGTTCCCAAACCCTCGAAGTGCCTAGTTTATAATTTTTTTGGACAGCTAACCATGGGAACTAAATGTTTGTCAACATAAATATTTATAATTAATAAGAGTAAATTTTCACTTTTAAAAATCATTTTGAAATGTATACAGAATCTAGGCAATGTTCCTCAAGAACTACAGTTTTGTTCAAAGTTAAAAAGTTGTCTTATAACTCTTCAATTCTTAGGATTCATTTATTCAAGAAGCATTTACAAAGTATGTGCTTTTTTCCAGGTACTATGTTACACATTATGGGATAAAATAGGAATCAAACACTGTTGCCAAATTGCTAGGATCTTAAAATACAGGAGAGGTACAACATTTACCCAGGTAGTGTGCTATCTACCAGAATGTATAAAGTATCATAAGATAGAAATAAATTAACTTGTTTGCTTGTAAAAATAATATTTTGCACAACTAGTAGTGCATGCCCCCTTACCCCATAAAAAGCTATGAAAAATGCAAAGGAAATTCTTTTGATCTATAGTTCTGGCAATATGTGTAAATTATAAAATGAATTAAGGCTTTGATCAAGAAAAGCTTATCGTTTCTCTCCTCCATTTGCCAATGGTCTAAGAGGAGAAGTCCATTCTTCTTTAGCTTCCTTCCACCCTTACCTCAATTCCAACCATATTCCTCCTTTGGGATATCTATATCTATATGTATTTATATCTGTATCTATCTCCATACCCCAAGGGAAGATTATGATATATGTAGAATATAAAGAAAGAAGGCAAGTAGAAGAGGGAGGAAAAGAAAGAGAATGAGTCTGGTGTCTTTCCAGAGTCAATGAGTTGAATGAGATCTGACAAAAGAACCTGAGAATCCTTTCTTACTTACCACTACTACTACTTGAAAGACATGACTTCATAACTTCATGGTTTAATTGAGTCAATCATAGCAACAGATTTGTTAATGTTATGGTTTTAATTATGTTAATAATAGGAAGAGTGTCAAGATGGCACACTAGGTAAAAGTGGGGTTCACCTCCTCCCAAGACCACACTAAAATTACAATTAAATTATAAAATAATCGAAGTGAAGAAATCTAAAATCTAGCTAAAATCTAGCTAAAATCATCTGAAATCTAGCTGATCATAATTCATACGTCTGAGGATATAAGGAAAAGCCACATTGAGACCAGTAGAAGAAGTAGAGATATGAATTGGGCTAGGCCTGCACCTGCACATGGTGGTGGAGCACTGGGAAAAAGAGTGTGGCTGCAGAGGTCCCCCTGAAAAAACAAGGGGCTCAAACCCCACAATGGAGCTCCCCAGCCCAAGGTCCCAGTCCCAGGAAGAGATATTTCCACAAAATCTGACCATAAAAATTAGTGGAAATTCTGGCCATCTGGGTGAGACAGAAGGAAACTGAAATCCCAGATGCTCTCCCTTAAAGGGCTCACAGACACTTGCCCTGGGTGTGGGTGGAGGGTCAGCAAATTGTGAGGCACAAGAGACATATGGAGAAAGACTGAGTGCATGATATCTGAAGCAAAGGCTGGAGGAACAACTACCATTGTTCTTTTGTCAGGTCTCTCCGGGGCAGTATGTAGGCAGGCACCATCTTGCCTATGTTGAACCACTCCCACACAGCCAGTTCTGAAGCTGTATTAGCCCTGCGAAATCAGCCTGAGCCACTTGACCCACCCAGCCCACAAACTGCCCCTGGTGGACCTGTTGTCAGGATGGTGCTCCCTCCCGACCTTTTTCAGGGCTGCAGATTCCCATGCAGGAAACAAACTTTGGCTTGTCAGGCACACACATTTTCCCAGCAGACATTTGGTGGCCAAGCATTCCTGCCAGCACAAGCTGCAATATCTGTCGGGCAGATCATGGGGCTTTGTGGGCCCAACATGGAGTGCAGCTAGCCTTGCTGTGATCCGTGACTTTTGTGAGAGCCTGTGAAATCAGAACTGGCAGCAATTCTGAGGCTGTATTGGCCTGAAGACCCAATATCTCCATGAGACTCCACTTTACGCAACATACAAATTGCCTGTAGTAGGCCCATTGCTGGGCCACCACCCCTGCCCTGCCCTTTCCTGAGGCCGCACATTCTGTATAGGCAACAGATTTCCACTTATGAGGACTGTGCAAGGCCCATGCATCCTAAAAGAGAATTACGATGGTGAACCAAAAACTGCCCTGAGCTACAGTATGTTTTGAACAGATCTCAGGTGTTTGCAGGCCTGAGGTGAGCAGCAGCTGGCCTTGCTGTGATCTGAGACATTTACAGAAAGTCACAGAGACAGTACTGGCACAAAAACTGATACTGCAGTGGCTGAGGGAAATTTTACTATACTCTAATGACCCCCTGGGTCCCTGCACCAACTAACTCTCATACCACTCAAAGTCTCTTTTGGCTACAGAGTCTTACAGGCAACTGGCAGGCTACCTCAGGCCTTGAGGCACACTAGACTGTTGCTAAACCACCCCAGCCTTGGTAGTGGGGGTAATAGAACTGTGACTTGCCACATTTTCTCTCCCAATTACCTTTAGGTCCAGCATAGGCAGCAACCTTCAGAAGATTGTTTTATAGGTCCCACCAGGTAGCCTCAAGCAATCAAAGGCAGTACTGACCTTGGAGGGAGCCTATTTGGGAACCTCTCCCAAGGGGCCACAGAACCAACACACCTGAAGTCTGCCACCAGACCACAAGAGAGCAACACCTGACTAGCCCCATAAGTGGTATATCCAAAGGGTACACTCAAAAAGCATACCAGCCTGCTGGGGCAAATCATACTCTGAGGGATCAGCCCCCACACAGCAACTCATACACTGTGGGTATGGCCAGTCCCCACAGCCAGTCAAGCCCAAGAGTTTATCCTATTCTCTGGTGTACTAACAGCAATCAAGGCTTAACTATAACAGGAGTACACACACAACCCATACAAAGAACATGCCCAGAACCCCCAGAGCAGGTGATTAGGGATATTGCATTACTAGGCCATACAGGACACCTATTACATAAGGCCATCTAGCCAAGGGTAGGAGACACAACAAATCTTCCTAACACATGGAAACAAACACAGGGAGGCAAGTAAAATAAGAAAACAAAGAAAAATGTTGCAAATGAAACAATAGGAGAAAACTTCAGAAAAAAATCTAAATGCAATGAAGGCCAGCAAAGTACCAGAAACGGAATTCAAAGCAATAGTTATAAAGATTCTCAATGAACTTAGGGGTAGAATAGATGATCTCAACAATAACTTCAACAGGGAGAGATAGTAAGTGTAAAAAAGGACATGCAAACCATAAAAAAAAAACAGCCAGAAATGAAGAATACAATAACTGAAATGAAGAATGCACTAGAAGGAGTCAACAGTAGATTACATGAAGCAGAAGATCAAATCAGTGAGTTAGAAGACAAGGCAGCAAAAAATACCCAATTGGAAGAACAAAAAAAAAATTAAGAAATTAAGATAGTTTGAGAAATCTCAGGAACAACATCAAGTGTACCAACGCCTGCATAATAGAAGTACAAGAAGGAGAAGAGAGAAAAAAAGAGATTGAAAATCTATTTGAAGAAACAATGACAGGAAAATTTTCTAACCTGGAAAATGAATTAAACATATAAGTCCAGGAAGTAGAGAGAGTCCCAAACAAGAGGAACATAAACAGACCTACACTGAGACAAATTATAATTAAAATGTCAAAGTTTAAAGATAAAAATAAGATCCTAAAAGCAGCAAGAGAAAGGTAGCTAGTTACATACAAGGGTACTCCCATAAGAATGACAGCTTATTTCTCAGCAAAACTTTGCAGAACAGAAGGCACTGGCAAGAAACTTCCAACCTAGGCTATTCTACTAAGCAAGGCTAGAAATTAAAATGGAAGGTGAGATAAAAAGCTTAAGGAATTCATCACCAACAAGCTAGTATTACAAAAAAAATGTTAAGGAGACTTCTGTAAAAAGAAGGGAGAAAAAAACCCATAAATACGCATGATAAAATGGCAATAACTATATATCTGTCAATAATCACTTTAACTGTAAATGGATTAAATGATCCAATCAAAAGACTTAGAGTAGCTAAATGGATAAGAAAACAAGACCCATGCATATGCTTTCTACAAGAGAAGCATTTCCGATCAAACGGCATGCACAGACTGAAAGTAAAGAAATGAAAAAAGATAGTTCATGCAAATGCAAATAAAAAAAGATGGGGTAGCAATATTTATATCAGACACAATAGACTTTAAAACAAAGGCTATTATAAGAGACAAAGAAGGGCATTACATATTAATAAAGGGATCAATACAACAATAGGACATAACCTTAGTAAACATATATGTATCCAACACAGGTGCACCTACATATGTAAAGCAATTATTGACTGACATGAAGGGAGAGATCAACAATAATACACTCACAGTAGGAGACTTTAACAATCCATTGATACCAATGGACAGATCTTCAAACAGAAAATCAGCAAGGAAACAGCGGGCTTAAATAACACACTAGACCAGATAGATTTAATTGATATTTTCAGAACATTTCAACCCCATATGAGCAAATTATACATTGTTCTCAAGTGCGCATGGAACATTTTCAAGGTTAGGCAACATATTAGGCCACAAAACAAATATCAATAAATTTAACAAGATGTAAATGGTATACACAATGGTATAAAAGTAGAAATCAACTACAAGAAAAAAAACTAGAAAATACACAAACACATGGAAGCTAAATAATATGCTACTAAACAATGAATGTGTTAACAATGTGATCAAAGAAGAAATCAAAAGATACCTAGACACAAATGAAAATGAAAACACAATGTCTCAAAATCTATGGGACAGAGAAAGCAGTTCTTAGAGAGAAAGTCAAAGCAGTAAACACCTGCCTCAAGAAACAAACAAACAAAAAAACTCAAATAAACAATCTAACCTTATACTTATACAAACTAAAATTAGAACAGCAAACAATTCCTAAAGTGAGTAGAAGGAAGGAAATAATAAAGATCAGAGCAGAAATAAATGAAACAGAGTCTAGAAAATGATACACAAGATCAATGAAACCAAGAGCTGGTTTTTTGAAAACAAACAAAGTTGAAATTAATAAATCATTAACCAGACATATCAATAAAAAAAGGAAAATGATCCAAATAAATAAAATCATAAGTTAAAGAGGAGAAATGACAACTGACTCCACAGAAATACAAAGGATTATAAGAAAATACTATGAGCAATTATATGTCAAGAAATTGGACAATCTAGAATAATGGATATGTTCCTAGAAACATACAATCGCCCAAGAATGAGTCATGAAGAAACAGAAAATCTGAACTGACCAATTACCACCAAGATCAAATCAGTGATCAAAAAACTCCCAAAAAACAAAAGTTCTGGACTGAATGGCTTCATAAGTGAATTTTGCCAAATATTTGAAGAAGAATTAACACCTATTCTTCTCAAACTCTTCCAAAATATTTAAAAAGAGCTAAATCTCCCTAACTTTTTTTTATGAGGACACCATTACCTTGATTCCAAAACCAAAGACATTACAAAAAAAAGAAACTATTGGCCAATATCCCTTATGAACATTGATGCAAAATCAACAAAATATTAGGAAACCGAATTCAGCAATACATTAAAAATATCATACACCACGATCAAGTTGGATTTATTCCTGAGATGCAAGATTGATACAATATTTTCAATTCAATTAATGTGATATACCACATCAACAAAAATCATGATCATATCAATAGATGCATAAAATGCATTCGACAAAGTCCAGGATTCCTTTAGATAAAAACTCTCAGCAAAGTGGAAATATACCTCAACATAATAATGGCCATATATTACAAACCTACAGGTAACATCATATTCAGTGGGAAGTCTATAAGCATTTCCTTAAGATGAGGAACAACAAGGATGCCCACTTCCACCACTTCTATTCAACATAGTATTGAAAGTCCTAGCTACAGTAATCAGACAAGAAAAAGAAATAAAAGTCATCAAAATTAGAAAGGAAAAAGTAAAACTGTCATTATTTGCAGATGACATGATATAGAGAACCCTAAAGATTCCACCAAAAAACTGTTAGAACTGATCAATGAATTCAGCAGGATACAAAATTAATATTCATAAGTCATTTGCATTTTATACACCAATGATAAATTTTCAGAAAGAGAAATTAAGAAGCAATCCAACTTACAATTGCATCAAAAACAATAAAATACCTAGGAATTGAATTAACCAAGGAGGTAAAAAATCTGTTCTTGGAAAATTATAAATCATTGAAAAAATAAATTCAAAAAGATACACAAATGGAAGCAAATGGTGCTCACAGATAGGAGGAATCAACATTATTAAAATGTCCATACTGCTTAAAGCAATTTACAAATTCAGTGCAATCCCTATCAAAATACTAATGGCATTTTTCAGAGAACTGGAACAAATAATCCTAAAATTTATATGGAGCCATAAAAGACATCAAATAGCCATGGCAATCTTGAGAAAGAAGAAAATTGGAGGCAACACACTACCTGATATCAAACTATACTACAAGGCTACAGTAATCAAAAGAACATGGTACTGACATAAAAACAGATATACTGATCAGTGGAACAGAATAGAGAACCCAGAAATAAATCCATGTCTATATGTCCATTTAATATGACAAAAGAGGCCAAAATATACAATAGGGCAAAGACAGTCTCTTCAACAAATGGTATTGGAAAAACTGGACTTATACATGCAAAAAAAAAAAAAAAGAATCTGGACCACCTTCTTATCCCACTTAAAAGAATAGACTCAAATGGAGCAAATACTTAAATGTAGGACTTGAAACCATAAAACTTCTGGAAGAAAACATAGGCTAATGTAAACTCTCTGATATTGCAAATAGTAATTTCTTTTTTGATATATCTTTTGGGGCAAAGTAAACAAAAGAAAAAATAAACAAATAAGATTACATCAAACTAAAAAGTTTTTACACAGCAAAAGTACCCATCAACAAAACAAAAAGACAATGGGAGAAAACATTTACCTATGATACATCTGATAAGGGGTTAATATCCGAAATTTATAAACAATTCATACAACTCAATAATGGAAAAACAAACTATCCAAATAAAAAATGGCAGATGACCTGAATAGATATTTCTCTACAGAGGACATACAGATGGCCCATAGACATATGAAAAGGTGCTCAAGATCACTGGTTATGAGAAAAATGCAAATTAAAACCACAATGAGATAACACCTCACACCTGTCAAAATGGCTTTCGTCAATAAATCAAAAAACAAGTATTGGTGAGGATGTGGAGAAAAGCAACCCTCATACACTGTTGGTGGGATTGCAAATTGGTGAAGCCACTATGAAAAACAGTCTGGAGGTTTTTCAAAAAATTAAAAATGAAACTACCTTTTGATCCAGCAATTGCCCTTCTGGGTGTTTATACAAATAAAAACAATAATTTGTAAAGATCTATGCACCCTTATGTTCATAGCAGCATAGTTTACAATAACCAAGATATGAAAGCCATCTAAATGCTCATGGACATATGACTGGAAGATTGGATTAGGAAGTTATGGTTCATATATACAATGGGATATTATTCAGCCATTAAAAAAATAAAATCCTACCATTTGCAAAGACATGGATACACCTAGAGGTTATTATGTTGAGCTAAATAAGTCAGACAGAGAAAAATAAATACCATATGATTTCATGTATATGAGAAATCTAGGAAACAAAAGGAACAAACTAAATGAAAACAGACTCACAGATACAGAGAACAATCTGGTGACTGCTAGGGGAGAGAGAGTTGGGGTTTGGAAGAAAGAGATGAAAGATTGAAGAAGTACAAATTAGTAGTAAAAATAGTCATGGAGATGTAGCTACAGCTCAGGGAATATAGTCAATAGTATTGTAATGGCTATGTTTAGAGACAGATGGATGATAGAGTAATCAGGGGGATCATTTCATAAACTGTATAAATGTCTAACCAATGTACTATATACCTGAAACTAATTTAAAACACAATACTTATCCATATAAAGGACTGGTAATCTAAAACACTGATTCTATCATGTTACTGTATTTCTGTATATAAATGGTCTTGGTGCTTCTCTAAATCTCTAAATGAGAAAGCCAATACATTGACATAATAGACTTTGCTAGTTCTTCCATGGTATTGGCAGGGCAGAGTTAATTCACATCATGGACCTTATGTTTTCTATAATTGAATGTATGAATTTTGGATCACTTTTGCCTTGACTTTCATTATAAGAGATATAGTCCTGGAAAAGATAAAATTAAACCAAGTAAAATACAGGAGTCACTAAGAAGAATAAAGAACCACATTATGTATGATGTGAAACTATATTTAAGGAGATAGTGATCATTTTCTGACAAAACGCTAATACTATTAAACTATGGTGCATAAATTTATTCACGGTTAACAAAAACTATAGAATCCTTGGAAGTATAAAACAAAAACCCAACAGCTTCATTAAATCCACTAGGAAAAAATGTACCAAATTCATATCAACAAATTCTTTTTGTTATCAAATCCTAAGGGTCAATGCATGTGGATTTTGGAGTCATGTTTCTTACCACTTTATAGATGTCCTAGCTTATTTCTAAATAGAAACACTGAAGAGAACAGAGAAGAGAACTGGAGATCATGAAAGAAGCAAGGAACCAACAGAATCAATCAATAAATAAAAAGAAAAGTTCTATTTTTACAGCACATAAGTATCAAATGGGTAATAGGAGGGGGTAAAGGAGCGGTGCCATGGATTTAAAAAGAATTGTAATGGAAGAATTCTATAAATTAGCAGCATAAGATGCAATATATTTCATCAAGTTCTGAATCTGAGATATGTTCAAGTTTTGATTTTTCTTTATCGAAGTTCAATTTAGCAGAATATCTTTCCCCCTCTCAAATACTAGCTTTCTCATATGATAAATGCTATAGTCCTTTAGCCTTCTTCTCTGCAGAATCTTGTTTTATGAATCAAGGGAGGAAGATGCCTGAATTTTCTTTAATACTTGCTTCTTTTCCTAACACTGATTTCCTCTCTGTCATTTACTTTGATACTGTTTCAATAGGTCTGTAATGTTAACCCTTTAATTGATTTAATAAATACAAAGTTTCAGTGAGCCTGCTTTGAAAAGGTTTGACCTAATCTTTACCTGAGACATAAACTTCTCTTTCTGATAAGGTCAGCACCATTATATTCTTTGTGGTAGCTTTGCAAGAGTGAGATTAATATCCTTGAAGAAGCTAGGACCTTTGGGTGTTTCTTTTTAGGTGAAATTTCAGAGAGTAGTTGAACCCAATATGCACAGAAGACTTTCATGTCATTCTTTAAAATGAGCTAGAAAACATTTTCCAAAGGTTTGAGAACTCATCTAAGTTTATAATTTTGTCATTCTGGGGGCTCCCTAAAATGACAGAGTATAGTGCTTAACAACTGACTGAAGTCTGACATTGGCTTCAGAATGACTAATGCTCAAAACCAAAACCTTGGACTTTGCCTTCTTCATTCTCCATCTGGAATTTGCAGTGGTTTAATTTCCTATATCAGGCTAAATACAAGCACCAAATACAAGTTACAATCAGGCCTTAAGAGTGGTTTCTCATAGCAAAGAGCTTATATTCACAATTGAGCCATTTTTATTAGATCAATCACACCCATTCTAAATAGCTTAAAAGGGCACTAAGAAAACATTCAGATGCAGGGTCTCTAAAAGGTAAAAAGGAAGTACAGCAGTTTCTCAAATAACATTGTTTTATTAAATGTTGATGAGATGCCATAGAAACTTAAATTTTGTTTGTATCAGCCTGTGGTGACATTGGTTTCCTTATACATCATTTTGCATATGTCAAGAACTTAGAGACATTAAGTTAGAACTTACTGTATAAGACAGGAAAGTCAAAAAATTCTAAGCCTTAGTTGAAAAACTTATCAATGATTAGGAATAGATTGATTTTAATAAACTGTGCCGCAATGTCGCTTTTTGATTAAATAAATTTCTTGTATCAGCACTGTTTTAGATTTGCAGATTTCTTACAGCTGTTACAAAGTTCATGAGTACCCCAAACCCAGTTTTGCTTATTTTAACATCTAACATCAATATAGTACACTAAGTCTACACATAATGTCATCGATAGGTTCTTAGAAACTGCTACTTTACGTAAAACAATGTAAAACAAAATCGTTTTACCATAGACTAATTGATAGAAACAAGAGTTAAGTTACCATGGAATATTTCTTGCCACAAAAACATTACCAAACTTCTAAATAATGACACAAAACATGTCTTCGTTTGTATGTGTCCTTATAATTTTTAATTTTATTATTATTATTTTTTGGTGACAATGGTTAACAAAGTCCAGTGTTTCAGGGGTGCAATTAAACAGTAAGGCACATATATATTGCATTGTGAGTTCCCCTCCCATATTTAGTTTTCTTTCTGTCACCACACATTTGACCCCTTTTACCCCATCTACCTCCTTCCTCTCCCATCTCCTCTACCCTATGGTAACCACTAATCTATTGTTCATATCCATGAGTCTCTGTTTCTTTGTCCTGTTCATTTGTTACTTTTAGGTTTATATCTCACATATAAGTGATATCATGTAGGTTTCAACTTTTTCTCTCTGCCTTATTTCACTTAGCATGATTATCTTGAGGTCCATCCATGTTGTCGAAAATAGCAGTATTTCATCTCTTCTTGTGG
Source organism: Eidolon dupreanum (assembly GCA_028627145.1). Lineage (NCBI taxonomy): Eukaryota > Metazoa > Chordata > Mammalia > Chiroptera > Pteropodidae > Eidolon > Eidolon dupreanum. Next base: position 69,231,821 of record CM053505.1, read on the forward strand.
CTGAGTAATACTCCATTGTATATGTGAGTCACCGCTTCTTTATCCAATCATCTATCATAGGACACTTCAGTCACTTCCATGTCCTGGCCACTGTGAATAATGCTGCTATGAACATCAGTGTGCATATATCTTATTAGATAATTGTTTTTAAGTTTTCTACATAAATACACAGTAAGGGATTGCTGGGTCATGTGGTAGATCAATTTTTAGTTTTTGAGGAACCTCCATACAGTTTTCTGTAGTGGCTTTACCAATTTGGAGTCCCACCAGCAGAGTCTGAGAGTTCCTTTTTCTCCGCAACCTCTCCAACAATTGTTAATACTTGTCCTGTTGATAGCAGCTATTCTAACAGGTGTGAGATAGTATCTCATTGTGGTTTTGATTTGCATTTCCCTAGTAGCTAGTGATGATGAATATCTTTCATGTTTGTTGGCCATTTGTATGTCTTCTTGGGAGAAGTGTCTATTCAATTCCCCTACACATTTTTTTGATTGGATAGTTTGTTTTTTCATTGTTATGGAATTATATGAGTTCTTTGTATATTTTGGATGCTAGGCCCTTATGAGAAGCATTACTTATAGATAAATATATGTTCCCATTCGGATGTTTGTCTCTTTACCTTGTTGAGGTATCTTTTGCTGTGTAAAAGCTTTTTAGTTTCATGGAGTCCCACTCATTTATTTTTGCTTTTACCACTCTTGCTTTGAGGTCATATTACTAAAATCCTCTTGAAGTCCAAGATACTTGAATTTAGTTCTCATGTGTACTACTATGCATTTTGTTGTTTCATATCTTATATTCAGGTCATTAATCCATATTGAAATAGTTTTGGTGTGTGGTGATAGACAACAGTCTAGTTTCATTCTTTTGCAGGTGGCTTTCCAGTATTCCCAGCACCATTTATTGAGGAGGCTTCCTTTTCTCCACTATATGTTTTTTGGCTTTTTTTTTTTTTTATAAATAATTATTTGCCCATATAAATATAAGTTAACTTCTGGACTCTTAATTCTGTTCCACTGGTCTGAGTGTCTGTTTTGCTGCCAATACCATTTTGTATGTTTGTTTATTGTCGCTTTGTATTATAATTTGAAGTCGGGCAGAGTGATGCCTCCAGACTCGATCTTTTTTTCTCAGTATGGCTTTGGCAATTCGGGATCTTTTGTGCTTCCCTACAAATCTGATAATTGTTTGTTCTATTTTATTAAAATATGCCAGAGGGATTTTGATGGAGATTACATTAAATCTGTATAATGCTTTAGGTAATATGGTAATTTTAACTATTTTGATTCTTCCAATCCAAGAGCACAGAATATCTATTTCTTTGTATCTTCTTCAATTTATTTTAATAGGGTCTTATAGTTTTCATTATACAGGTCCTTGACATGTTTCGTTAGATTTATTCCTGGATATTTCATTATTTTTGTTGCAATTGCAAAAGGAATTATTTTTTTCAACTTCTTTTTCTGACACTTTATTAATAGAGTATAGGAAAGCTATGGAATTTTATACATTGATTTTGTATCCAGAAACTTTACTAGAATTGCTTATTGTGTCTGGTAGTGTTCTTGTGGAGTCTTTAGGAGTTTTTATATAAAGAATCACGTCTTTTGCAAATAGCAATGGTTTGACTTCTTCGTTTCCTCTTTGGATGCCTTTTATATCTTTCTCTTGTCTGATTGCACTTGTTAGGACTTACAATGTTATCTTGAATAACAGTGGTGATACTGAACAGCCTTGTTTTGATTCTGATCTTTGTTTTCACCATTAAATATAATGTTGGCTTTTATTAACCTTCTCCAAGTACAAGCTCTTTGTAGCATTTATTTTTTCTATTTTCTTTTTGTTTTTAATTTCATTGATTTCAACTGTAATTTTGATTATATTTTTTTCCTTCTTCTGACTTTAAGCTTCATTTGTTCTTCCTTTGATAGTTTTTAAAGATGAAGCTTTAGGTTGGTTATCAAGCTCATTCTTATTTTTGGAGACATACCTGTAATGATATGAACTTTCCTCTTATGACCGCTTTTGCTATGTCTCAAAATTTTTGATATGTTGTACTATCATTATCATTCATGTCTATGTATCTCTCGATGTCTCTTTTTATTTCTTCTCTGATCCAGTTATTCTTCAGTAGCATGTTGTTTAATCTCCATCTATTTGTGGTTCTTCCTGCTTTCTATGTACAGCTGATTTCAAGTTTCAAAGGATTATAATCAGAAAATATGTTTGGAATGATTTCAACCCTCTTATATTTGTTGAAGCTATTTCTGTGTCCCAGTATGTGATCAATCCTTGAGAATGTTCCACGTGCACTAGACAAGAATGTATAAGCAGCTGTTTTGGGATGGATGATTCTTTTAATGTTAATTATTTCCAGTTGTTCTAATGTGTCACTTAAGGATATTATTTTCTTATTGAATTTCTGTTTGGATGATCTGTCCATATCCTACATTGGGGTATTCAGGTCTCCTACTACGATAGTGTTTCATTCTGTTTCTCCCTTTAGTTCTGTTAGTAATTGCTTTACATTTTTGGGGCTCCATAATTGGGAGTATAGATATTAATAAGTGTTATGTCTCCTTGGTGCATGATTCTATTTATCACTATTAAATATCCCTAAGTATATTTTTCTTTACCTTTTTTATTTTAAATTCTATTTCATCTGATATTCATACCACTACTCTCACTTTTCTCTGAAAGCCATTTGCTTGAAACATCATTTTCCTCCCTTTCACTTTGATTCTATATTTGTTTTTGGAAGCGAGATATGTCTCCTGGCAGCAGCATATACTTGGGTTTTATTATTAATTTTTTGATCCGATCTGAAACTCTGTGTCTTTTTATTGGTGAGTTCAGTCCATTTACATTTACGATATTTTCTGAAATATGAGGTCTACTTATAGCCATTTTATAATTTGCTTTCAGGTAGCTTGGTGTTTCCATTGCTTCCTTGTCCTTGTGTTTCTGTTTTCTTTATTTTGGTTTGCTTCTGTGGGTTTTCCCTCTGCTTCTTCTTGTTTTATGTTATATACTTCAGTTCTGAATCATTGATGTGTGGTTACCATTACGAATATGTAAAGGATAGTTATGTGTGTGTATATATATATACAGTCATCCATTTTCTTCTGCACATGCCTTATTTCCATTCCCCTTTGCAATTTTGCATTTTTGAATCCTCCCCTTTTAGTCATTCTTGTTTCAAATTGTCCCTATGCATGCTGAACATTCATTACTACCTTGGTATAGCAAATCTCTTCTTATTGTTTAAGCTTATAATGCTCTGTTTTTAGGAAGAGTTACACTCCACTGCTTCTATTTGCCTGATAGTCACTTTACTTCTAATTATGTATTTTTTTGTTTTATTATTTTGTTTTCTGTGAGCTGACCCCTTTCAGTATTTCCTATAGTTCAGGCCTCGTAGTGGAGAATTCCCTCAATTTTTGTGTCTCGGTAGATCTTAATTTCTCCTTCATATACAAAGGCTAATTTTATTCTAGGCTGGTAGTTCCTTTCACTTAATATTTGATATATTTGATTCCATTCCTTTCTGGCTTGTGAGTTTTGCACTGAGTAGTCTGAGGATAATCTAGTGAGTTTTCTTCTCCCTGTTTGCCCTGAGAAATCTGTCTTTGTTGTTGATTTTTAATAATTTTAATACAATGTGTCTTGGTGAAGGCCTTTTTCAGTTGAAGGAATTGGGTATTCTGTTGACTTTGAAATCCAAGCTCCAACTCATTCCTTAGATTTGGGAAATTCTTGTCCACTATTTGTCTGAAAATAATTTCTAGTTGTGCTCCTTTTCCTTGCCTTCAATAATACCCATTATTCTTATGTTTCCTCTCCTGATGGTATCACCTAATTCTGGTATTTCTCTTTTATTATTTTTCATTCTTCAGTTTCTCTCTTTTTCCTTCTGATTTATTTCTAGATTTCTGTCTTCATTATCACTGATCCTTTCCTCTATTTGGTCGACTCTATTTCCCAAGCTTGCTATTTCATTTTTCAACTCTTGCAGTGTGTTCCAGAAGTTCTATTCTATTCTTTTTGAGTATTTAATCTCCTTACTAAAGAATTCATTCTGCTCGTCTAGTTGTTTTTCAATTTCTGAAATGGTTGATATGATTTGTTTGGGATCTCATTGAATTTTTTCTGAAGTATCATTCTGAATTTTCTGTCATTTAAGTCTCATATTTCTATGTCTGTAAGCTTATTTTCTGGAGATTTTTTTCCTTTTTTTCTGAGATGCCTTGTCACCTTGGTTACTCATGTTCTTTAATGGACTATTTATCCACATGGGCATTAATGGAAGTATATTTTGATGTTTTTCCAGAAAGAAGATTTATTATGTACAGGTCTCTCTTTAGCCTGTTGCAAAAAAGGTGCTTTTCTTTTGGTTTCCTGTAGATGGTGTCTAAGTCTCTTGGATACCTGCTTTATATAAAGCCTTAATAATGCCTTTTTTAAAATAAATGTTTAATCATGCTTGCTACCCTCAGTCTCAATCCCTGTCAGTGTTAATGACAGTTTTTGTAGTGTTTGCTCAGATTCCCCTTGGGCCCTGTGGTATTCAGTCTTGGAGGTTATGAGGGGAGGCTCCTTTTGGATAGGGGGTGGGGGCTGTGGCTCAGCCTTGGTTTTGCAACCACTGCTGGTAAAAATCAATTGTTCTTTTTTTCTCTGCTGTCCCTTCTTCCCTGCTTTCTGCCCTGATAACTGGAGGTCATGACTCTCCTAGGAAGGGCTGTTCAGGGAACTCACTGCACCTTCTCTCCTCCTTCTCCTCCTATACAGAGCTCTGGCTGGGAGAGGTAGCTTCTTTGTTTCTCCCAGTCCACTGTCCGTCACCCAGGGTTCTGACCTATGGTTGCTCTTATGTGCAGATCCCATGCTCAAAGGTGCTTGTGTGCAGTTTGGGTGCTTTTTGTTCAGTTTTAGAATTCAGTTTATTGTTGTTTCAAAGGAAGAGATCTGGGCATGTCTCTCACTCTGCCATGTTTCTCTTAAACCTCGATCAATTACTTTTAACTGTTGAGATAGACATATTCATGTATATTGGTTTTCAACATTTAAAGTGCATTGGAATCCTCTGAGAAGATTTAAAAATACAAATGCTTAGCCACAACTTCAAGACTGCCAATACTAACTTTTATTGGAGAAACAATGACCTATGCTGTTCCAAGAGGAACATTCTATCTCCCCCATTCAATCTCTTGTTTACTTCTTATTGAATTTACTACCAATGTTGGATAACATAAGATCTTTGAAAATTCAAACTCACTTCCATTTCAGGCAAAGAACATGCACTTATCCTTGTAACCAGTTTTTCACAAAGTGTGAACCATGGTCCAACTGTATCTACATTATCTGGGTGGATGCTTAAAAATGCGCATCCCCAGGCACCATCCTTAGAGATTTTGATTCACTAGGTTTTGGATGAAGCCCAATCTACATTGGTAAATGTACCCTTACATGGTTAGTATATAAATGAATCATTATCTCTACTGAGAAATACTGATTTTCAACAGTCCAGAAAATGCCTTCATCACTTCTACTGTTAACATCTCTAGTAATAATAAACTTATGAATTCTTCAGGTAGCTGATTCCTCCTTTGAAAAGTTCTGGTTTTATTTTTTTTCCTTAAAATCTCCCTCTTAGATATTTTAACTGGTTAAACACTATCCTCAGAGCTATTTCTCCAGTGCCCATCATGCCCCTAATCCTCACTTCAGATACATTTTCCCTTCTGCAAACTAATCATCCTTTGTGTTCATGTGAGGTGTACTAAGGGTTGTTTTTACTTTCTTTCTTTTCTCCTTTCTTTCTTTCCTCCTTTCTTTCTTTCTTTCTTTTCTTTCTTTTCTTTCTTTCTTTCTTTCTTTCTTTCTTTCTTTCTTTCTTTCTTTCTTTCTTTCTTTCTTTCTTTCTCCCTTCCTTCCTTCCTTCCTTCCTTCCTTCCTTCCTTCCTTCCTTC
>CM053505.1:69238292-69311442 GCA_028627145.1 Eidolon dupreanum
CTTTCTTTCTTTCTTTCTTTCTTTCTTTCTTTCTTTCTTTCTTTCTTTCTTTCTTTCTTTCTTCTTCAGTAACTGGATGAATGCCCTCTATTTTCTATCTAACACCTTTTTCCCAGACCAAAAAGGTATATCTTTTTTTCTGTCATTTTAATGTAACTTGAGCTTCCAAAATTGACATTGAGGCAAGGATCCAGATGTGGGCACAATTCTATCATCTAAGAAAATGAAACTGTGCTTTTTTTTCTTTCAATTTTGGGTATTTATTTTTAGCCTAAGATATTTGTGTTATTTTTTAAAGTATTTTATTTTATTATTATTTTCAGGTATGTAATACATTGGTTAGGCATTTATATAGTTTATGAAACTATCCCCCTAATTACTCTATGACCCATCTGGCTCTACACATAAGCATTACATTACTGCTGACTACATTCCCTATGCTGTACTCCCCATCCCCATGACCATCTCTCAACTGCTAATTTATACTTCTTCAACACTTCACCCCTTTCTCCCAGCCCCCCCACCCCAACAGCCTCCTTCTGGCGATCACCAAATTTCTCTCTGTATTTGGGAGTCTGTTTTCATTTACTTTGTTCTTTTTGTTCCTTAGATTCTGGATACAAGTGACATTGTATGGTATTTATCTTTCTGTCTGACTTATTGAACTCAACATAATAACCTGTAGGCACATCCGTTTTGTTGCAAATGATAGGATTTCATTTTTTATGGCTGAACAATGTTCTATTGTATATATGAACTATAACTTCTTTATCCAATCATCTGTTGATGGGCATTTAGGTTGCCTCCATATCTTGGCTATTGTGAATAACACATGAACATCGGGATGCATAGATTTTTAAGAATTATTTTTTTGGTTTTCTTTGGATTAATACCCAGTAGTGCAATTTATTAGTCAAAAGGTAGTTCCATTTTGAATTTTTTGAGGAACCTCCAGACCACTTTCCATAGTGGCTGTAGCAATTTACAATCCCGCCAACAGTGCATGAGAGTTCCTTTTTCTCCACATCCTAGCCAACACTTGTTCTTTGATTTCTTAATGACAGCCATTCTGACAGGTGTGAGATCATAGCTCATTGTGTTTTTCATTTGCATTTCTCTGATGATTAGTGACCTTGAGCATCTTTTCATATGTCTATTGGCCATCTATTTTTCCTCTTTGGAGAAATATTTGTGCAGGTCTTCTACCCATTTTTTTTTAAATTGAATTGCTTGTTTTTGTTGTTGCTGTTGAGTTGTATGAGTTCTTTACATATTTTAGATATTAATCCCTTATCAGATGTATCACAGGCAAATATCTTCTCTTATTCATAGGTTGTCTTTTTGTTTTGTTGATGGTTTCCTTTGTTGTGAAAAACTTTTAGTTTAATGCAGTCCCATTTGTTTATTTTTTCTTTTGTTTCCCTTGCCCAAGGAGATATATCTGAAAAGAAATTACTAGTTGCAATGACGGAAATTACTTATTGCCTATGTTTTCCTCTAGAAGTTTTTTTTTTTTTTTTTGGTTTTGGGTCTTACATTTAAGCTTTTAATCCATTTTGAGACTATTCTTGTATACAATGTAAGAAAGTCGTCCAGTTTTAATTTTTTTGCATGTTTCTGTCCAGTTTTCCCATCATTTATTGAAGAGACTGTCTTTACCCCATTGTATATTCTTGCCTCCTTTGTCATATATTAAATGAGAGTATAGACAAAATTGATATTATCTGTCAATATATATCTCATCCACCATCTACACCAGTCATGTGGAGAAACTTAATAAGAATCAGACTTTTGGGCTCTATTCTAAACTTGTTGAATTAGAATCTCTAGTGAACAGGCCTTAGGACCTATTATTTTATTAAGCTTCCTAAGTGATTCAGATTATGATAGGTCATAGACCATATTTTGAGAAAAAAAATGCTGTAAAGGTTATATGTGTGATATTTAGAGTGAGGTGGAATTCATTTAAAACCCCAGCTCTGTCACGTATTACCAGTATTCAGGCCCTAAAAAAATCTCATGTGTTAGAGTCCTTAAATCTTTCCTGCCTTCAATTCTGCCCTGTTATAATCTCTTCAATTCTGCCCTGTTATAATCCCTGTTATAATTAAGACATTCTCCTCTGATCTTGAGCATGGAAAGCCTTTTCAGTAGGTGTTATTATTCTCATTCTTCCCTTTCTGTGCATGTTCCTTTGTCCAGTTGTTGTACCTCCTTTTTCTTCTAGTTCCCTATCTTGAAACGGGTGCCAGTTGTCCCCCTGAGTGTTGTATGCAGGATGACTTGGATTCTTTGTTCTAATCAGTCTGAGGCCCAAGCATTAATAGCTTTGTTTTGGGGTCATCCAGCTTACAATGTTTTTAGAATAACCACAATTACAATGTATAAAACTCACTGACAAATATTTTTGCAAATCTTAGAGCTCTCACTCCCTAACTTCTAGATTAAATCAATAACTTTGAGCTAGAAGCTTAATATTTTGTTTTCTTTTGCTATTCCCTACCACTCTTTAGTACAGTAGTGCATTACTGTACATCAGAATCACTTAGGAAACTATTTTGAAAACACCCAGATTTCTGGCTCTGACTCTGACTCTCCACCTAACATTGTGAATCAGAGACATTGATATAGGGCCCAGGAACATGTATTTTTTAAACGAATACCAAGCCATATTGATGCACAGGTCTATAGATCACAGTTTGAGAAATATGGCTCTAAGAATATATAATGTAATAAAGGCAGCAAAATAAATGCTTACTTTCTCTGAGTGCATCAGATGAATACTAACCATGGGTCTAGTATTTCTGCAGAACCATCAACATGTACACAACTACTTTTACCTCTAAAGATAGATTCATTCACATATAGTGATTTCAACTCTTATTGTGCATCATAATTCTTTGCAGAAATTTAAAAAACATATAGTCTACTTAAAAATGTAAAAATTTTGATTCATTTGGTCAGAAGTGGGACTTGGTATCTTTTATAAATTTCTTCAGGTAGTTTTAAGGTATAGCTTAAATGGAAAGCTTGTATTTCGTTGGAACACATGTGGAGGGATGGAAAGGAGAACGAATCTGTGGTCAATAAGGTAACAATTGGAGAAACTACAAGGAAGTTTTGTTAGTCTCAGAAAAAAAAGTTGAATATTTGTGAAGGCAAACAGTATCACATACATACATACATACATACATACATATGTGTGTATATACACACACACACACACACATAAACATATATAGGATATAATTGTTAAAAATTCATTTGACAAAAAATTTTGAGTGCCTTCTATGAGCCAAACAGTAGGCCAGGCTCTGGAGATATAGACTTGAAGACAACATACACAAATCTTGCCTTCATGAGGTAGTCTGACATGTGTTTCTTTAAGTCAAAAAGTAATTACACAAATAACTAATTACAAATATTATGCATGCTATGAAAACATATGTAAATAGTATTTTGCCTTGTCTGAAAGGTCAAAAGAAGGCTTTCGTAAGGAGATATGTTAAAATTTTAGACTTGATATATGACTAAAGTAAAGGTTTGTATGTGTTTAAGGACTCTGAGGCAAGAAAGAATGCTATTACAGTGGTTCCCAAAGTGTGGTCCCCAGATTGGCAACATCAACATCATCTGGGAAACTTACTGAAGATACATATTTTTAAGCTCCACCCTAGAACCATTAAACTGAATCGGAAACTCTGGTAGTGAGGCTCAGCCACCTTTGTTTTAACAAGCCCTCCAGAGTTTTCTGATCTAAACTTAAGTGTGTGAACTACTTGTCTACTCTGAGGGCCTAAACAATGGCCAAAGTGATAGAACATAGTGAACAAAGGGGTAAACTGCAAAAGCAGAAGCTGGAAAAGTAAATAGGAATGAGATTTTACAGGACTCTGTAAGCCCTATTTAAAGATCTTGAATTTTTTAACAGTAATAACAAATCACTTTTACTAAATGTGTATTATGTGTCAGATTCACAATAAGCTTATGAGATAGGTTAATATTGTTTCCTTTTGTAGATGAGTAAATTGAGTCTCAGAGAGGTTACTTTTCTAAGGTTCTACAGCTAGTAAGTAGTGGAATTTGTATTAACATCCAGCCACTTTTTCTCTGGAGCTCAATTCCTTAACCGTTCAGCTGTACTGATTATTTGAAGTCAATGGAAAGCTATTGGAGGGTCTTAAATAGGGGAGAGAGATGATCATATTGAATTTATCAAGATATCACCTTAGTTACTGTGTAGACAATGATTTGGAGGGGTTAAGTTAAGCAGTAGGAAGACCCGTTAGGAATCTATTATAGAAATTCTTGTGAAAGATGATGATGTTTTGGATCAGGATGCAAATGGAAAGCAGTAGATGAATTAAAGGTATGTTTCAGAGATAGAATTGGTAGGTATAGAAATAGCTTCCCTTTTTATCTTTTTAGGCATCCTAAGGTTACACTGGCTGCTCTATGAAGAATGGATTGAAAGTAGGTAGGAGTGAAAGCAGGAAGACAAGTTATAATCCAAGAATGAAGAGATAGAGAAGTAGTAGGAAATTAGACCTGAGAGATCATCTGGAGCTAAATTACATATGCTCTTAAAGGCCATGATACAAAATGTGGTTTATATCCTAAATTCAAATAGAAGAAATTGGGAGGTTGTAAACAGGTAATGAACACAACCTAATTAATCTTCTTTAAAAAGATTACCTTGGAAGCTATGAGGAGAATTGATGGAGAAAATGGATGATGAAAGGAGGAAGGCCAGTTTAGAGGGTTAAGTGTGGTGGTCTAGGAAAGATATGAAGGAAGAATGGTAATAGTGTGGATGGAATATAGGAGTATACATAAGAGATAATAGGTTATAGAACTAATAGGATTTAGTGATTGAGGTTTCTATAATAAGATACTGGGTACCATTGACTGAAATAAGGATAGTGAGGAAAACGAAAATTAAAGCCATTTTCAGGTAAGTGTGTATGTGTGGGTGGTGGTGATAAATACAATTTTCATAATTCTCACAACAAATCTATTGAGGACTCTAGAGATGAAGTAACTTGCTCAATTTCACATATTTGATAAGTAGAAGAGATGTATTCAAACTTAGGTCTGTCTGATTCCATGAACTATGTCCTTTTTGTTTATACCAAATGGCATTTTCATGGTAGTAACCCCTTAGTAGAATGCATAAGGCAAGAAGTAATGATATTTCAGAGAGAAAGTAAGAGGGCTCTTCAATTGGGCTTCTCTTGATCTGATCGTCAATGTAGAGACAACAAGAAAGAACCTAGGTTTAGAGAAAGGAGACCACAGTGAAGAACTGAGTGAGAATGTTCAGAAAAATGAGAGATAGAAAGTCATGGAATGTAGATTTTTTTTGTGCTGAGCCTAAAAGTTCACTTAGAAACAAGATTATTGTTTGGATTTGACATGCTGTAGGGGCTGGATACTACATGCTTGAGAATAGGGGAGTTACATAATCTGAATATCACATAGGGAATATATTTACTCATTGTGATGGGGAAGAGGATTTGGTGGCATTAAAGACACAAGCAGTCATCTAGCTGGTTGCAATTTGATTTGGGGTCTAGAGAGTAAAGGGCACATTTGAGACCCCTAAATTTTAGGACATCCTTGAAGTTCTTGAAGGTTATGTCTTGAGATCTTTGCAAATTTCCAAATTTATGCATACCACTATATCATATAATAGCCTCATAAAATGTTGTGAAGTATGACTGAAAATTTTAAGGAAAACCTTTGGATCTTTAACAATCCTATAAAGTTCTAAAATAATTCATAAAGCTTTTAAATTTTATCAATAGTGTAAGCCACCATACTTAGTTCACTTCACTTTCATCCCCATTACGTGCAAATTGGTATCCTTTATAAAGCATTTGTACAAAAAAAAAGTATCTACTTCCCACTCCCACACAATTTGTAAAAAGTTACTACATCATTCATTTCCAATAGAGAACAGAAAAGCCATGTTAAGATACAGGCACTTAAAGATAAAGAAAATGTCTGTTGTGGGTGATCAGTTAGGTTCACTCACTAGCTAAGTAACTCACCTCCACACACCAGCCACAGAGTACATGGTATAATTTCATGCCCCAGCACACTAATTAATGCCTATGTGTCGTGAACTTTCAGAATCACTTGAGAATAATTGGAACTGAATTTCAAACCTGAGAGTACTTAGTAAAGGTTGACTATATATTAACCTTTGTGTCACCTAGTTAAGACTATTAACCCAAGCCCCTACCTACCCAGTAATTAATCATTCATTTGGTGTACTTCTGCTATAAGGATCAAATCATCTGTCAAAAGGGGTTGTGTATGAGCATGTAAGTGTTGTCTCTTTTACATGTCACTGCTCTATTATATCCATAAAAACCCTATGTCAGTGATTTTGCCTCCCAGGCAACATTTGCCAAGACTTTGGTTGTTACAACTTGGTAAGTTGTGTTACTGGTAGCTAGTGGGTAGAGGGCAGAGATTCTGTTAAACATCCTACAATGCACACAACAGCCTTCTACACAAAGAATTGTGCAGTCCAAAATGTCTATAGTGTCCAGGTTGTAATATCCTGCCCTATGTCAAGAGAATCATCTTATTAGGGAGAGGTCACTTAAAATTTTTCTCACTGAAAGCTATGCTTAGTTCCCAGTTCTTTGCTCCTCTTGGCTTTCTCAGTCCTATGATTAGGAAAATCTATAGTCACTAAAGTAAAGATATAACATTTTTTCTATCTGCAAACTCACTTCTATTGAGCAAGTCACTGACCTTTCTGATGTATGCATCTATTCTTTGTATAAATATTGTTATGGATTAATTGTTTGTGTCCTCTCAAAATTCATATTGAAACACTAAGCCAAATATAATGGAGATGGGGCTTTTAGCAAGTAATCAGGTCATAAGGATGGAGCCTTCATGAATATGATTAGTACTCTTATAAAAAGAGGCCAGAAAGTTAACTTACTTCCTTTCTACCATGTGAGATAGAAGAAGTTAGCCTTCTGCTACCCAGAAAAGGGTCTTCACCAATAATCCAACTCTACTTGCAACCTGATCTTGGACTTTCCACCTCCAGAACTGTGAAAAATAAATGTCTGTTATTTAAGCCACACAGTTTATGGTATTTTGTTACAGCAGCTCAAGCTAATGTAAATATTTTGCATCTGCTGTGCTTGTTCTGCATTGTAGTGGAGAATAATATGGACAAACCATCTTTCCTTATAATCCCATAGAATTTATACTTTAGTGAGAGATATAGACAAGCAAGCGGACAATTATGATGCTGAATGGTAGATTCTATGATGGCAGAAGTCCAGGTTCTCTAGGGCCACGGTATATACGTATTAAGACTAGACATTTGGGGGCAATCCAACTTAGAGGTGTAAAATCTTCTCTGATAGTTTTTTGAACTTATCATTTCCCCTTTTCACTGGGATTTAACTGGGCCAACTGACAAAATACTCACCCTGGTCTTTGATTCAGCCCTGTCTTCTAGGCAGCATGGGTGGTAGAATGGAGAAAAATAACATGGAGTAGAGTGTGAGGGTATCCATCTGGAGGAAGAAACATCTAAGTAGAAATGACAGGACAAGAAGAAATTAACCATGTGAAAATAAAGGAAGGAAGAGAAGAAGGGTATTCTAGGCTGAAAGGAAAGTGTGTATAAGAGCCTGGACTCTTTCAGTAACTGAATTAGTTCTCTGCAGCCTGAGTTATTTTGAATTTGTATTGGATGAATAGAGAATTTGAGGACAAGGCTTATGAGGATTACACTGGTCTCACCTCCAATCATGAAATAATTTTCCTTTTTAAAAATTCTTCTGTGTATTACAAAAATATTCCTCATTCATTGTTAAAATTTTCCAAAGCATATACAATGAGAAGGAAGTCTCCATCAGCAACTGTCAACTTCCTTTTCCAAAGGCAGGAAACATTAATAAAGTGTATGTCCTGCTAGACTTATCTTCATTTCTTTTAAATGACCTACATTACATACCATTTTTGTCTTGAGGTTTTTAAAGCCTTAATTGTATCATGGACACACATGCAGGTGCCACTGATGGATGCACAGATGCAGATGGACCACATAGTAATCTCTGTTACCCAAGATCTTCCTGTATTAAAGTCTCCACAGAAAGCCATTTTTTGAATGCCTACATTTAAATGACTTCATCTCTGAAACCTAGGTATACAAGATATGCTCTTCATGGTACAATTCAGAGAGAGAGAGAGAGAGAGAGAGAGAGAGAGAGAGAGAGAGAGAGAGAGAGAGAGAGATGTCAAAAACATGGTGAAGTGAGAGATGTCCACAGATCTCTCCCCTTGAAACAACAATAGCTGAACATCTAAAAATCAACAAAAAACACCCAACTGGCACACAAACACGTTCTAGCAGGGGATCTATGAATAAGAATTATCAAAGGTCAGAACCATGTGAGTAGGATGGAAGACTGAGAGGAACAAAGAAGGTACCTCTAGCAGCTGGAGCTCCCTGCAGGAGGAGGGGTAGGAGAGAAAGTACGGCTGGTTCCCTGAACAGCCCTGACTGAGAGAATTGTGAGTTCCACACAAAGGCAGTGCCCAGGGATCAGGACAGAAAGCAGATAGTGGAAACAGCAGAGAAGCAACAGGTGATTATTACTAGCCACAGTTGGAAAACATGAGGCTGGCTGCAGCCACCATTCTTCAACAGAGGAGTCCCCACCCTCACATCCTTTAAGACCAGACATCATGATGCCCCAGAGGAATCTGTGCAAATGCTACTGAAATTGTCACTAACACTGACAGGGATTGAGACTGAGAGTAGCGAGTGTGAAAGAATATTTTTCGATAGTAAAGCACATATATATATATATATATATATATATATATATATATATATATATATTTACACTGTGTGTTCACCTCCATTAGTTAGATTTCTTTCTGTCATCACATATTTGACCCTCTTTACCCCATCTACTTCCCCCCACTCCCACCACCTACCCTGTGGTAAACAGTGGTCTATAGTCCATATCCATTAGTCTCTGTTTAATTGTCCCATTCATTTGTTGATTTTTAGATTTGTATACCACATATGTGATATCATGTGATTTTCAATTTTTTCTGTCTAGCTTATTTTGCTTAGCATGATTATCTCGAGGTCCATCCATGTTGTCGCAAATGGCAGTATTTCATCTCTTCTTATGGCTGAGTAATATTCCATTATATATATATAT
Source organism: Eidolon dupreanum (assembly GCA_028627145.1). Taxonomy (NCBI): domain Eukaryota; kingdom Metazoa; phylum Chordata; class Mammalia; order Chiroptera; family Pteropodidae; genus Eidolon; species Eidolon dupreanum. The sequence continues at coordinate 69,247,511 of CM053505.1, forward strand.
ATATATATATATATATATATATATATATATATATATATATATACAACAGCTTATTTAGCCAATCATCTGTTGTAGGACATTTCAGATGCTTCCATGCCCTAGCAACTGTGAATAATGTTGCTATGAACATTGATATGCAATTATCACTTCAGATATTGTTTTCTAAATCTTTGGGGTAAATACCCAGTATAGGAGTTGCTGAACTGTATGGTAGATCAATTCTCAGTTTTTTGAGGAACCTCCATACTATTTTCCATAGTGGCTGTACCAATTTGCAGTCTTACCAGCAGTGTATGAGGGTTCTTTTTCCTCCACATCCTCTTGAGCATTTGTTATTACTTGTCCTGCTGATTATAGCTATTCTAACAGGTGTTAGATGATATCTCATTGTGGTTTTGATCTGCATTTTCCTAATAGCTAGTGATATTGAGCATCTTTTCAAATATTTGTTGGTCATTTGTGTATCCTATATGGAAAAGTGTTTGTTCAGATGCTCTGCCCATTTTTTGATTGGATCATTTTCTTTGTTTTTGTTGTTATTGAGTTGTATGAATTCTTTGTATATTTTGGATATTAGGCCCTTATAGAGGTGTTGTTTGCAAATATAGTTTCCCATTCGGCAGGTTGTCTCTTTACCTCGCTGACAATTTCTCTTGCTGAGCAGAAGCTTTTAAGTTAGATGTAGTCCCATTCATTTACATTGACTTTAAATTGCCTTGCTTTTGAGGTGAAATTCATAAAATCTTCTTGAGTTTAGTTCCTATGTTTTCTTCTACACATTTTATTGTTTCAGGTCTTATATTCAGGTCCTTAATCCATTTGCAGTTAATTTTGGTGTGTGGTAATAGACAACAGCCTAGTTTCATTCTTTTGCTAGTGACTTTCCTGTTTTTCCAGCACTATTTATTGAAGAGGTTTTCCTTTCCCCACTGTATGTTTTTTTTTTTTTGTCAAAAATTATTTTCCCATATACATATGGGTTTACTTCTGGATTTGGATTCTCTTCCACTGGTCCATTTGTCTGTTTTTCTGCCAATACTGTGCCATTTTAATTACTGTTGCTTTGTAGGATAATTTGAAGTGGGGCAGAGTGATGCCTCCAGCCTCGTTCTTTTTTCTCAGGATGGCTTTGGCAATTTGGGGTCTTTTGTCCTTCCATATAAATCTGATGATTATTTGTTCTATCTCTTTTAAAAATGTCGATGAGATTTTGATGGGAATTGCATTAAATCTGTATAATGCTTTAGGTGAGGAGATCATTTTAACTATGTTGATTCTTTCAATCCAAGAAAATAGAATATTTTTCCATTTCTTTGTATTTTCTTCGATTTCTTTTAAGAGGGTCTTATACTTTTCATTATATAAAGTCATTCACATTTTGATAAATTTATTCCTAAGTATTTTATTCTTTTTGTTGCAATTGCAAAAGAAATTATTTTTTTCCACTTCTTTTTCTCACATTTCATTATTAGAGTATAGGAATGCTATGGATTTTTGAACATTGATTTTGTATCCAGAAACTTTACTGTATTTGCTTATTGTTTTTAGTAGTGTTCTTGTGAATTCTTTAGGGTTTTCTATATAGAGAATCATGTCATCTGCAAATAGTGACAGTCTGACTACTTCGTTTCCTTTTTGGATGCGTTTTATAATTTTCTCTTGCCTGATTGCACTCGCTAGGACCTCCAATGTTTTATCGAATAAGAGTGATGATAGTGGATAGCCTTGCCTTGTTTCTGATCTTAGAGGGAAGGTTTTTAGGTTTTCACCATTAAGTATAATGTTGGCTGAGGGTTTGTCATATATGGCCTTATTATGTTAAGGTACTTTTCTTCTATACCGATTTTATTAAGTGTTCTGATCATAAATGGATGCTGTATCTTGTTGAAAACTTTTTCTGTATTTATTGAGAGGATCATATGATTTTTATTTTTTAATTTCTTTATGTGCTATACCACATTAACAATTTGCATATATTGAACCATCCTTGTGCCTTTTGAATTAAGCTCACTTGATCATGGTTTATAACCCTTTTAATATGTTGCTGTGTTTGATATGCTAGAATCTTATTTAAGATTTTTGCATGTGTTCATATTGGTCTGTAGTTTACTTTTTTGTGTGTTTTCTTTAGCAGATTTTGGTATCAGGGAAATATTGCCCTCATAAAATACTATGGAAAGCACTGTCTCCTCTTGGATTTTTTGTAAGAGTTTGAGAAGAATAGGTATTAAATTTTTGACTGTTTGGTAGAATTCACTGGTGAAGCAATCTGGTCTTGGACTTTTACTTTTTGGTAGGTTTTTGATAATTGTTTCAATTTCCATACTGCTGATTGGTCTATTTAGATTTTCCAGCTTTTCTTGATTCAGTCTAGGAATTTGTATTTTTCTAAGTACTGGTTCATTTCTTTTAGGTTATTTAATTTGGTGTTATATACTTTTTCATAGTATTCTTGCATGATCCTTTGTATTTCTGAGATGTCAGTCAAAATATCCCAGATTTTGTTTACTTGTGTCCTTTCTTTTCTTTATTGGGTCTAGCTAGGAGTTTGTCAATGTTATTAACCTCCACAAAGAACCAACTCCTTGTAGCATTTATTTATTTTTTCTATTATTTTTTTTGTTTTCTATTTCATTTATTTCTGCTCTAATTTTGATTATTTCTTTCCTACTGCTGACTTTATGCTTCATTTGTTCTTCATTTTCTACTTTTTTTAAAGATGAAGTGTTAGATTGTTTATTTGGGCTCATTCTTGTTTTTGGAGATAGGCCTCCCTCTAAAGATATGAACTTTCTTCTTAAAACTGCTTTTGCCATGTACCAAAAATATTGATATGTTGTACTGTCATTACCATTTGTTTCTATGTATCTCTTGATCTTTTTATTTCTTCTCTGACTCAGTTATTCTTCAATAGCATGTTATTTAATCTCCATGTATTTGGAGTTCTTCCTGCTTTCTTTTTTACAGTTGATCTTTAGTTCAAGGCATTATGATCAGAGAATATGGTTGGTATGATTTCAAAACTCTTGAAGTTATCCCTGTGTCCCAGAACATGTTCAATCAGTGAGAATGTTCCATGTGCACTAGAGAAGAATGTATATGCCGCTGTTTTAGGATGAAAGGCTCTGTAAATGTCAATTATGTCCAGTTGGTCTAATGTGTCATTTAAGGATGTTGTTTCCTTATTGATTTTCTGTTTGGATAATATGTTCATATCCGACAGTGGGGTATTCAAGTCCACTACTATGATAGTATTTTGGACTGTTTATTCCTTTAGTTCTGGTAGTAATTACTTTATATATTTCAGGGCTCCATGATTGGGAGCATAGATATTAATAAGTATTATGTCTTCTTGGTGCATGATTCCCTTTATCATTATGAAGTGTCTCTCAGTATCTTTCTTTACCTTTTTAATTTTGAAGTCTATTTTGTGTGATATTAGTACTGCTACCCTCGTTTTTCTCTGAATGCCATTTGCTTGAAAAATCATTTTCCACCCTTTTGCTTTGAGTCTATATTTGTCTTTGGAGCTGAGATGTGTCTTCTGATGGCAGCATATGGTTAGGTTTTGTTTTTTGATCCAATTTGCATCTCTGTGCTTTTTATTGGTGAGTTCAGTCCATTCACATTTAGCATGATTATTGAAATATGAGGTCTTCTTATAGGCATTTTATCTTTTGCTTTGTGGTACCTCGGTGTTTCTATTACTTTCTTGTCTTTGTGTTTCTGTTTTTTTTTTTTTTTTTTTTTTTTTTTGATTTTGGTTGAGTTCTGTGGGTTTCTCCTCTGGTTCTTCTTGTTTTAAGTTATATAATTCAGTTCTGAATTTTTGATGTGTGATTACCATTACGAATATATAAAGGATAGTTATATTCATTCAGTCATCCATTTTCTTCTGCGTGTTTTATTATCTCCATTTCCCTTTGCGAGTTTGGATCCTTGAATTCTTCCCTTTTCAGTCATTGTTATCTCAATTTGTCTCTACATATGCTGAACGTTCATTACTACCTTGCTATAGCAATTCTCTTTTTATTTTTTAAGCCTATAATGCCCTGTTCTTAGTAAGGGTTGCACTCCTCTGCTTCTATTTGCCTGATAATCACTTTATTCCTAATTATGGAATTTTGTTTTCATTTTTTTTAGGAGAGCTTATCCCTGTCAGTATGTCCTGTAGTGCAGGCCTTGTAGTGGAGAAGTCCCTCAATTTTTGTATGTCTGGATCGGATTTTCTTTCTCCTTTCTATCTAAAGAAGAGCTTAGCTGGATACATTATTTTAGGCTGATAGTTTCTTTCACTTAATATTTTAAATATTTGATTCCACTCCTTTCTGGCTTGCATGGTATGTGCTGAGAAATCTGATGATAATTTCATGTATATTCCTTTATAAGTTACTGTTTTCTTCTCCCTCGCTACCCAGAGAATTCTGTCTTTGTTATTGGTTTTTGATCATTTTAATATAATGTACCTTGGTCAACACCTTTTTGGGTTGAAGGAATTGGCTTTTCCATTGACTTTTTGAATTCCAAGCTCCAGCTCATTCCTTAGATTTGGGAAATTCTTGTCCACTATTTGTCTGAAAATAATTTCTAGTTGTGCTCCTTTTCCTTGCCTTCAATAATACCCATTATTCTTATGTTTCCTCTCCTGATGGTATCAGCTAATTCTTGTATTTCTCTTTTATTATTTTTCATTCTTCAGTTTCTCTCTTTTTCCTTCTGATTTATTTCTAGATTTCTGTCTTCGATATCACTGATCCTTTCCTCCATTTAGTCGATTCTACTTCCCAAGCTTGCTATTTCATTTTTCAACTCGTGCAGTATGTTTTTTGTCTCCAGAAAATCTATTCTGTTCTTTTTGAGGATTTCAATCTCCTTGCTCTGCTCATCTAAGTGTTTTCTCAATCCCTGTAATTGTTGATATGACTCATTTCAGAACTCTTTGAGTTTTTTCAGAAATACCATACTGAACTGTCTGTCATGTAAGTCGCATATTTCTATGTTTGTAAGCTTATTTTATGGAGATTTTTCTCTTTATTTCTGACATGCCTTGTCACCTTGGTTGTTTATGGTCTTTAATGGACTATTTCTCCACTTGGGCATTAATGGAAATGCATTCTGCTGTTTTTCCAGAACAAAGATTTATTATATACAGGTCTCTCTTTAGCCTATTGCAAAGAAGGCACTTTTCTTTTGGTTTACAATAGGTGTCATCTAAGCCTCTTGGATTCCTGCTTTATCTAAATCCTTAGTAATGCCTTTTTATATACTCAGTCTCAGTTCTTGTGAGTGTTAGTGACAGTTTAGATAGCATTTGCTCAGATTCCCCTGGGATCTGAGGTTATTGGTCTCAGAGGGTATGGTGGAAAGGGCCTTCTGGGTTATGAGTTGAGGGCTAAGTTTCCGCCTTGGTTATGAAACTGTGGCCGGTAAAAATCAACCATTTTTTTCTTCCAGCTCACTTCTCTACTTTCTGCTCTGATGACTGGGTCCTGCCACCTGCCACGTGGAACTTACAGCACTCCCATGCAGGGCTGTTCTGGGAACTCACAATACCTTATCCTCTCCCCCTTCTTCTATAGGGAGCTCCATTGGCTGTGAGAGGCATCTTCTTTATTTCTCCCAGTCCACCACTCAACACCTGGGGTTCTGACTTGTGGTAGCACTTATGTGCAAATCTCATGCACAGACGTGCTGATTACAGTTTGGACTTCTTTGATGAGTTTTTGATATTCAACTTATTGTTGTTTCAAGGGGAGAGATCTGGGGATGTCTCTCACTCCACCATGTTTCTCCAAACTCCATGTTATGTCATATTATTAAGATTTTATATGAAGCAGGGATCCAAGAGGCTTAGATACCACTGATTGGAAACCAAAAGAAAAACTCCTTCTCAGCAACAGTTTAAAGAGAGACTTTATAGTCTACAGCCATGCCACTCTGAACACGCCCAATCCTGTCTGATCTCAGAACCTAAGCATGGTCGGGCCTGGTTAGTACTTGGATGGGAGATGACCTAGGAAGACCAGGTCTGTAAGCATAAAAAATAAAAAATAAGGGATTGTAAGCTGACAAAGTCCTTGCAATCTGTGAGGTCAACCAAGGGTTGCCTCACCTAAAGATATAAAAAGAAAGGAAGGAAGGAAGGAAGGAAAGAAAGAAAGAAAGAAAGAAAGAAAGAACAAAAGAAAGAAAGAAAAGAGAGATCTTATATTAGAAATTTTCATCCTGAAAAAAACAAAAAGCAGAATACACATTCATTAGTGCCTAAGCAGAGAAATACTCCATCAAACACAATGAACAACCAAAGAGACAAGGCAGCTCAGAAAGATAGAGAAAAATCTCCAGAAAATAAGCTTAAAAACATAGAAATATGTGACTTAAATTACAGAAAATACAGGGTGATACTGCTGAAAAACTCGATGAGATCCAAAATAATTCATATCAACAATTCTAGGAATTGGAAAACCAGGAAAATGAGATTTTTAGCAAAGAGATTAAAACCCTAAAAAGAATCAAATAAAACTTCTTGAGATGAAGAACACACTGCAAGAGTTGAAAAATGAAATGGCAAGCTTGGGGAATAGAGTCGACCAACTGGAAGAAAGGATCAGTGATATCAAAGACAGAAATCTAAAAATAAATCAGAAGGAAAAAGAGGGAAAATGAAGAATGAAAATAATGAAAGAGAAACACAAGAACTATCCAATACCATCAGGAGAGGAAACATAAGCATAATGGAAATTCTCTAAGGGAAGGAAAAAGAGCAGGGATTAGAAAGCATTTTTAAATAGTTGACAAGAATTTCCAAAATGTAAGGAATGAAGTGGAGCTTGGAATTCAAAATGTCAACAGAACACTGAATTACCTCACCCCCAAAAGGCATTTTCCAAGGCACATTATATTAAAATTATCAAAAATCAATAATGAGGGAAGAATTCTTAAGGCAGCCAGGTAAAAGAAGATGGTAACTTATAAAGGAAAACCCATTAGATTGTTGTCAGACTTCTAAGCACAAACTTTACAAGCCAGAAACAAAAGGAATCAAGTATATAAACTATTAAATGAAATAAATTACCAGGAAAGATTAATGTATCAAGCAAAGCTCTCCTTTAGATATAAAGGAGAAATGAAGACCTTTCCAGACCAACAATAATAACAACAGCAAGAAAATAAAAAAACAGAGGAAATTCTCCAGTATGAGGCCTGCATTACAGGAAATACCGAAAGAAGTTAGTTCACCTAAAACAAAATGACACAAAAATACATAACCAAGAAGTAGCTGACTAGCAGGTAGATAGAAGCAGAACAGTACATCCCTTCTTATGTTTATAAACATAAACAGTAAGATTTGCTATTTCGAGATAGTAATGAACTTCAGCATACATAGGAATAAATTGAGGCAACAACAATAGAAAAGAGGAGGATTCATAGATCCAAATTCACAAATGAAAATGAAGATAAGGTACACACAGAAAAAAAGGGATGACTGTATGCGTGTGTGTGTGTGTGTGTGTGTGTGTGTATAACTAGAGGATATATATATCTATATCTATATCTATCTATCTATCTATCTATATATATATATATATATATAGATATATATAACTATCCTCTACATATTCATAATGGTAACCACACACCAAAGATTCTGAACTGAAGTATATAACATAAACCTAGAAGAACCAAAAGGAAAAACCCAATACACAAACAAACAAACAAAAACAAAACAAAAACAGACACACAAGGACAAGGAAGCAATAGAAGCACAAACTACCAGAAAGAAAAACAAAATGGTTATAGAAAATCTTCATATTTCAATAATCACCCTAAAGGTAAAAGAACTGAACTCACCAACAAAAAGGCACAGAGTTGCTGATTGGATCAAAAAACAAAATCTAACCCTATGCTGCCTCCAGGAGACACATCTCAGATCCAAAGACAAATATAAACTCAAAGAGAAAGGGTGGAAAATGATTTTTCAAGCAAATGGCATTCAGAGAAAAGCGGGGGTAATGATATTAACATCACACAAAATAGACTTCAAAATTAAAAAGGTAAAGAAATATACTGAGGGACATTTCATAATGATAAAGAAAATCATGCACCAAGAATACATAACACTTATTAATATCTATGCTCCTTTTAAGGGAGCCCCAAAATATGTAAAGCAATTACTAATAGAATTAAAGGGAGAAACAGACCAAAATACTATTGTAGTAGTGGACTTAAATATCCCACTGTCAGGTATGGACAGATCATCCAAACAGAAAATCAAAAAGGAAATAACATCCTTAAAACTGGACATAATTGGTACATACAGAGCCTTCCATCCCAAACAGCTGTTTATACATTCTTCTCTAGCGCACATTAAACATTCTCAAGCATCAACCACATACTAGGACACAGAGATAGCCTCAACAAATATAAGAGGGTTGAAATCATATCAAACATAGATTCTGATAATACTTTGAAACTAGAGATTGTCTATACATAGAAAGCAGGAAGAACCACGAATGCATGCAGATTAAACAACAAACTACTGAAGAATAACTGGGTCAGAGAAGAAATAAAAAGTGAGATCAAGAGATGCATAGAAACTAATGATAATGATAGTACAACATATCAAAACTTGTGGCACACAGCAAAAGTGGTCATTAAGAGGAAAGTTCATATCATTACAGGCTTATCTCCAAAAACAAGAATGAGCCCAAATAAACAACTTACTGCTTCATCTTAAAAAAATTGGAAAAGGAAGAACAAATGAAGCATAAAGGCAGCAGAAGGAGAGAAATAATCAAAATTAGAGCAGAAATAAATGAAATTGAAAACAAAACAAAAAAATACAATAGAAAAAATAAATGCAACAAAGAGCTGGTTCTTTGAGAAGTTTAATAAAATTGACAAATCCCTGGCTAGACTTACTAAAGAATAAAGAGAAAGGACACAAATCAACAAAATCAGGGATGAAAGAAGGGAAATTACGACTGGTATTGCAGAAATATGAAGATCGTACAAGAATACTATGAAAAAGTATATAGTACCAAATTTAATAACCTAGAAGAATTGGACCAGTACTTAAAAAAATACAACCTTCCTAGACTGAATCAAGAAGGACTAAAAAATCTAAATAGACCGATCAGTAGTATGGATCAAAACAATCATCAAACACCTACCAAAAAGTAAAAGTCCAACACCAGAAGGTTTGACTAGGGAATTCTACCAAGTATTCAAAGAAGATTTAATACCTATTCTCCTCAAACTGTTCCAAAATATCAAAGAGGAGGCAATACTTTCTAACTCATTTTATGAGGTAAATATTACTCTGATACCAAAACCTGGTAAAGGCGACACACAAAAAAATGAAAACTACAGACCAATATCTCATGAACACAGAAGCAAAAATCCTAAATAAGATACCAGCAAACTGAATCCAGCAACATATTAAAAAGATTGTACACCACGATCAAAGGGGCTTCATCCCAGAGGCACCATCCCAGGGATGGTTCAACATACGCAAATCGATTCATGTCATATGCCACATAAATTAAAAATTAAGAATTGTAAGATCATATTAACAAATGCAGAAAAAGCTTTCGACAAGACCCACTTATGATCAAAACTCCTATTAAAATCGGTATAGAAGTACTTTAACATAATAAAGGCCATCTATGACAAACCTTCAGCCAACATTATACTTAATGGTGAAAAACGAAGGTCAGGGACAAGGCAAGGCTGTCCACTATTACCACTGTTATTCAATATAACATTGGATGTACTAGCCAGTGCAATCAAATAAGAGAAAGATATAAAAGGCATTCAAGTAGGAAACGAAGAAGTCAAAGTGTCACTATTTGCGGATGAAATGATTCTCTGTATAGAAAACCCTAAAGAATTCACAAGAACACTACTAGAAACAATAAGCAAATACAGTAAAGTCTCTGGATACACAATCAACATTCAAAAATTCATAGCTTTCCTATACTCTAATAATGAAGTTTCAGAAAAAGAAGTGGAAAAAATAATTCCTTTTGCAATCACAAATAAAAGAATAAAATAACTAGGAATAAATCTAACAAAGCAAGTGAAGGACCTATATAATAAAAACTGCAAGACCCTATTAAAAGAAATCAAAGAAGATACAAATAAATGGAAAGATATTCCGTGTTCTTGGATTAGAAAAATCAACATAGTTAAAATGACTTTCTTACCTAAAACATTATGCAGATTTAATGCAATCCCTATAAAATCCCATTGGCAATTTTTAAAGAAATAGAACAAAAATTCATCCGATTTGTATGGAAGCAAAAAAGACCCCAAATCACCTAAGCCACTCTGAGAAAAGAGAATGAAGCTGAAGGCATCACTCTGCCTGAATTCAAATTATACTACAAAGTGACGATAATCAAAACAGCATGGTATTGGCAGCAAAATAGACACATGAAGCAGTGGAACAGAATTGAGAGTCCAGAAGTAAACCCATATTTACACGGGCAAATAATTTTTGATAAAGAAGCCAAAAACATACAGTGGAGAAAGAAAAGCCTCTTCAGTAAATGGTGCTGCAAATACTGGAAAGCCACCTGAAAAAGAATGAATCTAGACTGTTGTCTATCGCCACACACCAAAATTAACTCAAAATGGATTAAGGACCTGAATATAAGACCTGAAACAATAAAATGCATAGAAGAAAATATAGGAATGAAACTCAAGGACCTTGGATTTAAAGACTATTTTATGAATTTAACCTCATAAGGAAGGGAAGTAAAAGCTAAAATAAATGAATGGAACTACATCATACTAAAAAGCTTCTGTTCAGCAAAAGAAATTGTCAATAGGATAAAGAGCAATCATCCAAATGGGAAAATAAATTTGCAATCAATGTCTTCGATAAGAGCCCAATATCTAAAATATAGAATGAACTCATACAACTCAATAACAACAACAACAACAAAAACCACAAATGATCCAATCAAAAAATGGGCAGAAGACCTGAACAGACACTTCTCCCTAGAGGACATACAAATGGCCAGCAAATATTTGAAAACATGCTCAACATCGCCAACTATTAGGGAAATACAAATTAAAACTACAATAAGATACCATCTCACACCTGTTAGAATAGCTCACATCAATAGGACAATTAATAACAAATGTTAGAGAGGAAGTGGAGGAAAAAGAACCCTCATACACTTCTGGTGGGACTGCAAATTGGTCCAACCATTATGGGAAACAGTATGGAGGTTCTTCAAAAAACTAAGAATTGATCTATCATATGATCCAGCAATCTCTCTACTGAGTATTTACCCTAAAGACTTGAAAAACCATATCCAAAAAAGATATTTGCACACTAATGTTCATAGCAGCTTTATTTACAGTGGCCACAACATAGAAGCAACCTAAGTGTCCTACGATAGATGATTGGCTAAAGAAGCTGTGGTACATATATAGAATGGAATATTACTCAGCATAAGAAGAGATAAAATACTGCCATTTGAGACAACATGGATGGACCTTGAGAGAGTCATGCTAAGTGAAATAAACCAGACAGAAAAAGTTGAAAATCACATGATATCACTTACAGGTGGGATATAAACCTAAAAGCAACAAATGAACAGAACAAACAAACAGAGACTCATGGACATGGACTATAGACTAGTGGTTACCAGAGAACTATAGAGTAGTGGTTAACTAGTGAGGTGGGGGAGGAGGAGCAAGGTAGATTGGGTAATGGGGGTCAAATATGGGGTCTAGGGGGAGGGTGAATTCGGTAAAGGGGATCAAATATATGGTAGCTGAAGTAAACTGGACTTTGGGTAGTAAAGATACAGTAGAATATCCAGATGTCAAATGATAATGTACACCTGAAAATTATATAATTTTATTAACCAATGTTACCCCAATAAACTTACAAAAAAATGAAAGAGAAAAAGAGAGGGGGGCACAGAACGCTGTATAAAACAAAAATGGAGGAACCCTCCAGATCAGCCAGATACCATATTGGATATTACAAGAGCTCTTTTTCAGTTCTGCTGCTGTCAAAGCCACATTGTAAAGTGCAAAGATGTGCCATGAGGCAGTTTTGGAAAATAAATAGAAACTCAACATGCTGGGGAAATAGAGAGTAACATGCACGCGCACACACACACACACACACACACACACACACACTCACACACATAAATGGCATTATCCTGGATAGCCTACAACCTAAAGTCAACAGCAAATTAGGCCAAGGATGAAGTCCTATAAGCAATTCAAATACTAGTGTGAGCTGGGTACTTAAAAAGTCCCCTATCCTTGACACACAGAAGGCAAGCCCAAGACTCACAATGAGCCCCTGCTACATTGTTGTGAGTAGCTCCTGTAAGAATTTAGAAACTTTGGAGAGGAGATATTCTAGGATTTTTTTATTCTTTTTTTTTTTTTTTTTTTTTTAGATTGAGAGAGAAAGAAGTTACACTGAGTGCCCAAAGCAAAGGGAGCTATTTCTGCTCTTGTCAAGTATACCCTCAAGTAGTCTTGAGTGTATATTGTGTGGGACATGAGGCAAACTTCTCTGATCTCATAATTTTGCTGAAGATTATGAAAAGAATGAGTGGGTCCTTTCTATTTTTAGTAGTATTAATTGATCAATTGGGTAAAATGGATGGAAATTGAGCTGCCTATAAAATATAGGGTGGGAGAACAAAAAGTCAAAGGGTCTAATTCTTTATCAATAACTAGTTGATCTCCCTACACTAACTCTTCAGATTTTAATATCTGATTATTTAATTCCTTCACAGTGCCACATTGTTCATAATTTATCACAGATAGAAGTGCATTTTCTTGTCGATGCTTAAAATGCAAAGATATTCAACCCTGAATAAATTAAAAGTAACATAAAGTAAATGACCTTTATTCATTATGACACTCGGTTATAGATGAATAAAAGAACTTCTTTTTTTTATCTAAATTTTAAATTACAAAGTGCCCTGGATTGAAATCATAATAACATTTCTCCTGTTATCTGATGCCTCTAAAAGGTTGAAAGGATTCATAAATATAGTTGTCTTCATGTTTCAGACACATTTCTCACTTTTTGACAGTTATTAAATACATTAATTTTCTGATGATAACTTGAATGCAATGACCAAATGAAAAATGTAAGCCTTGTTTTCCCATCAGAAGAGAAGAAACTGGAAAATATCTCGAGAGCCATAAATCAGAGTATGAAAGAAACTTAAAATGCCATTCAGGGAGTGGGGTGGAATTCTGTGTGTTAGAATTCAATTGGATAAGAGTTGGTGCCCCTACCTCTTGTTGTTCAAGGAACAACTGTATTCCTTTCCTCCATGGTAACCTGCTGAAGTAGAAACAATTTCAGAGTAGTGACCTAGATGAATGAATGACCAAATAAATGTTGATTTCCAAAAAATCCACGCTTTGCCAGTGCTACACTGTTCATGCTGCCCACTACTCCCTTTTCTTACTGAACTTGTACTCTTCTTTCTAGCTCCATTTAAATACCTTTTTCCCCACCAACGTTTCTCTCTTTTTATTCACTCCTCCAACCCCTCATGAGTCTGATATCTCTCTCTTTCAATAACATGGTCTTGCACTTTGATCTAACAGTCTCTATATCTGGCCTTGAATTAGAGCTATATGAGTATTTATATCCATATACTAGATTGAAAATTACTTCATAACAAGACCTGGGTATCATTCATCTTTGTAGTCTCACAGAACCTATTGAGCACATAATAAGTGCCAAATAGATCACTGTTGAATTTAATGATTCTTGCCCTAACACTAAACTCAGCCTTTAAACACTATTTATTCTAATCCTTATTTCCCTTATTCTAGATCTGCCAGGCCTTATAGTTTTCTAGCCTTTCCTTCTCACTGTAGCTGTCCCTTCTTGTAGTCCCGGAAGAAAGAAAAAGAAAAATTATAAACATAACCTAACATTTGCAGTTTCTACATTTGTCTTTTTTTCCTAATCGAGGGAATTTTTCTACCTGATTAATTTCTCCTCCCTAACACTTTAAAGCCCACAGTTATCCTAAAAGTTGCCTTGCATCTGTTTGTTTAATTACCTTAGCAACATTTGTTTATAAGTATGTAAAGCCACATGTCTCTGTTTGTTTCTGTGTAAGCACACATATTTCTCTTATCAATTCCTACCTTCTATGTAAAGTGATTAAATTCATTTACATAAACAGCCATGGCAAAATGGGCTTTCTGGAATACAGCAGAGCTCAAAGAAGAAATATTCTCAGGGGCATCTGGGTATTTAGTGACACCACTTTTTCACCCTTGGGTGACATGTAGCCTCATGAAGCTGATTTCGGTTGAAGAAGCAGGAGAACCTGATGTTTATTAAGTGCAAAGATCATTTAATTCTTCCTGAACAGTGATACGATCTACACACAGAAAAGGGATACAGTGCAGCACAGAATCAGATTTATTGCATCCAGAAAGACTTTGCCTTTTTCAAGCAGCATTATCTGCTACTTACTGTGTGTCTCACATTAGAAACTCAGATGGTTAAAGGAATAAAATTTCTTTGCTCCTGCTCTCATAAGCACCTCAGGCCTGCTAAATATTCTTAGCTAAATAAATAACTTAGTCTCTCTCAGCCTCTCTCTCTCTCTCTCTCTCTCTCTCTCTCTCTCTCTCTCTCTCTCATGCACACACATACATACACACACCAATCTGCAGCACACCTGAAACAATGCAATATCTCATCTACTCCACTAGAGTGTGAAGTTTCTAAATATCAAAGCCCTCATGTGTTAGCCTTGTGGCCCTCATATTATCTACATAGTGATTTGTACTAGTTGATATTGAATAATTAAAGTGAAGTTTCAGCATGTGGCTTCTACATTAGTTTCCTATGATTGGTGCAACCAGTTACCACTAATTTAATACCTTAAAAATAACACAAATTCATTATCTTACAGTTCTGGAAGTCATAAGTCTGATAGGTCTCACTGGATTAAAATGAAGGTGTCAGCAGGCCTGAATTCTTTTCCGGACATTCTAGGGAATAATTCATTTCCTTGTCTTTTCCAGTTTCTAGAGGCTGCCTGTGTTCCTTGGTTTCTGGCCCTCTTCCTCCACATTCAAAGCCAGTAATGGCTAGATACAGAGTGGTAAGAAAGAAGCTTATAGGGAAAAATGAAACTGATAATTTTCACAACTTTTTCTAAGTATTTGAGTACTTGTAGAAAATATTGATGGACATTTGACAATTCTGGAAGAACATCTTGGGGCAGAGAGTTAATGTTAGGTAAACAGATAACAAGGCAAATGAAAACAACAAAAATTTGTAAGAAATAGAATCATGGTAGACCACTTAATTCAAAAGTGCATATTAATTACATAGACCTGGTATTTTAAATAACAGTAGAAGTAAATGTGTGTGAGAGAGAAGGTAGAGAGCTTGAATTTCTCATTTTCCATTACATAAAGTTAATAGACAATGTGTAATGTTGATGAATCTAGAGAGTATAACATAAGCATATCACTTAGAAGTATGAAGATATATACTAGAAGAAATAGCTGAAAGTTTCAAATGGGATGGGGGAGTAGAGACATATGAGTAAAGGGACTGCTTTTTTAATTTAAACTTTATTTTTAACTATACACATTATTACAAAGGTAACATTTTTTTTTAAAGTAATGAAGCAATGATGACAAAGAAGCAGGATATGAATGTAATAGTCTGGGTGTATCTGAAAGAAAGGTCTTTATAATGAACAAGAAATCAGCTTATTTTACCTCAAAAGCAATTATAGGTATAATACTACCAGGCAAACTTAAAAATGCTAGTTCCCTTGGAGTCAACAACATGTATTTACAAGAGACCTATCTAAAGTTAGGGGGTACTTCCTAGAGCCATGGAACAGAGCTAAGCCAACTAGCCTCATCTCAGGAAAATAAATTCAAGTCCTTTTTTGCAGAGCGCGTTACCAATCAAAGTCAACATTTACTCCCAAGTTATTTGATTTTCAAGCCATCTGTTTCAATAAACCTTTTTCCCTACATTATTTATGGGTTTATTTTGACAATTCAACCAATAATTCAAGACTTTGTCCTGTACCTATGTGTTTCTTGCTTATTATTCTGGTAAGGCTACCATATACTGTTCTCTATGTTAAGTATGGATCATCAGGCTGTTAGACTGCTATTTCCAGTATGAGATTCTCTTTTTTTAATTAATAGTAATAATACGTTCAATTTATTGGATGCTTTTTATGCTCTGCACTTGGAGAAGCACCTTTACATGCCTTACCTTATTTAGCACTTAATATCCTTTATGGTATAAGTATCATTATCCCCATTTTAAAGACTAGGAAACAGAGGCTCCTTAGGTTAAATAATTTTTATAAGATCATATGGCCAGAAGAATGTGAATACATTTCAAAAAATATCCAGAATCACTAAATATTTTAAATAGCATATTGGAAGAAAGGAAAAATGTAAATAAAATTGCTTTGTCAGGCTAGATGAAGTCTGAGGAATGAATTACTAATCTTCAAGTTTATGAGGAAAGAGTATGACAGATACAATATAGTTGTCCTTGATGTCTTTAGGGGTACTAGCAAGAAAAAATAGGCTAATGTGAATGAAAAGACATGAAGAATATTCCATATCTTGTGGTCAAACCTCTGGAATAAATGACGCATTGTTGATGGTCAACTCTATAGTCAGCCATGGGAGTTGGGTGATATGCTCAAATGCTTGTTCATTTACAAGGGTCAAATGAACTAACCTTTTGAAACACAAGGCTCAAGATATAGAAACATGTTTCTGGTTCCAGATTTTTTGTTTTCCATCCATTGCTTTAGAGAGATACATTTTATTACAGTATTTTCATGTTTTAAATGCATTAATTTCATGATATGACTTACATTTTTACATAATGCGAAAAGCATTCTTTTTGATTTTAAAAAATATTCTCATCTAAAATGCCAAATTGGACTCTGAAATAGCAATTGATATTATTCTTGAGAACAATTTTTAAATCTCAGGGATAAGAGTCTGGGCTATATAGTCTTTGAGTATACACCTGAGATGATCGATGATCTTTAGTCTTTGGGAAAATGAAGCAGATAACTGCTAAAAATATGATTAGAAAGGTAGAAAGGGTGAAGGAAGTTGATCTGTAATCTCAGAATAGGTTATATATACATATATATATGTATATATACATATATATATATATATATATACACACACACACATACATACACACACACACATATAATAGGATATGTGTGTGTGTGTGTGTGTATAACAGGATATATATTAAGTATACAGATCCAAAATCTCTTTAATATGTATGATTTGAAAACCACATAGTGAAGAAGAATCCACAGCACCTTTCTCAGGTATGGTGGTGCTAACAAGCTCTAAGGAAATCCATGCTTTTATCAGTTAAATTATCATTACCATATTATGCAAAGTTATTCATTGATCTTTCATGAATTTCTGTAGTGCTTATAACTGTAGTACCTAGGCATTTAATGAATCAATTAACAATAAAATCAATATATCATCCACCTTTCTATCAGCAACCAGAAATCACTTGCAAGGCCATGTCCACATTAGTTCTCTAAAGTACTTAGAACAATGTGGGCATTTAATCAATGAATAATAACAATCCAGATAAGTCTATAAATTAAAGAGGAATGAATTATAACTCTGGATCAATTTTTTGAAATGTTTTCATTCGAAACAAACTTGAAATTGATTTAAGGAAACAGTAGTGAACTACAAATATGGATAATACATTTTTTTTCAAGTGAAATATGAATAAAACATGTATTTAATTATTAGTACTGCTTTTTATCTCGATACTTTCCTGAAGCTACTACCTTTGGACCTGTAGCAGATAAATTCGTACTAGTTTCCCTACCCAGTCTCTTTAAATGATTTATAAACATTTGTATCAGTCTCAGGGAACTCCTTCATGGACTTATTCTCAGCTCTGGTGTTTGACAGGCCAAACCTTCTAAGCACCAGAACTCAAGTATATTTTCTACTTACATTAGTTGTTGAGTTCTGTCTCTTTGATTCCAATGAGGGAAACTTGGAGATCCTGGTACTTAAACCTGACTTTGCTTTGACCATTGATTTTTCCAGATGGGGTCCTATAGACTAGTATTTATCCAATTAAGTTCACTAACTCCTTAAACATTTTATGATACCTATGGATTATTGTCCTGGAAAAAAAATTCACAGTAATTGTAGATTATTTCCAGATACCCAGAAACTCATCTATGGGCCCCAGGTTAAGAATCATTGTTTTAAACTGTCATAGGAAGTTGATGATAGTCTAGAGCTAGATCCAAAGGTTACAGGAAAGGGGTATATTCCAAAAGATTTTTTGAGAAAAGATAATTTCCACTCTAAGCAAATTTATATAATTTATCTCCTAGTTTGACATTGTCCAGAAATTCAAATTACATTGAAATTGGCATGAGGTAAAAATTTAATATAAAACTGTAAGTGGAAACTAATGTAATAGTTTTAGTTATGTTGATAAGATTAAGGTAATAATATTTTCTTTTGGAATTGTACATCTTCTGGGTTGGCAGGAATATTAAAGTGCATCTTGTCCAACAGCATTTTTGATACTTGAATCCCTACTATGTTGGTCAGTTTTCTTCTTGCTTTCGAGTAAGCCATCACATTTTTAATATGTGAAGAGGAGGCGATTATTTTTTTAATCAATTACTTTGAGAAAGATAAGGAAACATTTCTCTTTATGTAAGGAAACTTAACCTATTATGACCTCAGGTGTTTTTTTTTTTTCAAAATTGTAAAGAATATAGCAAATGGATTCATGCAGTAAAAGAATATAACATAGTCTTTTTTTTTTCTTTCTGACCTGGTTCTATCTAGATTCTAAGGTTTGGCTTCTGCAATTGTTGACATGCATCATTTTTGTTTTATAATGAGAGATGCTATCAGTTTTTAAATAAGAAATAGAAGTTGATTGTTGGAGCAGACAAATAAAAATTGAGTGACTTATTTACAAATTGCTTTTCTCTCTGTGACAACCAGTATTCACTGCCTAAATTCATAACATATTTTTGAAATCAGCCTTTATAACCTGGATATTCTAACTCAACAACTTGGATAGAAATGTAGCAAAGAGACAAAGTATTTCTGAATGTCAGTTCCAGGAATTTTAGTTACACTTTCCATCTCTTTACATCAAATTCCTAGATTACAAATGTCTTTATCCTTTTATAAATTCTTCCTCCACCTTCTACTTTCATGTTGAAGTGTGTAGAAACCGTTATTTTATGTCTGAGAAATGACTGAAAATTAATGAGACCAACCTCATAAACAACATATACTAATAAACATTGACCTTCAAAGTAGTTAACTTGGGAGCCAACACAATTATCTCAATGTCATTGTTGCTTGAAATATTTTCAAATGTTTCAGAACTAGTTTATGAGCCACATATGCTGGCCAATGGGGCTAGATCTATGATTATCAACATTGTTTCACATTGGGAGTACTTATGAGCTTTAAAAAGTGGTGTCCAGAACCATCTGCAGAGATTCTGATTCATTGGTGTGGAGCTTGGCCTAGGCTTGGGTTTTAAGGATTTCCCTAGTTGGTTCTAACCTGCAGCCAAGTTTGAGAACAATTGGGCTAAATGTTTAACAAGGTTCTGAAGGCACCTAATAGCTTATCTGCCACCTAAGAATTCTTTAAAACCAAATTTCACAGCTTAAAGCCATTCAAAGTAGAGTAATTTACCATAGCTCTCTAATTCACTATGATTTCTCCAGTCCACTGGCTAATTCAGCACTGTGTCCTATAAGCACATTGCTAGAAAGCCATCCACCTATCTTTAATAAGGGAAATCTAAAAGAGTAGCAAATTTACAAATAAGGCAGTCTTCTTTTTTTCCCTCATTTTATTTTTAAATTTATTTATTTAAATTAGTTTCAAGTATACAGTACATAGGTTAGATATCTATATAGTTCATAAAATGATCCCCCAAATTGCTCCCTCTCTCCCTTAGCCCTCCACCTAGCCATCATATTAATGCTAATTGCATTACCTCTGCCATGCTCCCAATCCCCATGATCAACTATCAACTGCTAATTTGTACTTCTTTAACCCTTCAGCCCATTCTCCCAGCCCCTAACCTCCTCCCAAATGGTTCACTGTATTTGTGTCTGTTATTGATTAGTTTGTTCTTTTTATTCTTTAGATTCCACAAATAAGTGAAACCATATGGTATTTGTCTTCTGTTTGACTTATTTCACTCAGCATAAAAACCTCTAGGTCCATTCATGTCATTGCAAATGGTAGGATTTCATTTTTTAAATGGCTGAGTAATATTCCATTGTATATATGAACCATAATTTCTTTATCCAATCGTCTGTTGATGGGCATTTAGGTTGTTTCCATATCTTGGCTATTGTAAATCATGTTGCCATGAATATTGGAGTGCATAGATCTTTACAAATTATTGTTTTGGTTTTCTTTGGATAAATACCCAGAAGTGCAATTGCTGGGTCGAAACATATATTCGTTTTTAATATTTTTGAGAAAACTCCGTATTGTTGCCCATAGCGGCTATACCAATTTGCAATCTCACCAATAATGTATGAGGGTTCATTTTTCTCCACATCCTCACCAACACTTGTTGTTTTTGGATTTATTGATGATAGCCGTTCTAACAGGTGTGAGGTGATATCTCATTGTGGTTTTAATTTGTATTTCTCTGATGATTAGCAATCTTGAAAATCTTTTCATAAGTCTATTAGCCGTCTGTATTTCCTCTTTGCAGAAGTATCTATTCAGGTCTTCTGCCCACTTTTTATTGGATTGTTCGTTTTGTTGTTGTTGTTGAGTTGTATGAGTTCTTTATATATTTTGGATATTAATTCCCTATCAAATGGTTCATTAGCAAATATCTTCTCCCAATCAGTGATTCTCTTTTTGTTTTGTTGATGGTTTCTTTTGCTGTACAAAAACTTTTTAGTTTGATACAGTCCTATTTGTTTATTTTTCTTTTTTTCCCTTTGTCTGAGATGATATATCAGAAAAGAAATTCTCGTTAGTAATATCAGAGAGTTTACTGCCTATGTTTACTTCTAGAAGTTTTATGGTTTCAGGTCTTACATTTAAGTCTTTAATCCATTTTGAGTCTATTCTTGTATACAATGTAAGAAGGTGGTCCAGCTTCTTTTTTTTGCATGTATCTGTCCAATTTTTTCAACACTATTTATTGAAGAAACTATCTTTACCCCATTGTATATTCTTCCCTCCTTTGTCATATATTATATTAGCGTATAAGCATGGATTGATTTCTGGGCTCTTTATTCTGTTCCATTGATCAATGTTATCTGTTTTTATGCCAGTACCATACTGTTTTGATTAGGGTATCCTTGTAGTATAGTTGGATATCAGGTAGTATGATACCTCCAACTTTATTCTTCTTTCTCAAGATTACTGCAATATTTGGGTATTTTTATGGCTCCAGATAAATTTTAGGATTATTTGTTCTAGCTCTCTGAAAAATTCCATCTGTCAAATAAGGCAGTCTTATTAATTTGACTTCCAGTTGACTAGGTTTAGATTTATATTTAGTTTGTTGAAGAAGACTGTTTTTGTTCTGCACTATTTCGAATAAGTAGGTACTGAATTAATATATCTTTTACCATATAACAGCAATGAAGTTTTTGTTTGCTTTTTTGAAAGTAAGAAGAACTGCTAAAAATACTCTTTATACCACAGTCTCAGCTTATGTAGGTTTGAAATTTTGTTTCAGCTTCTTGGCACATGCTCCTTCCATAAACAGTTCTTCATAATGCTGATTTCTTATTAACTATGTCTTACAAGATGAGATACTATCTAACACTTTCAAAGTTCCAAATGATTTTATAAAAATGCTTGATGTGGTAAAAAACATTTTTAGCTCTCCCTCAAATTAATCAGGTTTAATTTACTATGTGGATAAACATATTTATTTGATCAATATATTTAATGGAATTAGATTTAGGAGTAGAACTCATTCACTTAGTGATGATAAAACACAAAACAAAAGCACAATAACTTATGGCCTATGTATTTTCCATGGGAAGAGAAACTTTTACATTACAAAGAAACAGACAAAACTCATCATTGTGGAAAACCTCCATATCTGTTGATGGTGAACCAAAAACAGTTCTCAAGTCCACTGTTGAGGCTGGTGCATATATGCTTTTGATTATGCTGCTAACATTTTTTCTATGTTAATATAAATCAGAATGTTAAAAGGGTGTTAATGAATTTCATTATAGCTGTTAAGAACTACCTATGAGAAACTGGTACAATCCCAATTGATAAGGTTGGGGAGATGTGAAAGAAAATGCCGAAAAACAGGCATCTTCCAAATTTCAAAAAACCCAGCCTTTCAAAAATTTCATTTAATTCTACTGTCCATGCAAAATTTCAGAAATGACTCTCATATGAGATAAGGAATAATTCTGATTTACTATGGCGGTGAATAACTTTTAAAAAATTAGGTATATTTCATGCATGTACTCCACAGACCTATATCTTGTCCCCTCTTATTCTTTAAAAATGTAATAGCTAGTTAATTTAGCTTATGCTAGATGCCAGGAACTGCATTGTAGATATTAAAGTAAAAATTGCCATATTTCACCACTATTGGTCTACATAAACAGCAATTGAATATGATTCAACCTGATACATTATTTGAATTTATTCTTAAAAGCACACTATGAGGTAGTTACTATTATCCTCACTTCATAAATGAAGAAGCTGAGGTTCAGATAATTACTTTATCTTGAGTCCAGAGCAAGATAATGGCAGAGGAATGATTCAAATCCAAAGTGGCCTAACTCTAAAGTGAGTGATTTTCTAATATAGTACTCTTCCTGGAATTTTCCAATTCATTTAAATTATGTAAGCATAAGGAACACCTATGATAAGGATTCAACTTTCAATCGTGTGAGAACAAAGCAGTATTGATGGATATGTTATATTGGTTACACTAAATTAAAAGTTATGAATTTAAAAAAAAATTACAAAATATGAAAGTGTGAATGCCAAAGAGAAATGCAAATTTTGCGCTAGCTAAATGTTATTTCTGTTGGTTGCTAAAAATTAACTATAATACTTAGTCATATGGTTGTGAAAACATCCACTAATTTACTATGTGACTTTGAACAACTAACTTTCTATTCTGAGTCTTAGCTTACCCATATGTAAGGGTTTGGCTTAACTCATCTTTACAATAATTTCCACATGGAGTATTCTGTGATTGATAGTATTCTATGAATTTTAGCACATAGATTCTTTCACATAGTATTCATTCAATATGTCCTATGAGATCAATGGATTTTAAAACCCCCCAAAATAAAAGACATAAATTTTCATGATTTTAGCCTATTATTTCAAACAAGTATTTGAGAATCTATGTATTTACCATCTTGCCACTTTGCCTAGGATTGGTCATGTGCATATGGGCAGAGGTTAGGTGGTGTTCAGGGTCAGTGGGGAGATCATCAGAGGAATAAAAAAAGAGATCAGGTATGCATATTAGCATATGCAGAATATAGAATATAAGGGGTGGTATGGCCTTGCCCTGAGATGGGAAACTTTGAAGGAGAGATTGAGTTGAGGAGAAGATTAAGAGTTCAGTTTGGATATGGTAGGTTTATCTTATTGCTTATGAGACATTCAAAATGTAGATGTCCTATTGAACTTTTGAGACTTGAGCTCAGGAGGGAGAAATAGGCTAGAGATCCATGCTTAAGAGCACTTATTTATTAATAAATAAATCTTCAGTCATTGTTCTGTGTGACGTTTGTCTACACACCAAGAGCCATTTACAGAAGACAGATACAATGCATGAGGTGTGGAAAATCTAATAAAAGCATTCTAAAGCCATAATTTGGAGAGAAAGCTGAGATTGGAAACTAGGGTACACAATTATAGAATGGGTCATAGAAACATGAATTGGGTTTCGGGAAAGTTCTGTAAGCTCTTCCAAATCCCTTTTTTCTCATCTAATGCAATATCTCTTTGGCTACCTATACATAAATAGTAGCCTTTGCCACTTAAAGGCACTTTAACCTCAGACATTGCTGTAACAGCTGTCATGAAGGATAGTTGAGGCTTGAGAGAAAAAAATGACAGACCAACATTCAGGAAATCAAGTAACTGCTAATGAGGGACACTGACAAGATGGCTTGGAGGAGAGAAATATATCATCACTGCTAATTACAACTAAACCTTTAGTGTTTTCTTCTGGATAATAGAATGAGAAATGAGAGCACAGGACAACAAAAATCAATAAGCCCTTTACTCTCTTTATTTTCAATCCTGTTTGTTTTGTGCATGCATTCAGTTTTCTGTTTAGGTCATTTTTTTTTTTTGTGGAAAGTTCATTGTCTCTTAAGTCAATTAGACAGTGAGGAATGAGCTAGAGATTTGACAGTCAAACTGGAGCAGTAGAAAGGCTGTAAATGGTAAACATGGAGAGGATGCCTGATCTTTAATTAGTATTCAATATAAGGTGATGGTAGAGGATTTTTGTCATGTCATTTATCATGAACAGACACTAGAGAGGTAGGAGTATATTAGCCAAATTGCTTGTTTCCCTTGACGTTTTTTATTTTGTTGTCTATGGTTATTACTTTGGAGAATTTATTCAAAGAGGTCTTGTTTCTGTCCATTCTCACAGAACATGATAAGGGCACATCTATAGATGTAGATATAATTTTGAAGTTCTGACTCTTCTATTGGACTTAATCTTAACTATTATCCATGGAAATAATCCATGTCAAAACATGAAGTCACTGAATCCCAGGCAGTAAATGTTGTTATCCCTAATTTATAGAATAGAAACAAAAATAATGCCAGGCATAGGTGATACATTACAGAGGATTTAATTTTTAGGGACAACTTCAGGATAGCCTGAGCCACATATGAGTTTTAATAAAGTACAGAAGAGAGAGATAAATAAATATCTTGTCTTACCAATTTTGAGAAAAATCAAGCCAAGGATTTTACAGTTTGCCAGAACACAACCTGTGTGGTGTGTGTGCTGTCATAGCCAAAGCCTTTCCTAGACATTTGTTGGAGAAAATAGACATGTCAATGTAAAGGGATGAGGGCAAACACTAAGGAAAACCAACAGAAGCAACACGGCACATTGAGTTGTCAAAGAAGAGAAATTGAAGTAAAAGAAATTTTGTTTCCCTCTTAAGCTCCTGATAGAATAACTATTACAAATATCAGAGGGAGAATAAAAATAATTAGATGATTCTATTTTAAAATGTTGTGTCCTTTTAACCTTCATCTTTTCTATTGTTTTATCTACATTTTCTGTTTGCAGGAACAAATTGTCAATTCCTTTTACATACTTAATCAAGCAAATTCAATAAACTTGAAATGTTCATGTGTTGCAGTTGTGACTATGATTATTGGTGTTATTTTGTTGTTGATTGTCTTTCCCAGATAGTGAATAAACATGAAGATTACTTTAGATATGTTAAATGGGTTTGGCTAAAACATTCTGGCATTCATATCAGAATTAGCCCTACATGCTTATAATATTGTATGTACCTATTCATTTATTCACTCACTCACTCACTCACTCATTCATTCATTCAGTTATTCATTCATTCATTTATACAGAATCATTTATTGGGTTTCTTCTATTTTCCAGGCTCTCTCCAGGTATTGAGAGATCAACGCTCTGTACAAACCTGCCCTCGAAGTGCTAACCATCTGTTCAGAATAATTTTGCTTCTAAGAGTCTATGGAAGTACCATACCACAGTCTAAACCTCTTATATTATTCCTCTTTAAATTACAGTTAACTTTTCTTTTTGAAATGTGAACACTTTAAAGAGAGTTTACTCTGAAAGCGCAAGTGATAGATATCAAATCAACTCTAAAATCTAATAGTAAACAATACCAATGTTCAGTGATTAGTTTTGGTTCTTGCTTATCCTGTTCTGTTTTAAAATAAGTTCACACACACAAAAAAACCTTCGCTAGATCCCAGACTTGAAAACCCTGAGAGTCATATACTCTGCCCAACTCAATTATCCCCTAAATTGGGGATGAAGAGCCATAAAATGTTTACAAGAAGACTTCTTTATGAAAAAGTGCCCAAGGCACTGATATCAGCAGTCTCCTGTTTTAAACCCAGACTTGGGCATCTGACCAAAAATCCTGAAGTCATGTGAACTGTCTTAGGATGGCTGGTAGTGGACCAGAAAGGATCATTTCTGCTCCTTTATAATAATACAGTTAACTGATATAGTTAATATAGTTAACATGTTCTCTCCATTAAAAAATACTAACTTTTTGTATTTTAAACTACTTGTTTTTCTCCTTGGCAAATCTTGAACTTTACTATTTATAAATTTGGTAGAGAACTGACATCATTAGCTGTCATTTTAATTCTAAGCCAGGACATGGGTGCATAACAGGAGTCAATGATCAGAAAATACTCTCTTTGTGGAAAGCCATTTACATCTTTGAGGGGTAACTGCTCATTGGTGTTTCATTGATGCTGTTTGGGTTAAGTCTTCCATCTCACTTTCACCTAAGTCCCTAGGACTATTTTGATGCTACATTAAGGAACTAAATCAACCAATTTATCAATGCACTACTCAAACAGAGAATTGGATCTAGGACTTTGAAGCAAAAAATTAGAATTTCTTTCTCTTGTTCCTTTTATTTTCTTTCTGTGGTAAAAAGAGAAACAAATAACTCTTTATTGGTTAATGGGTTTTTATATCAAGGTCCTTGCCAACCAATGAAAACCAGGAAGTTTTTACAAATCTCATCCATACCATACCTTATCCAGTTATGCTGTTTAACATGAAGCAAGTTTACTAGACAGCTTAATATTTAGTGATATACAATTAATTGGTTTCCTTTTACCCTGTTAGCCTCAGAGACAAAATACCCATTCCAATGAGCAAACATCTTTTCCTCTATTAACCTTACAGTGGCCCTCTCTATTTGGAAGTAATGATACCCGAGTCTCATTAATCTTTCCAGTGATGTTGTCTGGCCTCATGTAATAGTTTCCAACCCTTGAGTTGCTTTAAGGAAATGAAGCATTATGCAAATTTGCACTCATTCCACTAAGGTCAGCCTTTTTAGAATTTCCCCCAAAGAATAATGCTTCATTCATGTTACTCTTACTTTATGAATGGAGCCTCTTAGGATCTGTGCTGCCCTTACTTTCTTGCTCTGTCGCTTGTATGACCTTCCCTTAGAGAAGGACTCCTTTGCAGTGTAATTAGGATTACAAATCCAGTGTTGTGAGTTTATGCCTCACAGCAGCATTGGCATTTAAGGTACTGATGGAATTAAAGCAGACAAAAGAAAAAGGAAAGAAAGAAGGAAAGAATGAAGGAAAGAAGGAAAGAAGGAAGTAGAGAAAAAAGAAAAGAAAAAGTACCCTTTTTCCTAAACTATTTCGAGTATTCATCTGACTCCTAGCTCTCTGAAAGCTAAGTACTCACTCGTCCACAATGAGCTAAAGTAATGAAAAGAGAGGAGCAGCTTTTCTCACACTTCTCACTTCCAGAATGGTTCAATGATTGTAAACTGTTAAAGGATGAGTGGAAAGTGCATTTCAAAGGAGCTTGCCTATGATTCTGTTGTGCTGGAATGAGCAAAATTAATCTGTTCCAGAATATTGTTTTCAATCTTTTATAATTAGTCAAAAAATATTATAAAGTCAGGCTCAGCTTTAAGAACAACAGATATTTAAGGAGAGATTATTATTTGTATTTCAAAAGTCTTCTTCACTTTACTAAGGAATTACAGAAAGCTTCTTAAACTCTGTAGTACATGTTTGCATTTATTTACAGATTATAACATGTAATGACAGAAAGGCTGATGGATAGAAAAATTAAAAGCACAAATGTTAGGAACCACTATTAACTGAAGAATAGAAAATATAACACATAAGGAAGTTATAATGAAGTATGAAGTCAACCGAAAATTATAATAAATTAAAAAATACTGATTTATATACAACTTTTGAAAAGCTTAACTCCTGTGTTGTAGAAAATCCATATCCAGGTTAAATGCTTTGGTACTGCCAAGCCCTGATGACAGATGCCAACTTGGAATAAAGATTAAACATCTTTATGAATTGCACAGACCAACTTCATGTTTGGTTAGAAGAAAATACTTTAAAGGCATACATGATTTTGGAACCCACAGTTCCACTTACTAGTTATCTGAACTTGGACAAATTACTTCACCTCTAAATTTCTTCATCTGTAATGTAGAATGCTGCTGCTGCTGCTGCTGCTGATAATCATAATCATAATCATAATCATAATACTTCTGGCTGTGTGATTAAATTATCTAATCCATTTATCATGGTGCATGGCCCATAATAACTACTTGTAAGTATAATATATTATTATTTTATCATCATTACTTTTAGATACATTGCCTTATCTTCACAATACTTCCTAAAGTAATACCTCAAACTTTAGTCTGCCTCAGAATCACCTGGAGGTTTTGCTAAACCACAGCTTGCTGAGCCCTACTCCCAGGTTTTTTGGTTTAGAAGGTCTGTGGTGGAGCCTAAGAATTTACATTTCTACAAATGCTCAGGTGCAGCTGATGCTGCTGGTCCAGGGGCCACACTTTGAGATCCACTGCTCTAAGGTATTTAGGGAAGGGTTTTTTAAAATTAATTAATTAATTATTTTTTTTATGATGACATTGGTTAAAGTAATCCAATAAGTTTCAGTTGTACACTTTAACAGTAAAGCATATATATATTTACAATGTGTGTTCACCTCCCATAATTAGACTTCTTTCTGTGACCACATATTTGACCCCCTTTAACCCATCTACCTCCCCCTTCCCCCTTCCCCTATCCCCTACCCTCTGAGAATCACTAGTCTATAGTCCATGTCCATGAGTCTCTGTTTGTCCTGTTCATTTGTTGCTTTTAGGTTTATAGCCCACATATACGTGATATCATATGATTTTCAACTTTTTCAGTCGGGCTTGTTTCGCTTAGCATGATTATCTTGAGGTCCATCCATGTCACAAATGGCAATATTTCATCTCTTCTTAATGGCTGAGTTTTATTCCATTGTACATATGTACCACAGCTTCTTTAGCCAACATTTACCGTAGGATACTTCAGTTGCTTCCATGTTCTGGCCACTGTGAATAATGCTGCTATGAACATTGGTGTGCAAATGTCTTTTCGGATATGATGTTTCAAGTCTTTGGGGTTAATCCTCAGTAGAGGGATTGCTGGATCATATGGTAGATCAATTCTTAGTTTTTTGAGGAACTTCTGTACTATTTTCCATAGTGACTGTACCAATTTTCAGTCTCACCAGCAGTGTATGAGGGTTTCTTTTTCTTCACATCCTCTCCAACATTTGTTATTACTTGTCCTGTTGATTATAGCTATTCTAACAGATGTGAGGTGGTATCTCATTGTGGCTTTTATTTGCATTTCCCTAATAGCTGACGATGTTGAGCATGTTTTTAAATATTTGTTGGCCATATGTATGTCCTCTAGGGAGAAGTGTCTATTCAGGTCCTCTGTAGGGCAGGTTTTAATGTACCTTTTTATAAATGGAATAAATCAATATAAGTGGTGAATTGAACAATCAGAACCCATGGAGTAAAAACTGAAAGCATCTTTATTTTGCCTCTTGCCGTTTCTTTAATATTTATTCAGTGGTGAAAGATCTTTCCTTTCTCATAGATTAAAAACCTGAGCAGTTGTAATCTTTAAAAACACTCTCAGTAGGGCAATTTGTCAAATATTAAAACTTATTTGAGCCAATGCATTGGCACTGATAAGAGAATTTCCTATAAGGGAAAATTTTAAATAGGCCTGGTAATCCATTCTAAGTAAAACACAAATAACAGAAGCTTCAAAGTTTCTATGGAAAAAGAAAGTGGCTGAATAAACTTTTCAGTTATAAAGTGGTATAGACTTTGTTTCTCTTCCTTCTGCCTTGTAGAAAGAAAAGTATCTCTTGAAAAAGAAAGCTTAAATGTGTTTGAGATGGCTTCAGGAACACTCTGTAAGCAAGGGCACTTATAGAAATGATTTAAGTACTTATGCCTGGTGACTGAGAAACTTCAAGGCCTCTTGCAGTCAAACCAATCTGAAATATTAGAATGATATACTCACCCTAGTCAGTGTTTCACTATATGATTGTAATCTAAGGTAATTAGAAAAGAATTTCTACTCAAAGGCTGGAGATAAAACCAGGGTTATATAAAGCTGAGATTTATATTGCTTAAAAGGTAGAGGGAAAAATATCTGATCTGACCTGCAGTTAGTTGAAATTCATTTGCAGGTCAGGCAATAAACAAGTCTCTATCTTTCAAGGTATTCCCCAAATTTTAGGGAATAAAATAAATATGAAATAGGAAAAATGACAATTTAAGCACTGAAACTAGAAATCTAAATTTATGAAGGTAAAATAAAATAATAGTTTAATTGTCCTTGCTCAACAAACAAACATACTCTGAGCTAGCTTTTATTTCTCTGTAAGTCTGCCTTTTAGGTCAGATTATATTTATAACACCTCAGCAAATGTTAAGTCCCTACTATGTACCAGGTATTATGCTAGATATTTTACCAATAATATCTTACTGAATAATAGAAACTGATATGTATCAATCAGGGTAAGTAATATGGCATGCTATCGTAAACAATCTTACAATATCTTTGACATGATACAATTTTTTTCACTCATGTCTCAGTCTATTCAAATATTGTTGAGTTGCTTTCCATAAAGTTCTCCAAGCAGTGACTCAGAGACATAGGCTCTGTACATGTAGTAAGTCCCCATTATATAAAGCTTCCTCAGAATTCTGTGCTAAATCCTCTGTATTCTACTTATCAACCAGCCAAGAGAGAGAAAGAGCGTGGAGGACTGAATGAGATGTTTAGTTTCATGCTAGGCCTAGATTTGTATATATCATTTGTGTCAAATGCCATAATCTAATTTCAAGGAAGGCTGGGAGACAGTCTTTCTGTATGGTCTACATAAAGGAAACGGGGTTGGTTAGCATCTTGATTGTCTCTGCCACAATATGAGATAAATACTTTACACATAAGAAAATTGAGAAAGAATGAACTTTAGATAAAAGTAAGTGTTAGATCCATATTTGAACTTATGCATATGGTTATATATATATATATATATTAACACTGCCTTGTAAACTCACAGCTGAAAAATATTCTTACAATGTTCTAGGTCTTCCCAAAAGTATACACAGGGAGAGAGGCTAGGGTATGGCATATGATGAGGATAGAAAGGAACTATTGTTTTAGATTTTATTGAGGTTTCTGTTATTAACACTGTTAAATTGTGTAAAAAGAAGTTTATGTTGATGAAGGTATAGGGAAGTTAAATTCACAGAAGCCTATCCTCAATATTCATTGTTGCCTTAATCTACTCAGAAAACCAGTTACTGTCTGGAATAACAATTAGAAAATGTGTCTCTGGCTGGTTTGTTATACTTGCTATCTTTTTTCCCCAATAGTTTTTTGACAGTATTTTTTGTTGCTTTTGATTCTTTCTCTTTGTTATTGCACTGCCATTGGATGAATATAAAACAATACTTTAGCAAATGCCAAAGGATCTCTGTTAGATGCATCTATATTGACATAAATGAATGATTGGTCTGTATCCTGATTGTGGTGATGGTTACACAAATCTATACAAGTGAAAATTTCATAGAACTGCACACACATACATGAGGGAAAGAGGGGGCATGTAAAAACTAATAAAATCCAATAAATTTCATAGTTTAATTAATATATTTTATGCCAATGTCAATTTCCTGGTTTTGATAATATACTATGCTTATGTAAGATATTATCTTTAGGGGAGAGTATATAGAAAGTCACTATACTATTTTTGTGGCTTCCTGTGAGTCTAAAATCATTTCAAATAATTTCTTTGTTTAAAAAATCATTGAATGAATGAATGAATGAATGAATAAGAGAGAAGGGACAAATTGCCCTTATGGAAGATTTCTAAGTAATAAATGTAGAAGAAATGAGGGAAATAATCACCTGTAGAATATTTTAGTAATAATTGCTACAGACAAAATCTACCTGTTAATTTTAAAATTAGTAGACAAAAGTTGAAAGAGAAATTATCTCTTTCAAAATATATATTGATTACAAATAAAAAGATAGTAGATTTATAGTGGAGAAACCTGGCAGACATTACCTTAACCAAATGATCAAGGTTAACATTATGTACCTCCCAATATTATGCACTGGAGAGAGTACAACGCCTCTATGGTATTTTCAAAAACTTGCAAATGCAGTCTAACCATAAGAAAACATCATATAAATCCAAATCAAGGGCTTGCCTGCTCAGCAAAATACCTGACCAGTACTCTTCAAAATGTTAAAGTCATGAAAGAAAAGACCAAGTAACTGTTACAGATTGTAGGAGGCTAAGGAGACATGGTGACTTAGTGTGATGTGGGATCCTGACTTGGATACTAGTACAAAAAAGAACATTAGTGGAATAAGTGATGAAATTTCAATAAAATCTATAGTTGAGTTCATAGTATTGTACCAATGTCAATTTCTTAATTTTTATAAATATTCTATGGTTATGCAAGATGGAAACTAGATGAAGAGTGAATGGAGATTCTCTGTACTGTTTTTGCAATTTTTCTGTAAGTGATGTAGAATTTAATGATATATAATAATGAACTGTATGTACCCTATGCTGAAAATGGTTTTCAACCTCTTTTTTGACAATCCTTTCTTCATTAGTGACAATGTTGTCCATGATCCTTGGTCTAGGAAGCAGCAGAAGAAAATATGATCAACAAAGAGAACTGTGAAATCTTTATAGGTCAATTTCCAATACTGCAGAGTGAATTAATTTTTGTCAGGATATATATACACATATGTCACACACACATACATATACACATATATACACACATATACATATATATATAGATATACATACATGCATATATATGCATATATATATATTTAAGAATAATTGTTTTCCTTATTGCAAAGAGAATACATATTAGAGAATACCAAAAAGCACAAACAACATTATAAGAAATACTTATAACCCCAGCCTCCAGAAATTACCACTAATAATCTTTTCTATGTGATATATACACATTCATGTGCATACACATGCTTCAATTATAGCCTAGCATAGTACTTACAACATAGTGGGTGCTTAATAAATATTTGATGAGTTTAAAAATGGGACTATTCACATTCTTTTAAGTCTACATCATATAACACGATGTATCAGAAAGACTTTGGTTTAACATCTAATTCTCTCCCTTCCTTCATCCTTCCCTTTCTCTTTTCTTTTTCTGCCTTTCTCCTTTCTTTTTCCTTTCTTCTTTTCTATCTCAAATATTTATTGAGCATTTGTATTTTACCAGGCACTGTGCTAATCCCTAGTGATATAGTCACAAATGAAAAAAGGGATGGTTCTTGTCCTCCCTTATAGTATAAGGACATAAATAACATAAGCACAAAAATAAAATATAAAATTGTAGTTGTGCTAAGTTCCATGAAGGAAAGATCCACAGTGAGTTGAAAGCCTATAATAGAGAGGTCAAGGATAACTTTTTGAGGCAGTGATACTTGAATTGAAATATTAAACATGAATTAAAAATAATCAGGTGGAGAATAGAGATAAAAAAATTAGCATATGTAAAAGCCCTGGTATCGATTGGGGGTAGTGCGATCATTAAACTATTATAGATGGACTATAGAGTGATGAAGAAAAGAGAGTGAGATATGGTGGAGGGTGGTAGGGAGCAGAATATGCATAACTTTGTTGTTCATGATAAAGATATTATTTTTTTCTTGGTTTACTAAGAAATAGTGGACTGAGAGGAAAATGGCAGTCTAAGTAAAAGCAGGGTTTGTCTCCTCACAGGTCCACATTGAAATTACAACCAAATCATAAAAAAATCAACGTAGAGAATCACCTGAAGTCCGGCTGATGACAATACCTATATCTGATAATATAAAAGAGCCACAACGAAGCTGTCAAGAGGGGCAAAGTCATGAAACAGGCTAGACTCGCACCCGTGGGTCATGGAGGAACACCAGGAGGGAGAGCAAAGCTGCAGAGGCTCTCCTGAAGGAGAAGGAAGTCCTGGTCTTATATGGGGGCACTCAGCCCAGGGTTCTAGCCCAGGAAAGAGGCGATTCCAATAATTCTGACTACAAAAACCAGAGGGGATTCTAGCCATCTGGATGAGACAAGAGACTGAAACCCTAGACACCTGTTTGAAGGACCAACACACAGGTTTTCTGACCTGCGGACACTCACCCGGGACACTGGAGGTGGGTCAGAGGCTTGTGTGGGATTCGTTCTGACAAAGTCTGCATTACCTGGCACTAGAATGAGGGCTGGATGGGCAGCCACCATTGTGCCTTAGTCCTGCCCCCTTACCCGGCAATCTACAGACCATGCCAGCTTGACTGTGCAGACTCCTCTCACAGAGCCATTAGGAAAAGTTGGCTTGATGGGATCAGCCCACCCCACCTAACCTGCAGGTTGCCTGGGGCTTTTGTTGCTGGATGGCTGCCAAGCCCTGCTCTGACTCAAGGCCAAGTGCTCTCAGGGGGCAGTCAGCGCTATGAGCCCCATTTCCATTCCCAGCTGGCGCACATCACTGTGAACCACATTACCGAGATAGGGTCAGGCAGAACACTGCTGCCAACATGAACTTGGGTGGATCTCAGGAATCTGTGGACCAGTCCCAGACAACAGCTGATCCTGCTGCAATCTGGGACTTCTGTGGGAATGCGTGAAAAGTTACCAAAGTTGCAGCAGACTGAGGCTGTAATGATCAGACTGCCATTTTCTCTCTGAGACCCTGCCCCACCCTACCTACAATTTGCCCCAGGTGGCCCATTGACATGTAATCATGTTAATGAATGACAGTGAACTGTCACAGCCCTGACCTTCCCATCCCCTGATCTCCCAACCCACACAAGCAACAAACTTTGGCTAGAACAGGGCAGGCACTGCATGGAAATCAGTTGCAGACAGATCTCTGGTGCCTTCAAGAGTTGCAGTATTGTGTCCAGGGAGTGCAGGGGTCTGTGGTACTGCCCCAGATGGTAGTTGGTCTCACTGTGATCTGTGACTATAGCGGGAATACCCAGACACAGAAGTTGCAGGACAACTGAGGCTGTATTGACCTGACAGCCCTTGTCTCCTTGAGATTGCACTTCACCCAAGCAACAAAGTGCCTGCAGCCCATTGACAGAAAGCCTCCCATGCCCTGTTTGGCTCTGGGGTTGTGCAGTCTGCACAGGCAACAGATCTTGGCTAGCGCAGTGAGTACATTTCGGCGAAAACAGTCATAGGCAAATCACTGTTGCCTGTGTTGCAGAAATGTTGCAAAACAAGACTGGTGAGAAACCAGACACCACTCAGAGAATTGAATAACTCAAGTTTATTATGCCGGCTGTCTCAGAAGAGCTAGTGTTCTGAATATCTGGGCCCTGAGCTCAGGGGCAATTTTGCTTTTATATTTGTGCTGTTACAGTTGGCGTGGGCCATGAGCAGTTACAGAGTATGCGATTTTTGCACAGGAATTTAGGTAATGTGTCTGTTATTGAGACAGAACAATCACAAGGGAGGGTGAGTCTTCAGTTGATCTAGAGATCACTCTGCCCTTTGGCCTATGCAGCAAGCATGTCCACAGAAGCAGGACAAAGAGCTGATTACAAGGTTAGCCATTCTAGTGGAACATTCTTCTTCACCTGACAAGCTGCAATATCTCTTGATGGGATTGAAGGGATCTGTATTGACCTGATAGCCCTTGACTCCCTGAGCTCCTACCAGTCCAATACACAAAGTGCCCACTGCACATTTATAGGCAGCTGCCTGTGTCCTGGAGTGGTGCATTCAGGCCCAAGGTAGGCAGCAGCTGCTGACCTTGCTATGAGTGGAAACTTGTACAGGGAGCCAGAGAAACAGTGATGGCATGTAAACTGACACTGCAGTGGCAGGGGAAAATATATTCAATAGACCCAGGTTATTCCCAGGGTCCATGCATCACTAACATGCATATCATCTAGAGAGGCTCATCCAGTTTCAGAGACTTACAGGCAACTGAGAGGCAGTGTCAGGCTTTGAGGAGCACTGGTCCATCTGTTAAACTGCCATAGATTAGGGATAGGGGATAACTGATTGCTGCCTACAGCATTATCTCTTCCACTTACCTATAGATCCAGCATAGGCAACAACCATCTGTGGGTTGCTTTGTAATTCCCACTAGGTAGCCATGAGAAATCAAAAGCAGTGGCTGAACTTTGCCTACAGGGGAGCTCCTTCCAAGGAGCCACAAAACCAATGCATCTGGATGCTGCCACCAGAACACAACAGATCAACTCCTGACTAACCCCATTAGTGATAAACACAAAGGGTTGTTGCAACAAGTATACAAGCCTGCTAAGGCAAATCCCACTCAGTGGGTCAGTCCCAATACAGCAACTTTTACCCTTTAGGTGCAGCCAATTCCCACAATGAATCAACCTGAGCATTAACCCTATCCACTCATGTACTAACAACAATAAAGTCTTGGTGACAACAGAAAATCACGCACAATCTACACAAAGATCACGTCCAAACCCCCAGCATAGGGGATATGAGAGAGTGCACCACTGGGCCACACAGGACACCTTTTGCATTAGACCATTTGGCCAAGGCTGACAGATGAAACAAATATTCCTGACACATAGAAATGAACACTGAAGAACTAATAAAATGAAAAAAAAAAAAGAATCATGCTACAAATGAAATAACAGGAGAAAATAAACTAAATGAAATGGAGGCAAGCATCCTACCAGAGACAGAGTTTAAAATAATAGTTATAAGGATGCTCAACAAACTTAGGGAGAGAATGAATGAGCACAATGAGAACCTCGACAGAGAGACAGTAAGCATAAATAAAGCACATAAAAACCACGAAAAAAAAAAACAGACAGAAAAGAGGAATACAATAACTGAAATTAAGGATACACTAGAAGAATCCAACAATAAATTGGACAAGGCAGAAGGCAGAGTAAGTGAATTGGAAGATGAAGTAGCAAAATACACCCAATCATAACAACAAAAAGAAAAAAAAGAATTTTAAAAAATGAGGATAGTTTAAGAGATCTCTGGGACAAAATTAAGCATAACAATATCCAGATCAAAAGAGTACCTAACAGGGTGTGAGAGAGAGAGCAAGAGATTGAAAATCTATTTAAAGGAATAATTACAGAAAACTTCCCTAACATGGCAAAGGAAATAGACATACAAGTTTAGGAAGTGCAGAGTCCCAAACAAGAGGAATTCAAACAGACTCACACCAAGACACATCATAATTAAAATGCCAAAGGTCAAAGACAAAGAGAGAATCTTAAAAGCAGCAAGAGAAAGGCAGCTAGTTACTTACAAAGATACTCCCATAAGAATGTCTGCTGATTTTTCAATGGAAACTTTGCAGGCCAGAAGAGACTGGCAAGAATTGTTCAAAGTGATGAAAAACAAAAATCTACAATCATGAACACTCTATCCAGCAAGGCTTTTGATTAAAATGGAAGGTGAGATAAAGAGCTTCCCAGACAGGGAAAAGCTTAAGGAATTCAACACCAACAAGCCACTATCACAAGAAATGTTAAAGGAACTTCTGCAAAAAGAGAAAGAGTTAAATAGGAAAATAGATAAAACAAATATGAAGAATAAAATTGCAGTAACTATGTACCTTTAAGTAATCACTTTAAATGTAAATGGATTTAATGCTCCAATCTAAAGACTTAAGGTAGCCAAATGGATAAGAAAACAAGACCCATACATATGCTGTCTATAAGAGACCCACTTCAGATCAGATGACACTCACAGATTGAAAGTAAAGGGATGGAAAATGATATTTCATGCAAATGGAAATGAAAAAAAAAAAAGCCAGAGTAGAGTTACTTATATCAGATGAAATAGACTTTAAAACAAAGGCTATAATAAGAGGAAAAAAATGGACATTACATAATGATAAAGAGATCGATAAATCAAGAGGACATAACCCTAGCAAACATATACTCACCCAACATAGGAGCACTTACATATGTAAAGCACTTATTGACAGACATAAAAAAGAAATCGATAGTAATACACTCATAGTAGTAGACTTTAACACCTCATTGACACCAATGGATAGATGTTCCAGGCAAAGAATCAACAAGGAAACAATGAGCCTAAAAGACACACCAGAGCAGATGAATTTAATAGATAATTTCAGAGCATTTTACCCCAAAGAAGTAAAATATACATTCTTCTCAAGTGCACATGGAACATTTACAAGGATAGACCATATGTTAGGACACAAAATGAGCCTCAGTAAATTTAAGAAGATTGAAATCACATCAACTGTCTTCTCTGATCACAATGGTATGAAACTAAAAATCAACTACAAGAAAAAAACTGGAAAATACACAAACACATGGAGGCTAAATAACATGCTACTAAAGAAGGGATGGTTTATTAATGAGATCAAAGAAGAAATAAAAAGATACCTAGAATCTGAAAAGATATTTGCAAACCGATGTTCATAGCAGCATTATTCACAGTGGCCATGACATGGAAGCAACTGAAGTGTCCTGTGATAGATGATTGGATAAAGAAGTGGTAGTACATATATACAATGGAATATTACTCAGCCATAAGAAGAGATGAAATACTGCCATTTGCGACAACATAGATGGACCTTGAAATAATCATACTAAGCAAAATAAGCCAGACAGAAAAGTTGAAAATCACATGATATTTATATGTGGGATATAAATCTAAAAGCAACAAAAGAACAGGACAAGCAAACAGAGACTCATGGACATGAACAATGGACTAGTGGTTACTAGAGAGTAGGGGGAAGGAGGAGGGGTAAGGTAGATGAGAAAAAATTAAAATAATTTCTTCAACTAACTAATTAACTACTGAATGAATGAATTAATGAATGAATAGATAAATAAAAAATAAACAAAATGAAAAGATACCTAGAAACAAATGAAAGTGAAAGCACAACAATTCAAAATCTAATGGACCTAGCAAAAACGTCCTAAGAGAGAAATTCATAGCAATAAAAATCA
Source organism: Eidolon dupreanum (assembly GCA_028627145.1). Lineage (NCBI taxonomy): Eukaryota > Metazoa > Chordata > Mammalia > Chiroptera > Pteropodidae > Eidolon > Eidolon dupreanum. The sequence goes on from CM053505.1 coordinate 69,286,664, forward strand.
TATGATCATATCAATAGATGCAGAAGAAGCATTTGTCAAAATCCAGCATCAATTTACTATAAAAACTCCCAGCAAATTGGGAATAGAGGGAACATACCTCAACATAATAAAGGCCATATGTGACAAACTTACAGCTAACATCATACTCAATGGGGAAAGACTAAAAGCATTTTCCTTAAGATTAGAGGCAAGACAAGGATGTTCACATTCACCATTCCTCTTCAACACTGTATTGGAAGTCTTAGCCACAGCAGACAAAAAAGAGAAGTAAAAGGCATCCGAATTGGAAAGGAAGAAGTAAAACTCTCGTTATTTGCTGAAGACATAATACTATATATAGAGAACCCTAAAGATTCCACCCAAAAACTGTTAGAATCAATGAATTCAGTAAATTAGCAGGATACAAAATAAATATTCAGAAGTCAGGGTCATTTTTATACATCAATGATGAACTTTCAGAGAGAGAAGTTAGGAAAACAATCCCAGTTACAATTGCATTGAAAACTATAAAATACCTGGGAATTAAATTAACCAAGGAAATTAAAGAACTGTTCTCAGAAAATTATGTCATTGAGAAAAGAATTGAAGAAGATACAAATAAATGGAAGCATATACCATGCTCGTGGGTAGGAAGAATCAACATGATTAAAATGGCCAAACTACCCCCAAAAATTATAGATTCAGTGTAATCCCTATCAAAATACCAATGACATTTTTCAGAGAGCTAGAACAAATAATCCTAAAATTTATATGGAATCATAAAAGACCTCGAATAGTCATGGCAATCTTCAGAAAGAAGAACAAAGTTGCAGGTAGCAAACTACCTGATATCAAACTATAATACAAGGCTACCCTAATCAAAACAGCATGGTATCAGCATAAAAACAGATACATTGATCAATGGAACAGAATAGAGAGCCCAGAAATCAATCCCCACCTATACTCTCACTTAATATAAGACAAAGGAGGTAAGAATATACAATGGAGTAGACAGTCTCTTCAATAAATGGAATTGGGCAACTGAACAAATACATGCAAAAAAGAAAAGCTAGACTGCCTTCTTAAACCATATACAAGAATAGACTCAAAATAGATTAAAGATTTAAATATATAACCCCAAACCATAAAACTTCTAGAAGTAAACATGGGCAGTAAACTCTCTGATATTACTAACAGGAATTTCTTTTCAGATATATCTCCCCAGACAAGGGAAAAAAAAATAAACAAATGGGACTACATCAAACTAAAAAGTTTTTGTACAGCAAAAGAAACCATCAACAAAACAAAAAGAACCACTGATTGGGAGAAGATATTTGCTAAAGATACATCCATAAGGGGTTGATATCCAAAATGTATAAAGAACTCATACAACTCAACAACAACAAACAAACAAACAATCCAATTAAAAATGGGTAGAAGTTCTGAACAGATATTTCTGCAAAGAAGAAATTCAGATGGCCAATAAACTTATGAAAAGATGCTCAAGGTCACTCACTAATCATTAGAGAAATGCAAATTAAAACCACAATTAGATATCACCTCATACCTGTCAGAATGGCTATCATCAATAAATCCAAAAACAACAAGTGTTGGTGAGGATGTGGAGAAAAAGGAACCCTCATATATTATTAGTGAGATTGCAAATTGTTACAACCCCTACGGGAAACAGTATGGAGGTTTCTCAAAAAATTAAAAATGGATATAACTGTTAACCCAGCAATTGCACTTCTGGGTATTTATCCAAAGAAAACCAAAACAATAATTCGTAAAGATCTATGCACTCCAATATTCATGGCAGCGCAATTTACAATAGCCAAGTTATGTAAGCAACCTAAATGCCCATCAACAGATGATTGGATAAAGAAATTATGGCTCATATATACAATGGAATATTATTCAGCCATTAAAAAAATGAAATCCTACCATTTGCGATGACATGGATAGACCTAGAGGTCATTATGTTGAGTGAAATAAGTCAGACAGAGAAAGATAAATACCATATGATTTCATTTATATGAGGAATCTAGGGAATAAAAAGAACAAACTAATCAAAAACAGACTCACAAATATAGTGGACAGTTTGGTGATGGACAGAGGGGAGGAGGATTTGGGGGCTGGGAGAATGGTCTAAAGGGTTAAAGAAGTACAAATTGGTGTTTGATAGATGGTCATAAGGATGGGGAGCACGGTATAAGGAATGCAGTTAGCATTAGTATATTGGCTAGGTGGAAAACTAGAGGAGAGAAGGAGCAATTAGGGAGATTGTTTTATAAACAATATAAATATCTAACCAATGTACTGTATACTTGAAACTAATTAAAATAAATAAATAAATTTATAAAGTAAAAGAAAAAATGAAATAGTAAGTCACTGACGAATTTTTTGGTAGTGGAATTACAGTCATACCACAGAGATATTATGGTTTCAGTTCCAGACCATTGCAATAAAGCAAACATTGCAATAAAGAGGGTTACAAATTTCCTGGTTTCCCAATGCATATAAAAGTTATCTTTATACTATACTGTAGTTTATTAAGTGTAAAATAGCAATATGTCTAAAAAAATATACATATCTTAATTTGAAAACAATTTCTTGCTAAAAAAATGCTAATCATCATTTGAGTCTTCAGTAAGTTGTAAGGTTTTTGCTGGTGAAGGGTCTTGCCTTGGTTGATGGCTGCTGACTATTAAGGGTGGTAGTTGCTAAAGGCTAGGGTGGCTGTGGCAATTTCTCAAAATAAGACAAAAATAACATTTGCCACATGGATCGACACTTTCTGTCATGAACAATTTCTCTGTAGCATGCAATGGTGTTGATAGCATTTTAAGTACAATAGATCTTTCAGTCTTAAAGTTAATCCTCTCAAACTGTGCTGCTGCCTTTCAACTAAGTGTATGTAATATTACAATTTTTTTATTATTTCATCAATTTTAACACCATCTTCACCAGAAGTAGATTCCATCTCAAGAAAGCATTTTCCTTGCTCATTCAAGAAGAAAAGCCTCATTAGTTAAAGTTTTATCATGAGATTATAGCAATTTACTCACATTTTTGAGCTCTACTTCCAATACTAGTTTTCTTGCTATTTCCACCACACCTGCATTTACTTTTTCCCTTGAAGTCTTGAAACCCTCAAAGTCATCCTGGAGGGTTGGAAGCAACTTCTTTCAAATTCATGTTAATATTGATATTTTGACCTCTTCCTATGAAACTTGAATTTTCTTAATGGCATATAGAATTGTTAATCCTTTTCAGGTTTTCAATTGATTTTCCCTGGTCCATCAGAAGAATCAATATATATGGCTATAGCCTTACCAAATGTGTTTCTTAATAAGACTTGAAAGTTGAAATTACTCCTTGACCCATGGCTGCAGAATGGATTGTTGTGTGAGTGGGCATGAAAACAACACTAATCTCATTGTACAGCCCCATCAGAGCTCTTGGGTAACCAGGTGCACTGTCAATGAATAGTAATTTTTTGAAAGGAATCTTTTTCTCTGAATATTAGTTCTCAACATTGGGCTTAAAATATTCAATAAACCATGTTGTAAACAGATGTGCTGTCATCCAGGCTTTGTTTTTCCATTTATAGAGCACAAGAAGAGTAGATTTAGCATCATTAATAAGGGCCCTAAGATTTTTGAAATGGTAAATGAGCATTTGACTTCAACTTACAGTCACCAGCTGCATTAGCCCCTAATAAGAGAGTCACGCTGTCCTTTGAATCTTTGAAACCAGACTTTGACCTCTTCTGTCTAGCACAAAATTCTTAGATGGTATCCACTTCTAATATAAGGCTGTTTCCTCTACATTGAAAATCTGTTTCTTACTATAGCCACCTTCATTCATTATCTTAGCTAGATCTTCTGGATAACTTGCTGCAACTTCTATGTCTGCACTTCCTGTTTCACCTTGCACTCCTATGGTATGGAAACAGCTCCTTTACTTAAACTTCATGAACAAACCTTCGCTAGCTTCAAACTTTTCTTCTGCAGCTTCCTCACCTCTCTCAGCCTTCAGAGAATTGAAGAGAGTTAAGTTCTTGCTCTTAATTAGACTTTGGATTAAAGAAATATAATGGATGGTTGGTCTTCTGGCGAAACCACTAAAACTTTCTCCATATCAGAAATAAGGCTGTTTTGCTTTTTCTGTAATTCATGTTTCCACTGGAGTAGCACTTTTAATTTCCTTCAAGAACTTTTCCCTTGCTTCCACAACCTGCCTAACTGTTTGACACAGAAGACATAGCTTTTGACCCGTCTCAGCTTTTGATGTGCTTTCATCAGTAAGATAATCATTTCTAACTTTTGATTTAAAGTGAGAGACTTGTGACTCTTCCTTTCACTTGAACACTTAGAGGCCATTTTAGAATTATTAATTGGCTTAATTTCAATGCTGTTATGTCTCAGGAAGGCTCAAGAAGAATGAGAGAGATGGTGGTCAGTAGAGCAGTTAGAACACACATAACATCTATCAACTAAGCTCACTGTCTTATATAGGCATGGTTGGTGCTGCCCCCAAGACAAGGATAATAGCACCTTCAAAGATTACTGATCATAGAGCAGCATAACAAATATAGTAATAATGAAAAAGTTTGAAATAGTACAAGAATTACGACAATGTGACACAAAGACATGAAGTCAGAAAATGATATTGGAAAAATAGCACCAATAAACTTGCTCATTGTAGGTTGCCACAAACTTCAATTTGTAAAAAAGCAATATCTGTGAAGTGCAATAAAGAGAAACACATTAAAATGAGTTATGCCTGTATATGATCAAATTTACATTTCTGAAAGATTACCCTGGCTGCATAATAGAGAAATATTAGAGTTAGGCTAAGAATAGACACTGGAGTTATACTACCAGAGTTTATGTCCCAATTCTGTTACTTATTAGCTGTGTATATTTGAGCAAGTTACTGAACCTCTCTGTGTCTCAGCGTCCTCATATGTAAAGTAGGAATGATAATTTCTACATCATAGAGTTGTTATAAAGAATAAATGAGTTCAGATTTATAAAGCTTTTAAGAGAGTGCATATCTCATGGCAAGTGCTATTTAACTATTGCTAATACAGTGAGTACAGAGGAATCAGTTTGCAGGACATTGTTATGAGAAATATTTAGAGAAATTTTGTGATGCACTGGACATGCTAAAGTAAGGGAGAGGTTATTAAAAAGGGTGACTACTAAGATTCTGGCTTATATGACTACGAGGCAGGGAATAATAAAGGAGCACTATATACTAGCTACATGATGTTGGATATTTGAAGTTTCCTCTTTTTCATGTGTAAAATCAGAATATAATATAGTTTTTCTAAGCTCTTATTAATTCTACATACATAATCTTATCAAATGAAATTGATGACTATTTCTCAAACCTTATATCTTTTGTTTATTTTTCCTCCCTTACTTTGCTGGCTAGTGTATCTGGTAATATGTTCAATAGAAGCAACGGTAACAGGCATCTTTCTGTTCCTGATTTCAGAAGGTATGTTCATAAACTTTCATCATTAATTATAAAATTTGTTATGAGTTTTCAGTTGATACTCTATCAGCATATAAAAAATCATTCTGTTTAAGGTTTAAACTAAACCCTTTAATCATGAATGTGCTTCAAATGCTATTTTTTTTCAAAATTCATTTAAATAAGTATGAATTTTCTCTCTTATTTTATCTAAATCTATAAATTAATGAACTTTTGAATATAAAACCAGCTTTGTCATCATGCCAAAAACAAAACCTGGTAGAAATCTCTTTAGAAGTATTTAAGTCTTTAGAAGTATTTTTTTTTTTCAGTTACATTTTAATTATTTATTTATTTTTATGTTTTAACTGCATTTTATTTTTATTTTATTTTTATTATGGTGATATTGGTTAATGAAATCCAGTAAGTTTCAGGCATATAGTGGAATATTATTAGCCATAGGAAGAGATGAAATACTGCTATATATTTCATCGCTTCTTTACCTAATCATCTATCGTATGACACTTCTGTTAAATCTATGTCCTGGCCATAATGAATAATGCTGCTATGAATATTGGTGTGCAAATAGTTTTAGATATGGATTTTCAAGTCTTTGAGGTAAATATCCAGTAGAGGTAATCCTGGATCATACCATAGATCGATACTTAGTTATTTAAGGAACCTCCATAGTGGCTGTGACAATTGGTAGTCCCACCAGCAGTGTATGAGGGTTCCTTTTTCTCCACATCCTCTCCAATATTTGTTATTATTTGTCCTGTTGATTATAGCTATTCTAACAGGTGTGAGGTGGTATCTCATTGTGGCTTTGATTTGCATTTCCCTAATAACTAGTGATGTTGAGCATCCTTCATCTGTTTGTTAATCATTTGTATGTCTTCTTGGGAGAAGTGTCTGTTCAGGTCTTCTGCCTATTTTTTCATTGGATCTTTTCGTTGTTGTTACTGAGTTGAATGAGTTCTTTGTATATTTGGATATGAGGCCCTTATCAGAGATATTGCTTCCAAACTTTGTTCCCATTTGGATGGTTGTCTTTTTACCACGTTGATGGTTTCTTTTGCTGTAGAACAGCTTTTTATTTTGATGTAGTCCCATTCATTTATTTTTGCTTTTACTTTCCTTACTTTTGAGGACAAATTCATAAAATCCTCTTTAATTCCAAGGTCCATGAGTTTAGTTCCTACATTTTCTTCTAAGAAATTTATTGTTTCAGGTCTTATATTTAGGTCTTTAATCCATTTTAAGTTAATTTTAATATGTGGTGATAGACAACAATCTAGTTTCATTGTTTTGCAGGTGGCTTTCCAATTTCTTCAACATTATTTGTTAAAGAGGTTTTCCTTTCTCCACTGTATGTTTTAAACTCTTTTGTTGAAAATTATTTGCTCATATAAACGTGGGTTTACTTCTGGACTCTCGATTCTGTTCCACTGGTCCGTGCTTTTTTTCTGCAAATACCATGCTGTTTTGATTATTGTCATTTTGTAGCATAATTTGAAATAGGGCAGAGTGAGGCATTTACCCTCCTCTTTTTCTCAGGATGGCTTTGGCAATTTGAGATCTTTTGTGCTTCCATACAAATCTGATGATTTTTTAAAGTCCGTTTCTTTAAAAAATGCCGATGGGATTTTGATGAGGTTTGCATTAAATCTGTATAATGCTTTAAGTAATAAGATCATTTTAACTATGTTGATTCTTCCAATCCAAGAACACAGAATACCTATCCATTTCTTTGTATCAGCTTTGATATCCTCTAATAGGGTCTTACAGTTCTCATCATATAAGTTCTTCACATTTCATTAAATTTATTCCTAAGCATTTTATTCTTTTTGTTTCAATTGCAAAAGTAATTATTTTTCACCTTTTTCTGACACTTCATCATTAAAGTAAAGGAATGTTAAGAATTTTCAAACATCGATTTTGTGTCCAGAGCCTTTACTGTATTTGCTTATTGTTTCTAATAGTGTTCTTCTAAAATCCTTAGGGTTTTCTATATAGAGAATCATGTCATCTGCAAATAGTGAGAGTTTGACTTCTTCATTTCCTCTTCAAATGTTTTTTATATCTTTCTCTTGCCTGATTACACTCACTAGGACCTCTAATATTATACTGAATAACAGTGGTGATAAAAGCAGCCTTGTCTTGTCCCTGATCTTAGAGAAAAGATTTTTAGTTTTTCACCATTAAGTATAATGTTGGATAAGGGTTTGTCATATATGACCTTTATTATGTTGTTACTTTCTTTCTATAATGATTTTATTAAGTGTTTTGATTGTAAATGGATACTGTATCTTGTTGAAGGCTTTTTCTGCATTTATTGATATGATCACATGATTCTTATTTTTTAATTTGTTTATGTTTGTATCACATGAATTGATTTGCATATGTTGATCCATTTCTGTGCCGCTGGGATGAAGCCCACTTGATCATGGTGTATAATCTTTTTAATATGTTGCTGTATTCAGTTCACTAGTATCTGATTTAGGATTTTTGCTTCTGCGTTCATGAAAGATATTGGTCTATAGTTTTCTTTTTTGGGGTTATCTTTACCAGGTTTTGATATCAGGGTAATATTGACCTCATAAAATGTGTTATGAATTATTTCCTCCCCATTTGATATTTTAGCAGAGTTTGAGGAGAACTCAATCTTTGAATGTTTGGCAGAATTTACTAGTGAAGCCATATGGTCCTGGAGTTTTACTTTTTGATAGGTTTTTGATGATTGTGTGGATTTCCATACTGCTGATTGGTCTATTTAGATTTTCCAGTTCTTCTTGATTCAGTCTAGGAAGATTGTATATTTCTAAGTATGGGTCCATTTTTTCTAGGTTATTAAATTTGGTCTTAACTACTTTTTCATAGTATTCTTATATGATCCTTTGTATGTCTGCGATGCCAGCTGTAATTTCCCCTCTTTCATCCCTGATTTTGTTTATTTGTGTCCTTTCTCTTTTTTCTTTAGAGAGTTTAGCTAGGGGTTTGTCAATTTTATTGACCTTCTCAAAGAACCAGCTCTTCGCTGCATTCATTTTTTTAAAATTGTTTTTTGGTTTTAGTTTTATTGAATTTTGCTCCAATTTTGATTATTTCTTCCCTTCTGCTGTCTTTAGGCTTCATTTGTCCTTCCTTTTCTAGTTTTTTAATGTTGAAGCATTAATTTGTTTATTCAGGCTCGTTCTTGTGTTTTGAGGTAGGCCTGTAATAACATGAGCTTTCCTCTTATGACTGCTTTTCCCATGTCCAAAAATTTTAATATGTTGTATTGTCATTATCATTAATTTCTATGTATCTCTTGATATCTCTTTTTATTTCTTCTCTGACCCAGCCATTCTTCAGTAGCATGTTGTTTAATTTCCATGTATTCGTGGTTCTTCCTGCTTTTTTATGTGTGTAATTTAAAAAATATATTTATTTATTTTAATTAGTTTCAAATATACAGTACATTGATTAGTCATCATTATAGTTCATAAAACGATCCCCCCAAATGCTCCCTCCCTCTGCTGGCCCTCCACCTAACTAACATATTATGCTAACTACATTCCTTAAGCTGTGATCCCCATTCCCGTGACAATCTATCAACTACTAATTTGTACATCTTTAACCTCCCTTCCTGCTTTCTTTTTACAGTTGGTCTTCAGCCTCAAAGCATTATATTCTGAGAAAATGATTGGTATGATTTCAACCCTTATATATTTGTTTCGGCTATCTCTGTGTCCCAGTATGTGGCCAATCCTTAAGAATGTTCCATGTGCACTAGAGAAGAATGTATAAGCAACTGTTTTGAAAGGCTCTGTAAATATCAATTATGTCCAGTTGTTATAATGTGTCATTTAAGGATGTCATTCCCTTATAGATTTTCTTTGTATTATCTCTTTCTCCCTTTAGTTCTATTTGTAATTGCTTTATATATTTTGAGGCTCCCTGATTGGGAGCATAGGTATTAGTAAATGTTATGACTTTGGTGCATGATTCTCTTTATCATTATGAAGTGTCCCTCGGTATCTTTCTTTATCTTTTTTATCTTGAAGTCTATTCAGCCGGTATTAGTACTGCTACTACCTCCTGCTTTTCTCTGAGTACCATTTGCTTGAAATATCATTTTCCACAGCTTCACTGAGTCTATATTTGTTTTTGGAACTGAGATGTGTCTCCTGGAGACAGCATATGGTTGAATTTTGCTTTTAGATCCATTCTATAACACTGTGCCTTTTTATTAGTGAGTTCAGTCCTTTTACATTTAGGGTGATTATTGAAATATGAGGTTTCTTATAACCATTTTATCTTTTGCTTTCTGGTAGCTTGGTGTTTCCATTACTTCCTTGTCCTTGTGTGTCTGTTTAATTCATTTTTTTTTATCATTTTGGTTGGGTTTTATGGGTTTTCCCTCTGTTCCTTCTTGTTTTACATTATATACTTCAGTTCTGAATCTTTTGCATGGTGTTACCATTACGAATATGCAAGGATAGTTATAGATATATAGTAGTCCATTTTCTTCTGTGTGTGCCTTAACTCCATTCTCATTTGCGAATCTGGATCTATGAATCCTCCCTTTTTCTGTCATTGTTGTTTCAGTTTGTCGCTGTGTATGCTGAACGTGCATTCCTATCTTGTCATAATAAATATCTTCTTGTTTAAGCTTATAATATCCCCTTCTTGTTAAGGGTGCACTCCTATGTTTCTATCTGCCTGCTAGTCACCTTATTCCTAATGATGTGTTTTTTTTGTCATTTTCTTTTATGTGAGCTGACCCCTTTCAATATTTGCTGTAAGGCAGGGCTCATAGTCAAGATTTCCTTTAATATTTTTATGTCTAGAAAGGTCTTTATTTCTCCTTTATATTTAAAGGAGAGTTTTTCTGGATCCATTATTCTCATCTGGTACTTCCTTTCATTTAATAGTTTGAATAATTGATTTCACTACTTTCTGGTTTGTAAGGTTTATGCTGAGAATTCTGACAATAATCTAATAGGTTTTCCTTTATATGTGACCATCTTCTTTTCCCTGGCTTCCCTGAGAATCCTTTCTTTGTCATTGATTTTTGATAATTTTAGAACAATCTATCTTGGAGAAGGCCTTTTTGGTTGAGATAATTGGGTGTTCTGTTGACTTCTTGAATTCCTAGCTAAAACTCATTCCTTAGATTTGGGAAGTTCTCATTGACTATTTGTCTGAAAATGCTTTCTGATCCCTGCTCCTTTTCCTCCCCTTTGATAATGCCTATTATTCTTATGTTTCCTCTCCTGATGGTATCACCTAGTTCTTGTATTTCTCTTTCATTATTCTTCATTCTTCAGTTTCTCTCTTCTTCCTTCTGATTTATTTCTAGATTTCTGTCATCAATATCACTGATTATTCCTCCATTTGGTCGACTCTATTTCCCAAGCTTGCTATTTCATTTTTCATGTATTTCAGTGTGTTCTTCATCTCCAGAAGTTCTATTTGGTTCTTTTTGAGGGTTTCAATCTTTTTGCTAAAGAACTCCTTCTGCTCTTCTTGTTGTCTTTTCAATTCCTGAAATCATTGATATGAATTTTTTTGGATCTCATTGAGTTCTTTCAGAAGTACCATCCTGAATTCTCTGCCATTTAAGTCACATATTTCTATGTCTTTAAGCTTATTTTCTGGAGATTTTTCTCTTTCTTTCTGAGCTGCCTTGTCACCTTATTTGTTCACAGTGTTTAACGGATTAATTCTCCCTCTGGGCATTAATGGAAGTGTATTCTGATTTCCCCCTACCCCCCCTCCCCAGAATGAAGATTGATTATATAAAGGTCTCTCTTTAGCCTGTTGCAAAGAAGGAGTTTTTCCTTTGGTTTCCAATAGCTGCTGTCTAAGCCTCTTGGATCTCTGTTTTATATAAAGTCCTAATGCCTTTTTTTCTTTTAGATATTTAATCATGCTCACTACACTCAGTTTCAATTCCTGTCAATATTAGCAACTCGTTAGATAACATTTGCTCACATTCCTCTGGGGCTCCGAGGTGTTTGGTTTATGAGGATATGAGGGGAGAGGCCCTCTGGTTTGGGAGAATGGGGCAGCCTCTCAGCCTCACATTTGTGACTGGAGCTGGTAATAATCAACTGTTGTTTCTCTGCTGTCCCTGCTTCTCTGCGGTTCCCGCTTCTCTGCTTTCTGCCGTGATATCTGGGCACTGCCGTCCGTTGTGTGGAGCTCACAACACTTTCAGGCAGGGTTTTTCAGTCAAGCCACCGCACCCTCTCCCCTCCCCCTCCTCCTTCAGGGAGCTTTGGCTGCGAGAGGAGCTTCTTTGTTTCTTCCAGTCTACTGCCCAATCTTGTAGTTCTGTCCTGTCCTAGCTCTTATGCTCAGATCCCTCACTCAGACATGCTGGTGTGCAGTTTGGGTGTTTTTGTTGTTGTTGTTGTTGAGGTTTAGATATTCAGCTTATTGTTGTTTCAAGATGAGAGGTTTGGGGGACTTCTCTCACTTCTCACATCGCTCTCTCTCTCTCTCTCTCTCTCTCTCTCTCTCTCTCTCCCTCTCTCTCTCTCTTTCCATCTCTCTTTGACCCTGGAGATTCTTTACACTTTGTTGTGAGATCATCCTCATATCTAAAAAAAAATTTAGTTGTATTTTAGCAAGCATTTCTCAATCTTTGTGTATAGATATTTTATGATATCAAATCTATCATGTTGATGTAAATGGAAGTCCTTACTAGTTCTTTACATTTTCTGGAGAGGAAAAAAATTCTCTTACCCTTCTTAGTTCTTCTGGCTGGTCTAAGAATTAAATTGAGATGAGATAGATTAACAGAAAAAATCAAACAAAATTTTAATAAAATGTATATCTTGTGTACACATGGTAAAATGCCCAGAAAACTGAGTAACTCATCAAAATGACTGAAGCCATCACCTTAAATGTTATCTCTCTCTGAAGAGAAAAGTAGATAGTGGTTGGGGAGTCAGTTATGGAAGGTTACTAGGAAAAGCAGAGTAAACAAGGATAAGGTTGTTATGCAGATTTAAGTCTTTGCCTTCTGCATTGATTGGGGTTCCTAGAAATAAGGTCATATTCCTCTTCCTAGTACATCCAGGGAGATACGTTTACAAATGGAGGTTTCCCTCATACATATAAATGCCTTTTATATAAGGTGATTTCTACTTGATTTTCAGAGCTTTTTCCATGTCTGCTGTTTCTTAAAAATAATCATCCCCAAATATTCCTTATGTCAAAGAGACATACTTTGGGATAACAAATTCTGTTCTCTTACAATTTCTATTAGTGCTATGTCTATTTGGCATAATTTAACTGGATATATTTGAAATATTTCTCTGTTATAATTATATGTTGAATGGGGCTCAGAACAGCACCCCCACAACATATACTACTTTAGCATGTGGATTATTTTAAGCTGAAGGTGATCAAGATCCTGTATACTCATAGGAAACGTTATCTCTCCTTTAAATAATTTAAATTAGGAGTCTTGCCCATAATAAGAGTTATCATCAGAAATAACTTTTTCTGATTTATGTATAGGGCAGGGTAACCTTGTAATTAATGAATATCTGCTCTTCTTATTGCCCTGTGAATGACCTTCCTCCTCCCTAAAGCTCCAAGGTATGTCATATATACCTTATTCTAATTTTTTGTCTCTGAACCTCTCATATATAGTGAATGGAACCAAAATTTTGCCACCCTGATGCTGCTTTTTGAGATATTGATTTTAAGCTGTTTATTAAGAAATAAAGGTCTCAGAAAGAACCTGTGACCTCTACCCTCCTTTTCCTGCCCAAGATTCAGACAGAATAACCTGCTTTAGGAAGGGAGCCTTGGCTTAATCACCTTAAGAATTTTCACCTTACCATTTAACAAACTTGTTAGATACCCACTGTGTTCCATTGTTTCTGAATTGCCTAGCAAGAATTTTCCTGCCATAAATGTTATGCTTTTCCTCAACTACTTGTAAACCCTACATTCTCATTTCTGAAACTGTTATTGGGACAAAAAGGAGCCCATCTGCGTGTGTGCATCTAAGCTAAAGAAGAGATACATGCAGGTTTTGCAGCAATAAAAAGTAAGGTTTATTTAGAGAGCTGCAAGTCCCAGAGACACAGGATGGTTATCAATCAAAGGCCTGGCCTCCAGGTGTCTCAGGAGTACAGATCACATAGATAAAAATCAGTAGTCGTGGAAACTAAGGGAGTTGGGATCGTGAGTGCTGCTGATTGGATGATTGCAGGGAGGTGAGATAATTGATCATTGTGTCCCATTCTGAAATCAGCCATGACACCATCCCATCTGGTCCCATGGCCGGTGGGGTTGTTCTGCCTCGATGTGCCTGAGGCTGAAACACATTTAAAGCCAAGATGTTACCCTTAGTCTAATGTCTAACCAATACTTATTGTACTCATGATTATAGACCTAAGGCTCAGTTGATCTTATATCTTAATGCATAATGATTAAAGGAGCAGGGATACAGAGGATAGGGTGGATAAAAAGGCAAGTGAGTTACAATGCTATTATCTGGGCAAAACCAGTTTGAATCAGACAATAAAAAACTATATTAAAGAAATGAAATCTTATCACCTTTGTCCAAAAATGTCTTGTATACCAAATGTTGCCCTACTATCTTTGAAATATTTATGCTTATGTAAATTCCCCATGTGCATGTGTTAAACTTTTGATTTTTCTCCTGTTAATATCTCTGTTAATTTGATTATTAGCTCAGCTAATAAAAAGAACTTATAAGGTAGGAAAAAAGTATTAAAATTTTAGCACCCACAGTGGGGTAACAAGAGAAAAATTCTAAGATATTCCATATTAAATTACTGCAGGCGGGGGTGGGGGGTGAGGGTGGGGTGCAGGAGGATGGAAGTGTGTGGGGGAAGGGTCGGGAGTGAGAGAAAGAGACAACAGTAATTAACCAGTTAATAGCTGTGGGCCAACTAACAATTTACTGCTCACATTCCTGAATGTATGTTGGAGCTTTGAATCAACTTCTGTGACAATCACCAGACTCCACAGCATTCCATGTATGCATGAACTTGCATGTGTGTTGTCTTTAGGAACCAATTAAAAGTAAATATTTTTTACTTAAAGACTGTGTACCTATCATAGAATAGCCTCCACTTCAATCTTTCCTGCCCCTTTATCGGTAGCCATTGTAAATTCTTTCAAAACAACTTACCTCTTTCTTCCTCAAAACATAATGTATAAAAGCACCCATCAACTCCAGGAAGGTGGACACGTTTGTCTTTTCTACCTACTTCTGATGCTGATATTTTAGACTTCATACCTCAGGACCTGGTTCTTTTGTGGCTAGCATTTGGCTCAATGAACTTTCTTTTAGAAAAGATTTTGGCAGTGGAAGTTTTTTGTTTAACACGAGTCTCTGACTCTCTCATGTATATGTAATTAAATTTAGTCATATTCTCTTGTTGATCTGTCTCATATCAATTTGATTATTAGACCTGATAAAAGAACCTACCAGGGTAGGGGAAAGTTTCTTCCTCCCCAACGATGTGGTTCATTTACATCCAGAAGTCCAGAACATTTTTACCTTCTATTCTTCCTTATCACATTTCTCATTTTCAATGTAGATTCAGATTCAACTAACATTTATTGAGTTACTAGTACATGTCTGGATTTTTTACATATGTGTTCAGAATTAAAACTTTTCAAGACCCTATAAAATAGGCACTGCTAACCTAGTATGAACTTGTTCTACTTCCAAGGCCATCACTGTCTTTAAAAGAACTGAGTAGAAAATGGAGGCTCAGAGATTCTTGCTGAGAGTTACACATACAACAAATAGAATTATTAAATACCCTCTTTTGCTCTATATATTTGAAATAGACTAGAGTTTGCTGCCTTTTGGGATTTTGATTATTTTAAACTGCTTTTTTTAAGAAATGAAAGACTCAGAAATAAACTTTGATCTTCCCTCTTTACTTACCTGAAGGAATTCAGATAGAAAATATGTTTCAGGAAGGGAAGCTTAGCATATTCACCATAGCATATATGAATTAAGTGTGGTGGACAGGGAGAAATCTAGCAAGGACTGTTTGTTGAACTCTGTGTCCCATTGTTTCTGGGTGGCCCAGCAAGAATTTGTTTACCACACATTTGCTCTTTCTCATATATCTGTGAATCATCTACTTCCCCTTCAAAATCCCAGACCCCCACCTCCCTCTCATTAGCTCAAGATGGCAGATAAGCCTTAACTGTCCTGTCTGTCCTTGGGTCATATATTCTTCTGAAACCCCCATATGTGCATATGTAATAAATTTGGTCCTTTTCTCCTGTTAATCTGTCTCATGTTAATTTGATTATTAGCCCAGCCAGTAGAATTTCGAAGGGTAGAAAGAAAATTAATTTTTCTGTCCCCACACATTCCCACTCAGAAATAAAAGAATGATAATGCCTGTGTTTCAATTGAATTGACACTGATTAATGCCACTCTTTCTTCAATAGTGTGAAGATCTTAAGAATTAATGACTTAACCTACAATGAATAGCAATATTGAATAGCTGAAAAGAATGGTACATGAAGGATAGCCATAAAATAACAAAGCCTGATATCTTCACAAGGCTTGCACACAGACATGCAGATGAGTGCTCTTAAATTCTTCATTGAGTTTTTATGCTTTGCAGATACTGAAAGGACATATTAAAGCTAAGCTTTTAAGAGACATCTTATACCAAAGTCCTAAAAAATAAGTATTTTAAAATTTTTATGGAAATTCTTTCAATTAGAATGAAGGCTTATCTAATTGATTATTTTTAGTGGTTTAATTTCATTCTTAGCTTACTAAGACTCAATTTTAGATGACTAGGAATTTGTAACTACCAGGTTTTCTGATCTTCCTTGTCTCTTGGAAGCTTTGATGTGATTAGTTGCAGATGTACTCATTTAATAAAAGAGGCAATACTAATAATTTTCTTTTAAAAAAATAGAACTACACTTCTGTTATTCTTTTAATATAATAAAATGTGAATATATTTCCAATTATTTGAAACTGTATTTTTGAGGAACACAGGATAATGATACAGAAATTAAGATGTCATTTAGAGCTGTAATCTCTTTCACTATTACCTGCTTTCAGGACTTCATGGAACACAAGAATCATATATGTATCAGAACCCCTTTTGAACATTCAGACAGTTTGAAAGATACCCTTCAGTATCTTTTTTTTTAATTACAGCTCTGAGAAAAAATAGTTGCACATATGGTTTAACAGAGTACCTGCAGTAACTTTGTGACCCCCTAAGGGATCTGCTGCTCACAGTTTGGGACTATTACTATACTAGAGTTTATATATGTTTCACCTACTACATCTGAGTATGCTTCTCAGTGTTGCAAATAGAGGACTATACAGCCGTTTAGTAGCAAGTCTGGGTCATACTTGTTAAGCAGAAGGAAAAATAATAATAGCTAACAGAGCTTGTAATAACAATCTTATGTGCTAGATTCTTTTTGTGTATTAGTTCATTTTATCCTCACAACAACATCATGAGGTAAATAATCTTATTATTATCATCTCTATTTTTTTCAGATAAGAGAACTGAGGCAAAAAGAAATCGACAGAACACCCAGTTATCTCAACCAAAAAGGCCTTCTCTAAGACACATTGTTCTAAAATTATCGAAAATCAATGGCAGAGAAAGAATTCTCAGGGCATCCAGGGAAAACAAGACAGTCACCTATAAAGGAAAATCCATTAGATTATCATCGGACTTCTCAGTACAAACCTTATAAGCCAGAAAGAGTGGAATCAAATATTCAAACTATTAAATGAAAAGAATTTTCAGCCAAAAATAATGGATTCAGCAAAGCTCTCCTTTAGATATGAAGGTGAAATAAAGACCTTTCCAGACATACAAAAATTTGAGGGAAATCTCCACTACAAGGCCTGCATACAGGAAATACTGAAAGGGGTCAGCTCATCTAAAACAAAATGACAAAAAAAAAAACATAATTAAGAGTAAGGCAACTAGTAAGCAGAGGAGTGCAAACCTTATTAAGAACAGTGCATTATAAGCTTAAACAATAAGAAATATGCTATAGCAAGATAGTAATGGACATTCAGCATACATAGGGACAAAGTGAGACAACAATGACTGTAAAGGGGGGATTTAAAGATCAAAATTTGCAAAGGAAAATGGAGATAAGGCACACACAGAAGAAAAGGGATGACTGTATATATATATAACTATCATTTACATATTCGTAATGGTAACCACATGCCAAAGATTCAGAATTGAAGTATATAACATAAAACAAGGAGAACCAGAGGGAAAACCCTCAAAACCTAACCAAAATTTTAAAAAAAACATTCAAAAACAAGGAAGCAATAGAAACACTGAGACCAAAAAGCAAAAGATAAAATGACTATAGGAAACCTCATATTTCAATAATCACCCTAAATGTAAAAGTCTGAACTCACCAATAAAAAAACACGGAGTTGCGGAATGGATCTAAAAGCAAAATCCAACCATATGCTGTCTCCAGGAGACACATCTCAGTTCCAAAGACAAATACAGACTTAAAGTGAAGGGGTGGAAAGTGATATTTCAAGCAAATGGCATTCACAGAAAAGCCGGAGTAGTAGTACTAATATTGGATGAAATAGACTTCAAAATATGAAAGGTAAAGAGAGATATTGAGGGACAGTTCATAATGACAAAGTTACTCATGCACCAAGAAGACATAACATTTATTAATATCTATGCTCCCAATTATGGAACCCTGCAATATATAAAGCAATTGCTAAGAGAACTAAAAGGAGAAACAGACCAAAACACTATCATAGTAGGGGACCTAAATACCCGACTGTCGGAAATAGACAGGTTATCCAAATAGAAAATCAATAAGTAAATAGCATCCTTAAATAACACATTAGACCAATTGGACACAATTGACATGTACAAAGCCTTTTATTTCCAAACAGCTGCTTATACCTTCTTCTCTAGTGCACACGTAGCATCCTCAAGGATGACAACATAATGGCACACAGAGATAGCCTCAGCAAATGTAAGAGGGTTAAAATCATCAACAAGGTAAAAAGACAACCATTCAAAATGGGAAAATGCAAGCAATGCATCTGATAAGGGCCTAATATCCAAAATATACAAAGAACTCATACAACTCAATAACAACAACAACAACAAAAAGATCCAATTGAAAAAAATAGTTGGAGGACCTGAACAGACACTTCTCTCAAGAAGACGTGCAAATGGTCAACAAACATATGAAAGGATGCTCAATATTGCTAGCTATTAGGGAAATGCAAATCAAAACCACAATGAGATACCATCTCACACCTGTTAGAATAGTTGTTATCAACTAGACAAGTAATAACAAGTGTGGAGAGGATGCAGAAATAAAGGAACCCTCATATACTGCTGGTGGAAGTGAAAATTGGTATAGCTCTATGGAAAACAGTATGGAGCTTCCTTAAAAGTCTAAGTATTGATCTACCATATGATTCAGCAATCTCTCTACTGGATATTTACCCCAAAGACTTGAAAACTCATATCTGAAAAGATATTTGCACATTGATGTTCATAGCAGCATTATCCACATTAGCCAAGACTTGGAATCAGCTGAAGTGTCGTACAATTGATGATTGGGTAAAGAAGCGGTTGTACATATATACAATGTAATATCGCTCAGCCATAAGAAGAGTTGAAATGCTAGCATTTGTGATGACATAGATGGACCTTGAGATAATTATGCTAAATAAAATAAGCCAGGCAGAAAAATTTGAAATCCAAATGATATCCCTTATATGTGGGATATAAACCTAAAAGTAACAAATGAACAGGACAAACAAGCAGAGACTCATGTACATGGACAATAGACTAGTAATTACCAGAGGGTAGAAGGTAGAAGGGAGGGGGTTGGCAGATTGTGTAAAAGGGGTCAAATATGTGGTGATAGAAAGAAATGTAACAATGGGTGGTAAATACACAATGATATATATAATATATATGTATGTATGTATGTATACATGTATGTATGTATGTATGTACACATGTATGCCTTACTGTTGAATTATACACCTGAAACTTAACTGGATTTCGTTAACCAATGTCACCATAATTAAAAAAAATCATAGTGGTTTCCCATTAACCTTAAAATGTGGTGAAACCCTTTCATGTGGCTCATAAGGTGATCTGTCCTCTGTCTACCTCATCAGCTCCATATTATTCTTCTCTTCCCTCTCTCTGCTCCAACTGTTTTAAAGTCATTTCATTTCTTTAATTATGTTATATTTCATAACCTTTGTACACATTGTTACTGCTTCTTTAAACACTCTCCCTCTGTTCTTGGCCAAGCTATTACTCATGCTTCATGGTCAGCTTCAATGACTTCCTTACAGAAGGCTAGACTAAGGTATCACACTAATAAGTATGCTCTGATAATGTAATGTGTAATGTTCACCTCTATTTTTTTTGTAGCATGTATCAAAACTTGTTATCAACTGAATTGGGTCCTTCTCAAATTCCTATGTTGAAGCCCTAATTGTTATTGTGACAGTTTGGAGATAAGGCCTTTAAAGAAGGTAAATTATGTCATAAGGGTGAGGCCCTAATCTGAAAGGTTTGGCTTCCTTATAATAAGAGAAAGAAATACCAGATTGAATTCTCTCTCTCTCTCTCTCTCTCTCTCTTTCTCTCTCCCTCTCCTTCTCTCTCTTTCTCATCTCTATTTCAACATACATAGAGGAAACACCATGTGAGGACATAGCAAAAAGGTATCTGGAGAGAGGTCTCATCATAACCCTGCAGGCATCTTTATCTTGAATGTCTATGCTCCAGAACCATAAAAAAAATTAGGAATTTTAAGCCACCCAAATCTGTGGTATTTTGTTATGGCATCCCAAGCTGACAAATATAAAATTATAGTATTCTAATTGTTTCAGTATTTAATGTCTGCTTTCCCTGATTGCTTTAAGTTTCTAATGAGCCAGGGACAGAGTCTGCTTCATGTATTTTTTATACCTCTAAAACCTATCAGAGCACTTGGCACACAATCAATTTTCAATAAATATTTATTAAATAAGTGAGATGCTAGTCTCCCTGTTACTTTTTCTTTAAGAAATTATGAAGACAGCGAATATGTCTGTCTTGTTCACTGCTAGGTCAAGAACACCTGACAAAGGACAGTTCATTTGTTTGCACATTTATCCCATACATATTCAGAGAAAAGTGCAAACCTGTGAAAAGCAGAGAAGAAAATCAGAGATGCAGTTCTAGCTCACAACTTTTTGCTATGCTTCTTTTCTGACAAAACACAAACAAAGGAATGAAACGAAAACACATTTTTATTATCCTTTTACATGATAATCATGTAATGTCCAGAGGTTAAATACTGTAGAAATAGTCTATTCCTAAATTGCCAGCATTAGTTTTAATCTTGAAAAACCTTTGAATATGGGTGAATGATGGTCCTTATAGACATCTTTAACAAGCTAGGATTTAGATTTAAATTGAGACACTTTGGCTGGAAAATCAACTTATTATTATTTGATGTCTTCTCATATATTACTCCTAATTTGCACAAATAATATAATGTCTCTCCTTCAAATAGTGTATGGGTACTTGGTGATGATGCCCTTCCTTCCCTATCCTTTTTCTGCTAGCTTTTCTCACTATCAAAAAGAAAATAAATAAATAACCTTATTAAGAGTAATGATATCTTCAATGGCTTCCCAGCTCTGTTAGTAATGAGAAAATGCTTTTACATGGTTTAATGAAGCATTTAATGAGTGTTTTCACTATGGTGTCTTCCAAAACTCCCTGTGTATGTTTTTTAGATTTGAAAACAAATCTACTTTGGGAAATTTTAATTTCAGCATGTTCAATTTTTCTCAGACCATTTATCAGGAAAGAGAATATTTTCACCATGATTTTTCCTAAACAATTTGGAACCTTCTTTGTCTCTTTTATGTAATGCAAATTTTAAAGATAAAGAGGGTCCAAAGGCCAAGTATCTAATCAAAGTAGCTAAACCTCTATTAAAGAAGATGATACATGTTAATGATAGATTTTGTTGTCAGTAATGTTGCTAATAGAGGTCACAATATTTAAGAGACCTAGAATACATTTTAGCCCTGTGTTGCCATGGTGATGCTGCTTTATATCTCTTGGAACTCACTGATACTGTGCTGGCTGGAAAATTACTGTTTGGCTATCACCCATGGGAACGTAACGCTCTAACAATAAACTTTCTGCTTCTGTATCCCTCCACTTGCACAACCGACCTGTGGGTTAATAAAAAAAAGAAAAATAGACTTGTGTGTTCAAATAGGATGATGAATGGGGTTTAGGGATTAAAAACTTTGAACCTCTACATTTCGGGGCTGCTTAATTGGGTGTCAGCATACCCCTGGCAGACCCAGTTGGCTGAATAAAGAGTGTTTTTCCTATAACTCACTGATTTCTGATCGTCTGTGTGTTTATCGGGGGCTGGCGGCTACAACGTTTGGAGACCCCAGCGAGATCTCAGGGAGTGGACTTGAGATTTAAGAGCGGATGGGCCTATGAAGGGGTTGCTGTCCCTGTTACGGATTCAAAAGGGTGGCCAACCTGAGATGTTCCAGGGCCCTTGAATGCCATGATGGGGTCAATTCAATCATCAAGGAAGCAACTTTTAGGACACACCCTTTGTTCCTGGTCCCAACAGGAATCTCCGAGGCCTCAATGTCTGGATAAAAAGGTACCTTTCTGTTTCCGTTGACCGGTCATTGGGGGTCCGTGGAGAGACTGGACACAGTCATATCTCCCGGACCATGACCAGGCCATGGGATGCCACCTCCTGTGCCCTGTTATCGGGTTCTGTCTATTGTCTTTGGTCTTGTCTAGTTTGTAGGTGGCGGACCTCTCCAGGTCCACCTACATCCCAGTAATTGTTCTTGTCTGAGTGTCTGTCTTGCTTTTTCTGTGCAAGTGATGAGGAGAGGCCTTGAGTTCACAGAAGGTACCCTTGGGGTGTCTCCTGCAATATTTCAAAGAAGGGTTTGTAGAGGGAGCTGACTATGGCATAAAGTTTTCTCCAGGCAGACTAAGAACATTGTGTGAAGTTGAGTGGCTCTCTTTTGCTGTAAATTGGTCTCCAGAGGGTTCTTTTGACAGGGGTTTAGTGAGGAATATTTGGAAGATTGTCATGGGAGACCCGGGACATCCTGATCAGTTTCCCTACATTGATCAATGGCTAAACCTTGTTCAGAACCTCCTCCTTGGCTCTGCCAGTGTGCTCTTTCTCTAGGGGCACAAGTCTTAGTTGTGAGCACCTCGAAATATACAGCAACTGATGTTCCAAGACAGCCCAGTCCCTCAGTCCTCCAGTTTCCACGGGAAGACAGTGACCTTTCCCCACCCTATAATACAGGACAACAGAGGCCAAATAGCACCGCCTCACTTCCTCAGACACAGGCAGGTAACCTCTATGGGCCTCCTGCTCCCACTTCGTGTGGGGCATCAGCCAATACCGCCACCCTGGCCATCCTTCCCTTGTGAGAAGCACCATCCCAGGGACATCACACAGACAGGCCCATTATGGTTTATGTACCTTTCTTGACTAGTGACCTGTACAACTGGAAGGCACAGAATCCGCCTTTCTCTGAAAAACCCTAGGCATTAATGGGACTCTTAAAAGTGTCTTTCAGACTCACTGCCCCACCTGGGACGATTTGCAACAGCTTTTAATTACTTCCTTCACTGCGGAAGAACGTGGATGCATTTGGACTGAAACACAAAAGGTAGCTGCAGGAAGGAGGAGAGTTGAGGAAGCAGGGGATCAGATTGAGGAGGAATTTCCCTCCACCCACCCAGACTGGGGACACAATTCTCAGGCAGGGAGAACGACATTAGATCAGTACAACCAGATTCTAATTGGGAGAATTAGGATGGCTGCTCGTCAGACAACTAAGCTTTCTAAGGTAACTAAAGTTATACAGGGACCTCAGGAATCTCCTGGAGCATTTCTTGAATGACTACAGGAGGCGTACTGGGTATACACCCCTATTGATCCTGAGGCCCTGAGAACCAGCGGGCAATTAATATAGCCTTTGCTACTCAGGCAGCCCCTGATATCCGTTGCAAATTGCAAAAATTAGAAGGTTTTGCAGGGATGAACCTGCCCCAACTTGTTGAGATAGCCCAGAAGGTGTTCAACAACAGGGAGGCACCGGATGACCCTAAATGTGTGGCTAAAATCCAAAGCCAATCATCAACCAAGCCAATCTGTTGCCAGACCCAGACACCAAGACCCCCATTCATGTCTGCATAGATTTCACTGAGGCACTAAGATGGGGAAAGGAAAGGCAGTCACAATATACACTGACAGCCGATATGCTTTTGCCACTGCACATGTACACGGAGCCTTCTACAAGGAAAGAGGGTTTCTGACTTCAGCTGGGAAGGACATCAAGAACAAGGGGGAGATCTTAGCCTTACTTGAAGCTATATAGATGCCTAAGGCTCTTGCTATTTTTCTTTGTAAAGGACATCAAAAAGGGAATAGTCCTGAGACTGAGGGAAACCGATGAGCCAATGCAGAGAGAAGAACAGCGGCCACAAGGCCAGTGGGGCCCCTACCACATCTACTGACTGTTGTCCCTTACCCAGAACTGCCTCCATCTCTGACTTATATGGCGGAAGAGAACATATATTTTCAAGATAAATGAGCCACTAGGAACCAACAGGGGTGGTGGAAGACCCCAGATGGAAAAATCTGGCTCTCACAGGTCCTTGGAAGGACTCTCCTCTACCAACTACACCAGACCACACACCTAGGGTGAACTAAGATGCTCCAAGCTTTAGACCCCTATTTTCACTTGTTAGAGGGGAGAATGACAGAGGAGATTGCCTCACGATGCCTGGCTTGTGCCCAGGTTAATCCAAAGAAGCGGAAGATAAAAGAACCTAGGCATAGGGAAAGAGGAACTTATCCAGGGGACCACTGAGAAGTCGATTTCACTGAGGTAACCCCGACTGTTGGGGGGCTACAAATATTTACTTGTTTTTATAGACACCTTTTTAGGATGAGTAGAGGCCTTCCCTATCAGGAAAGACTACCTTAGTAGTCACTAAGAAACTACTACAAGATGTAATAATCAATTTTCAGTGCAAACAATAAAGTAGAAGCATTTATAGAGCATATAGACCTGAGACCCAGCTGCATAGGCCAGTTCCCAGAACAGGTTAACTGCATCCTGCTTAACGCTGTCAAATAGATAGATTGCAAAGGCAGCCAGCATAAGAAACTTCCACTTAGACAAATAGCCTTTGTACCTGTGGGAATCAGGGAGGGGGGACCTGTGAGAAATC
>CM053505.1:69311942-69391690 GCA_028627145.1 Eidolon dupreanum
GGGATACAACCTCGACTCCTCCCCCTACTCACACGTCTGCACTGAAGACATCCAGATACCACCAGACTCTACAAGCTCACGACAGGACTACTACCTAGTAGCACCAGAGGGGACTTGGTGGGCCTGTACTAACGGCCTCACGCCATGTCTACTAGCCCACTCGTTGTCTTGGGACAAAGACAACGATAAAAATCATCATCTCTGTGTTCTAACTCACATTGTTCCACAGGTCTACTACTATTCTAGAGAAGGAGGACGTGAACATCTTGGCCTAGCCCCGTAGCGGCATAGAGTTCCTCAGGCCCCTGTCCTAATTCCCTTGCAGAAGTAGTCCTCCAAAACTGGCAAGGGCTCGATTTACTTTTTCTCAAACAGGGTGGCCTCTGTCTTGCCTTAGGTGAAACTTGCTGTTTTTATACTAATCATTTAGGAGTTATCCGTGAGAGCCTCAGCCAACTCCGTAAGAGACTAGAGGATCGGGAGAAGGAGAGGGCCCAAAAAAATAACTGATATGAGAATCTATTTTCCTGGTCTCCGTGGCTGACCACCTTAGTCAGCACAACAGTAAGGCCTCTCCTCCTCCTCTTACTCGCTCTCACATTTGGGCCTTGCCTCTTTAGGGCCATTGTTAAATTAGTTCAATCTCGCATTCAAACCCTAAAAATCTTCCTCATTAGGTCTCAGTATAGAAACCTTACCTTAGAAGATAAAAATATTTTACAGGCTCAGGAATCAATGATTTGAATCCCCAAAAAGACCAGTAGGGAATGTAATAATCAATTTTCAGTGCAAACAATAAAGTAGAAGCATTTATAGAGCATATAGACCTGAGACCCAGCTGCATAGGCCAGTTCCCAGAACAGGTTAACTGCATACTGCTTAACGCTGTCAAATAGATAGATTGCAAAGGCAGCCAGGCATAAGAAACTTTTGCTTAGACAAACAGCCTTTGTACCTGTGGGAATCAGGGAGGGGGGACCTGTGAGAAATCAGGAAGGGGAGACCTGTGGGTAATCGGGAAGGCGGGGGCAACCGGGGAGGATAAGGGGGTATATAAGGGTAACAAAAACTAGGTTCGGGGCTCTTGCCTCAATCACTGCTGCGACAGTGGAGGTTTGAGCCCAGATTCGAATCTGTAATAAAGTTTTTTTGATTTGGCTATTTGGCTTCTGTGTCAGTGCTCTCTGGGAAACTCGCACTATAACACAAGAAATTCTCCCTCAATTTAGTCTCCCCGGAACTTTAAGGTCAGCCTTTGTAGCAAAGGTGTCACAACAAGTGGCTACCTACCTAAATTTGCAATGTAAACTCCACTGTACCTACCAGCCCCAAAGTTTGGACCAAGTAGAGGGAACGAATCAGACCCTAAAAGAGACATTAGTCAAGTTAGGATTAGAAACTGGTGGGACCTGGGTAGAATTTCTCTCCTTCGCTCTTCTCCGAGCCAGGCATACTCCATATATTAATGGATTCACCCCATTTGCAATTTTCTTTGGAAAACCCCTACCTTTAGTACCTAGAATAGAAGATGAGAAAAAGGCAGAACTGTGTAACATTGTCTTAGTTAAGTCTTTACAGGCCCTTCAAAGTGTACAGAAGATTTGGTCCCAGGTTCGTGCTGCTCACTCAGCCCTGGGGGTTGGATTTCCCATCAGTTTTAGCCTGGGGACTCTGTGTGAATCCGGAAGTTCACTTCCAAGGGACTAGAACCCAAATGGAAAGGACCATTCACTGTCTACCTGACGACACCCACTGCAGTTAAAGTAGATGGCATCCCATCATGGATTCATCACTCCCATGTGAAGGCAGCATGAGAGTGGACAGCTCAGGAAGATGGGCCCTTAAAACTAAGACTCAAGGATACATAAGTCTAACCCTCTGTTTCTTCCTTTTTTCCTGTTTAGTCCAGGCATTTGACCAGCCACAACCAAAACCAGAAGGACCATTAATAACTTTGCTAATGACAATACTCAAGGTCTTAAATAAGACCACCCCAGACATAGGACAAGATTGCTGGTTGTGCCTAAACCCAAAATTCCATTACTATGTTGGGGTAGGAACTTCCCTAAATTTAACTGAGCTTAGCAGGCTAGAACTTCAAATTGATTCACTAGCAGAAGTAGTCCTCCAAAATAGAAGAGGTTTAGATTTATTATTCTTAGAACAAGATGGATTATGTATGGCTCTAGGTGAAACCTGTTGCTTCTATGCCAGTAACTGGAATAATTAGAGAAATTTTACTACTAGTACAGAGAAATTTAGATGCCAAGGAAAAACAAAGACTAGAATCAGATAATTGGTTTCATAGGATGTTCTAACAACCTTCCTATCTTTAATCCTCCTCCTCCTCTTATTAACTTTTGGCCTATGTTTCCTCAATTTCTTGTTTAGATATATAAGGAAAATAATTAATTCCACATAAAGAATCAAGGATTTGATTTTCCGCTAAGGCCAGTGGGGAATGTGGTGGCCAGAAACATAACGCTCTAACAATAAGCTTTCTGCTTCTATACCCCCCACTTGCACAACCGACCTGTGGGTTGACAGTTAGTAAAAAGAAGAAAAATAGACTTGTATGTTCAAACAGGGTGAAGAATGGGGTTTAGAGCTTAAAAACTCTGTACGTCTGCATTTCGGGGCTGCTTAATTGGGTGTCTGCGTACCCCTGGCAGATCCAGCTGGCTGAATAAAGAGTGTGATTCCTGTAACTCACTGATTTATGATGGTCTGTGTGTCTAACTGGGGCTGGTAGCTACAACAATACATCCCAAGAATAATATGCCAATCCCTACTGTTACACAATCGCTCTTCTTCTCACTCTTGGACCAGGTACATTGTTCTCTGTTCTCTTGGGTTCACCTCACATACTTCAGAGAGCTTCCTTCTTCCTCTTAAGTTATTACGATCACTAATCCTTTGCTAGAGAGATTGGAATTTGTCCCAGTCCTGATCCTTGGGCAATTTGTTTAATAGTAAAGTTTGACCTCTGAAGATTTGTTAATTGAAGTATTATGGTATATAGCTAGAATCTGTGAACTTGGAAAACGTTATCAGACATTATCTTTCCTTAGAAAAATATTTCATTAGAAATATTATTTTATTATTTATGTAGTCTAGTGCAAGATCACAATGGCAGGAGATCACAGAATATTTCATGTTCCTATCATTTATTTTTTAATCTACAAAAGAAGAGGAACATAAAAGCCAAAAAATTCCCAGGTATCTGACATAAGGAAGGGCACTTTTTAACAGTCATTTTGAGAATCAAGCCAGGGTTTGTGTATAGTGATAATAATGAAGATAGAGACATGATCTAAGACCCTTACATAGCAGAAAATTTTTCAATTGTTGAGTGTGTCTTGGGCTCATAATAAATTACAGCCTATGTGGACACTACAAGGTAACAATGTGGGCAAAGAAATGAGAGTCAGATAGAACTGAGATTGAATCCTAACTGCTCCTCTTACTAGCTGTGTGACCTCCAACAAAATATCTAGTTTTTCTGAACCTCAGTTACCTTAAGGGTCATTTGCCTTTCCTCTACTTCCATTGTCTCTTTATGCTTGAATGAAAGATCTAACCCCATCCCTAAGTGGTGTGTGTGGAAGAGGAGCAGAGTATTTATAACCCAACTATCTTCTTTTTCTTTCTTTTGGGATGCAAGGAGCACATATTCTGCTCTGTCCCTTCATGCCATATGGAGTCCAAATGGCAGGAAAAGCCTGCAGTAATCCAGTGATGTCTGGGACAGGTTGTACTTCTCATATGTCCAATTTTGAGAGTCTGTCCAATTCTGTTGTTCAGTATTATGATGTCTATTCTATTTGTCCATAGATATAAGCCACATTCCCTATTTTATTTCTAATTGTTTTATCAGTAAAGGTAAAATTTTGCTCTTCAT
Organism: Eidolon dupreanum; assembly: GCA_028627145.1. NCBI lineage: Eukaryota > Metazoa > Chordata > Mammalia > Chiroptera > Pteropodidae > Eidolon > Eidolon dupreanum. The sequence goes on from CM053505.1 coordinate 69,315,844, forward strand.
ATGCTGATCTTTATGGTCTTACTTCTCAATTAGATCAGCAGTAAGACATGAAAAAGAATGCTATTTCCTGTTTGTCTTCATTTACCCCAACAAGCCATCATGAGAATTAAATTACCTAATGTAAATGTTAGTTAAGTGCCCTATACATAGTCATTGATCAATAAATACTATCTCCTAAATATTTAGGTAATTACTGGTATGCAATACTTTTTCATTGAACTTAATGTGAATGTTACAACATTCTCTTGGATCATACATCATGGAAATAGAATGTATCATTGTATTTGTCTTGGCTCTATTTGAGTCTATAAATGTTTTGTGAACACCATAGGACAAGGACTGGAGGGAAATCTAGAATATATTATTAAGAGGGATTAATCTTTATATTCTAGTACCTAAAAATTACAACTTTTTTTTTCAGCTCAAAAAAGTTGAATTCTCTCGTCCAATACCTTATTTTACAGAAGCAGAAACTGAGATCAAGGTTATATTAGAGATTTCCTCAAAGTCATATAAATACTAGCAGATGGGAACTATAATTCAGATCTTTCTATTACTATATAAATAAGAAAGGGGCCATTCATCACCTTCTATTAATAGTTAGGCTACTAGAAAATTTTAGTTTTAAACTTCCTGGCACTGGTTGCCTTAGAATAAATTTGAAAATGTCGGGCCCCAAGCAAGGCCACCCCCAAATATCTCACAATGGTATAGTAATTACTTTGAATTAAGGCTATTTGACAAGAGCTAGTGCCAGAAGGGCACTTTACCTTCTCTTGTTTCCTTGAGTGGAAGAAATAAATCTCTCCTGTAAAAGGTATCTGCCCTCCATGCTCCAGAAGGACTGAGAGAGATAGGCTAGAGCTAAGAGATCCAGAGCAAAAGAGCTTATATAAGCACCTTATTAATTCACTATCCAAGCCCAAACTTTGTTCAGATTCTTCACTAACAATTACCCAAAACTTGCTTAGATTCATTTCTAATAAGCATTAACTTTTTTTGTCTTGTTAATTCTTCAAAAATTTATTGTTTCTTTGTCTAAAAAGTATAAAAAAGTTACCTTGTTAGATCATTTATTTGATCCTCATTTTATGATCTGAACATTGTATTGTGATTCTCTCAGGCACAGGTATCAAATTGTTTTTTCTCCAGTCATGTGTCATGTGTCATATATCATGTGTCAACTTTATTATTTTATTAGTAGTCCAGCCATAAGAACTAAAGAAGAATAGAGGGGGATTCTTCCCCTCTTTGAAAAAAGTGATCTAAATGACCACTTATTTATGAGATGAGGTCTATCACCCTTTGAGATTAGAGAATCTAATACCGATTAGAGAATCTACATACTAATAACGGTGATCATCCGTATTTACAGTCTTAGGGTCTGAGTAGCCTGAGTGTTGGCCCATCATTTCCTTTAACACATAGGACATTCATAATTACTAAAAAGACATACTGTAAGAATTGTGCCTTTCAGTTTTCTATCAGGATCCTGGCCCAGTTTCCTTGCTGTCTTAGGTGATTCCAATCTCATGACCTTTAAATAGGTAAAACCCCCAGAAAAGCCCCCTACTCTGCTCAACTAAACTAATTATCAGATAAAAAAGAAAGACAAAGAAACTAAAAGAACAAAAACAACTCTCTACTCCATATGGCTGTCAGAATCAATGAATAAATGTACTTGACACCCAGGAGATGATGCTGAAGATTACCACCACAAGCCTAAATCTACCATTACTCAAGAAGCAAAGCAAAATGACAATAAAAAGTGGTAAATCTGACATATAAAAACTCTGATATTTTGAAAACTGTTCTGCCACTCACTCTTCAGCAAACAGAAGCACAGAGCCATCATTGTGCCCTTAAATATACATTCTAGGGGATGTAGCTGATTACTTATATTTAGTTTTTTTTTTCCTCCAATTTGGAGACTTGAAATGTTTTTCTTTCAAAATTGATTATTTGTGGTTTAAATGGATCTAAATCTGTAGGTATTAATACCCATCATCCATTACAAATCACATCATCTCATTGAATGGGAGAAGACATTGTTAACACTGAATTCTTTGCTTATTATGGCTTACTACCAGAAATAGTGAACTTTTGAGCTATGAAAATTGGAAAAACTTTATGTATTTTAGAAACAAAATACTTAAATATTTAAACATTTACAGACTGACAAGACTTTAGACATAGAGAAAAATTCATTCCTTATAAAGACAAGTCAAGCCACAAAGTAGATTGGCTTTAGTACTAGAGGAAAGCAGTAAGAAAAATCAAAATATTAAATGTCATGCTTATTATTTGTAATTGTTACATCTCGTCTTTAGCAGAAAGCAAAGAATGGGATCCTATTTTAATGACCCTCATACTAACATTCAGTTTTATATTATAGGGCTATTTCTACATCCAGGAAGATAACCCAGGGCAATACTGCTTTGCTGAATCAGAAACAAATAATTTTATTTGAACAAGAAATTCTGTAAAAAGATACATTCATAAGCCTCTGCTTTTCGTAAGAAAACTATATTTGCAAACTCATAGAACCTTAACACTGAAAAGGATCTGGGAAAACATCTACTTGACCTCACTCATTTTTTTAGGTCAGGAAATTGAAGCCCAAATAGGGGAAGGGATTTGTCCAAAGTTATATGATTAGTCAATGGCAGGACTGGGGTTGAAATCTAGGTCTTTTGATTCTTAGTCCTGAAATCTCATCACTAACTATAAATTGTCTCTCTTCCTCTTAGAAAATAAATACACTGTGGTTGTTAGAATATAGACTCGAGGGCTAAAGTACATGAGTTGGGTTCCTTATTCTGTCTACTTGTTGATATATTGAGGGCCATCAATGTTGCAGCAAGTGACAACATTTTATCTTTTCTTAAGGCTGGCTTTGGCAATTTGAAGTCTTTAGTGCTTCTATACAAATGTGATGTGTTGATTGCAAAAATATTTTTCCATTCGGATGGTTGTCACTACCTTATTGATGATTACTTTTGCTGGGCAGAAGCTTTTTAGTTTGATGTAGTCCTATTTATTTATTTTAGCTTTTACTTCCCTTACTTTTGAGGTCAAATTAATAAAATCTTCTTTAAATCTAAGGACCTTGAGTTTACTTCATATGTTTTCTTCTATATATTTCATTGTTTCGGGTCTTATATTCAGATCCTTAATCCATTTTGAGTTAATCTTGATCTGTGGCAATAGACAAAAGTCTAGTTTCATTCTTTTGCAAGTGGCTTTCCAGTTTTCCCAGCACCATTTATTGAAGACGTTTTCCTTTCTCCACTGTATATTTTTGGCTTTTTTGTCGAAAATCATTTGCCCATATAAGTATGGGTTTACTTCTGGACTCTCAATTCTGTTCCACTGATTTGTGTGTTTGTTCTGCTGCCAATACCATGCCATTTTGATTACTGTCACTTTGTAGTTTAATTTGAAGTTGGGCAGAGTGATGCTTCCAGCCGCATTCTTTTTTCTCAGGATGGCTTTAGCAATTCAGGGTCTTTTGTGCTTCTATACAAATTGGATGAATTTTGTTCTATTTCTTCAAAAAATGTTGATGTGATTTTGATGAGGTTTGTATTAAATCTGTTTGATGCTTTAGGAAATGAGATCATTTTAATTATGCTGATTCTTCCAATACAAGAGTATGGAATATCATTCCATTTCATTGAAACTTCTTAGATTTCTTTTAATAGGGTCTTATAGTTTTATCGTGTAGGTCCTTCATATGTTTTGTTAGATTTATTCCTAGGTATTTTATTCTCTCTGTTGCAACTGCACAAAGAATTATTTTTTTTACTTCTTTTTCTTACACTTCATTATTGAAATACAAGAACACTATGGATTTTTGAACATTGATTTTGTATCCAGAAACTTTACTGTATTTGCTTATTGTTTCTAGTATTGTTCTTGTGGAGTATTTAGGGTTGGTTTTCTATGTAGAGAATCACATCATCTGCAAACAGTGACAGTTTGACTTCTTCGTTTCCTATTTCAATGCTTTTTATATATTTCTGTTGTCTGACTGCACTCGCTAGGACCTCCAATGTTATATTGAATAAGAGTGGCAGTGGTAGTGGACAACCTTGTCTTGTTCCTGATTTTAGAGGGAAGGTTTTTAGTTTTTCACCATTAAGCATAATGTTAACTGAGGGTTTGTCATAGATAGCCTTTATTATGTTACTGTACTTTTCTTCTATACCTATTTTGTGAAGTGTTTTGATCATAAATGGATGCTGTATCTTGTCGAAGGCTTTTTCTGCATTTGTTGATATGATCATATGATTCTTATATTTAATTTGATTATTCGGTGTATCACATTAATTGATATGCATTTGTTGAACAATTCCTGCGCCTCTGGGATGAAGCCCACTTGATTGTGGTGTATAATCTTTTTAACATGTTGTATTCAGATCTCTAATATCTCATTTAGGATTTTTGCATCTGTGTTCATGAAAGATATTGGTCTTTAGTTTAATTTTTTTAGTGCATTTTTTTTTTTTTTACCAAGTCTTGTTATCGGGGTAATATTGGCCTCATAAAATGAGTTGGCAAGTATTGCCTCTCCTTTGATTTCTTGGAAGAATTTGAGAATAGGTATAAAATTTTTGAACGTTTGATAGAATTCGCTGGTGAAGCCATCTGGTACTGAACTTTTACTCTTTGGTAAGTTTTGATGATTGTTTCAATTTCCATACTGCTGATCAATCTATTTAGATTTTCCAGTTCTTCCTGATTCAGTCTAGGAAGGGTGTATTTTTCTAAGTACTGGTCCACTTTTTATAGATTATGAAATTTGGTGTTATCTACTTTTTCATACTATTCTTGTATGATCTTTGTATCTCTGTGATGTCAGTGGTAATTTCCCCTCTTTTATCCCTGGTTTTGTTTATTTGTGTCCTTTGTCTTTTTTCTTTAGTGAGTCTAGCCAGGGGTTGGTCAATTTTATTAACCTTCTCAAAGAACCAGCTCTTTCTTGCATTTAATTTTTCTATTGTTTTTTTTCTTCAATTTCATTTATTTCTGCTCTAATTTTGATTATTTCTTTTTTTATACTGACTTTATCCTTCATTTGTTCTTCCTCTTCTAACTTTTTTTTTTGAAGTGTTAGATGATTATTTGGGCTTGTTGTTGTTTTTGAAGATAGGCTTGTAATGATATGAACTTTGCTCTTATGACCGCTTTTGCTATGTCGCAAAAGTTTTGATATGTTGTATTATCATTATCACTCATTTCTATGTATCTCTTGATCACTCTTTATTTCTTCTCTGACCCAGTTATTTTCAGTAGCATGTTATTTAATCTTTATGTATTTTTGGTTCTGCCTGATTTATTTTTGCAGTTGATCTCTAGTTTCAAAATATGATCAGAGAATATGGTTGGTATGATTTCAACACTCTTATATTTGTTGAGGGTATCTCTGTGTCCCAGTATGTGGTTGATTCTTGAGAATATTCCATATGCACTAGAGAAGGATGTATAAGCAGCTTTTTTGGGATGGAAGGCTCTGTAAATGTCAATTATGTCCAATTGGTCTAATGTTTCAGTTAAGGATGTTATTTTCTTATTGATTTTATGTTTGGATGATCTGTCCATATCCGACTGTGGGGTATTTAGGTCTCCTACTACGATACCGTTTTGGTCTATTTCTCCCTTTAGTTCTATTAGTAATTGCTTTACATATTTCAGGGTTTCCTGAATGGGAGCATAGATATTAATAAATGTTATGTCTTCTTGGTGCATGATTCCCTTTATCATTGTAAAATGTCCTACAGTTTCTCTCTTTTCCTTTTATATTTTGAAGTATATTTCATCCAATATTAGTACTGCTACTCCGACTTCTCTGTGAATGTCATTTGCTTGAAATATCATTTACCACTGCTCCACTTTGAGTCTGTATTTGTTTTTGGAGCTGAGATGTGTCTCCTGGAGGCAGCATATGTTTGGGTTTTGTTTTAAGATCCATTCTGCAACTCTGTGCCTTTTTATTGGTGAGTTCAGTCCTTTTACATTTAAGATGATTATTGAAATATGAGGTCTTTTTACAGCCATGTTATCTTTTGTTTTCTGGTAGCTTGGTGTTTCCATTGCTTCCTTGTCCTTGTGTTTCTGTTTTCTTGATTTTGGTTGACTTTTGTGGTTTTGCCTCTGGTCCTTCTTGTTTTATGTTTTATACTTTAGTTCTGAACCTTTGGTGTGTGGTTACTATTTCAAGTATGTAAAGGATAGTTATATATATACAGCTGTCCATTTCCTCTGTGCGTGCCTTATCTCCATTTCCTTTTGCGAATTTGGATCTTTGAATCTTCCCTTTTTCAGTCATTGTTATCTCAATTTGTCCCTATGTATGCTGAACAGTCATTGCTATCTCGTTATAACAATTCTCTTATTATTTAAGCTTATAATGCCCTGTTCTTAGTAAGGGTTGCACTCCTCAGCTTGTATTTGCCTGATAGTCACTTTGCTCCAAATTATGTATTTTCTTTTTGTCATTTTGTTTTAGGTGAGCTGAACCTTTTCAGTATTTCCTGTAATGCAGGCCTTGTAGTGTAGAACTCCCTTAATTTTGTATGTTTGGAAAGGTCTTAATTTCTCCTTCATATCTAAAGGAGAGCTTAGTTGGATACATTATTCTAGGCTGGCAGTTCTGTTCACTTAATACTTTGAATATTTGATTCCATTTCTTTTTGGTTTGTGAGGTTTGTGCTGAGAAGTCCGACGATAGTCTAATGGGTTTTCCTTTATAGAGTTCTTTCTTCTTTTCCATGGGTGATTTGTGAATTATGTGTTTGTTGTTGATTTTTGATAATTTTAATACAATATGTCTTGGTGAAGGCCTTTTTGGGTTGAGATAATTGGTGTTCTGTTGACTTCTTGAATTCTAAGCTCCAGCTCATTTCTTAGATTTGTGAAATTCTCATCAACTATCTGTCTGAAAATTCTTTCCAATCTCCACTCTTTTTCCTCACCTTCGAGAATGCCCATTATTCTTATGTTTCCTCTCCTGATGGTATCAGCTAGTTCTTGTATTTCTCTTTCATTATTTTTCATTCTTCGGTTTCTCTTTTTCCTTTTGATTTATTTCTAGATTTCTGTCTTCATTATCACTGATCTTTTCCTCCATTTGGTCGATTCTATTTCCCAAGCTTGCTATTTCATTTTTCATGTCTTTCTGTGTATTCTTCATCTCCAGAAATTCTACTTGGTTCTTTCTGAGGGTTTCAATCTTTTTGCTAAAGAACTCATTCTGCTCTTCTTGCTGTCTTTTCGATTCCTGAAATTGTTGATATAAATTATTTTGGATCTCAATGAGTTTTTTTCAGAAGTATCATCTCATTTCAGTTGTATATTTCTGTGTCTGTAAGCTTACTTACTGGAGATTTTTCTCTTTTTTTTCTGAGCTGCCTTGTTACCTTGTTTATATTGTTTAATGGACTATTTCTCCTCTTGGGCATTAATGGAAGTGTTTATTATTTTTTTTCCAATAAGAAAATTTATTATATACAGGATTCTCTTTAACCTGTGGTAGCTCTTTTGCACAAATCCCTTGCTCCGACATGCTGTTGTGCTGTTTGGGTTTCTTTTGTTTTGTTTTGTTGTGTTTAATTTTAGATGTTCAGTTATTGTTGTTTCAAGGTGAGAGATCTGGAGACTTCTCTTACTCCACCATGTTTCTCCTAACTCATTCATCTCAGTTTTAAAAAGCAAAAAAGTTCACAGCGAATCGTGGTGATTCAGTTCAAAAAGCTGCTAGGGCCACCTCCGCCGCTGCCATGGGTTAAACCACAGACCATGTCCACAGTTCTAGGTTCCGGTAGGCCTGCCACCTCATAGTAATTTTTATACAGTCTGAAACAATGCATTTTTTTGCCACAGAATTTTCCAGATTTGTGGATATGCTAATGTCACTTTTAGCTGAGAAAAGTAGACCAATGCTACTGGTTCATAAGCTGTTTGTTACTAGTCTGTAATGAGATATGGAGCTTAAACCATATATGAATCAACTATGTCACTAAACACTATATACACACCTGCTGAAAGCTCTTCTTGATGATAGAAGTAGTTAATTGATTCAAATTCTGGCACAACTCAAGATTCACTCTAAATCTCTAAGTGGACCAATAAAGAGATCATATATTGGCAGTGATTTATTGACTAGTATAGGCCCTCAGACTATGCTTTGATTAATACTGACCTAGACCATGATCTTCTGGGTACCCTAGCAATGAAATTCTTTAATTTTATTGGCTTTACCTAAAAATAATTACACCAATCTAGCCTTCCAGATTATACTGGTGGGTAGACAGTGTATTCTAATATAGAAAAGTTGGCAATGCCTGGCAGGTCCATTTTGTCTGATTTGTGGGACATTGCCCACATAATTCAGTCTTTCTAGAGAATTCCATTGGTTTGCTTTATCATTTAATAATGGCAGTGTAGCTGTTCTAGCAAAGAAATCTATAAAATTTTACTTATGATTGTATTAAAGTAGCAAGTGTTAATCATTAGCACTTGTATTTCAATATCTGCCCAATATAAAATTGTAGTTTAAAATGAAATAGCAATGAATACAAGTGAAATGGAGAACATGTGATAAGGAGAAAAGTTGGCTTTGTTTCTAATTCTACATAGATTTGTATAACGCCTTGTTTTACTTTATGTCTTTCCCCCAAGGAACTATGGTGAACGCTTTCTGAAACACTGAATTTCTGAATCACTACTCCATAAGGATGTTTCAAATACTGAGAAGAGTGTCTGTAATCTTATCAGTGCCCAATTGATGGGACTTATCTGCCTTTCTTCTTCACTCTCCCTCTCTCCGAGAGGAGCATACATTTAGCCTTAAAATCCTAATTTCACAGTCTCCTTTAGGAAGATTCAAGATCCTAAGCAGCCTATGACTACATGAGTAGTTTGGTTACAACTGCCTTCCCTTTCTCTCAGAGAATCTCCTTGACTTTTTTCAAATATTTACCTCCAAATTCCTTATTGTTGAATAAAACTGATCTGTCAATTATAAACCAATAGAATCTACTCCTGGATTTACCTCTTTCTCTCAGTTTTGTAGACAGAAATTTATTCTAGCTCAGAGCATGTCCAAGTTCAGTGGAAATATTATTACCAACTGTCAGCATCTAGCCCTATTCTTCCCTAAAACTAATAGCATTCTCCCAAACCAACTATTTATCATTGCTTTATAAATATTTTTCCTTTTGTTAGATGCATTTATTGTTAAGGTTAAACCCACTGAAAACAGGAGAACCAAGTAGCATTATTCTTCAGGAGCTAAGACTCTGGAACCTAAAAAAAGACCCCTGTGGTAATCATTAATGATGCTTGCCAAATATTACAATTCTCTTTTTTGGGGGGCTTATGGAAGAGCTGTACCTTCTAGACCCTTAACAGCAAGGTAGGGCTATGTGACCACTTCTTGCCAATAAGTTGCAAGCATCAGAGACATGTGCCATTTCTGGCTAAGGACTTAATTAATATATCAATTAGAACTCTCTTTCTCTCTGCCATGATAACAAGTAGTGCTCCAGAGAGTGGCTGTTTCATCATCCTGGATCCTAAGAAAACACAACATGGTGCAGATTTTCAGCTTACACTTGATGAACATGGAGCATGAACAACAATTAAACCTTAGTTGTTTCAAGCCACTTAGATTTTGGGGTTTGTTACTGCAACATAATTGAAACCATCTTGCTTATATAGCTTTCTTTATGCAGCCCTTCTAGAAGGATCGTTACTATCTATCTTTACTGGTAAATTTAAGTGGAATAAATAACTGTTATCTATAAACAATATAGCATGGCCCATGAGTAAAACGTAGCTCTGGGGTTTTGATCTTTTTAAAGCTTAGATGTAATGTTGAAATTTTGTTATGTTCTGTAGTTTGTTAAATGACATTCTACCCACATAGCATTCACTTAGAAATATATCTGATAAATTAAGATTGTATATTGTAAACACTGGCGCAAACCTCCTCCCCCCACACACCAATGCATAAAAATGGTGGTAGATTTAAAACCAACCATATCGATAATTAATTTAAATATAAATTAACTAAGCACTCCACATAAAGGGCAGAGATTTGTCAGACTGGATTAAAAGAACAAGATGGATAAAGATACTGTCTACTAGAGATATACTTTAAACTTAAAGACACAGATAAGTTGTGTCTGAGAAAGAACCAGAAATTTACCCTGTCAAATATTCTAGGATGTTGAGAGGGAGAGAGAGAGAGGGAGAGAGAGAGAGAGAGACAGAGAGAGAGAGAGAGAGAGAGAGAAAGATTTTTTCAAGTAAAGCACAAGTTTATTCATTTTCAAAAATTAAAGCATTCTCTTATATATTTGTTATGTAAATGTGGGTGTTTTGAATCTTGAAAGAAGATAATACTTGGAGCCTTTTGATTTAAAATGATCATACAGAAGAACCTCATAAAATAACAATATTTAGAGCTCAAAGAGGACTTTAAAATCACCTAATCCAAGGTTTCCAAATGAAATAGAAATACTACCCATGGTATGTGGAATGCTTTTGGTTGCTACTTAAGAACATTTTAATAATTATGAATTTAATAAGATTCATTAGTAATTGCTATAACTAGTACATCACAGTCATGATTTCACTGATATTATTTTCTACTAAAGATGAAGCTTACATGTTTTTATTTAAAGGAAATTATTAGTTGAATAACAGAGGTAGTATACAAATATGGTAAATATCATGGAGGTGAAATGAAGATAACTGATGTTTTGGAAACACTGATTGAAATCAATTCTCTAATGGGAAGAACTGAGGCCCAGGAAGGGAAAATAATTTGCTTAAGGTCACATAGTAAGTGAATGGCAAACCTGAGTCTAGAACCTAATTCTTCCAATGTTCATTGCAATGCTTTTTTTTCCCTATTGCACTATTTAAGAAGAAGCATCAAGTACCCGGATATTTTAGAACATCTTCTATTCAATGACAAATAAATAAGCTGACATTAGGGATTTAGTGAACAGCGTAACATGCTAAAACTAAATGAGCTTAATATGGATTCGGCCTGATTTTTTGTTCATTTCCACCACCTTACTTAAAGATGTTTGAGGATAACACTGAAGCCCTAAATTCCTGAACCATCAAAGAGCAATTTACTGGCAATCAAAGTTTTTCACTAGCAAATAATTCTAAATATTTATTACCTTCCACTTCCATTAGAATATAAGCTACATGAGGCAGAGACTTTGTCCATTTTGTTTACTGTATCCTTAGCATTTAAACTGATGCCTGGCCTATAGTGAGTGCTACTTTATTATTTGTTGGTTGAATAAATTTGAAAGATCAAGAATATACTATAACTCCAGAACTGAAGGTTATATATCTTGGTGTATGCTCATTTGTCATTAATTAAACAAAAGTAATTATTCATTCATTTGTTAATTTAACAAATGTTTGTGCAGAATCTCCATGTGGCAGACACTATCTTGGCATGAGAGATATCATAATAAATGAAATAAACATGATATCTCCCCTCACAGAACTCATTTTATATGAGGAACAAGTACTAACACACTGGCAAATATGATCATGCGTGCTAGGTGCCACATTAGGTATAAGTATGAAGGTGCTACAGGAGGAATATAAGGAGAATGTTTCACCCAGACTTGAAGGTAAGAAAAATCTAAGCTGAACCTGAAAAATAAATAGCAACTAATCAGTGGAAAACAGTTTATGCTTAACCACTACTACAGTAAAACCATAGAGCCTACCCTAGGCAAAAAGATATAGATAAAATGCCTTCCCTGTCCCCATCTTTTCCCTATAATGTCTTTGACAGATTTCTATCTTGTGTTTTGTTTTCAAAGAACCTTGCTCTCAGCTGTGCCCTGCTGTAGTAGTAGCTGATAAAAGTTCAAGGCATTTCTCCTTCCAGAGATATTCTGAACAAGTCTACAATTACCTAATGTTTATATCCTTCTGTCAACTATAAAAGGGATCTTGGCATGCTTTAATCATAACTACTTTTATTTATTTAACTTATATTAGATAACGATAACATAATTTAGAGAAGTCAGCAAACTACAACCTACTGACCAGCCATGTGTTTTTATGAATAAAGTTTTATTGGCACACAGCCATGCATATTATTTATACACTGTCTATGGCTGCTTTTGCTCTAAAATAGCAGAGCTGAATAATTACAACAGAAGCTGTGTGCCCTTGAAGCCTAAAATATTTTCTATCTGGCCTTTTACTGAAAAAGTTTAAATTGTGGTTTTACCTTTAAAAATGATCATTTCTTTTTACAATGAAAGTAAAATTTACTGATATACTTAATCAATTTCTTTACGATTTCTGCAGTTTTCAGAAATAACACCTTTCTTTCTTGTTTACTTTTATTCTTTTTGTAATACATATTTCAATAATTCTTTTAATGATAATCTGTGATAAACTTGGACTTAAATGTCTGGAAATGCCCATTATTTGCCCTTGTTTATAAACAAGAATTTAATTGAGTATAAAATTTCATGTTCACTGTCTCCTCCCACTCTTATTACTTTCATCATATAATTTTACTTTCTATACACTCTTTTTTATTAATTGAGAAACCAGTTCAGTATTTTTGTATATTATTGGTCCTTCGTTTCTGATATCTTTTAAGATTGTCTCTTTAACCTTGATATTCTGCAGTCTTATAAAATGTACCTAGATATAAATTTATGTTTATTAGCCTGTTTAGTATTTGGAGTGCAGTTTCAATCTGAAAAATTATGTCTTTAGTTCTGGAAATTTTTCAGCCATTATATCTTCGAAGAGTTCATGTCTGCCATTCCATCCATTTCACTTTCCTAGACTTTTATAAGACAAATATTGAAAACTTTTGGTATCTATGTTTCTTTAAAATATTGTTTATATATTTTTAAAACTTGTCCCTTAGTGCCATGTCCTGGGTTGATTTTTTCAGAAATATTTTCTAATTCATTAATTTGTTATCCAGCTCTATCAAGTGAAGAGCATGTTTTATTTCCAATGACTAGTAAAATGGGTAAGATTCCTCTAAAGCCCTAGGCTCTAATCTGGATCAGGTTGCACATTTTGCATAAGACAATTTTAGTTTCTTTACCCTATAGCAGCTAGACTTCTAGCCGCCTCTGCCCGCTTCTAAACAGAGAACCTAGAAGTGGCTTTAAACTCACATACCATTTTAGGCTTTTGTTCTGTTTCTGGTCCTCAGTGGTAGCTATATTATTTTTGATTCCAGAGCCCCACCACCTGGAGAAATAAGCTTGACCACTATGCCATTGTCAACTTCCCCCTGACTACTGAGTCAACCGTGAAGAAGCTAGAAGACAATGATATACTTGTGTTCATTGTGGATGTCAAAGCCAGTAAGCACCAGATCAAACAGGCTGTGAAGAAGCTCTATGGCATTGATGTGGCCAAAGTCAACACCCTCATCAGGTCTGTTGGAGAGAAGCTGTACGTTTGACTGATTCCTGACTATAATACTTTGGATGTTGCCAACAAAATTGAGATCAGCTAAAATGAGTCCAGCTGTCTAAATACACACACACACACACACACACACACACATATAATTGAGAATATATATGTATATATTCAAGAATATAAATGAATAAATTTACAACAATGGTTCTTGAAGTAACATGGCTTATGTTTAGGGATTTAGGGGAAGGGTCTCTGTGAGATTTTTAAAAGTATATCACATAAACAAAGAGATCTTTCAAGAATGGACACTGCAATGACATATGTAACCCCATATTAAGTGAGTTCTAACACCTGCATAAATTTCACTTGAACTCCTTTTGTATCATTTGGAAGTTCAAATACCTTTCGGAGATTTCTATGCATTTTAGGTGGATTATATACATTCTCATGGTTCTCTTTACTTTTGGACTATCATTTCTATGTGTGCTATCTTCTATACTGTTCTGATTCAGAGCAGAAATAATTATTTGGCTTTATTTACTCAAATGATCAATAAAAATAAAAACCTATTGACATAGAAAATCTGTAGAGACTTGGCCAGAGGTTTACATTCGAAGAAATGAAACTATGTTAAAACGGAATGCTAGACACCATTTTTAAGTCTTTCACATACACATAAATGAATACACTTAAAACTGGGAAAATGCAATTGAGATGAATGTCAATATATTGGTTGTGATATTATACTATAGTTTTGCAAAATTTATCACTAAGATAAATTGGGCAAAGTGCACAAAGGATCTCTTTGTATTATTTTTACAAATACATGTAAAGCTACAATTATTTCAATTTTTTTAAAGTAAGGAAAGGCAGACAACTTTTCTACTGAGGAGTTTTCTTTCTGGTCCGTCACCCCACATAGTACCCAATCATCTACCATTTTGGTGCCACCTCATTCCTTCATTTTCTTCCATTCTCTTCCTCTTCTCCTTTTCAGAATACAAAAGAAGAAAGAAGCAAGAGAGAGAGAGAGAGAGAGAGAGAGAGAGAGAGAGAGAGAGAGAGAGAGAGAGAATCATATATTTCTTTGTATCATATAGAAAAAAGTGGCCATTATCTTTAATTGTCTTGGCTCTGTACCTCATCCTCCATTCCTAAGATCTTGTAAATTATTTTTACTAAGAAGTTTTATCCCCAAGAATTCTGATGCCAGCTGCTGATATAATACTGGTTTTACCTCCCAAAATGAGTATCAAAGGAGAAAATCAAATTTTAACACATGTAGACAAGGAATTTATATAAGAATGAAAATTCCAAAGACAGTGAGGCAAAATGAGGTATATATGACGTTTAGGACTAAGGAGGGGGAGGTAGGCAATTTATAGGTAGATGAGAAAGAGCAAACATTTGGTAAAAAAAATCTTGCAGAGCCACCCAGAAATATTTGGACAAAGAAGGAATTGACGGAACAGATTTTTGCTTGGATCCTTCCTGTCTGTCACAATTCATATATACTAAAGTGAATATGTGAAGGCTCCCTTTCTGAAGCTGTTTTTTTTTTTTTTTAAATCTTAATTCTTTTATGCAGGTAAAGGGGAGGGAAAAGAAAAACCTCTTCTTGAGTTTGTTGGTCTTTAATTGTTTTCAGTAAAATACACTTCATGCCAGGGTGGCACATTCGGAGGAGATTTGTTCCTGACTCCCACAGCATCTTACCTGATTGTGGGTGCATTTAGAGACAGCCAAAGTTTGATGGAAAGAATGAAACATGGGTTGAGAAATAAAGGGAGAAGAGTGTTCTTTGGGCCCATAGAAAAGAGAGATATACCCAGCCCCCAAACCCCCCTCCCAATTGGTAAACTTCACAATGTTCTCTGTATCTATGAGTTTGGTTTGCTTGTTTACTTTGTTCTTTAGATTCAAAATGTAAGTGAAATCACATGGCATTTGTATTTCTTTGTCTGATCTACTCCACTCAGCACAATACCCTCTAGGCCCATCCATGTTGCAGATGGCAATATTTCATTCTTTTAAATTTTTTTATGGCTGAGTAATATTTCATTGTGTAGATGTACCACCTCTTCTTTATCCATTCATCCACTGATAGACACTAAGGTTACCTCCATATCTTGGATATTATAAATAATACTGCAGTGAACATATGGATGCACATGTCCCTTCAAATTAATATTGTGGGTTTCTTTGAGTAAATACTCAGAAGAGGAATTACTGGGTCCTTCTTTGTCTCCTGTTATAGCCTTTGTTTTAAAGTCTGTTTTGTCTGGTATAAGTATTACTACCCCGGCTTTTTTTTTCTTTGTTTCCATTTTTCTGAAATATCTTTTTCCTTCCCTTTACTTTCAAACTCTGTGTCTTTTGATCTAAAGTGAGTTTCTTGAAGCCAGCACATATAAGGCTCTTGTTTTCCTATCCATTCAGCCTCCCTATGTCTTTTGATTGGAACATTTAATCCATTCTCATTTAAGGTAATTGTGGATAGATATGTTGTCATTGCCATTTTATTATTTATATTTTTAATCTTTTTTTTCTTCTTCTTAAGGAAATGCCTCTAACACTTCCTGTAATACTGGATCAGTGATGATAAACTTTACCTTTTTCTTGTCTGGGAAGCTCTATAACTGTCCTTCAATTCTAAATGATAACTTTGCTGGGTAGAGTAATGTTGGTTGTAGGTTCTTGCTTTTCATCATTGTGAATATTTCCTGTCAATCCCTTCTGGCCACAAAGTTTCTGTTGATAAATCAGTTGACAATCTTATGGGAACTTCCTTGTAGGTAACTAACTGCTTTTCTCTTGCTGCTTTTAAGATCTTCTCTTTGTCTTTAACCTTTGGCATTTTAATTATGATGTGTCTTGGTGTGGGCTGCTTTGAATTTTTTGCTTGGAACTCTCTGCAGTTCATGGGCTTAGATGTCTATTTCCTTCACAAGGTTAGGGAAGTTTTCTGTCATTATTTTTCTTGAAAAAAACTTCTAATTCCTTGCTCCCTCTGTTCTTCTTCTAGTACACCTATGATGAGAATATTTGTATTATAGTTGATGTTTTCTCAGAGGACCCTTAAACTATCCTATTTTTAAATTTTTTTGTTTTTGCTATTTTGATTGTGTGTTTTCTGTTAACTTATCTTCTAAATTACCAATTCAATCCTCTACTTCGTGTAATCTGCTATTGATTTCTTCTAAAATATTCTTCATTTCAGTTATTGTATTCTTTATTTCTAACTGGTTATTTTTATGTTTTCTATCTCCATTTTTATGTGTTCAGTCTCTTTGTTAAAGATCTCACTAAGTTAATCTACTCTTCCCAAAAGTTCATTGAGCATCCTCATAATCAGTGTTTTGAACTCTGAATCTGGTAAATTGCTTGTCTCCATTTTGTTTAGTTCTTTTTCTGGATCTCTGTTCTGTTCCTTCATTTGGGATGTGTTTCTTTGTCTCCCCATATTGGCTGCCTCCCTGTGTTTATACATATTAGATAGGGCTGCTATGTCTCCTGGTCTTAGTAGAGTGATTTTTGTAGCAAGTGTTCTGTTGGGCTCAGTAGCACAATCTTCTCTGGTCACCTGATCCAGGTGCTAGAGATGTGTCCTTTTTATGGGTTGTGTGTGCCCTCCTATTGTAGTTAAGCCTTGGTTGCTGTTTGCACATCAGTGGGAGAGACTGACCATTTGGCCGATTGGTTGTGAAGACTGGTTGCTGACTATAGTGGAGGAGCTGTTGTTCAGGGGCTGAGCTTATGGAGCAGTATTTACTTTAGCAGGGTTCTTCTGCCTTCCCAATCTACTCATTGGGTGTGTGGTCCTCAAATGCAGCTCAATGATGCTCAAGCTCAGGTCAAAACAGGACACCAGGCATGCCAGCCCTAGGGCCTCCTGTGGAGAGGGCCTGTCACAGGTCATGTTTAGTTACAGCCTGTGTTTTGTCTGGTGCCACCTGGCAATCTGCAGATGGCTACCACCCACAATGAGCCTAGTTGTGCCTCAAGAGGCCAAGGCACAAACGAGGCTAGCTGCCACTAGTGCTGGGCTTGGAGTTGCTCAGCAAGAGGAATGGGGTATGTTGAGTCCAGATGTTGCTTATTTGGGTTTTGTGAACATTTGAGAGATTTTAGAAAAGTCCAAAGCATGCATCAAGACAGTGATTTGTATGGAAAAGATATTGAAAGCAGTTTGAGTGATCCTGCAAGTTGAGTAGGGTGGGATCTCAGGGAACCACCAAGGTAAGTGACAAATTAGCTACGTTGATGAAGACTCAGATATGGCAGCCACTTGCATTTGCACCCCAGGAGGTGGGAGGGCTCAACAGAGAAACAATGGATTCAGCCAGCATTTCTCTCTGGTAGAAAGCTGTCCCTCCAGTCATTGCCTGCAGTCAGACAAACTCAGTTCCTGTCTATATTTTCCTGGTGTTTTCACACACCTGTCCCAGTGCTGGAGCTCAGAGCAAGAAAATCTGTCAACAAATAAATCTTTTAAGAGGGCAGGCCCTTTAAGAGGAACATCTGAGACTCCTGCAGCCCTCCATCTCACTCAGCCACAATTTCCACTGGATTTCACAGACAAATGTTGTGGGGACTTTTCTTCCCAGCACTGGAACACTGAGCTGGGAAGTCTGGTGTGAGGCTAGGACCCTTCACTCTTCTGGGGGAACTTCTGCAGCTGAGGTATTTCTCCTGATTCTCAAATACCACATGTGGTTGTAGAACCAGCTAGTTTTGTGTATCCATCCCTCCTAACAGTCTAAAGGTGACCTCTTCCGTATGTTCCCAGTTGTAGGACTTTTGTTCAGCTAAAGTTCAGGTGACTCAACAATGATGGCTTTTGTGTACTTTAGTCATAATTTTGATGTGATCATGAGAGGAGGGGAGCATAGTGTCTACCTACTATGCTGTCTTGATCATAGTGTACATATTTTTAATATTTTCTTCTTTTGAATATGAGTTCTGAATCTGCTGCTTAAGAGTTATGAGATGGTAGGCAAGTTGCTTAACTTCTTTGAGTCAGATTTTACTCAAAGCATAACATATTGCTATAAGTATTATATAAAATACTACACATAAAAATGTAGACTAATGCCAGACACAAATTAGGCATTTAATACATGATAGATGCTATTAGTAGTAGTAGTTGCATTATTGTTGGTTTTGTTGATATTATTTTTATCTCTCCCATTCATATCCTTTCCATCACTTTATAGGATTTGATGTGATCCAGAACTTACCACTGAGAAAGAAATCAGCAGAGAATATTTAAACAGAAGCCTGTCAGGGACATCAGAAGCATAGTGGAGTGAACGATGTCCCCAGATCTCTCTCCTTGAAACAAAAATAAGCTGAACATATAAAACTTAACAATTAACACCAAATCTGCACACAAGCACATCTAAGTGAGGGATCTGCAAATGAAAGCTACCACAGGAATTGAAAAAAAAAAAAAAAAACTAGATCAGTAGAATGAGTTCTTTAGCGAGGAGAATTAAATCCTCAAAAAAGAGCCAAATAGAACTTCTGGAGATGAAGAATGCACTAAAAGACATGAAAAAGGAAATAGCAAACTTGGGAAGTAGAGTCAACCAAATAGAGGAAATGATCAGTGACATCAAAGACAGAAATCTAGAAATAAATCAGAAGGAAGAATACAGAAACCAAAGAATGAAAAATAAAGAAAGAGAAATACAAGAACTAGCTGATACCAAGAGGAAAGGAAACATAAGAATAAAGGGCATTAGTGAAGGAGAGGAAATTAGAAAGTATTTTCAGACAAATAGTGGCCAAGAATTTTCCAAATCTGTGGAAGAACTGGAGATTGGAATTCAAGAAGTCAACAGAACACCCAATTATCTCAATAAAAAGTGGCCTTCTCCAAGACAATTGTATTTGATAATTGTATTAAAATTATAAAAAGTCAATGACAAAGAAAGAATTCCCTTGGCAGACAAGGAAAAGAGGATAGTAACTTATAAAGAAAAACCCATTAGAGTATTGTCGGACTTCTCAGCACAAACCTTACAAGTCAGAAAGAAGTGGAATTAAATATTTGAACTATTAAATAAAAGGGACTACCAGCCAAGAATGATGTATACAGAAAAGCTCTCCTTTAGATATAAAAGAAAAATAAAGACCTTTCAGATCAAAAAAAAAAAAAAAAACTGAAGGAATACTCCACTACAAGTCCTACATTACAGGAAATGTGAACACGGTCAGCTCACCTAAAAGAATATAACAACAAAAAAAAAAATACAGAACTCTGAGTAAGGTGACTAGCAGGCAGATAGAAGCAGAGGAGTGCAACCTGCTTTAAGAAAAGGCATTATAAGTTTAAACAATAAGAAGAGATTTGCTATTGCAAGATAGTAATAAAAGTCCAGCATATAAAAGGACAAATTGTGACAACATTAACAGAAAAGGAGAAAATTCAAATATCCAAACTCGAAAAAGGGAATAGAGTTATGGCACATACAGAAGAAAATGTACTACTATATATCTATAACTGTCCTTTACATATTTGTAGTGGTAACAACACACCAATGATTCAGAACTGAATTCTATAACATCAAACAAGAAGGCGCAGAGGGAAAGTCCCCAAAGCCCAACCAAAATAAAAAAAAAAAAAACCAGAAACAAAAGGACAAGGAAGTAATGGAAACACCAAGCTATAAGAAAGTAAAAGATAAAATGGCTATAAGAACTCATATTTCAATAATCAGCCTAAATGTAAAAGGACTGAACTCATCAATAAAAAGGCACAGAGTTGCAGAATGGATCTAAAAACAAAAATCATACATATGCTGCCTCCAGGAGACACAGCTCAGTTCCAAAGACAAATACAGACCCAAAGTGGAGGAGTGGAAAATGATATTTCAAGCAAATAATATTCAGAGAAAAGTGGGAGAAGTGATACTAATATCAGATGAAATAGCCTTCAAAATAAAAAAAAAAGGTAAAGACAGATATTGAGGGACACAAAGTTACTCATGCACCAAGAAGACATAACACTTATTAATATCTATGCTCTCAATCAGGGAGCCCCAAAATACGGAAAGCAATTACTAACAGAAGTAAAGAGAGAAACAGACCAAAACACTATCATAGTAGGAGACTTAAATACCCCGCTGTCGGGTATGGACAGATCATCCAAACAGAAAATCAATAAGGAAAAAACATCCTTAAATGACATATAAGACCAATTGGAGATAATTGACATTTGCAAGGCTTCCATCTAAAACAGCTGCTTATACGTTATTCTCTAGTGGAACATTCTCAAGAATCAACCACATACTGGGACACAGAGATAACCTCAACAAATATAAGAAGATTGAATTCATACCAATCATATTCTCTGATCACAATGCTTTGAAACTAAAGATCAACAATAAAAAGAAGGTGAGAAGAACAAAAATATATGAAGATTAAACAGCATGCTACTGAAGAATAACTGAGTAAAAAAAAATAAAAAGAGATCAAGAGATACATAAAAATGAATGAAAATCATAGTACAACATATCAAAACTTTGGGGAAATGGCAAGAGCGGTCAAAAGAGGAAAGTTCATATCATTACAGTTCTATCTCCAAAAACAAGAATGAGCCCAAATAAACAACTTAATGTTTTATCTTAAAAAACAAGAAAAAGAAGAACAAATGAAGCCTAATGTCAGCAGAAGGAAAGAAAAATTTCAAAATTAGAACACAATTAATTAAATGAAATTGAAAACAACAGAAATAAGTAGAAAAAAATAAATGCAACAAAGAGCTGGTTCTATGAGGTTAATAAAATTGACAAACCCCTGGCTAGACTCACTAAAAAAAAAAGAGAGAGAGAGAAAGGACACAAATAAACAAAATCAGGAATGATAGAGGGGAAATTATGACTGACATCACAGTAATACAAAGGATCATACAAGAATAGTATGAAAAAGTAGATAACACCAAATTTAATAACCTAGAAGAAATGGACCAGTACTTAGAAAAAAACAACCTTCCTACACTGAATCAAGAAGAACTGGAAAATCTAAGTGAAGAGATCAGCAGTATGGAAATGGAAACAATCACCAAAAATGTACCAAAAAGTAAAAGTCCAGGACCAGATGGCTTCACCAGTGAATTCTACCAAACATTCAAAGAAGATTTAATACCTATTCTCAGACTCTTCTAAAAATCGAAGAGGAAGCAAAAATTCCCAACTCATTTTATGAGGCCTATATTACTTTGATTCCAAAATCTGGTAATGATAACACAAAAAAAGAAAACTACAGACCAATATCAGGAATACACATGCAAAAATCCTAAATAGATACTAGCGAATGGAATACAGCAATATATTGAAAAGATTATACACCACGATCAAGGTGGCTTCATCCCAGAGGCACAGGGATGGTTGAACATACGCAAATTGATTCACATGATACACCACATAAACAAATTAAAAAATAAGAATCATATGATCATATCAATAGATGCAGAAAAAGCCTTCCGGAAAATACAGCATCCATTTATGATCAAAACACTTAACAAAATCGGTAAAGATAGAAAATACCTTAACATAATAAAGGTCATCTATGAAAAACCCTTAATGGTAAAAAACTAAAAACCTTCTCGATAAGATCAGAAACAAGGGAAGGCTGTCCACTATTGCCACTGTTATTCAATATAGCATTGGAGGTCCTAGCAAGTGCAATCAGACAAGGAAAGACATAAAAGGCATCCAAATAAGAAATGAAGAAGTCAAACTGTCACTATTTGCAGATGACATGATTCTCTATGTAGAAAACCCTAAAGGCTCCAGAAGATCATTATTAGAAACAATAAGCGAATAAAGTTTCTGAATACAAAATCAACGTTCAAATATCTGTAATGTTCTTATACTCTAATAACAAAGTGTCAGGAAAAGAAGTGGAAAAAATAATACCTTTTGCAATTGCAACAAAAAAAATAAAATACCTAGGAATAAATCTAATGAAACATGTGAAGGACCTATACAATGAAAACTAAAAGATCCTATTAAAAGAAATCAAAGAAAATACAAAGAAATGGAAAGATATTTTGTGTTCTTGGATTGGAAGAATCAACAAAGCTAACATGACCATATTACCTAAAGGACTATACAGATTTAATGCAATCCCCATCAAAATCCCATCAGCATTTGTGAAAGAAATAGAACAAAAAAATCACCAGATTTGTATGGAAGCACAAAAGACCTCAAATAGCCAAATCTATCCTGAGAAAAAAGAACAAAGCTGGAAGCATCCCTCTGCCTAACTTCAAATTCTACTACAAAGTGACAATAATCAAAACAGCAAGATATTGGCAGAAAAACAGACACATGAACCAGTGAAACAGAATCCAGAGTCCAGAAGTAAATTCATATGTATATGGGCAAATAATTTTTGACAAAAAAAGCCAAAAACATACAGTAGAAAAAGGAAAGCCTCTTCAACAGATGGTGCTTGGAAAACTGGAAAGCCACATTCAGAAGAATGAAAGTAGACTGTTGTTTATCATCACACACCAAAATTAACACAAAATGGATTAAGGACCTGAATATAAGACCTGAAACTATAAATTGCATAGAAGAAAACATAGGAACTAAACTCAAGGACCTTGGAATTAATAAGGATTTTATGAATTTGACCTCAAAAGCAAGGGAAGTAAAAGCTAAAATAAATGAGTGAGACTACATCAAACTAAAAAGGTTCTGCTCAGCAAAAGAAATTGTCAGCAAGATAAAGAGAGAACAATGAATGGGAAAATGCATTTGCAAGCAATGCTTTTGATAAGGGTCTAATATCCAAAATATACAAGGAACTCATACAACTCAATAACAACAACAACAACAACAACAAAACAACAAAAACAAACAAACAATCCAATCACAAAAGGGTCAGAGGACTTGAACAGACACTTCTCCCTAGAGGACATACAAATGGCCAACAAATATTTGAAAAGATGCTCAACATCACCAGCTATTAGGGAAATGCAAATCAAAACCACAATGGGATACTATGTCCCACCTGTTAGAATAGCTATAATCAACAGGACAAGTAATAACAAATCTTGGACAGCATGCGCAGAAAATGGAACCCTCATACACTACCTGTGAGACTGCAAATTTGTACAGCCACTATGGAAAACAGTATGGAGGTTGCTCAAAAAACTAAGAATTGATCTACCATATGATTCAGCAATCCCTCTACTATGTATTTACCTGAAAGTCTTGAAAACCCATATCCAAAAAGATATTTGCACACCTATGTTCATAGCAACATTATTCACATTGGCCAGGACATGAAAGCAACTGACATGTCCTATGATAGATGATTAGCTAAAGAAGCTGTGGTATATATAGACAATGGAATATTACTCAACCATGAGAAGAGATGAAATATTGTCATTTGCGACAACATGATGGATCTGGAGATAATCCTGCTAAGAGAAATAAGCCAGACAGAAAAAGTTGAAAATCACATGACATCATTTATATGGGACTATAAACCTAAAAGCAACAAATGAACAGGACAAACAAACAGAGACTCATGGACATGCACTATAGGCTAGTGATTAACTGAGGACTATAGACTTGTGGTTACTAGTGGGGTGGGGGAGAATTGGGGAGGTAGATGGGGTATTGGGAGTCAAGTTTATGGTTTAGTGAAAGGGTGAAGTAGGTAAAGGGGGTCATTTATATGGTAGCTGAAGGAACGTGGACTTTGGGTGGTAAATGCACAATAGAATATATGTCAATATATGTTAATAGAATAGATGTCAAATGATAATGTACACCCGAAAATTACATAATTGCATTAACCAATATTACCACAATAATCTTAATTATTTTTTAAAAAAAGAAGTTATGGTTCATATGTACAATGAAATATTATTCAGCTATTAAATAAAATGAAATCCTACCATTTGTAAAGACATGGATGGACCTAGAGGTTATTATGCTGAGTGAAATAAGTCAGTCAGAGTAAGATAAATACCATATGATTTTACTTACATGTGGAATCTGAGGAACAAAAAGAACAAACAAATCAAAAACAGATTTACAAATATAAGGGACAACCTATATATTTATAAATATATAGAGGGGAGTGGGGTTTGGAGACTGGGATAATGGGGTGAATGGTTAAAGAAGTATGAATTATTAGTTAATTGATGGTCATGCAGATGGGGAGCTCAGCAGAGGGAATGCAGTTAGCATTAATGTAATGACTAGGTGAAGAGCCAGGGGAGAGAAGGCAAATTAGGGGGATTGTTTTATAAACTATCTAATGTCTAACAAATGTACTATCCACTTGAAATTAATAATAAAATAAAATTTAAAAAAGAACTATAAAGTAAAGCAACAATTGGCTACCATTTCTTCTGGTTAGATTGAAGCAGATTAAAATGCTAACAACTCCTCGTTGTGAGCAGACTCATATACTACACAAACCCTTTGGTTAAGAATTTAATAGCATCTATTTTTTTTTTAATGCACATATTCTTTACCACAGCTATTTCATTCCTAAAATCGTGTCTTATTGCAATGCTTATCCAATTGAGCAAAGATGAAGATGCACATACAAGGCTGTTTGCAGCACTGTTTGTATTTGCAAAAAAAAAAAAAAAAAAACTGAAAATAGCTTAAATGTCCATCAAGCCCTCAATATTGCTATGAATATGTGCAGTGTTTACCTAACAGAAATATTGACAGCTAAATTTCTCTGCTTTAGTAACTAAAATAAATGCTTTTATTCAATAGATTTATCTATTGCTTTTTAAATAAATTGCTGACTAATTTTGGTGGTTCTATTGTTGTTTTCATAAACATGAGAATAGTTACCAGAGGGGTTATGATACAATATACATCTCAAGAAGTGATTGAAAGGAACCATTTTTAGTGTTTAATCATTGCTCATTCTCATTTCTAGGCTATTTTCCCTACCCTAATGGTTTAGAAGAATCATGTCTTCTTTTCCAAATAGATTTTTTTTCTCTCTAAAGTTTCTTGTGTATTTCTCAAAATCTGTCCTTCATCTCATACCTAGAGGGCTTAGTCATTATTAAATTCTTCCAATATTAAAAAAGAAAAAGAATCTTGAGAACTTTGGAGTGGTGGAGTTACACATCTCTATGAAAATGACACCTTACCAAACACCACAAAGACAATTAACATATAAGAAGAGATATGGCCAATGAAAGAGTGCATGATATCTTGAAATAAAAATTCGACATGGTCCTCTAGGGAAGAAATAAAAATAAATGTTTATATAGCTCTCTAAATGCTCAGTAAAGTTTACTTAGCAACTTTTTCCTAATTATGGTATAACCGTTCAGAGTAGACATAACATTGCTTTATCCTGGATATTTACAATTTTGTCTGAAAGCCCATTTGTCCTTGTGAGACTACCAATCAGCAAAGTAGATGATAAAGCTATAAATCTATGGAACTGCTTTGCCAAATATCACTGTCTCATTGTTGTGGTGGCAAAATAAGTTCTTTTATAGAACACTATGGAATACATCTCACAATCATCATTTTTCAGTGGCTTAATCTACACTGAGTTGACTTGAAATTTTTTTCCCAAAGCTTTCCTATAAATAACACATCACAAAAGAACAAAGCTGAGGAATGAAAAATGTTGAAACAGATCCTACTTTACATATTTTACATTGTGTATTTCTAAAGCAAGCATATGTGTTTCCAATCTTTTATAGTCATTATTTGT
Source organism: Eidolon dupreanum (assembly GCA_028627145.1). NCBI lineage: Eukaryota > Metazoa > Chordata > Mammalia > Chiroptera > Pteropodidae > Eidolon > Eidolon dupreanum. The sequence goes on from CM053505.1 coordinate 69,342,019, forward strand.
GCATTTGTATTTAAGAGAGGGCGATGGGAAGGCCATGACCATAATTAACTCAAAAAAGTAATAAAAACCAGGTCTTTGTTCTATGGTCAACTCTTTTTCTTTTAGGCATTAGAACAGGAATATGTTCTGTATTCTTACCATGCCTGAAAACAGGATCCCAACAATTAAGAAATTCAATGGATATTGTAAATTTTTGAATGAGACATCAGTATGCAAATTTTCAATGTCTTTCAAACTAGGCGCTTTCCTTCTGTCTAATCAAAATGAAGCAATCATCTCCCCCGTTACCAAATACACATGCATGTTAAAAGATAAACTTAGGTATATTAAAATTTTTAAGAATTTATTTGAGCAAAAATCCATTCAAATGGGGCAGTACCAAACCAGAAGTGACTATGAGCGCTCATCTACAAGAACCAGGGGGAACTTATATAGAGAAAGTATGGCGGGCTGACCCTACCTGACCATTTCCTGCTCCAACGAGTTAGTTCCTGACTGCACCCTCCTTCCCAGGACTCTCCAGCTGATGTGGCAGTCTGAAAAGAAGCTTAAACAATTAAGATGGTTTCCTTATAGTTTGGCAACCAATCATTGTTTTCCTTATGTTCTCCTTCCTCATATGGAATATCTATAGCTGTGTAGGAATGCAGAAGTACAAGATGGTATAAAACTCTCCGCCATGTTACAATTGGGGCTCAGCCTTTGGATAAGAATCTGCTGAGCTGGTGCTGGCATTAATTGAAGAGGAAATTTTAGGAATTTACATCAAAAAGCTAATCAGTTCTTTGTTCTGCTTCTCTCTTTATACAGGAGCACATGCAAGAGCTCACTTTCACTTTGCTCAATTTGTAAATGTAAATGCACCCATAGTAACCCCCACCTCTTCTAGCACCTTGTGCCTTGGCAGGTCCCTCATCCTATAACAATTTGTATTTGCTGATTACTCATAGTAACTCCTGCCCTTCTCCAATGTTACTACTTGCAATCTGCATAGTAACTCTCAACGTTTGTAATGGTTTGAGTTCAAACTGACCAATCAGCTTGTGTAAAATCCTTATATATAAGGAATATTGTCACTGAGCACACTGCCCAGATCTTCAGTGTTAGCTCCTCTGGGACAGTGCATAATAAAACTGAGTGTTCTTTCTCTCCAAGTTACTGCTTGTTTATTTTACTGCACTGGTTCTGGGATTTTTCTACAACACAATAAATGCTGCTTCCTGCTTACAGCCTTGGTGTACCATCTCTTCCTTTGAGAATCCCACAACAAAAGTGTGGAAGCAAAAAAGAAAATTATTTGGCTATAGCTAAAAGTTATTTGGTAGTTTGTGATTGTTTGTCATTAGAATTTTGATTTCCAAACCTTGAGACATTTACTACAGGCTTAGAATTTGGTTTGCTTATATAGACTGCTCCTCAATCTAATGGCCCTCTTGTTTAATTAATTTAGAACAATTTTGATTCAAGTTTTGATATTCCAGACCTTTTCCGTTAAGTCAAACTTATGTTAATGTAGCCAAACATTCTCAATTGCTTGAAACTAGACCAGCATCCACCTTTTTTTATAATCTAGATAACCAGCTGTTCTGAATCTTATTGGAAGTCACAAAAGTTTAAGGTAGCTAGTTTCAAATTAGTGGAAAATTTGAAATTTAATGAGTCATTTGACATCACAACTCATCTCCTTACTAAGTATACATGAGGAAGCGAAGAGTTCTGTCTATATATCAGATGTTCCATATGCCTTTTATTATGTGTATTTTATTAAGGGCCTCATCCATAACAGGAAATTGGCAGTTAATCATACTTAATAAGAAAAGGTTGAAGTTCTGGAAATTCCTGTTTGGCTACTTTTCTGGCTACCATGTAAATGATTCATTTTGAGCTTGTAAAATGAAATTTTATTTTTATATTCTTATTCAGTGAAATATTTCCTAATTACATTTAACAATAATTACACTAGAATTGAACTTCTTATTTGTCCATCATTTCTCATTGTAAGTTACAGTCTATTAATTTGAAAAAATGGACTCAATACTTCCAGGCATTGATCCTTAGCACTGCAGCATTCACAGCATTTTTTTTTTTTACAATAAAACTGAATAAACAATTGAAGGAACTATAGGATTAGAATGAGAGTGAGTAAATACAATTTTACCTGGATACTTTATTCTTTTTTTTTAATGTTCTTTTTTAAAAATCACTGACACATTAGGCAAGATTGTTAAATTATTTTTTCTTTATTATTTTCTTAATGTCCATATAAGTAATTTGTAGTACCTGGGTGCCAGGAAAGTTCAGCTTCAAACAGTAATTTTTAAACACCTGAAATTCATGAGATAAATAAATCTGTTATTTTTTTAATCCATCTGAAAACGAATGAGTAATAACATAACTTTTGAAAATAGGAACTGATGAATGTTTAGCTGTGTTTTAACAGTCTTTGTGTGTGTTTGTGTACATGGGGGTGCATTTAAGGACAGATAGTTTGCAAACACTACACCATTACCACAGCTATATCAGTACCATGAACTATTCAGATCAGCATGCAACTGAAGTGAACATAGGAATTGAGGCCTGAAGTACAGCAGAATTTTCCACCCTAAAATATGTCTCTTTGGCATGAAGATTTTCAGCTACTTATTTTTAAGAAGATGCAAACACAGGAAAAGCTCTTTGATAAGCTACTAAAAGTTACACTTTTGTAAGAAAAAATTACATTTATAAGGGAAATCTCCATTTGTAAGCATGTCTCCCTTACTATACCAGAAAGAAGAGGATGACCTTATCTCTAGAAACTCCTATCAATGCAGAAGAGAATGATATAAATCTGCATAAAAACATTACCTTTGTTTACTATTCTCCCTCTTGCCCCCCAACAGCTTTTGTATCTGGCTAGAGATGGATTTAAAGTGGTGGCTTGGGACATTTCTGGGAATTACCCAGCTTTCCTGGTCTCTCCAATGAATACAGGACATATACATATTATTAAACTTATGTTTGTTTTTCTCCTGTTAATCTGTCTTTATTACAGAGGGGTCTCAGCCAAGAACCTAGAAGGGTAAAGGAAAAATTACTTTTTCTCTTTCACAGGCCATAGAACCAGAATCAGGAAATAAGGAGGTGAACTCAGAGTAATATATCAATGCTCTAGTAAGGAGGGATTACAAATCTTAGTTACATTTTGATGGTGAAATTAAAAAATCCTGCCAGCAATAGAACCTTCTGTTGAAATAAAGAAGAGAACAGAATTTAGTGTTGCATGAGCATTATCACATTGACATGCATGTAAGATAGCACAATAGTCTGGGCAGACTGACAAAGTCTAGACAATTTCACATAAATTTATACCTTAATATAAAAGAAAGAACAATGAAAACTTCTTTTATCTCCTTGAGAGACAAATAGTTGCACTTGTTGTTGTCTCTAGTAGTCTCCTGAGAGACAATTTTGGAACTGTTTGTTTGTAGTTCAAAAGATCAGAGATATGTGAATTGAATTATGAAATAAAAAGGGTTTCCTGTTTTTTGAGCTAATTAGACTTTCAAGAGACATCCTAAGAAAAGGAGAGTTGTTATTAGGACAAAAAAAAAAAAAAAAAAAAAAAAGTCCATCTGCCTGCAGGCATCTAAGCCAAAGAAGAGATAGCAGGTTTTGCAGAAAAAAAAAACAAGGTTTGTTTAGAGATTTTCAAGTCCCAGAGACACAGATGAGCTATTGCTCAAAGGCCTGGCTCCATGGGTATCTTGAAAGTATAAATTATATAGGAAAAAATGAGTCTTTCTGGAAACTAAGGGAGTTGGGGTCTTAGGTGCTACTGAATTTATTGTAGGGAGGAGGCAAGAGAATTAAAATGTTAATCAAGCCACAATCAGAGACTGCAACATGCTAATCAGTCCTGCAGCCAGGCCAGAAGGACACCTTCAGAACAAGGGAAGATTTCTGTTGGGATCCCTAACCCATTCTCTGCACCTGTGAAGGGGAAACAGGAACCAAGAGTCATTCCCTATGGCTAAAACCATGGAAACTTTTGGATTAAAGGCTGTGAACTGCCAGCAGGCCTTTCACTCTACTATTCTTACATTTTCACACTCCATACTCGCCCTCTTCCTCACTGTATGTTCACATTAAAGGAAATGGGTTAACAAAGTCTTTTAAACCGTAACTCACAAGAACTAAAGAATGGTATATAAACTGAATTCTCTGAACACTCAGTTCTCTCTGTCTCTCTCTCACTGCCTTTCCATGTCTCACTTAGTCCCTCTCACTCTCTGACTCTGAGAGGAGACCACACTCTGTGGAGTGTTACCCCTTTTTAAATAAACTTTCCTTTTGACTCTTACTTTGGCGTTTGTGTTGAATTCTTTCTACACTCTCCAGCAAAGGACCCTCTTCTCTTGGTGCAGGGCTTGGTCTCCCCACACCCAACTCGGTGAAATTTGCCCTGTCCTGCATCAATTAGACAATTGGAAGAAGATGAGATAATAGTTTGTTATGTCTGGTTCTGGAATCAGCCATGGCACCATCCTGTCTGGTCCCATGATCTGGTCCCATAGCCTGGTTGCTGCGGGATTCTCAAACAGAGAGACAAGATACCAAGGCTATAAACAGGAAGCAGCATTTATTGGGCTCAGCAGATTCTTATCCAAAGGCTGAGTCCCAATTAAACATGGCGGACAGCTTTATACCATCTTGTACTTTCGCATTCCTACACAGTTATAGATATTCTATATGAGGAAGGAGAACATAAGGAGAACATTGATTGTTTGCCAAACTATAAGGAAACAAGCTTAATTGTTTAAGTGGGTTTTCAGACTGCTGTGTCAGCCGAGGAGTCCCGGGAAGAGGGGTACAGTCAGGAACTAACTCTTTCAAGCAGGAAATAGGCAGGGTCAGGCTGCCACATGGTCTCTAGGCTGATGGGGTTGTTGTTCTGCCTCAATGGGCCTAGACAGAAACACATCTAAAGCCAAATGTTATCCTTAGTCTAAAGTCCAACTGAAAACTCTTTTCTTCATAATTATAGACATGAACTTTGATTAATCTTATGTTCTAAGGCTTAATAATTAAAGGAGCAGGCATACAAAGGATAAGAGCAAGGAGAAAAAAACAATTGAGTCACAATGCCATTATTTGGGCAAAACCAGCTTGAATCAGAGAAAAAAAACTATAGTAAAGAAATAAAGTTTGTATGCAGTCACAGGATATTTTTAAAAAGTCATCATTTTACCCTTACAATCTACATTTATAATTGTTTTTATTTATTTGAGGAAATATATTCATATGTGTTTACCATTTATATAATTTACCTGTTAAAATGTATATATAAATATATATATCTGTTAAATTACATATATATATATATCTGATTCCTGCATTCCCTTTTAGGCATTTATTCACAAGCACATATCAAGGGGATGAAAATAGAGGCAGAAAAACCTATGCAAATGTTTGGTTGAAAGAAAATATTTCTCAAAGCATCAACACAGTTCACCACAGCATGAATTTTGGTCATATTTGCTCAATAAGAGAATATAAGACATGATAAAGGTAGCCTCTTCTTCCTAGAATCTCTTGAGACAAAAATCTGAAATTAGCAAAACCCTGGGCAAATGGATGGTATTGATTGTGGAAGTAACATTCCAATCATTAGAATGAATTAGTCCTGAACCCTGGGAGAAAAAGGGCTAAACTATTAGATTTTTCTGAATGACAGAGATATTCTATGTAGTTTGTGAATTGGCCTATATCGGTATGATTATTTTGACACACGTAATTTCAATTATCAGTTCCTTTTTCTTGAAAGAGAAAGGATGAGAGAGAGAGAGAGAGAGAGAGAGAGAGAGAGAGAGAGAGAGAGAGAGAGAGAGAAAGAGACCTCCTGTACAATGCTCTTCTCTTTCCATGTAGAGTTATAAAAGATTTTGACTTCCTTTAAAATAATAGTTACAAAAACTGTAAGATCAAGGAACATACAGACATTATATGATACATCTGAATTATATCTGGATGTCATATATCAAATAAGATATTTGTCAGTGTGCCTCATGGTCTCTGTGAAAAAAGAAAAACTATGAGCTGGGTAACAGCATTGTTGGGTGTATCTAGAGGTATTTGGGTCACTTTATCCTAGGAGGCTAAGTAATGGTGAAGAGGAATTTTCACTCAAAAGGCTAACCGTATAATCAGCTCTTTGTTCTGCTTCTGTAGACATACTTGCTGCATAGGCCAAAGAACAGACTGATCTCGAGATCAACTGAAGACTTACTTTACTCTTTGATTGTTCTGTCTAGGTAACAGATGTATTGCCTAAGTTCCTTTCTGAAAATCTCATGCTCTGTAACTGCCATAGTCCATAGCAACTCCTGCACACACCTGTAACCCATAGCAACTCCCGCGGTCTGTAACCATCTGAGGACAAATCAACCAATAGGACCATGCCAACTAAGCCCTATAAAAGTAAAATTTCACCCGGAACTCAGGGCCCAGATCTTCAGCACGTTAGCTCTTCTGAGACCACTGACATAATAAATCTGAGTTCTCCAAATCTCCAAGTGGTGATTGGTTTCTCGCTGGTCTGATTTTGCAACATCTCTGCAACAATGGTTCAGTGTCAAATTGAAGGGCAGTAACCTGCTAAAGGGCTCAGACCTTGATAATTCTGTTTAACACTTTTATCAACAATTTTATGTAAGACATACAAGGAATACATTATATTTGCTGGTGACATAAAGTTTAAGATGCCAAATAATAGAACTAAGATTCACAAGATTCTGGACAGGCCATAATGATGGCCTAAAATTAACAAGATAAAATTCAGTAAGGATATGCATAATGACAAATGAAAGAAAATTCTGACTTATTGATGAGAGACTTTATTCAAAAGATTATTGCAATGAGAGAAGGAGGGACTATTGCAATAAGGCAAGGGGGACTAGCATAATAAGGGGAGCACTATGACCATCGAACCTGCAAAGCATCTCAAGGGTTAGGTGAAAAGAAGTTTTCTTTTGCAGAGAGGAGTAAACAAGGCTGGAAAGAGCCAAGTGTGGTGGGTGAAGTGCTTTGAAAGGGTAACATGATCAGATAGTAAATTGGATAATGTTTTACCCTTAGGTAAGCCTGTTTTCTAGGAGGAGCCCTTAAGGAGTTGCTATATACTGGTTCAGATTGAGGGTAGAACAAATTTCAGGGGTCTGGGAGAAGGACAGAATTTTAACCAAAGTTTGGTTAAGAAGTGCTTTTTTTCCATATATCAGTGTGGACAAGCCATTTAGCTAATCACTTGTAAGGCAATTGAGGAGAACAAATTTTGCTTCTATTTTTCTAGGTTCTTTGGCTAGTCTAAAGTCAAATTAACATAAGACAAGTTAATAGGAGAAATAAATTTAATTATATATGTATGGGAGCTCCAGAAGGATATGAAGCCCACAGGTAATTAGACAATTGAGGGTTATGTGCCATCCTGGGATTAGGAGTAGGGGCTAGGGGTCTGAGGCTTCAAAGATGAGGATGACAATTTACAGGAACATGTGAAGAGCAAATGTTTGATAAACAGATGTTTGTCATTCCATGAAGAGACAATGGGGCACAGAGATAAATCTGAACAAATAGGCTCTGCCAGCTTTCCCAGCCCACCCCACCTGGCCAATATTCTGTAGTTACCTCTGGTGATAGCTCTCTTCCTGGACCAGACACTCTAAATTATTTTAGGCAGATAAGTGAGAGGCAAAAGTTTTTCTTGAATGTGCTGGGTCTTTATTGCCTTCAGCTCAAAATAGTCTATATACCAAAGTTGCACATATTGGGAAGGTTCATTCTGAATCCCTTCAGGGTAAAGAATGGGACTTTGGAAGAACTGTGTCTGGCCTTGTCATAGATGAACTAGGAGGGCGTTTGTGAGCCTCATCTAAATCATATGGGAAAAGATGGTTCTTTGCAATAATCTGCTTTCTGGAACACAAAAGAATAGGAAATTCCTTCTCTATTTTTCAGGAGCATAGGGCTCAGGTAAAAGTCAACATTGTCTATGTGGATGAAAAAGAGGTTCTGTGGAAAGTAATCTCACAGGGTAATCTGATTATAGATTCCTATCAGGAGAGGTCATGATGAGCATTCATGCCCCAGGCATGTAACTCCTTTTGCAAAAGGCTTATCTTTGCCTCAGGCAATCCCTGTCCATTGTTTCTGTGCATCTAGGTTACCACAACTTTGAAATGTCCCCTTTTAGATTCCCTCCTTCTAAAGCATGACCACCTTCAAGAGAGCACATAATCTTAACTGTCTGTAATCTGATTCCTGCCTTGCTTTCTCCCACCTTCATATACTCTTCCTTACATTCCTTCCTTAATTTTGAATGAATAAAAGAAAGTGAAAAACTATCATATTCCCCGAACATTTGAGGTCTTGCTCCCCTGCATAAGTTATCAGGTTGGCTCAAATAAGCTCATAAAAATTCTCTACAGGTTTGAACATTTCTTATGTTGACATTTATAATGTGTTTAATTGAATGTCAAGGAAATAAAGCATCAAAGATAGTATGGAGGCCTGTTGGCTTACCAGTAATTTTACATGAAAAACACCAGAAGATTTCAGTTGGTATGTGCCATTAGTATGATGTGGGCAGGGCAATTTTAGGCTATGTTAATAGAAGTCTATCAAGGTGGAGGGTTAATAGTACATCATAGATTGTGTTGGTCAGAATATATTTAGAGAAACATGTTCAGCCCTGTAAATAAATGTAGTATTTTACAAAGATCGTAAGTTTAATTATTTTGTTATTTCTTTACAAAGGTAGATAGACCTATTTTCAAATATTTGAAGGAATGTCCTATGAAAGTGAGATTATATGTGTATATTTTGTAGCTTCTGTGGACAAAAGTAAAGTCAATGAATAGGAGTTATGGAAAGCAGATTCCTGCTCAATCAAAGGATGACTATTCTCATATTCTCCTTCACCAAAGGACTTCTAATCACTGGAAATATTCATTCAGAAACTGAATGCTCACAGGGATCAGGTGAAGGAGATTCTGATTAGGTGAGAAGCTTTGCTTAATTTCTCAGGTCCCTTTTAAACTCTATGATCCTGTAACTCTCCTAATTGACCATTTCAATTTGATTCTGATTCATCTTTCTTTGAGAGACTTTGTCCCTCCAACTGGGCAAAGAGAGTTCTTCTCAGCAATACCAAGCACTTATGTCAGGGCAGTATTAGATTTGGGAAGGTACATTTCACTCTATATAAAAATGATCAAAGAGCATAGATGTTAGAAGTTGTCTCCTAGCTACCAGTCTCTGTTTTTCTATATTTTAGGTACTCTAGTCCTCCATGACTTATAAAAACTGCACTATTCTTTTGATGCCCTTGATTTTTTTTTTCTTTTCAGGCTGGTTTAAACATGTGTTTATTTCCATAGTGTCGTGGAGGAAACATTTTAATTCTATTCTTATAGGTGTTTTTAGTTGGTGTAATAAGTAGACATGAGACAGAGTAACAGGAGAAAAACAAATTTAATTATGTACATACAAGGGCCCCATAAGAATATGAGACCCATAGGCAATCAGGTAATTGAGTCTTATATGTCATACTGAGCTAAGGAGTAGGAGGGGTAGGGGTCTGGGACTTCAAATGGGGAGAAAGATAATTTACAGGAAGATGGGGAAAATAAATGTTTGGTAAACAAATATTTGCCATTTCATGCAGATAAGTCTTTGTGATATAAAAGGTTATCTGTTGTAATAGCTCTTTTCCTACTACAGGACCCCTGTGTAAATCCTTTTAGGAAGTTAAGGGGGAGGTTACAAGCTCTTCATGAATCTGTTGGACCTTGATTGTCTTCAGCTCTAAATAATCCATATGCCAAAGTGGCACATTCTGGGGCAGCCTGCCCTGAACCCCATCAGTGGCATATCCTGGTTTTCTACTATATATATATATTGTATATATATATATACAATATATATATATATATATTCATAACCATTTGTAAGTATTTTTAAACACATGAGATGAGACTCAGTGATAGTTGAAAAAAAAATGGTATTTAGGAACTTGGTAGAATCACCTTCATTCCTAGATTTAATTACTGGGAGATATTTCCAAAAGTAATCTCTATAGTATTTAGAATTCTGAGTTTGGATTAATTGACCCCTGAGGCTGTTCCACTGCTAATTCTTCAGTATTATATTGCACATACCAAGGGAGTAAATCACTTTTATATGGATGTGAATAGATCATAAAGTAATAAAAATGCTAATGCTCTGGAGACAAATCCAGAACTTTTCTAATGGTCAAATTGATTTTGGAACTCAGTGGGAACTGCTCACTCACTGTTCATGAAACAAACATTTCCAACTGCCAGTTGCCTGATTCCTTAGTGCAGCTGGCTTCTAAAGAACATTTAATTTACTTATTTTCAGTAGAATCAGTTATATTTGTGGCCAGGAAGGATCATGAAATGAGACTCTTTCTTATACCTTTATTCACAAGTGTTTCATACATAAGGAGGTTTCCTATTTAAAAAAATAAAATATCTAAGGAAAATGTCCAATGGTTCTTCCAGTATAGCTGCAATTCTTGGAATTCTTTTTCTCTCACCAAGCCCTAACCCCTTCTGCTGAAGTTTAAAGCCTTTTTATCTTGTTCCTTTCTGAGTTGAAGTTGCAGGAAAAATCATGGAATATGATAAACAATAAACTGAAGCATATTAAAATTTTAAGAATTTATTGGAACAAAAATGAATTTGAATCCTGCAGTGTCAAACCGGAAGTGCTTATAAGCACTACTCTGATGAGAGTTAGGGAAATGTTTTCATAGAGAAAAAGCAGAAGCAAATTAAAAAAAATTATTTGATTGTATATAGCTTAAAACCTAGTTGGCTGTTTTTGATTGTTTTCAGGTTTCAATTTTGTAACTTTAGTGTATTTACAGTCTAATGGCCTCTTTGTTTAATTAATTTAACAAATCTAACAACTTATTACACAAATAAGGAAACTGAGGCCCAGAAGGGTTAACTGAGGGCATTATCCTAAGTCACCAGCTAACAGTATTGAAAAATTATAAGTTAGAATCTTTAGTTCTTTGTTTTTTCTCCTGCTTCAAGCTGTCATTGTGAAAGCCTTTAGGCCTGTGGTTTCCCTTTTAATTCACCATGTCTGTATTAGCATACAATTCTATACAAATCTGGTGTTTTTATCTGAGATTTTACCTTTTCTATTTTCAAACAATTAACTTAAATAGATGAAAATACAAATATTTAATAGAGTACTTAACAGGATGATTCATGTGACCTTGGAAGGGGGTCACCTGACACTTGATGAAAACCTGGAGTAGCCGCAGAAAAAAAATGAAACTTTTTGATTTGCATTTAATTTATATTTTTCTTTGTTCTTTTCAGAGATAACTCTAGTTGCTCTCTCACATTTATAAGAGAAGTCCTAGATAAAATAGAAAGATTTCTGTCAAAAATTACTTAGCTTTGACACATCCTACAGATTTTCCCTTTGTCAGATAAAGGGCCGTGGATACCTTAGAAATTTAAGACTTCTGATAATTACTGAAGCACATTTTCATAATATGAATCAGAGCAAATTAAAATTAATCATTGGCATTACCTATTATAATCTTCCTTGCTCAAGGGTGATAGTTTGAGGAATGCTGTTGTTAATGGTATCTTCCTGAAATATGCCAGTACTAGACTGTGACTGTTGAAAGTGCTCTCTGTCCCTGGAAATGATGCTAACTGTAGATTCTAGGGAAAAAAGACAGGTAACCCCTATCCTTCCATAAAATCATAGGTCTGCATTTTCATCCTCTCATTTCAGAGAAAGATATCCTTCGTCCTGGCCCAAACTTATCACTTCATTTAGATTTTTCTTCAATTACCACTTCTCTTCTCTTCTGGAAGCTTTCTCCATCAATACCTCTAATTTCCTGCATATTCAATGTCTTCTTCCTGTATAGCTTTTTTATTTTTTATTTTTTTTGTGTGCCTTGCTATCTCAGGTATCTGTTTATCTCCCAAAGTGACTAATGTAGGGTCTTGCCCTTTATCAAATTTATTGTAATGTTATTGGATGAATGAAAAAATTCATTCTGCCTAATTCTTTTATTTTAACTTAAGGTACAATAGTATTCTCTTGATAAGACTATTTTAAAAGCTAGGAAATAATAATAACAACATATAGGATAAAGATTACAATTGGGGGAGGTTGGAGGAAGAGTTAGGGGAGAAAGAGGACCTGAATAATGTAAGTTATTGGTATTGTACTGGTTCCTGGGTTAAGTAATGAGTTCATAGGATTTATTATATTATTAAAAGTATATAAGAAAATGAAGCAGTAAGTAAAATAAAGTAGAAGAGTGGCATGTATGTTGATTTATAATTCAGTTCAAAATATAAATTATTATGTGTGTTATGCACCTAAGGTCAATTTAAAAAATGCATACACACATTTATATACGCAAAAGTAAAATCATGGAAAGTCCATCTTACCCATAGGTTCTGACAAAAGTAAAAGAAGGAAGTTAAAATGGCTACTTCAGCCTACATGTGTGTGGGGCTTTTCTGTGCAGTATATCAAAATGCAAATAATTTGAGTTATGTCTAGCCTGAGATTTGTAGAGGTCCCAGGCAGTAGCTACAATGAAATATATAAATATTCTAATATCTAAATTTCTGATCCACTTGATAATATACAGAGTGCTTTCGCACATCAGAACATGCTTGCCTGCAGTTCACTCGTTGTTACGTCTTTAAATTCTTGAGGTCCCATTATGAATTTATTGTCCTCAGAGTATTGTCATACTTAATATTGTGACATTACATTTTATGATATTAAATCTTACCTAATTATTAAGATGACACCAAAGTATGAAGAAATATACCCCAGAAGGTCAAATACATTTTCAAAATTAAAGTGGTATATGAAAATAGTTCTCTCTTTTAATTTAAAATTAAGTTTATTGGAGTAACATTGGTTAATACGATAATATAATTTTCAAGTGTACATTATTATTTGACATCTGTATATTCTATTGTGTGTTTACCAACAGAGTCCAGTTTTCTTTAGATACCATATATTTTATCCCCTTTACCCACTTTACCCTCCCCTAACCCCCTATATTTGACTCCCATTACCATGTCTACCTCCCCGCTCCTCTCCCTCCCTCTACCCTCTGGTAATCACTAGTCTATAGTCCATGTCCATGAGTCTCTGTTTGTCCTGTCTGTTTGTTGCTTTTAGGTTTATATCCCACATATAAGTGTTATCATGTAATTTTCAACTTTATCTGCCTGGCTTATTTCGCTTAACATGATTATCTTGAGGTCTACCCATGCTGTCACAAATGGCAATATTTCATCACTTCTTATGGCTGAGTCATATTCCACTGTATATATGTACCACAGCTTCTTTAGCCAATCATCTATCATAGGACACTTCAGTTGCTTCCACGTCATGGCCACTGTGAATAATGCTGCTATGTGAATAACATTGGTGTGGAAATATCTTTTTGGATATGGGTTTTTCAAGTCTTTGGGTTAAATACTCAATAGTGGGATTGCTGAATCATAGGGTAGATCAATTGTTTGTTTTTGAGGAACCTCCATACTGTTTTCCATCGTGGTTGTACCAACATGCAGTCCTATCAGCAGTATATGAGGGTTCTTTTGTCTCCCCATCCTCTCCAACATTTGTTATTACTGGTCCTGTTGATTATAGCTATTCTAACAGGTATGAGATGGTATCTCATTGTGGTGTCGATTTACATTTCCTTAATAGCCAATGACGTTGAGCATCTTTTCAAATATTTGTTGGCCATTTGTATGTCCTCTAGGAAGAAGTGTTCAGGTCCTCTGCCCATTTGTTGATTGGGTTATTTGTTGTTGTTGTTGTTATTGAGTTATATGAGTCCTTTGTATAGTTTGGATATTAGGCTCATATCAGAGGCTTTGCTGCAAATATATTTTCCAATTCAAATGGTTGTCTCTTTACCTTGTTGACGTTTTCTTCTGCTGAGCAGAAGCTTTTAAGTTTGATGTAGTCTCATTCATTTATTTTAGCTTTTACTTCATTTGCTTTTGAGGTCAAATTCATAAAACCCTCTTTGAATCTAAGGACCTTGAGTTTCATTGCTATGTTTTCTTCTATGCATTTTATTGTTTCAGGTCTTATATTTAGGTCCTTAATCCATTTTAAGTTAATTTTGGTGCGTGGTGGTAGACAACAGTCTAGCTTCATTTTTTGCAGGTGGCTTTCCAGTTTTCCCAGCACCATTTATTGAAGAAGCTTTCCTTTCTCCACTGTATGTTTTTGGCTTTTTTTTTTCAAAAGTTATTTGCCCATATAAATATGGGTGCACTTTTGGACTCTCAATTCTGTTTCACTGGCCTGTGTGTCTGTTTTGCTGCCAATCATGCCATTTTGATTACTGTTGCTTTGTACTATAATGTGAAGTCAGGCAGAATGATGCCTTCAGTCTTGTTTTCTTTTTTCAGGATGTCTTTGGCAATTTGGGTTTTTTTGTGCTTCTATACAAATCTGATGATTTTTTTTGTCCTATTTCTTTAAAAAATAAAATTTTAAAATTATGATGGAGATTGCATTAAATCTCTATAATGCTTTAGGTAATATAGTCATTTTAACTATGCTGAATCTTCCAATCTAAGAATATGGAATATCACTCCATTTCATTGTATCTACTTCAATTTCTTTAATAGGATCTTGTCGTTTTCATAATATAGGTCCTTCACATATTTTGTTAGATTTATTTCTAGTTATTTTATTCTTTTTGTTGCAGTTTCAAAAGGAATTATTTTTTCTACTTTTTTTGACACTTCATTGTTAGAGTATAAGATCATTATGGATTTTGGAAGATTGATTTTGTATCCAGAAACTTTACTGTATTTGCTTATTGTTTCTAATAGTGATTTCATGGAGTCTTTAGGGTTTTCTATATAAAGCATCCTATCATCCACAAATAGTGACAGTTTGATTTCTTTGTTTCCTATTTGGATGTCTTTTATATCTTTCTCTTGCCTGATTGCACTTTGCTAGGACGTCAAATGATATATAGAATAACAGTGGTGATAGTGGACAGTCTTGCCTTGATACTGATCTTAGAGGAAAGGTTTCAAGATTTTCACCATTAAGTATAATATTGGCTGAGGGTTTCTCATATATGGCTTTTCTTATGTTAAGGTATTTTCCTTCTATACCTATTTGATAAGTGTTTTGACCATAAATGAATGCTGTATCTTGTCGAAGGCTTTTTCTGCATTTATTGATATGATCGGATGATTCTTATATTTTATTTTTTATGTGGTGTATCACACTAATCGATTTGCATATGTTGATCCATCCCTGTGCCCCTGAAATGAAGCCCACTTGATTATGATGTATATTCTTTTTAATATGTTGCTGTATTCAGTTCACTAGTATCTTATTTAGGATTTTTGCATCTGTGTTCATGAGAGATATTGGTATTCTTTTTTTGTATTATCTTTACCAGCTTTCAGTATCAGAGTAATTATGGCCTCATAAAATGAGTTGGCAAGTATTGCCTCCTCTTTGATTTTTTTGGAAGAGTTTGAGGAAAATAGGTATTAAATCTTTTTGAATGTTTGGTAGAATTCACTGGTGAAGCCATCTGGTCTTGGACTTTTACTTTTTGGTAGGTTTTTGATGATTGTTTCAATTTCCTTACTGCTGATAGGTCTATTTAGATTTTCCAGTTCCTCTTATTTCAGTCTAGGAATATTGTGTTTTTTTTTTAAGTACTGGTCCATTTCTTCTAGGTTATTAAATTTGGTGTTAACTAGTTTTTCATAGTATTCTTTTATGATCTTTGTTTTTCTCGACGTCAGTCATAATTTCCCCTCTTTCATTCCCGATTTTGTTTATTTGCCTCCTTTCTTTTTCTTTAGTGAGTCTAGCCAGGGGTTTGTCAATTTTATTAACCTTCTCAAAGAAGCAGCTCTTTGTTGCATTTATTTTTTTATCATTTTTTTCTTGTTTCAATTTTATTTATTTCTGTTCTAATTTTGATTGCTTATTTCCTTCTGCTGAGTTTATGCTTCATTTGTTCGTCCTTTTGTATTTTTTCAAGATGAAGTGTTAGGTTATTTATTTGGGCTTGTTCCTGTTTTTGGAGATAAGCTTGTAATGATATGAACTTTCCTCTTATGACTGCTTTTTCCATGTTCCACAAGTTTTGATATGTTGTACTATCATTATCGTTTGTTTTTATGAATCTCTCGATGTCTCTTTTTATTTCTTCTCTGACCCAGTTATTCTTCAGTAGCATGTTGTTTAATCTCCATGTATTTGTGCTTCTTCTTGCTTTCTTTTTGTACTTGATCTCTAGTTTCAAAGCATTATGATCAGAGAATATGGTCCTCTGATTTCAACTCTCTTATATTTGTTGAGGTGGTCTCTGTGTCCCAGTACGTGGTCAATTTTTGAGAATGTTCCATGTGCACTAGAGAAGAATGTATAGCAGCTGTTTGGGATGGAAGCCTTGGAAATGTCAATTATGTCCAGTTGAATGAATGTGTCATTTAAGGATGTTATTTCCTATTGATTTTCTGTTTTGATGATCTGTCCATATCCAATGATGGGGTATTTAGGTCCTCTACTATGATAGTGTTTTGGTCTCTTTCTGCCTTTGGTTCTGTTAGTAATTGCTTTACATATTTCGATGCTCCCTGTATGGAAGCATAGATATTAATAAGTGTTATATCTTTTTGGTGCATGGTTTCCTTTATCATTATGAAATGTTCCTCGGTATCTTCCTTTGCCTTTTTTATTTTGAAGTCTATATTGTCTGATATTAGTACTGCTACTCCCACTTTTTTCTGAATGCCATTTGCTTGAAATATCATTTTTACTCTTTCACTTTGAGTCTATATTTCTCTTTAGAGCTGAGTTAAGACTCCTAGAGGCAGCATATGTTTTTTTGTTGTTTTGTTTTGTTTTGTTTTTCATTCTGCAGTTTTGTTCCTTTTTATTTGTGAGGTCAGTCAATTTACATTTAGGATGATTTTTGAAACATAAAGTCTTCTTATAGCTTTTTTTTTTTTGGTTTTCCGGTAGCTCAGTGTTTCTCTTGCTTCCTTGTCCTTATATTTCTATTTTCCTTATTTTGGTTGGTTTTTGTGGTTTTCCCTCTATTCTTCTTGTTTCATATTATATACTTCAGTTCTGAACCTTTTGTTTGTGGTTACCATTATGAATAAGTAAAAGATAGTTTTATATATATATATACAGTCATCCATTTTCTTCTGTGCATGCCTTATCTCCATTCCCCTTTGTGAATTTGGACCTTTGAATCCTCTCTTTTTCATTCATTGTTATCTCACTTTTTCCCTATATATGCTGAATGATCATTACTATCTTGTTATAGCAATTCTCTTCTTATTATTTAAGATTATAATGCTCTATTCTTAGTAAGGGTTGCACTTCTCTACTTCTATTTGCCTGATAGTCACCTTACTCCTAATTATGTATTTATTTTTGTCATTTTGTTTTGTGTGAGCTGATCCCTTTCAGTATTGTTTGTAATGCAGGCCTTTTAGTGCAGAATTTCCTCAACTTTTGTATGTGTGGGAGGGTCTTTATTTCTCCTTTATATTCAAAGGAGAGCTTAGCTGGATATATTATTTTCGGCTTTTAGTTCCTTTTGCTTAATAGTTTAAATATTTGATTCTATTCCTTCCTGGCTTATATGGTTTGCACTGACGATTCCGACGATAATCTCATGGGTTATTCCTTTATATTTTATTATTTTCTTATCTCTGGCTGCCATGAGAATTCTGTCTTTGTCATTGATTTTTGATAACTAATACAATGTGTCTTTGTGAAGGCCTTTTTGAGTTGAGATAATTGTGTGTTCTGTTGACTTCTTGAATTCCAGTTTCCAGCTCATTCTTTAGATTTGGTAAATTCTTGTAGACTATTTGTCCGAAAATGTTTTCTAGTCCCTGCTCCTTTTCCTCACCTTCAGTAATGCTCATTATTCTTATGTTTCCTTTACTGATGGTATCAGCTGATTCTTGAATTTCTCTTTCATTATTTTTCATTCTTCGATTTCTCTCTTCCTTCTGATTTATTTCCAGATTTCTGTTTTTGATATCACTGATCTTTTCCTCCATTTGGTCTACTCTATTTCCCCAGCTTACTATTTCATTTTTCAAATCTTACATTGTGTGTGTGTGTGTGTGTGTGTGTGTGTGTGTGTGTGTGTGTGTGTGTGCATGTTTTGTCTCTGGAAGATCTATTTTGTTCTTTTTGGGGATTTCAGTCTCCTTGCTCTGTTCATCTAGTTGTTTTTTTTTTTCAATTCTTGAAATTGTTGGTATGACTTATTTTAGAACTCACTGAGTTTTTTCAGAAGTACCATCCTGAATTCTTTGTCATTCTAGTTGCATATTTCTATGTCTGTAAGTTTATTTTCTGGAGATTTTTCTCTTTCTTTTTGAGAGGCCTTGTCACCTTGTTTTTTTCATGGTGTTTTATGGACTATTTCTCCACTTGAGCATTAATGAAAATGTATTCTGTTTCTTTTTGCAGAAACAATATTTATTATATAAAGGTCTCTGTTCAGCCTGCTGCAAAGAAGGCACTTTTCTTTTGGTTTCCAGTAGGTGGTGTCTAAGCCTCTTGGATCTCTGCTTTCTATAAAGCATTCATAATGCCTTTTATTTCCTTGTAGCTGTTTAATCACGCTCACTACCCTCAGTCTCAGTGTTAGTGACAGTTTTAGTATTATATGCTTAGATTACCCTAGGTTTTCATGGTGCTCATTCTTGGAGGGTATGGAAGGAGTGGCCCTCTGAGTTGGGGGTTGGGAGCCATGGCTTATCTTTGGTTTTGCAACCGTGGCTTGAAAATCAACTGTTATTTCTTTGCTTTCTACTCTGATGTCTGGGCCCTGCCGCTGGCTGTTTGGAACTCACAGCTCTTCAGGTAGGGCTGTTCAGGGAATTCACTGAACCTTTTCCCCTCCCCCTCTTCCTGCAGGATGCTCCAGTGGCTGCTTAAGATGTTTGAGAGGCAGCTTCATTTTTACTCCCAGTCCACCATCTGACACCTGTGTTTCTGACCTGTGGTAGCTCTTATTCACAGATCCCATGCTCAGATGTGCTGGTGTGTAGTTTGGGTGTTTTTTGCTGAGTTTGTGATGTTCAGCTTATTGTTGTTTCAAGGGGAGAGTTTTGGGGATGTCTCTCACTCCACCATGTTTCTCCAAATTCAGAATCACACAGAGTGATTAGTGATATATGAGGCTTTCCTATAGCTATGTTATATTTTCTTTTCTCGTAGCTCAACGTATCCATTCTTTTTTGTCTTAGTGTTTCTGTTATTTTAGTTTAGTAGTGTTTTATGGTTTTCCTATTCTTCCTTCTTTTTTATGTTATGTGTTTCAGTTCTGGATTTTTTGTATGTGGTTATCATTAAGCTTGTATAAAGGAAACTCATGTATATATGTATACATTAGTCCTTTTTCTTCTGTGTGTGCCATATCTCCATTTTGCTTTTGCAGATTCAGGTCTTTATTCACTCTCCTTTTCTGTTTTACTGTCTCAAATTATCCCTATTTATGCTATACATTAATTTCTAGGTTGCACTGGCTGTTGCCTACTCTTTATAAAGTGTTTTTTTTTTAACATTTAACCATTATATAATATTTAAATGTATAATACCCTATTCTTAATAAAGATTGCATTTTCCTGTTTCTGTCTGCCCACTTCTTTTCTTACTCACAGTTATGTATTTTTTTTGTCCTTTTGTTGCAAGTAGAATGATGCCCTTCATTTTTTCCTCTAATGCAGGCCTTATGGTGAAAAATTCCCTCAGCTTTTGTATGGCTGAAATGTCTTTATTTCTCATCATATCTAAAGGAGAACTTTGCCAGATATATTATTCCTGCCTGGTAATTTTCCTCTTTTAATAGTTTGAATATTTGGTTCCACTCCTTCCTAGCTCATAAAGTTTGAGCTAAAAATTCTGATGTTAATCTAATGGAGTTTCCTTTATAAGTTACTGCCTCCTTTTCCCTGGCTGCCTTGAGAATTTTTTCTTTTTCATTAATTTTTGGCAGTTTTAATATAATGTGTGTTGGAGAAGGCCTTTTTGAGTTGAGATAATTATGTGTTCTGTTTGCTTCTTGAATTCGAGGATCCAATTCTTTTTATAGGTTTGGGAAATTCTCATTGACTATTTGTTTGAATATACTCTCTTTTCCCTTCTCCCTCTCTTCTCTTTTTGGTATGCCCATTTTTTTAATGTTGCTTTTTCTGATGGTGTCTGTTAGTTCTCGTATAGTTCTTTTATTTTATTTTTTTCCACTTTCAAGTCTCTCTTGTTTTCCATCTGCATCATTTCCAGACTTCTGTCTTTGATATCACTAATTCTTCCCTCCATCTGGTCAGTTCTATTTCCAAATTTGCTATTCTTTATCTCTTTTAATGAGCTATTCATCTCCAGAAGTTCCATTTGGTTCTTTTTTAGAGTTTAAATATCCTTGGTAAAGTATTCCTGTTGTTCGTTGATTTAGTTTCTAAGTTCGTAGAACTGTTGATCAGAATTTTCTTCCATCATGGAGTTTTTCCAGACATGCAATTTTGAATTCTATGTCGTTTAAAACACATATTTCTATATATTTCAGTTAAATTTCCTTTCTGAGCTGCCTTGTCACCTTCATTGTTTATGGTGTTCGATGGACTAGTTCTCCTTCTAGACATTAATGGGAATGTTTTCCACTTTTTAAAAAAAAATAAATATTATTATGTAATGATCTCTCTTTAGCAAGTTGATAAACATTTTATTTTATTTTATTTTTGTATTTTCAGTAGGTGGTGCTCATGACTATTGCACTGCCCAAGCCTCCTGGATCTCTCTTTTCAGGTTAAAAAAGCCCTTTATTCTCTGGGGATGTGTGTGTCTCCTCTGTAATCAAGTTGCCCCTGCCCCAGGGCTCTACCCCTGTGGGAGAATGTGAAGGGCGATGGGGGTCTGAGCCTCTGAAAAGGCCCTGAAACCCTGGTCCTGCCCCAAGAGTCAAATGCAATTCTTCACTTCTTCCTTCCAAATCAGCCTGACTAGGTGGGGCTTGAGTGGATTGAGAGAGGCCAGCAGTGTGTGTAGCTGTTTTCCTTCTGGTAATGCTGACATTCAAACTTCAGCTGCTTTGCTTCTATATCTCCACCCCTGTTACTGGGATGAGAAACAGTGTGTGTTTCAGATCTCGTTGCTGCAAGTTTCTCTGGGGCCTAATGCTTGCTAGCTCTGAAAGGGTTCAAGGGTAGGGAAAGGCATGCTCTTGGGTGGGCGGAGGAGGCAACTGGGCTGTGATTTAGCTTTCTATTTGGCAGTGACGGTTTCTAAGACACAGCTGTCACCCCTTCACCCTTGGTCTCTGCTCTGCTCTCAGTCCTGACCACTGGGCTCTGCTGAGTGGAATATGCCGATCACTCAGGCAGGGCTTTTAGGGATTTCAAAGAGCCAAAAAACTACTGCATAATTCTCTCTTCCCCCTCCTCCTTCAGAAAGCTCTAGGCTGTGTTCCACAGCATCTGTCTTTGATCCTCTCTCCCTTTCCACCTTTCTATCAGGCACAATTGGCCCACGTTCAGATGCTCTGATGCATAAATCTCTCAGACATACTTGTGTGCAGTTTGGCTGTTATTTGTTGGATTGTAGATGTTCAGCTTGTCATTTCAAGAGGAGAGTTCAGGGGAGATACCTCACACCATCATGCTTCTGATGTCACTCAACCCAGATTGAATCTTCCCATTCATGATCACCGTGTTTCTCTATTAAGTGTTCTTTTATGTTCTTAAGTACTGTTTCATAATTCTCTTATTTTTGTGCCTCAAGGTATAATTCTCTTTTTAAAGGCTGTCTATTAGCTTTTGCTTTTTAAAGTCCAAGGTAGCAAGGTGAATTATAAAATGATATTCTAAGTAGGATTGTTTCATTTATACCTTTTAATTTGTTATGATTGCTATTTATTCTTGTATATAGATACTGTACCTCAAAACTTGCTATATTTGTTTATTACTTCTAATAGTTTATCTGAAGACCTTCTTCCAAATTTCATATCTTATTTATTCATTTTGTCTCATTATATTGGCTATGCCTTCTAACATAGTGTTGAATTATTTCAGTGATAGTAAGAATACTTGCCTTTTTAAAAAATTTAATTAACATGCTTTATTAGCTTTATTCTCAAGTTTGATGTTTAACTAATCAATTTCAGAAAGTTCTCTTTTTAGTCTGCTAATAATAATATATACATACATTTTTAAAATTATGGGTATTAAATTGATTCACATTTTTTCCTCATACTTAGAGATGATAATGTTTTTTTTCCCTTTTAATCTAAAAATGTAGTCATTAACCTCAATAGCTTCTGATGTTGGACGACTCTTGCATTCCTGGAATAAATTCACCATGGCCATGATATATATTTTACTACTGTTTTAAAGTATTGTTGGATTTAATTGACAAAATATTTCTCAAGGAGTTTTGAAGCTATCTGACATATATTCATAAGTAAGTTTAGTCTATAATTGTATTTTTTCATTTTTCCTTGTACTATTTTAATATCAAGGTTATAAAAACTAACCTTTAAACTCATGTTAGGAGAAATAAAACACTTCATGAATGGATGGAAGACAAAGCTGAGGAACTTGCACGCAAAACCAGACTGGATAAGAAATATATAAAAACAGAAAATATAAGAAAATTAGAAGATCACCTTGATGTAGGACAGGTCAGATTCTCAGAGTGAGAGGGACTCAAGTTCTGCTCTGAGAGAGAAAAGGGTTCTTTGCTGAGTACAAGAAAGAATTCAAATACCCACCAAATTTAGATTGAAAAAGAAAGTTTATTAAAGAAGGGGTAACATGCCATAGACAGAACGTGGTCTCCTCTCAGAGGCAGAGAGTGAGAGAGAGTAAGACAGACTCAGAGGGACAGAGACAACAGAGATGGGAACAGTGAGAGAGACAGAGTAAAGACACTGAGAAGGACCATGAGAAAGACACTAGTAGAGACCCCAAATGTTCAAGGAATTCAGTTTATATATCATTATTTGGTTTCTGTGAATTACAATATACCAAATTTCCTTTGATATAGGCATACAGAGAGGAAGGTTGAGGATGTAGTGTGAAAATGTAAGAATATATAGTGTGAAAGGCCTACTGGCAATTCTTAACTTTTGATCCTTAGGTTCTCCATGGTTTTAGCCATAGAGAATGATTTCACTTTGCACAGAGCATCTCTTAAAGGTTCTGTTTTCCTGTTTTCCCTTCATGATGTGGGGAAATGGATTGTTAGCAATCCCAGCAGAAATCTTCCCTTGATCTGCAGGTGTCCTCGTGGTCTGGTTGTAGGGCTGATCGCATATTGCACTCTCCGAAAATAGCTTGATTTAACATTTTAGTTCTCTTGCCTCCTCCCTACATTAACCCTAGGAAGTGAAATATTTGAATAATAGGCATTCTATAAGGAGAGAAAAATATGAAAGAGGAATAATTAATTCAAAGAAGTGATTCAAGATTATTTTAATTTCCCAGAATTAAGAACATGAGTTTCCAGATTGAATGGGCCTACTGAGAACAATATGTGGGAAAAAGTACCTCATAGTGAAATTTCAGAACAATAGAGACAAAGAAACAGTTGTAAAAGTTTTCAGGTAGGAAAAAGTAGGTTACTTAGAAAGGGTCAGGAATCAAAATGACATCAGACTTCTTAGCAGCAACACTGATAGCAACAAGACTATGCAGCAATTCCTTCAAAATTCTGAGAGAAAAATATTTTTCTCTTAGAATTCTTTACCCAATCAAAAAATATCGATCAAATAAGAGAGCAAAATAAACGTTTTTAGACTTGTCAAGTCAAAAAATTTAACTTCCATGCATCTTTTTGTAGGAAATACTGAAAGCTATGTTTTACCAATTAAAGAATACCAGTAAAATAAACCAAAATCTAATAAAAATAATAAGGAGTGGGGAGGAGTGACATCAGTAAGATGATAGAGCAGGAAACCTTATACCTTTTTCCTCCACAAAAACACTGATTCATCAACAACTCACAGGAACCCATGGAGGAAAACTATTGAACCATGTGTCCAGTGTCTCAGTTTCTCAGGGGCTGCCAAAAGACTAGCATTTGTTTTGCCAGTCTTGAAGCTCTCTGATGGGTCCAACACAGTGTAGCTACCAGAGCAGAAGAGATAAATTGGCCTGAGCTAGTAAATACTATACCCCTCACCCCCTCCAATGTTCCTTTTTTAGGGTCTGTAGTTTATTTGTCCTTATTTTATTTTATTTTCATCCTGTCCTGGCTCATGCCTGTTGTCTTGCACAATCTATATTATGGGCTATAGGGATTTACATAGAGAAAATTATCCAACGATGTTCATGGGATTCATTGCGAATCTATTTTCCCTAGTCTTAGAGGGCCTTCATTATATTTAAGAATCCTTGTATTTTTATAAACTTCCCTTTCCAATACCCAATTACTGTTCCAGACTTTTTAGATTATGGACTTCTGTCATCACCTACACCTTGGGGTATGCCCCTCTCTGGCTAGATAGTTCTGCTCTGATGAGACATCTTCAGTGTTTCAGATCCATTTGGGGGAAATGAAGCTTTCTTTCAACATTTCCTGCAAAGGGAAATGTGTTCTCCAAACCAGAGGCGATCTGACTTGTAAAGAGAGAACTCCTTGTTCCTGGTCCCTGATTGGTTTGTCCTCATGTAAATAAGGACTCCAAATCCTCACAGTTTGATTGGTCCAAAATACACTGTCCTGACTGGTCAGAGTGGAGATGAGCTGATTGGTCAGTGAAGATGTTAATTGATGGGCATATAGCTGTGCATTTCTCATTGGTCAGGGAAAGTCTCAGTCCTATTGGTTGAAATAGAATTTCAGAAACTCCTTTATAAGAGTTGGCTTAGATGGCAGGAATGTAGTACTGGCAGGCAGTTCAATGCAAGTGCAGGCAGTTTAGTGCAGGCTTGTCTCTAAAGCATGGCTTGCATGATAAGACCCTGTAAAGAAATGGCCATTAGGCCCTGCTTTAAAATTTGAGCCCAGTTAGCAATGAGGAGTGTTTCTTGGTAGTTATCTTTTCTTTTTGGCAATGAGAGTAACAACCTTGAGAAGATGGGCTTTGTCTGACTTTTCAGTATCTTCTCTTAGCACCTAGTCAAGGTGTCTGCATACAGAGAGCTAGGGCTGGAGGAGGGGAATGGAAAAGGAGGGGGCCAACATAATCACACACACTGACACATGCATTCATGCACACAAAATTAATTGGAGCAAAATAAGTGTCCTGACACTTGATAAAACTGACCTTTATAGTCCAGCTTGACACACTGTGATATTGTGATTTATAGTAAGCAATATGTTTGGTCTTCGCCCCCAGTTCTAGCACAGAGCTCCTAAAACCCTTAGATGAAATCTATAAAGGTGTCTCTTGTTATGTTAATGACTTTTAGAAAACACGTAAGGATAGGGTCTGGTTACCAGGGGAACTAAATTTGATAGGATGGGGTTCCCTGATCTTTCAGTTTGGTGAACACATAAAGATGTGGGAGAGCACCTGGAGAGAGCATGGAAGCTCCATGCCCTTCCCTCATACCTTGCCCTGTGCATCTCTTCCATTTTAATATTCAATTATACCCTTATCTTATTTTTCAATAAACTAATAAAGGTAAGACAATTTTTCCCCGAATTCTGTGAGCCGCTCTAGCAAATTAATTGAACCCAAGGAGAGGGTTGCTGGAATCTACAATTGATAGCCAGTGGGTCAGAAGCACCTGGATTTGGGACTGGTATCTGAAGTGTGTGTATGGGTGGGCGAAATAGGCTTGTAGGGCTGAACTCTTAACTTTTGTGATTTAACACTATGTACTGGTATATATTGACAGAATTACGTTGAATTGTAGAACACCCAGGTGGTGTCCAGAGCATTGGTGGAGGTAGTATGGGGGAAACTCCTACACGCCCACAAATCAGAATTCCGTGCAGAAATTAAAGGCACATCTTCATGTGCTTTAGTTTTCTCTTTCATACCTGGTCTTTAAGCTGCCTGGGAACAGGAATAATGGCATTCCCTTTCCTATAGCATTTTACACCACTCCAGGAATACAGCTGCTTAATGAATACTGGTCAGGTATTAAATTAGCTCTAAATTTATTTCTGGTGTAGTACTTTTTGTGTGTTTGTTTTTAACTTTAGCCTCATTTCCCCACATTCCTGTTTGAAATATCTCAAAGGGAGACTTTAAAATTGGTATATTTTTAATATAGGCCCATAGTCTATGGTCATGTCACCCTGAAAAAGCCCAATCCCGTCTGATCTCAGAAGCTAAGCAGGGTTGGTCCTGGTTAGTACTTGGATGGGAGATCACCTAGGAAGACCAGGTGCTGTAGGCATAAAAAATAATAAAAAATGAGGGATTTTAAGCTGACAAGGTCCTTGCAATCTGTGAGGTCAACCAAGGGTTGCATCGCCTAAAAATAAATAAATAAATTAATTAATTAATTAATTAAGCAATAAAGGCCCATAGCTTCAAGGAGAATAGCCGGAAACTGATTCCATTCCATACCTTTGTGGGAGGGGTGTGTTGTTTAAGGATAGATTTGGCCAATAACTGACACCAGTGAAGAGCTGTTGGTGCATTCATGCCTCTGGCACACAGAACATAATAGCGGCTATCTTAGCTTTATTCTGAGGACTGTAATTGAGCTAAGAACAAAAGACCAAGGTGGTTGGGCTGGTAAGTATGCTCGCAGCCCACAGTCAAAACTGGCTCAATGGTCTATGTGGCTTGCAGTCCTAAGCCAGAGATGGAGTCCAAGGGGTAGTCTCAGGCTTGACTCCAAAGATGAATAAGGCTGTTAGACTTTCTGAGTCTGGCCTTTCCTTGCTTTCTACCTTTAGAAAATTCTAGCCCAGGATTTTCCCCCTTGTCATGCATCAGATTCATCTGGGTAAGAGGATGAGTCTTGCTTACCATTCAGATTCTTGAATCCCACTCCAATCTCCTGAATCAGAATCATTGGAATGGGAACCAGGACTTTCTTTTTGTTGTTATTGTTAGAACAACTTAACAAAATAAAATTCTAGTTTATTGTCGGTCAACATTGTTTCACACATACTTCAAACAGGCCAAAAATATAATAAATTAAACAACTTCAAAGACCAAAAAAACTCTAAAAATAATGAAACCTTTTGTCTTTGGCCTTTTCAATAATTTCATAAAAAACTAACTACTAGTACAGATAAGAACATACATAAAAAAGTAACTGGAATGCTCAGAATAAGATTTATTTTGTTGTTATTTTTGCTTTTTTTTTTACAAGGTGTATTTTCTCCTTTATGATTATAATGAACACATTCACACTGATCCCTAACAACATGTACAAAAATATAAAACGTAAGTAAAAATACACAAATTTTCCTTTTTAAAGTATGTTTAAGAAAAAAAAAGCAGGGTGTTGGAAGTTTTTTTTTTTTTCCTTTCCCGTTACAAATTCATGTTGTGGTGTGGGTTGTGCGGCCTGCAGTGGGCAGGCAGGCAGCACTCTACTCGAAGATGATCACGTTCTGAGATGGGAAATGAATGGTGAATAGGTCATGGTGACCTTTTTTTTCTCTTTAAGTTTTTTCTTTCTTGCTGTCTAGTCATCCACGTTGGTTTTCTGCTTCTTGGTGTCAACATTTCATCCTCATCATCTTGAGCTGCCTGTTTGCCTCAGCCTCATCTTCATCTCCATCCTCCTCATCATCACCTTCCTCCAATTCCTCATCCCCTCCTTCTTCCTCTTTTTTATCTATCTCATTGTCAACTTCCTGTTCCCCATTTTCCTCATTAGTGTTCCCATTAGCAGGTGCTTCTCTTCCATTCTCTGCTTCCTTCATAACTTTCTTCTCCTTTAAGTCCTTGGTGGTAATCTCAGAGCTGGTGTCCACGGCCATGTCTGACATGATGAGGCAGGCCGGTGATCCAACACAGCAGTTTCAAAAGAAAGCAAGAGTTAGAAGACTGGTGAAAAAGGTGCCAGAGTCCACAGCGATGGAAAAAGCGCATGACTGAGAGGGCTGCAGTGAGTAGAGAGCCAGGCATGAGAACAATGCAAAAACGGCTTTTCAGAGCAGCCAGTTAGGAATATAATTTTTTGAAGATACACCAGATAGCTCAAGTTTAAGAACCACTGTTAACTATCCAAAAGACTCTCCAGTTTCTGAATTCATTATTCTTTGTTGCTTTCATGCATTTGTGCATTCTCTTCTCTATTGTTGTGAGAGATGCCTGCAGTCCTGGCAGGATGCCTGGTGCTTGGAGCAACAAGGTCATCAGAAGCAGGTGTGGACTTGCACACAAGGACACATTGCAGGGAGGGCACACACGCCTGACCAATTCTGGGACTTCTTGCTCTAGGGACGAGGATGGGAAAGAGATACTTGAGAAGAAATAGCTGAAAACACGGTGGTAGCCTGGAGGCTGAGTCTGGGAATTGGCTGTAGTTTGTAATTACTAACCTGATAGTAACTAATAATAAATTACAAGGCCAGCTTTGTGAGAGAGAATAAAAAGCCATGGAGACAGGGGTGGGGGATGCTAGCATTGCCATTCCTTGCCATTCCTCCTCTCCCTTATCCATGCTAGTAAAAGCATTACCAGACTCCGACTCTTCTTCTTAACTATCTCCGCAACATCTGTGCTTAAAATTTCTTCCCCCTTTGCCATCATTCCTTAAGGTCTGATGGAAGTGTCATCAGATTTTTGAGAGGCAGGATTTTTTAAAATTATTTATTTTAATTAGTTTCAAGTATACAGTACATTGGTTAGACATCCATATAGTTTGTAAAATGATCCCCCCAATTGCTTCCTTCCTCCCCTGACCCTCCACCTAGCCAATGTATTAATGCTAACTGCATTTCCTCTGCTATGCTCCCCATCCCCGTGACCATCCATCAGCTACTAATTTATACTCCTTTAACCATTCACCTTATTCTCACAGCCCCCCCCAAAATCTCCCTCCCCTTTGTCCATCACCAAATTGCCCACTATATTTGTGAGTCTGTTTTTGATTAGTTTGTTCTTTTTTTTTCCCTAAGATTTTGCATATAAGTGACATCATATAGTGTTTATCTTTCTCTGTGACTTAAACACCTTCTAGGTCCATCATAGCAACATCAGTTTCCATCCTTTTCATTTTAGTCTGTGTGCATCTTTTAATCTGAAGTGAATCTCTTGTAGGCAGCATATGTAGAGGTCTTGTTTTCTTATCCTTTCAGCCACTCTATCTTTCGGTTGGAGCACTTAATTCTTTTCCATTTAAGGTACTTATCAATAGGAATATAGTTTGTTAACCATTCTGTATTCATATTTTTGATACATGTTTTTTCTTCTTTAAGAAGTCCCTCCAGCATTTCCTGTGATACTGTCTTGGTGGCGATAAATTCCTTTAGCTTATTTTTGTCTGGGAAGCTCTCTATCTGTCCTTCAACTCTAAATGATAGCTTTGCTGGATAAAGTATCCTTGGTTGTAGATTCTGGGTCTTTATCCTGTCAACTATTTTGTGCCAAGCCCTTCTGTCCTGCATAGATTTTTTTTGAGAAATCAGCTGCCAGTCTTATGGGTATTCCCTTATCACTAATTATCCATTTTTCTCTTGCTGCTTTTAATATTCTTTCTTTGTATTTAACATTTCAAATTTTAATTACGATGTGTCTTGTGTGGGCCTCTTTGGAGCCCTGATTTTTGGAATTTTCTTAGTTTCTCGGAGTTTCATGTCCATTTCCTTCACCAGGTTAGGAATGTTTTCCATCATTATTTCTTCAAACAGCTGTTCAACATCTTGATTTTCTTCAGTTATACCAATCAAACAGATATTTGGATCCTTAATATGTTCCATATGCTCCTTAAATTATTTTAATAGTCTTTTCATCTTATCTCTTGCCATTCTGTCCTCTAGATAGGGCATTTGATCCTTTTGTTTATTCGTTTTGTTTATTTCTTTGTTTATTCCATTTAATATACTTATAATCTCAGATAACGTGTTTTCCATTTCGGACTGGTTGCTTTTTATAATTTCCATTTCCATTTTTATGTTCTTTATCTCTTCATTGAAGTTCTCACTGAATTTATCTACACTTCCCAACAGTTCATTGAGCATCTTTATAACCAGTGTTTTAAACTCTGCATCTGTTAGATTACTTGACTCCATTATATCTGGATCTCTGTTCTCTTCTCTCATATGGTTCCTGCTTCTTGTCTTCCCATTTTGGCTGCCTTTCCATGTCTGTTTCTATGTATTAAGCAAAGTTCCTAAGTCTCCCGGTCTTATCACTGTGGCTTTGTGAAGTAGATGTCCAGTGGCACAATCCTAAGAGGCGTTCAGCTGCAGGCCAAATATAGCTCAAGCTGCTACCCCTCCAGGGCCACCTATTAAGTTTCAGCAAGTAATCCAAAAATGCTTTGCTTATAGTTGCCTTAAAAGGCCACACCAGAAACCAAAGCCAGCTACTAACAGTGTGAGTCTAGTTGCTGCTCAGCAAGGAGCACCTGACTCATTGAGGATATGCCTGGATGTGACTTGGGTGGAGCATTGAGTCAGGGGAGGTGGGGTTTCAGGGAATCCTCTAGGTAGAGTGACCTCTGTTATCCAGTTTGATGATGTCATGGCTATGGCAGTGCTGTGCCTGGAGCACTGGGAGGGGGAAGGGCTCAACAGGGAACAATGGATATACTGCTGGCACTTCTGTACAGAGCAAGTCTTGCCTCGGACTTCATTTCGACAATGTCTCCCTGTAAGTCTGTGGTGCCCCTTGTGCGCAGCCTAATCGGTACTGGTGCTCAGAGCGAGCAGGTCTCTCACCATGAACATCTGCTCGCAGACGTGGCCCCTTTAAGAAGCTTCTGCTACTGCCACTGCCGCAGCCTCAATCTCACTCAGCCGCTGGAGACTGGACAGCCCCACATCCTCACCTCATCCTACCTTCTACAGTTACAGGGTGATTTCTCATATTTCTCCCTAGTTATATAGCTTGTTCATCGAGATCCCAGGCAATTTCTCCTTGCTACTGCTCCTTGTTTCTGTTGCAACTTTGATTTGATCACCAGAGGGATGAACAGAGCCTCTATCATCTATGCCATTTTTTTTTCTCTAAGGAGGCAGTATTTTTTGATAACTGTGAATAAAAATGAAATAAAATGTATGCACTAAAATTAGATTCCACTCTAAATAATTTTCTTAATTAAGTTTGTTGGGGGTAACATTGGTTAATACAATTATATAATTTTAAGGTGTACATTATAATTTTACATCTGTATATTCTATTGTGTGTTTACCAACAGAGTCCAGTTTTCTTCAGATACCATATATTTTATCCCCTTTACCCACTTTACCCTCCCCCAACCCCCTATATTTGACTCCCATTACCATGTCTACCTCCCCGCTCCTCCCCCATCCCACTAGTAGCCACTACTCTATAGTCCTCTGGTAACCACTAGTCTATAAACCATGTCCATGAATCTCTGTTTGTTTGTCCTGCTCATTTGTTGCTTTTAGGTTTGTATCCCACATATAACTGATATTATATGATTTTCACCTTTTTTCTGTCTGGCTTATTTCGCTTAGCATGATTATCTCGAGATCCATTCATGTTGTTGCAAATGGCAGTATTTCATCGCTTCTAATGGCTGAGTAATATTCCATTGTATATATGTACCACAGCTTCTATAGCCAATCATCTATCATAGGACACTTTGGTTGCTTCCACGTCATGGCCACTGCAAATAATGCTGCTATGAACATCAGTGTGCAAATATCTTTTCAGATATCGGTTTTCAAGTCTTTGGGGTAAACACCCAGTAGAAGGTTTGCTGGATCATATGGTAGATCAATACTTAGTTTTTTGAGGAAACTTCATACTGTTTTCCATAGTGCTGTACCAATTTGCAGTCCCACCAGCAATGTATGAGGGTTCCTTTTCCTTTGCATCCTCTCCAACATTTGTTATTACTTGTCTTGTTGATTATAGCTACTCTAACAGGTGTGAGATTATATCTCATTGTGGTTTTGATTTGCATTTCCCTAATAGCTAGCGATATTGAGCATGTTTTCAAATATTTGTTGGCCATTTGTATGTCCTCTAGGGAGAAATGTCTGTTCAGGTCCTCTACTCATTTTTTGATTGGATCATTTTTTTGTTGTTGTTGTGATTGAATTGTATGAGTTCTTTGTATATTTTAGATATTAAGCCCTTATCAAAAGCATTGCTTGCAAATGTATATTTCCCATTTGGATGGTTGTCTCTTTACCATGTTGACAATTTCTTTTGTTGAACAATAGCTTTTTACTTTGATGTAGTCCCATTCATTTATTTTAGCTTTTAATTCCCTACATTTGAGATCAATTCATAAAATCCCCTTTAAGTCCAAGGTCCTTGAGTTTAGTTCCTATGTTTTCTTCTATGCATTTTGTTGTTTCATCTTATATTCAGGTCTTTAATCCATTTTTGAGTTAATTTTGGTGTGTGGTGATAGACCACAGTCTAATTTTATTCCTCTGCAGGTGGCTTTCTTGTTTTCCCAGCACCATTTCTTGAAGAGGCTTTCCTTTCTCCACTGTATGTGTGTCTGTTTTGCTGCCAATACCATGCCATTTTGATTCCTTTTGCTTTGTAGTATAATTTGAATTCAGGCAGAGTGATGTCTCTCATCTCTTTTTTTTTCCCTCAGGATGCCTTTAGCAATTCGAGGTCCTTTGTATTTCCATACAAATCTGATGATTTTTTGTTCTATTTCTTTAAAAAATGCAATGGGATTTTGGTGGAGATTGCATTAAATCTGTATAGTCCTTTAGGTAATATGGTCATTTTAACTATGTTGATTATTCCAATCCAAGAACTCTGAATATCTTTCGATTTCTTTTAATAGGGTCTTTTAGTTTTCATTGTAAAGGGCCTTCACATGTTGCGTTATATTTATTTCCAGTTATTTTATCATTTTGTTGCAATTGCAAAAGAAATTATTTTTTACACTTCTTTTTCTGACACTTAATTATTAGAATATAGGAATGCTATGGATTTTTGAACATTGATTTTATATCCAGAAACTTTACTGTATTTGCTTATTGTTTCTAGTAGTGTTCTTATGGAGTCATTAGGTTCTCTATATAGAGAATCATGTCATCTGCAAATAGTAACAGTTTGACTTCTTCCTTTCCTATTTGGATGTATTTTATATCTCTCTCTTGACCGACTGCACTCGCTAGGACCTTCAGTGTTATATTGAATAACAATGGTGATAACAGACAGCATTGTCTTGTTCCTGATCTTGGAAGGTTTTTAGTTTTCCACCATTAAGTATAATGTTGGCTAAGGGTTTGTCATAGATGGCCTTTATTATGTTAAGTACTTCCCTTCTATACCAATTTTGTTAAGTGTTTTGATTATAAATGGATGCTGCATCTTGTTGAAGGCTTTTTCTGCATCTATTGATATGATCATATGATTCTTATTTTTTAAATTGTTTATCCATTATCACATTAATCCATTTGCCTATGTTGAACCATTCCTGTGCCTCTGGGATGAAGCCCACTTGATTGTTGTGTATAATCTTTTTATATGTTGCTGTATTTGGTTTGCTAGTATCTTATTTAGAATTTTTGCAGCTGTGTTCTTGAGAGATATTGATCTGTAGTTTTCTTTTTTTGTGTTATCTTTACCAGGTTTTAGTATCAGAGTAATATTGGCCTCTAAAAATGAGTTGAGAATTTTAAAAAAAAAATGAAAATAGGTATAAAATCTTTGAATATTTGGTAGAATTCACTGGTGAAGCCATGTGGTCCTGTACTTTTACTTTTTGGTAGGTTTTTGATGATTGTTTCCATTCCCGTACTGCTGATCAGTCTATTTAGATTTTTCAGTTCTTCTTCTTTAGTCTAAGAAGGTTGTATTTTCTAAGTACTGGTCCATTTCTTCTAAGTTATTAAATTTGGTGTTATCTACTTTTTCATACTATTCTTGTATGATCCTTTGTATTTCTGTGGTGTCTGTCATCATTTTCCACCTTTCACCCCTGATTTTGTTTGTGTCCTTTCTACTTTTTTTTAGTGAGTCTAGCCAGGGGGTTCTCAATTGTACTAACTTTTTCAAAGAATCAACTCTTTGTTGTATTTACTTTTTCTATTATTTATTTGTTTTTGATTTCATTTTTTTCTGCTCTAATTTTGATTATTTCCTTCCTTCTGCTGCTGACTTTATGCTTCATTTATTCTTCCTTTTAATGAAGCATTAGGTGTTTATTTGGGTTCATTCTTGTTTTGGAACATAGGCCTGTAATTATATGAACTTTCCTCTTATGACTGCTTTTGCCATGTCCCAAATGCTTGATATGTTGTATTATCATTATAATTCATTTCTATGTATCTCTTGATCTCTCTTTTGATTTCTTTTCTGACTCAGTTATTCTTCAGTAGCATGTTGTTTATTCTCCATGTATTTGTGCTTCTTCCTTATTTCTTTTTGTAGTTGATCTCTAGTTTCAAAGCATTATGTTCAGAGAATATGGTTGGTATGATTTCAACTCTCATATTTATTGAGGCTATCTGTGTGTCCCAGTATATGGTTGATTCTTGAGAATGTTCCATGTACACTAGAGAAGAATGTATAAGCAGCTGTTTTGGGATGGAAGGTTCTCATTTGGCATTTTAATTTGATGGATTATATTAATAGATTTCTTAGTGTTGAAAAATCTTTGGGATCTCTATTTCCTGGGGTTTTCATGGTATATTTTACTTTTAATATACCAATAAAAATTGTTCTGTCATTTTATTTAGGATTCATATCTATATTATCAGTGAGTTTTATCTCTAGCATTTTTCTTTGAGCTATCTTTGTAAGACTTTAGTATCAGTGTTATGTTCTCTTCAAAAATTATATGTTAAACTGCTCATGTTTTTCTGTGCTTTGAAACAGTTTATGTAAATTGAAAAATATTGCCTCTGTGTCATTTAAAGGAACTTGGATATATTTCCAGAGATCAATTATAGTTTTGAAAAGTAAATCAGATTATATCCCTTCTCTGTTTAAAACTTATTACTCTTGGAATAAAACTGCAAACTCTTGCTATGGCTTATAAGAACCTGTGTGATGTGGCTGCTTCTGCTGATCTCTTTAACATCATGTCTTGTCATGCTTTCCCAGGCTAACTCTTAAAGCAGCTAGTGAGGTGTTAGTTTTGTTCTTACAATATGCCATGCTTCTTCCCACCACAGAGTATCTATGGTTGTCATGACTTTCACACTTAATGCATTCTGCCCCTCTCCCAACTCTTCATATTCTCATCTTTTAGGTGTTTTAGCTTCAGTGAAACATTCTAAGAATTACTTTCTGAAAGTAGGTCACTCAGTTATTCTCTACCATAGCATCCTACTTATTTCCTTTATAGTATAAATAGCATTTATAATGACCTCTTTTGTTTATTTATGTATTTATTGATGTGCTCAATAATTTCCTTATTAATTGCCTATCTCCCTCCATTGGAGTTTAAGATCTAGTTTCTTGGTATGCATCATGTTTCTTTCATCATGTATTTCTTATAATATAACATTTTACCAATTGCATTCAAATTTTACAATCATATTTATATCCTTTTGGGGACTCTGTGTTTCATTTAATTCAGTAAGCGATGGCAGTCCTCTTAAGATTGGAATGACCTTTGCTTGACTTATACATTTAGCTTCATTGCTAGGTGGGTTGGAATAACATGTAGTCAAATAATTTATTTTTTAAGAAAGGATTTTGGTTGGCGCATTTTTCAGGCTTTTTCATATCTGATATGAATAAATGACAACTTGTTTAGTGTATAGTTCTTGGAGCAAAATGATTCTTCTCAGAATTCTGTATATATTTCACAATTATTAACATGTACTTACTTTTGAGTATATCAAGGAAGATATGTGAAGGCTAAAGTGTCTGGTTTTTATTTCTATGTAGCAAACCTTGCCCCTACCCGTGCATATCTCTAAATCTGTAGGATATTTTTAACTATTGTTAAAAAATTCAAATAAAATACTTGTGAGAATGTGTGTAGCAATAGACATTTTTATTTTAAAATTTTATTTTTGCTTGTATTCATGAAAATTTGAGATTTTTGAACTGTGGTATTTCTTCAACTCAGAAGAGATTTCAATTATTGTCATGTTTCTTATATCTATTCTATTTATTCTAGTCTTTTGCTGAGGAACACAATTATCTGTGGTTGAATCTCTTCATTTTTCTCATTATTTTTGTCTGTCTTTTCCTCATTGCTATTGTTTCTCAAGTTGTCTTCCATTTCATTGATTTTCTTTAATATCAGTTCTGTGTTTTATTCATGGTTTGCTATTTTAGTTTCTTAATCATTTTCCTACACAGCTTTATTTTAGATCATCTAGATGTCTTTACATAGCATTCTCTTTCATTCATTTTTCTCTGTTCTTAGAGACCATGTCTTGCTGAATTATATTTAGAATGCTAAGAAGTTTATTTTTTTCCTTTCCTAAAACAAATGTCAGAATCTGCTTCTCTGCTGTCTTCAATATGGAGTATTCAGATGTTGTATTATTATAAAGTTGTAACCTGAAATTTATATAATGTTATTAACCAATGTTAACCTTATAAATTTAATTCTAAAAATGACATTTTCTTTGTCCTGCAGTATCATTTCATAGACTCCATGTTAATCATGGATTTTTTCTTACATCTGGGACAAGAAGAGCGCTAGTCTTTTGCAATGTTATAAAGTATGTGAGGACTCTCTTTGTCCCTGATTTTTTCATATATATATATATATATATATATATATATATATATAATCTTATTCTTAAGTTAGATTGATATTCCTATTTCTAAACCAATTTAAATGCTAGCAGGCATTTATTTAACACAAAGTTTCTCAGCTTAGGTACTATTGACACTTTGGAACAGAGAGTTCCAAAAGATGTCTCCAGAAATTGATTAATGTTCTCTGGGGGCCAAAATTGCTCCTGGGCTGACAACCACTTATCTAAGCAAACGTTGTTAGACTGATGTGGGATCACCATTTATATTTCAGTTTTCTCTCCATGCTCATTTCACTGACACTGAGCTAAAGAAGAAAATAAAAACCCTAAGCAAATTCCAGTGGCCACCAGTTACTTACAGTGCAAGTTACTTACCTTTCCATCTTTTCCTCTAACTGTAGCATTTTACTTGCTGGGACTCTTCAGAGCTTCCCAGTCTGGTTGTACAGGTTGTGTTTTACACAGGAGAACAGTGGTTTTTTTTTTTAGGTGGGGGGAGAATGTAATTAAGCATGTACTTTACTCTCCCAGATGTGTGTGTTTAAGGATGAGTCTACTAAAATGGAGCATATTTTCCTAATGCAAACAAAACTAATGAACTTGGGTCTATTCCTCACAGAATGCAGACTATCACTACCAGTTCCTATTGCAATTCACACTTTCTGAGTTATAGGACCTGAATGAATTAGAAAGGTAAGAACTGACAGAAGAATATAATATCTTTGTCACTTATATAAACAAACAAACAAACAAACAAACAAACTTGACTTTGAGTCAAGATGATGAACTAGGTGAAATAGGAGTTTGCCTTCTCTCAGGCATGTATTAAAATTACAACCAAATTATAAAAGAATCAATGTGGAGAATTACCTGAAATCTAGCTGATCAAAGCACATATGTCTGATGATATAAAGGAGTCACATCAAAGCTGGTAGGAGGGACAAAGACGCAAATTGGGCTGGTCTCACACCTGTGGGTGGGTGGCAGTGGAGCACCAGTGAGGAAGAGCACAGCTGTAGAGGCTCCCTGAAGGAGAGAGGGGTCCTATCCCCATATGGGAGCTTCTTGGCCCAGGGTCCCAGCCCAGGGAAGAGGAGTTCCCAAAAAATCTGACTGTAAAAATCAGTATGGATTATGGCCATACAGGTGAGATGGAAGGAGACTGAAATCCTAGACACCCCTTTGAAGGGCCCATACACAGGCTCTCATACAATCTGGGCACTAGCAGAGGAATGGAGGCTCAGGCAAGTCATATAGGGAAAGACTGTATTACGTGATGCTGAAGTGATGACTGGACATGCAGCCTCCATTGTGCCTTAGTCAGGGCCCCCATATGGTACAACATACACATGGGTGAAAGCTTGCCTGTGCTGAACCATTCCCAGCCTGCACTGCTAATTCTGAAGCTGCATTGGCCTGGGGAGATCAGCCTGCCCTACCCAACCCACAATTGACTGGAGTGGCTCGTCAATGCTGAACAACAGCCCCTGCTCTCTTCCTTTCCAGGGCTGAACATTTGGCACAGGCATCAGCCAGCACTGTGAGCACATTTCGGGGACAGTTTCAGAGAAATCACTGCTTCCAACACGAGCTTGGGTGCATCCCAGAGATCTGTGGGCCAATCTCAGATAGCAGCTGGTCTTGCTACTGATCTGTGACTTGTGTGGGAATGCATGGACACAGAAGTTGCAGCAAAACTGAGGCTGGATTGGCCTGATGGCCCTTGTCTCCCTGAGATCCTACCCCACTCAACCCACAAATTGCCCTCAGCAGCCCACTGAAAGGCAACCACCACTGCCCTGCCCCTTTCCATCTCCCCACATTCCACATAGGCAACTGATCTCAGCTAGTACGGTGCATGCATTTTGGGGAAATCAGTTGTGGGAAGATCACTACTGCCTGTATAAGCTGTGACATCATTTGGGCAGATCATAGGTGTCTGTGGGACCACCCCAGACAGCAGCTGGTCTCACCGTGATCTGTGACTACTGTAAAAATACACGGACACAGAAGTCGCAGCAACAGTGAGGCTCTATTGGCCTGACAGTCCTTGTCTCCCTGAGATCCCACCCCACCAAATTCACAAAGTGCCCGCAGCCCATTGACAGGCAGCCTCCCCCATCCTGCCCCTTTCTGGGGTTGTGCATTCTGCATAGGCAGCAGATCTCAGCTAGCACAGTGCACAAATTTCAGGGAAAATAGTGGCAGGCAGATCACTATTGCCAACATGAGACAAAAAAACATTTGGGCAGATTGCGAGGCTTTGGCAATGGGTCTTGCAGTGATCTATGATTTTTGGGGGAGCCTGTGGTCCCTGAGCTGGCAGAAAACCTGATGATGTATAGGCCTAATGGCCCTGTGCCTCACTGAGATGCTGCCACACCTAACAAACAAACTACCTGTGGTAAGCCTATTCCCAGGCAACCCAGTTCCATCTTGTGCTTTCCTTGGGACACAAACTCAACAGCAAACAACAGTACGCAGTTCATGCAGCCCATGCAAAGCTTGTGCATCCAGGGAGAGATTGGTGGTGAGCCAAACACTTGCCCATGTGCTTCAGTAATTCTTGAACAGATATAGATTTTTGCATGCACGATGAGGGCAGTGGCTGACCTTGCTGCAATATGAAACTTTTACAGGAAGCCACAGAGAGGGTGCTGGCATGTAAACTGACACTGCAGTGGCTGGGGGAATCTTGCTCAATATACCCAGGTGACTCCCTGGGTCACTCAATGCACATATCACCCAGAGGCTCTTCCAGTTGCGGAGTCTTACAGGCAATTGGCAAGCAGCCTCAGGCCTTGAGGCACACTGGTCCTTCTGCTAAACCACCACAGGCCTGGTACTGGGGGTAACCAGGCCAAGGTTTACAGCACTGTTTCTTCCACTTACGTATAGATCCAGCATAGGCAGCAAACTATTTGTGGATTACTTTGTAGTTCTCACCGGGTAGCCCTGAGCAATCAAGGTTGTGACTGTCCTTGCCCTACTAGAGATGCCCTCTTCAGGGACTACAAAACTAATGCATGCAGAGGCTGAAACTAGGCCACAACAGAGAAATTGATGACTAGCCCCATAAGTGATACACCCAAAAGATTGTCTCAACAATTACACAAGCCTG
Organism: Eidolon dupreanum; assembly: GCA_028627145.1. Lineage (NCBI taxonomy): Eukaryota > Metazoa > Chordata > Mammalia > Chiroptera > Pteropodidae > Eidolon > Eidolon dupreanum. Next base: position 69,381,995 of record CM053505.1, read on the forward strand.
CTAGGATAAATCAGACTCAGTGGGGTTAGCCCCCATATAGCATCTCGTACCTTGTGGGTACAGCAAATTCTCACAGTTAGTCAGCCCAAATGTTAATCCCATCCCCTGATGTACTGATCCCAATTAAGGCTTATCTATAACAGAAAATCACACACAACTCATGTAAAGATTGCATCCAGAGGTCCCTGCACAGGTGATTAGGAACAATGTGCCACTGGGCCAAGCAGGACATCTTCTACATAAGGCCATCTGGCCAGGGCTGAGAGATGAAATAAATCTTCCTAACAAATAGAAACAGAGACAGAGAGGCTAATAAAATGGGAAAACAAACAAAAAATGCCAAAAATGGAACAACAGGAGAAAACTCCAGAAAATAAGCTAAATGAAATGGAAGCAGGCAACCTACCAGAGATAGAGTTCAAAATAATGGTTATAAGGATGCCCAATGAACTTAGGAGCAGAATTGATGAGCACAATGAGAACCTCAACAGAGAGATAGTAAGCATAAAAAAATATAGAAATGACAAAAAAGAACCAGGCAGAAATGAAGAATACAATAACTGAAATGAATACACTAGAAGGATTCAACGGTAGGTTGGACAAAGCAGAAGATTGAATCAGTGAAATACAAAACAAGATAGCAAAATACATGCAATCAGAACAACCAAAAGAAAAAAAGAATTAAAAAAATGAGAATAGTTTAAGAGACTGCTGGGACAACATGAAGTGGGACAATATCTGCATTATGGGAATACCAGAAGGAGAAGAGAGAGAGCAAAGTACTGAGAATCTACACGAAGAAATAATGACAGAAAACCTCTATAACCTGGCAAAAATTGTGAAATAAAAGTCCAGGAAGCACAAAGAGCCCCAAACAAGAGGAATTGAAACAGATCCACACCAAGACACATCATAATTGAAATGCTAAAGATGAAAACAAAAAGATAATCTTAAAAAGAGCAAAAGAAAGAGAGCTAGTTACTTACAAGAGTACCCCCATAAGAATGCCTGCTGATTTTTCAATGGAAATTTTGCAAGTCAGAAGGGACTGGAAAGAAATATTCAAATTATGAAAACAAGAATTTGCAACCACAAATACTCGACCAAATAAGGCTTTCGATTAAAATGGAAGGCGAGATAAAGAGCTTTCTAAATAGGAAAAAGCTTAAAGAATTCAACAAGCCAGTATTATAAGAAATATTAAAGGGACTTCTGTAAAAAAAGAATGGGGGAAAACAAATAAATATGAATAATAAAGTGACAATAACTATATATCTATTAATAATCACTTTAAATGTAAATGGATTACATGCTTCAATCGAAAGACATAAGGTAGCCAAATAGATAAGAGAACAAGACCCATGAATATGCTGTCTACAACAGACTCACTTCAGATCAAATGATCTGCACAGACTGAAACTAAAGGGATGGAAAATGATATTTCACCCAAATGAAAATGAAGAAAATAAAAAAAAAAGCTGGGCTAGAGATACTTACATCAGATAAAATAGACTTTAAAACAAAGGCTATAATAAGAGACAAAGAAAGGCATTATAATGATGAATGGGTCAATACATAAGAGAACATAACCTTGGTAAACACATATGCACTAAACATAGGAGCACCTACATACATAAAGCAATTATCGACTGACATAAAAGGAAAGATCAACAGTAACACACTTATAGTAGGTTATCAGTAGGTTAACATTTCATTGACAAAAATAGACACATCTTCCAGGCAGAAAATCAAAAAGGAAACAGTAGGCTTAAATGAAACACTACACCAGATGGATTTAATAGATATTTTCAGAGCATTTCACCCAAAAGCAGCAGAATACACATTTTTCTCAAGTGCACATGGAACATTTTCCAAGATAGACCACATGTTATGCTACAAAACAAGTATCAGTAAATTTAAGAAGATTGAAATCATATCAAGAATCTTCTCAAACCACAATAGTATAATTAATAGTAGAAATCTGGAAAATACACAAACACATGGAGGCTAAATAATACACTACTAAACAATGGATGGGTTAACGATGTGATCAAGGAAGAAATAGAAAGATACTTAGAGACAAATGAAAATGAAAATACAATGACTCAAAATCTATGGGACACAGTGAAAACAGGCCTACCATAATAAAACAAGAAAAAAGTTTGAATAAATGATCTAAACTTACATGTAGAAGAACCTGAAAAAGAACATCAAACAAAGCCAAATGAGTAGAAGGAAGGAAATAATAAAAATCAGAGGGGGAGATAAACAAAATAGAGTCTAGAAAAACAATGCAAAAGATTAATGAACCTAGAGCTCGTTCTTTGAAAATATAAATGAAATTGATAACAAAACTTATCAGGGAAAAAAGAGAGAGGACTCAAATAAAATCTGAAATGAAAGAGGAGAAATAGCTATGATTCCACAGAAATACAAAGGATAATAAGAAAATACTACAAGCAATTATATGCCAACAAATTGGATGATCTGGAAGAAATGGACACGTTCCTAGAAACATAAAATCTCCTAAGACTGAGTCAAAAAGAAACAGAAAATCTGAACTGACCAATTACCACCAATGAAATCAAATCGGTAATCAAAAATCTCCCTGAAAACAAAAGTCCTGGGCCAGATGGCTTCATAGGTGAATCTTACCAAACATTCAAAGAAGAATTAATACCTATTCTTCTTAAACTATTTCAAAAAATTCAAGAAGAGGGAAGGCACCCTATTTTTTCAATGAAGTTGCCGTTACCTTGGTTCGAAAACCAGACAAAAACATTACAAAAAAGAAAACTATAGGCCAACATCTCTTATAAACATCGATGCAAAAATTTTCAACAACATATTAGCAAACCAAATTCAGCAATACTTTAAAAATATCATACACCATGATCAAGTTGGATTTATTCTTGGGATGCAATGTTGGTACAGTATTTGCAAATCAATTAATGTGATAAACCACATCAACAGATTGAATGATAAAAATTATATAATTCTATCCATAGATACAGAGAAATCATTTGTCAAAATTCAGCATTTGTTTATGTTGCAAACTCTCAGTAAAGTGGGAATAGAGAGAACACACCTCAATGTAACAAAGGCCATATATAACAGTAGCTAAAAATATTTTCCTTAAGATCAGTAACAAGACAAGGTTGCCCACATTTACCACTTCTGTTCAACATTGTATTGGAAGTCCTAGCTATAGCAATCAGACAAGAAAGAGAAATAAAAGGCATCCAAATTGGAAAGAAAGAAGTAAAAGTGTCATTATTTCTAGATGACATGATACTACATATAGAGAAACCTAAAAAACTGTTAGAACTGATCAATGAATTCAGGAGGACATGAAGTTAGTATTCAGAAGTCAGTTGCATTTTTACACACCAACGATAAACTTTCAGAAAGAGAAATTAAAAAAATAATCCCATTTACAATTGCATCAAAAACAAAATATCTAGGAATCAAATTAACCAAGGAGATGAACGACCTGTTCTCACAAAATTATAACTCATTGAAAAAATAAATTGAATACACAAATAAATTGAAACATATACCATGTTCATGGATAGGAAGAATTAACATCATTAAAATGACCATACTACCCAAAGTAATCTATAGATTTAACACAATTTGTATCAAAATACCAATGGCACTTTTCAGAGAACTTGAACAAATAATATAAAAATTTATATGGAACCACACAAGACCTTGAATAGCCATAGTAATCTTGAGAAAGAAGAACAAAGTTAGAAGTATCGCACTATCTGATATTAAACTATATCACAGTGCTACCGTAATCAAAACAGCATGTTACTGGCATAAAAATAGATATATTGATCAATGGAACAGAATAGAGCACAGAAATAAATTCATATCTATATGCTCATTTAATATATGACAAAGGAGGCAAGAATATACAATGGGGTAAAGACTGTCTCTTTTGTAAATGGTCCTGGGAAAATGAAACTGAACCACCTTCTTACACCACATACAAGAATAGACTTAAAATGATTCAAGACTTACATGTAAGACTTGAAACCATAAAACTTCAAGAAAAAAACATAGGCAGTAAACTCTGTGTTATTGCTACTAGTAATTTCTTTTCAGATATATCTCCTCGGGCAAGGGAAATAAAAAAGAAAACAAACAAATGTGACTATATCAAACTAAAAAGATTTTGCACAACAACAAAAAAAAAGCATCAAGAAAATGACAAGATAACCTAGTGAATGGAAGAAGATATTTTCCTATAATACATCCAGTAAGGGTTTACTATCCAATATTTATAAAGGACTCATACAACTAAACAACAAAAAAACAATCTAATTAAAAAATGAGCAGACCTGAATAGATATTTCTCCAAAGAGGAAATACAGATGGCCAATAGACATATGAAAAGATATTCAAAGTCACTAAACATCGAAGAAATGCAAACTAAAACCTCAAGGAGATAACATCTCACACCTTTCAGAATGGCTATCATCAGTAAATCAAAAAACAAGTGTTGGCATGGATGTGGAGAAAAGGGAACTCTCTTACACTGTTGATGGGATTGCTAATTGGTACAGTCACTATGGAAAGCAGTATGGAGGTTCCTCAGAAAATTAAAAATGTTTCTACCTTTTGACTGAGCAATTACACTTTAGGTATTTATCCAAAGAAAAACAAAACAATAATTCGTAAAGATCTATCCACCCCTATGTTCATGGCAGCACAATTTACAATAGTCAAGATACGGAAGTAACCTGAATGTCCATGAACAGATGATTAGATAAGGAAGTTATGGTTCACATACACAATGGACCATTACTGAGCCATAAAATAATGAAATCCTACAATTTGCATCAACGTGGATAGACCTAGAGGTCCATTATCCTGAGCAAAATAAGTCAGAGAAAGATAAATACCATATGATTTCAGTTATATGCAGAATCTAAGGAATAAAAAGAACAAACTAATCAAAAACACACAAATATAGAGAACAATCTGGTAATGGCCAGAGAGGAGGATATTTGGGGGGCTGGGAGAAAAGGGTGAAGAGTTAAAGAAGTACAAATTAGTAATTAATAGATGGTCACGGAAATGGGGAGTACAGCTACTAATGCAGTTAGCATTAATGTAATGGCTAGGTGTAGAGCCAGAGGAGAGAAAGAGCAATCAGGGGGATTGTTTCATAAATGATATAAATATCTAACCAATGTACTATATATTTGAAACTTATAATAAAATAAAATATTAAAATAAAAACCCTGCATTATATTGATTGGGCTGTCTGTGTTTCCGAACGGTATATACTCTGGGAACAGGTAGTGTGGTAGGGTGACACTTCTTCTTAGGTCTATCAGGAAAACAGGTACTTTTTATTTCTACTTGCAAAGCCTATGCCAATTTTCAATTGGAATTGCCAATTTCTTTGTGTATGTCTTATAATTAGAGAAATACTCTTCCAGGTTCTGGTAATTACTTGCTTGTCAGTATTTTTAATTTTTTTCGGCATTGTTATATTTTGAGTTTTTTTTCTCATCTCTGTCTTCATAGGTATTATTGTTGGAGATGAAACAAGAACTGCTAGCCAGCATCATTTGAAACTTAGAGTTCTGAATCCACTTTTCAACTTGGAAAATAGTGAAATCTTCAATCAAACACATGCTTTTATAGTATTTATGCTGTGGTGAGGGAGATAAAAAGATGGGACATGATCCCTGCCATTGAGGAGTTTATAATCTTATAAGGGCAAGGTATATATGTACATATACAGGGGAAAGGAAAAAAGCAAAGTAAGATAAATGTCATAAAAGAATGATAGGTATTCTATTTGAATTTAAAGAAGAAACAATCTTTTCTATCTGTATTAGGATATGTTTCTTAGAAGAGATGATGTTTGATCTGATTTTTAAAAGCTATGTAGTGGAATCTCAGCAGGGAAATATGCATTCCAGGCAGGACTAACAGTGTGGAAATAAGCACAGTGTCAGCTCCTGCCTCTCCCATCCTTGCTTAGCTGTAGGCACTGATTGCTTTCATCCCACAAGCTTAGACTCACTTATTTTTTAAATCAAATGTGACAAATCAGCCAGGTATTCATGGTCATATTCATTATGCAGGCATATAGTATTGGCTATGAAAAAATATGACACTACAGGTTGTCTAAGCTGCAGCCTTTCCCAATATTATTTGTCAATCCATATCGCGTGACTTCTGTCTTCCTTCTCTAATTTGTACACCAAACCCTTTCTGGACTACTATATTAATTGAGAGGATCCTAGGCTCTCTTGATAGCTTTATTTTTTTTTTTTTGAGTGCAGCTTACACTACCTATGATCCTTCTATTGGAGAAATATGGAACTAAGATGATGCTACTCACCTGATTCTGAGCATCCTTACAACTTATGAAGTTCTGCTGCTATGTTAAACCCACAGTTCCATCCCCTCCGGCTGGTCATACCAGCCTATACCAAACCCAGTTTTACATAACATTTTTATACTGGGTATTATTACAATGGACCGTGTCATTTACTTTTCTTTCCCTTGGAGCTGGTCCATTAGGAGAATTCCTCTGAGTTTCATTATGACACTTAAATTTGCTGACAGAAGTTATCCTGATGGAATGTAGGAAAAATAGGACCAATGGATTTTTTCATCCTTTCTTAAGTGTGAACTAGGAGAAAAAATCAACTATTTGTTTTTGAAGATTATGTGATATTCAGAATAGATCCATTTGCCATTCTCTCTTTTTAAAAAGGTCTAGGCAGTAGACACTAAAATGGTTTCAATGGAAGGTTTGATAATGAAATCTTAAATAAAATGTTATTTACTTATTTATAAACTACATACTGAAATTTTGGAAATATTTTACTATAGAAATATTCAAATATACACGAAAGTAGAAAAGATAGCAAAACAAACTCTATGTACTCAGTATTCAAATTCAACAATTGTCAATTCATGACTGATATTGTTGCACCTATACCCCAGTAACAGACTAGGAATCACTTTAAATAAAATTTGACATAATATTTCATTTGAAAATATTTTCACGTGTATCTCTAAAAGTTAAGGTCCTTTTAAAATTATTCCTAAAATCAATTTAATGAAACATGTGAAGGACCTATGTAATGAAAATTATAAGGCTCTTTTTAAAGAAATCAAAGAAGATTCAAAGAAATGGAAGAATATTCTGTGTTCTTGGATTGTAAGAATCAACATAGTTAAAATGATCTTATTACCTAAAACATTATAAGATTTAGTGCAATCTCCATCAAAAACTAATCAGAATTTTTAAAAGATATACAGCAAAAAATCGTTTGTTTTGTATGAAAGCAAAAAAGACCACAAGCTGCCAAAGCCATCCTGACAAAAAAGAATGAGGTTAGAAGCATCACTCAGCTTGATTACAAATTAAAATACAAAGCAACAATAATAAAAATGGTATGGTATTGGCAGAAAAAAAAACAGACAAAAAGACTAGTGGAAAAGAATCAAGAGTCCAGAAGTAAACCTATGTTTATATGGGCAAATAACTTTTGACAAAAGACCTCAAAACATACAGTGGATAAAGGAAAACCTCTTCAATAAATAGTGCTAGGAAAACTGGAAAGCCATCTGCAAAAGAATGAAACTAGACAGTTATCTATCACCACACACCAAAATTAACTCAAAAATAGATTAAGGACCTGAACATAAGATGAAACAATAAAATGCATAGAAGAAAACATAGGAACTAAACTCAAGGACCTTGGACTTAAAGAGGATTTTATGAATTGACCTTAAAAGGTAGAGAAGTAAAAGCTAAAGTAAATGAATAGGACTATATCACACTAATAGCTTCTGCACAGCAAAAGAAATTGTCAACAAGGTAAAGAGAGAAACATTCGAATGAGAAATATTTATTTGCAAGCAACACCTCCGATAAGGGCCTAGTATCCAAAATGTACAAAGAACTCACACAACTCAATAATAACAAAAAATCAAATGATCTAATAAAAAATGGGCAGAGGACCTGAACAGATGCTTCTCCCAAGACATACAAATGGCAAACAAATGTATGAAAAGATGCTCAACATCACTAGCTACTAGGGAAATACAAATCAAAACCACAATGAGAAAACATTACACACCTGATAGAATAGCTGTTATCAACAGGACAAGTAATAAACTTGGAGAGGATGTGGAGAAAAGGGAACCCTCATACACTGCTGGTGGGACTGAAAATCAGTACAGCCACTATGGAAAACAGTATGGAGATTCCTCAAAAAACTAAGAATTGGTCTACCATATGATCCAGCAATCCCTCTACTGGGTATCGACCCCAAACATTTGAAACTCATATCTGAAAAGATATTTGTACAATGATGTTCATAGTAGCATAATTCACAGTGGCCAGGACATGGAAGCAAAAAAAACTGTCCTATGATAGATGATTGGCTAATGAAGCTGTGGTAAATATATACAATGGAATATTACTGAGCCATAAGGAGAAATGAAATACTGCCATTTGCCACAACATGGATGGACCTCGAGATAATCTTACTAAGCAATACAAGCCAGAAAGAAAAAGCTGAAAATTACATGATATCACTTATATGTGTGATATTTACCTAAAAGCAATAAATGAACAGGACAAACAAACAGAGACTCATGAACATGAACAACAGACTAGCAGTTACCAGAGGGTGAGGCGAAGGGAGTGGGGTGAAGTAAATGGGTTAAACGGGTCAAATACGTGGTTACAGAAAGAAATGTAACTGTGGGCGGTGCACACACAGTGTAATATATATGCCTTACTTTTGAATTATACAGCTGAAACATACTGGATGTTGTTAACCAATGTCACCATAATAAAAATAAATAAATTTTTAAAAAAGAATTATTCCTAAAAGTAAATGAGAATAATTATTTAATATTATCAAATCCCATTCCTCAATGGTCCCCTTTTTACAGTTTGTTTGAAATGGAACCCAAATAATGTCCGTATATTTCAATTGATAGATATGCCTCTTCACTATCTTTTAATCTCCAGGTCCTCAAATACCTGGTACTTTGTCATTTTTTTGAAGAAATAATTTTTTGTTTGTTTTTTTCTGCCTGGATTTCCATGGTGTCGGTAACGCAGTTCTCTGTCCCCTGGAAATCCTATCAATTGATCATTAGATCTACATCCTTTTATCATATCCATATGTGTGTGTGTGTGTGTGTGTGTGTGTGTGTGTGTGTATACATACATATACATATATACATACATATATGTGTGTGTATATATATATATATATATATATATATGTATATAAAATCTTTGTTTACCAGTTTTTCCAGTGTGTGATCCTCCAAAAGTGAGCAGTGATTCTTTTTTTTATATCAGTGTGAAGTACTCTGTAGCAATGTATTTATTTATCTATTTATTTATTTATTTGTGGTGACATTAGTTAATGAAATCAATTAAGTTTCAGCCGCACACTTTAACAATAAGGCATATATATATATATATATATATATATATATATATATATATATATTTGCACTGTGTGTTCACCTCCCATAGTTATATTTCTTTCTGTCACCACATATTTGACCCCCTTACCCCGACTACCTCCCCAAACTCCTTAACCTTTGGTAAGCACTAGTCTATTGTCTGTGTCCATGAGTCTCTGTTTATCTTGTTCATTTCTTGCTTCTAGGTAAATATCACAGATA